>CM070583.1:78398335-78998335 GCA_036346355.1 Rhipidocladum racemiflorum | reverse complement strand
GACCTAAATTCATCTTCTATTTTTATCCTAACTTTGCCATTGCATGCAGCCATGTACATACAAACATGGCAAGTTGAGGATAGAGGACCATCTGGGCGCTCGCACGTAGACATTTCCTAGCCCGGCACATTCGACGGCCATGTACAGATATGAGAGGTTGCTAATAGCTAGGAGAGCACTTAATTGAGTAAATTTCACAAAACTGTACCATCGTTAGTAAAATTATTATAAAATCACACTTTTAAGCAATAATTTCAGAAAACCACATTTCTCTTTGTATAATATTTCACAAATGCCACACTTTCAAATATTACTATCATATCCGAGAAACCGGACCCACTTGCAGGTCCCACAAGACTATCCGTATTAGTAAATGAAAATACGATGACTGATGAGTGGACCCAATCCGTTGAATACTTAAAAACGTGGTTTTATAAAATATTATACAAGAAGAACATGGCTCTGCAAAAACATTGCTTAAAATTGTGATTTATAATGGTTTTATCAACGGTGGCGTGGTTTCGCTAAAATTTACTCCATTTAATTTGTGTTCTTTGCGGCCGTGATCCCTGATCCGGCACTGCAGGGGTCCGATAGAAATCACCCCACCAACCGCCGGGCCGGCCCCGCTAACTTTAGTGAGCTACTAGCTAGGGAAGCACTTTTCAGCCGACCAAGCACATGTTCACACGATCGACATCCATCAGTCCTCATGCTTTCCATGAAGTGCAGTAGTTTGGAGAGAGAGAGAGAGAGAGAGAGAGAGAGAGAGAGAGAGAGATAACTGGATTAAGAGAGCTGGCAATGTGAATGGATGGATAGATGAGATGAGAGTCTGGGTTCACAAAACCATTTCGAATGTGAATTTCGTACTGGCGGTACCGGTTTTGGTGAAAAATCGCGTGAAAACCGCGAAAAACCGAACGGTGCGTAATTCCAAACCAATTTGAATTTGGGTCAAACTCACACGAGAAAACCGCGGTTTTTCACGAAAAACCGCTTGGTTTTCATGAAAAACCGCTTACGACCAGTTGAATGTTCTTCGAAAACAGTTTCCAGCGGTTTTTCAACGAAAAATCGGACACATTCAAATTTTCAAAAAAAAATTGAATTAGACCGGTTCACCGAGCAGTTTTGGATCTCGAACCGGAGCGGTAAGATCGAAAACCGTGATTTTTGAGCGGTTTTTTGCGGTTTTGTGAACCCTGATGAGAGCTTCTCTAATGGTAGAGTCAACTACTGGCTATAAGAGAGCTCCATGTCACTTATAGCTAGGTTAAAGATAAGCTCTCCAATGGGTTGGCTATAACATATTCTCCAACATTAAATGTGTGTCCACATGTAATTGTCTTTTATTTTTCTTGGAAAACACTATAGCCTGACCCTTAATTAAGAGCCAGCTCTTGTCTCTCTCCTCTACTTTTTTCCTCCACATAAGTAAAAAGATAAGATAAACTCCTTATAGCCAGCTAATTTGGCACAATTGTAGATGCCCTCAACACATTAGTTGTTTCCTTTTTCATGATCTTTACAGTGAACGACGATGAACCGGGCGGCCAGTCCTCCGTTGATTGGCTTGAATTTGCAAGATAATCGAGCGAGACCGGTCAGACGGCGTCATCGTACCAAATGCGCAGCCGAATCGATTAACCACTTTCCTTTCCATCTGCACGTGGATGCACTGCAAAGCCATGGGACTACAGTACTACACTGACACTGGTAAAGGGCATCGCCAGCTTTACGGCAGAAACATGTTAGAAGACCGGAAGGCTCGGTTAAATCGGCCCTTTTGCATCCTTCTTATCATTTCTAGTCTTTCTTTAAGTGTAATTATCGATGTAGCTCTTTTCTAATTTTAAAGGAATAGTAGATGATATCAAGGTTTTAAATCTCGTTTTGGGTCAAATCTCGGAGGTGCCCGAAATCCGAAATTTCGGCGAGATTTGGAAATTTCGAACAAAATCCGGACGAAATGCAAAAACCAAATTTCAAATCCGGTTTTTTTTCAACCGAGAAATCCGAGATCTCGGCCGAAATCACCGAGATCTCGGTCCAAATTGAACCATCCGAAAAATGGTCCAAAACACGTCAAAAAAAATTGAAATTTTTTTTGGATGGTCCTAACACATCACTAATGTTTCCATAACAATTTGAGATGATGATCAAGCATGAGGAATTTTGAAGAAAAAAAATCTAACAGTGATAAAGTCATCGTAAAAACCGTATGTAAAATCAGTTTTTGATTTTTCAAATGTAACAAATGAACTTCAAGTTGTAGCAGAAGACATTGTCTCCTATGCTGAATAACTGGGAGTGAAGTACTCTGAACCCATGAGCAAAAAGGGGAAAGGTACCCTTCTATAGCCCAATTCAAAATGAGATGATAAAAGATTCTCTAATCCACCTTAAGCAAGCAAGGCCAGTTGGTTTAGTTGGTTACTTGAGCTTGTTTAGTCCTCAGGGCAGAGCTCAGGTCATGGGTTCGAATCTCATGCCTGCCCCCACATTATTTTCGATTGTTTTACATGTGTTTATCATATTTATCATTACAATGGTATAGAAAAAACTGGGCTACAATCCGGTAACAATTCAATTAAATCCGGTTCAAAATGATGCATTTTCGTTCAAATTTTGAGAGATTTCGTCCGGATTTAGCGAGATCTCGCCGAAAAACCCGAGTTGACTGTAGCAATTCAAATTTTTTTGTCCGGCCGGGATTTCAAATTTCGTCCACAGCCGAAAACCGAAATCTTGGCCGAGAAAACCGCAATCCCGGCGAAATTTTGACCCTTGAATGATATATATCATCTGTCACGTTATGAAAGTATAGCAGTCTACTGCTACAGTAGAGAGCACGGTAGTTACCTCTTGTTGCTTTTGTGGTAAAAGAGATCAGATTTGCACGAAACCTATTTAAAGAAAAATTAGACACGGGAAAAACCACAACTCTCTTCTTTGATGTCTAACAAATGAGGGCTAGAGCGATACCCGTCCTGTATACGGTAGGCTGTCTTTGATGTCTTTGAACATATCCCACAAGTCAACAAAATAGCTATCTGATCAAATGTTAATATCTTCTAATATCCTGTAAGATTTTCTAATCGTTAACTAATTTTTAATATAAATTTATATTATTTATGTTATGTTTTCAAGTAAGGTAAATAGTTATCTAATAAGTACTAGAATTTGGCACTTTCGATCTTAAAGTTATATCTCTTCTGTATGTGCATAGTATGCATCAAATTATCCGTGAACGATTTGAATCTCATCTGCATTCGTCTTGTGTTGTATCCATGGATAGAAATCTCGGACGAAATCCGAAAATCTCGGCTGAGATTTCGGACCCCCCCCCCCCCCCCGAGATCCTAAATTCCGGCCGGGTAAAATTTTTTTAAAAAAAATCAATTTGCTACCGTACTACTAAAATTCGTATTTGTATTCCGAATCAAGGTGAAAATATAAGTTAGCATACAGAAAGACAATATCCATTTATATACGATCAATTTTCATGCCTAGCGCCCCGTATGTTATAGACGACACAAGTATCACTGCATCGGTCCAAAATGAACACCCTTGTTCGAAAGGAAATGAAGATAGGTGGAACCAGTCTAATACAATGCAAGCTCGGGCACTTTGAGTATCATGACAACTGCCTTGGCAAATGCCTCTCTGAGCCGTCCGATGGTGGTTGAGAATACCAAACTTCCGACAATTCTACCGGGGGGGACACTTTTTTTAAAATAAAAACCAATTTAACCATAAGCTCTAATATTTATTAAAAAAAAAAGAAGAATAGCAGTTAAGCTGCAAATGTACACCTCCACACACCCGCGTTTGCACCTGGTTCATGAGGCATCCACGCCGATACTCCAATGAGAGCTAGTGTCTTGGTGGTTTAGCCTCTTCGCTAGCTGAGTTAGGCTCACTCCTTCCGGGGAACATTTGAGTATATAATTATTATCGTCTTCTCTCTGGAAAAAAGTTCTTGAGCGGAAATAGCGGTGACATATTATCACTATGTATGTAGGATTGTAGGTCCCCCACTACACAGTACGCACTTCCCCTAGATTAAAAACCTTAATCAAACTACCATCAGTAAACAAGGCTCTGTCCTCTGTCTCAAGGTGGACGGGTGAAGAGCATAAGAGTGTGTTTGGTTACCTGTACCAAGTGGTACATATATGGGATAGTTTAATAAAAAGTTATCCTGTATTTGATTGCTTGAATGGAACTATTCCATCTTGAACCAAGTGATACAAATTTGAGAAATATTCTTTCTAGATGTCGAACCATTCCATTTACCCAAAATAATAGAGCCAAATGGTACAGTACCATCCCATCCCATTCAATCTTATCCCATCAACCAAACACATCCTAAACAAATGCAGTGCACTGCTCCTTGTCTATGATGCACAAAAGATAATATTGCCTCTCTGATGGTGAAAAAATACTACAATTCCTCGGGCACCAGACTATACATAATAATGCATATACATAAAGTCAGTGGGAATGCCGACCATACAGCCCCACCACGTCATCGACCATGGCGTTGTGGCCCTCTGATAAAAAAAACAAAATTATAAATAGATCCTTACATCGATTTTTTTTTTTACAAAAAAGAACCTTACAATTCGGCATATTCACGAACGAGTCCTCCGTCGGTTTTTCTGCAATCGCGGATAGATCCTTCCGCTATTTTTTCTCCAATCAATGAACCACATGGTTACGCAAATTATTCGGTGGTTCATAACCAACCAATTTTTACAAAAACACCATCGAGAAAACTGAAATCACTTTTTGTCGAACAAAAATTTAGCCCAATATTTTCCACGCATCATGACAATTACGCAAATTTATCGATGGTTCATAACCAGTCAATTTTTACAAAAAAAAAAAACAGGCCCGTAGTCGTTTCCGATTAAACCATATCACTCAACCGGACAGAGCGCAAAACACACTTGTACTACTCCAGAGATCCAAAATAAGCCCATATGATCAAACCAATGGCATGTCGACTACACTAATCACTGTACTAAATACCTAAAACAACGGCCAGCTCAACACATACACCAACCATTTTTTTATTTCAAAATGGGAAAAGGAAATAAACAAAAAATGGCACAGTATTGTTCAAGAAATTAAAGCTTCCTCACGCCCATGCCCAACACCACCTTCACTAATCATAGCTGCTATCATACCATCGCCAAGACACCCACCAATACCAGCGCAATGAGTGCCCGCGCCGATACGCCGGCCGTGGCTGCCGCCGACCTCCCGCTGGACGGCGCCAGGGACGACGCCTGGCCGCTGTCGCTGCCGCCCGAGCTGGACGGGGCACCGGCCTCAGGCGCGGGCGCGGGCGACGGGGAGCTCGCGGCAGCAGCCCGGCCGGCGAGTACGAGCTTAGCCTTGGCGGCGAGGTTGTCCGCTCCGAAGGCGTGCTTGTCGGGGGCACCGCCGGTGACCGAGGACCCGACCTGCCAGACCTGGTTCATCGCCTTCATCCCCTTGTGCAGCTGCAGCTTTCCGTACAGCCGGAGCTTGCCCCCGCTCCCCTCGTCGGCGGCGAGGTCGGTGGCTGGGAACGCGATGGGCGTCGAGGCCCCGCCGAGCGGCACGTAGCCGGTGAGGTTGTACGTCTTGACGGTGGGCGCGGGGGAGGAGCCTTTGAGCGCCACGAGCGCCTGCGCGCCGGCCATGCCCTCGCCGGTGGGGTTGAGGGCCCACGCCACCCACCCTCCGGGCCCGGCCGGCGCGGCCACGAAAGCCAGCGACAGCGAGGATTTGGACTCGTCGTAGGTCCAGTGCAGCGCGGCGCCGAGCTTCGGAAGGTCCTGGCACGTCGCGTACGTCCTCCCCGCCGGGAACTTCTCGCCCGCGCAGGCACCGGCCGCCGCCGCCCCGCGCATGACCACCGGGGAGGCCAGGAGGAGCAGGAGCAGCGCGATCTGGTGCGGCATTGTGGAGGCCGTGTGGATTTGGAGCTCACTTGTTCAGAGTTCGGTTTTGTGTTCTTGGCTTTCTTCTGTGATTGTGGGTGTGAGTGTGTGACGCTGTGACTGTGAGTGCGAGGAGGGTGAGGTTTTATAAGGACCGAGAGCGATGCGATGCTACGTGCAATTTTGAATATTTTGGGGGGTTGGTTTGGATTTATATTTTTTTCATTCGTAGGTCAGGATTTGATTAGGGGCTAATGACCTGATGCTACGTGCAATTTTGAATATTTTGAGGGGTTGGTTTGGATTTATATTTTTTTCACGAGAATGGCTAAGTAACACTCGAGTGTTTTTTTTGGTTTGTGAGCACTCAACTTGGGGGCCTATAAAGAGGAGGGTGGTGGGGAGAGATGGTAAATTGATTGGATCAATAGATCTAGATCCAAAGGCTACAAATTTGAGTGCTCACAAACTAAAAAACACTCAGGTGCTCCCTAGACACCCCTTTTTTCATTCGTAGGTCAGGATTTGATTAGGAGCTAATGACCTGACTCCCGTTGTATAAAGCGGGGGAAAGGTTGTGAGAAGGCCGTCACACGAGCGATGGCATTCTCTTATCTAGCCCATTCTTCACTTCTTTTTTTTTTTTTTACAAAAATAAGCCCATTATACGTTGCAGTACTGCGAAAGCACTTTTCGCACTACAGTGCTACAGCAGTGCTACAGTGCCTGCGAAAATTACTGTCTGCAGGTAGCCCCCCCTAAAAATTATCGTACCATGCTCCTATTCCGTGAGTGGTGGCCCTCCCACACTTTGCAAAGGGGAAAGTGTGGCAAGTCGTTGGTTCCGCGCTTTGGGTCGTCTCCCATGTCACCCGCCTGCCGCGGATTCCTTTTTGACCTCTTGCTGTTCCCTGGCATGGAACGTGTGAAATCATGTGATAAAAAATTAGGTTAATGATGATTTTGGTATTGCAAAGTGTGAGTGCGAGTGTGCATGTGCTTGACCGAGTTTCAAGGTGACAGAGGCTTTTTCGTTTTGTGCCAGACTGTTTTTGAAGAAACCGAGAACTGGACGTTTGCGCCGGACCAAATTATTGGTCCACCATGAACGTGCTTTTTAGACGTTTGCGCTGGACAGAATTGTCAAGCTACAGAGAATTGGACGTGTACGCCGGACCAATTTTCTGGTTCGTCGTAAACGTGAAAAAGGGTTCGTAGCGCCGAATCAAGTGGATTGAAAAACAGAAGGTTTTGCATGTACGCAGGATCATATTATTTGGTCTGTCGTGAACGGCATTTTAAAGTTTGTTTCCTTGTGTACACCGGACCATTTTTCGTTGGTCTGTTGTGAACATGATTTTAAAGCTTTTGTGTCGGACCAAATTTTTTGGTCCGTCGTGAACGGCGTTTTGGGGTTTGATTTCGCATGTACGCCGAACTGATCTTATTTAGTCCGTCGTGAATGTGTTTTTTGCTGGATCAAAGTTTCTTTTAACCCAAATTTTCCCATGTACGCCGGACCAAATTCTTCAGTTCGGCGTGAACGTGAAAAATAGGGTTTTGCGCCGGACCGTGTGGTTGTGCAAACCGAGAGTTTGAAGTGTACGTCGGACCAAGTTTTTGGGTCGCTGTGGCTTGCGCCGGACCAAGGTTTTGGTCCGTCGTGAATGTGATTTTCTGAGTGTTGAACTCGTATGTGCGCTGGACCATTGTTTTGGTTCGTCGTGAGCGTGAATGGCTTTTTCTAGGGTTTAACTCTTGTGAGTTGGATCATTTTGGTTTTGGTTCGGATTGATGATTATGGAATTCACATGGATCTTATAATACATGTTTTGATCGTATGCAATGCTCGTGTGAGTAGTTGCATGGACTAATGTTGAGTCAAGTCGTGGACTTGTGCTCGAAATCGTTTTGTGTCTTGTTCATGTGCAGGTGTTGCTCGAGGGAGAACATGGTCGATGACGGGACCGAAACTAGGTTTATGGAGGAACTGGGGTTCGAGACTAGGTTCAGGGAGGAATCGAGGTCTTGGCGGTCAAGGATGACATGCGGGACATTCGGGCTAGGGAACGGTGCACATGAAGAGTTGTTAGTCACGTGAGTACAATAGGGAGGCTGTACGTGTGCAGAGTTGTTAGTCACATGAGTATGACATGGTGGTCATACGCGTGCAGAGTTGTAATCGTTTGAGGTAGCTTGCATGTGTTGGGCTATGTTGGGCCAAATGGACATGCATGCGAATTCCTTAGGGTTTACTTCTTATAAATAGGGGGGAGGTGTCCCCTATTTATAGGTGTGTGGAATAGAGCAGAAGTGCAGAACATTGCTCCAGAGAGAAGGGCATTGCGGCTGTGCTGTGTTTTTAATGTTTGTACACTTTTGATGGGAGTACTTTAGACAAAAAAAATAAAGATCAATTTCCTCAAAGATCATCTGCGTACTACAGTAATCTCGAAGTTACAGTAATCGCGTTTCTACAGTATTCTCTGTTTTGGTTTTTGGTTGCACGCCTGTTCTGGTTCTAGATTGGATCTTTGTCTACTTTGATTCTTTGGATTTCTTCTTGATTTGATCCATCCAAGACCTTTCTAGGGCTTTGATTTATAGTTCCTCAAAGTTCTGTCGGTTAATCTTTTGAAGATTTTGCTCAATCATGAAATTAGGGTTTAATCTACTCTCGTCATATTTTGTCACAGCAAGCTTGCAAGGTTCATAACTTTTGATCCGTAAGTCCGATCAAGCTGATTCTTTTTCTGTTAGATCTGCATTAAAATATAGTTTCTTGTGTTCAAATTTCAGATCGATCCGACGATTGGATGTTCCGGAATTCACGATTTACCGAACGCATCTAATCTGTTTTTGTTGATTACGAAGCAGTCTTTTTGAATCCGTATTGGGGTGAAGTTTTAGTAGATCGAAAATTTAGTTTTAGCTTCCGCACAATCATTCACCTCCCCTCTGATTGCTATATTCATATATATCGATCCTACAGAATGTATTAGGTGTCGCTCCCTGGATCTTTTGCGGTGGGAAGAGGACTAATTTTGCAAAAAATTTAGGATGAAGGTAATTTTAAAAAAAAATGAAGCAGAGGGGCTAGACAAGTGAACAACTCATATGATAAGTTACACGGATTCCAACTAAATTTATAAGCTGTATTTCTTTCTGACACAGACCAAAAAATATTGAAAATTTGGCCGACTGCCAAAAGATCTAGCTAGTGACCATTGTTCAATTCTTGATTGGTGCTTTTAAGCAGTATTACCAAACCATTTCGTTAGCTTGGTGTGAATAGCGAGCATAGTTACCAATACCCTATCGATACCGACCGGTATGGCTGATTTGTACAATTTTGTTACCTAAATTGGTGCAAAGTAATTCTATGTACGTATCGTATTTGCTTCGATACCGGTTGATACCAATCATACCGGCTCGATACCGATTAATACCGATCACATCGGCTTCAATATCGGACAATACTAACCATACCAACTTCGACATAATATACTACCAGTCATACCGGTATAATTGATAATATCATCTGTTATATTATATGTCATGCTTGATAGTATTACTATGTATTTAGAATAATATTGTATGAGAAATTTGGTGTACATAATTAAACATACGTATACATATAATAAATATATATTATTATATTAAATTCGAAACGATACGTCAATACGAACCGGAACTGAAATATACAATTTCAAAAACCAAACGGATGTAAACTATGGTATGACATTTGACGAGTTTGCCTTCCACTTATCTGTACGTTTCGAAATAATCCGGCCTAAGAGGAGACCGTAGAACACATCAGTCCTCTCTGCCTTTCACCTTCGTGTGAGAGCGTGAGACGGGCGTTTGCATCGTTTACCTCACGCATGCATGTTCCTGTGATCGCGTCCACAAGCTAGCTAGACAGGACAGGCTATACTAAAAGAAGCTACCATTGTCCATTGTTGACTGAAGCCTGGTCGTGTAGGTATCACATTCACTTGTACCAGGGGCACAGGAATCCATGCATGTTCAGCACTGTCTGTGCAGCGCATACTGGAGGTAACGCATTTGGACTTTGAAGGCTGACCCGTGATTTACGACGATGACGAACGGAGTGACAGTAGGATGATGCAACACACTCACTCTAACCGTATATAAGATTTAATCATATACCAACGAGTAACAGAATGGAGTAACGTGGAGTATGGGTCGATTGGAGCTGAGAAAAAGACAGACGGGAGCAAAAGAGCGGCCAATTATTCACGTGAACCCATTTGGCAGATCTAGCAATTAGCGAAGAAAACAGCCTTTCGTCGTCTCTAACGTACGTACGTATCCAAATACTTTGGAGCCGTCCGTCCCAGCGATTAAAAGCTGTGAATCCTCTTAGCCTTTCACCCCCGTATGATTCATATGCAGACAGCGCCCATGCATACCATACGTCGTCTCTAACGTACGTATCCAAAATTCCAAATACTTTGGACAGGGCTGAAGGCCTGAGACTCCCATGCATGCTTGGGTCTTCACTCGTGAATAGAGGTGGGCACTTGGGCGGGCTCTTTTGGGCCTGGGAACCGGGCACGACGGGCGGCACGGCAGTTTGGGCCGGACCCGTGCCGGCACGGTACGAACGGGCACGAAATCACGGATTAAGGCTTAAAAGTTGACAGATATTGTTGATTGAGGGCATCTTCAAGCATTGCATTTATGTTTGACATTTTGTTGATGTGATTAGTCTCTTATGTAATTAAAATAGGTAGTTTAGTAGTAGTGATTTGTTTTATTTCTTTGTTCGTCACAATAGTAAAAATGGGTCGGGCTTGGGCCAGCACGGCACGAAACAGGCACGAAGCGCAAATGGGCCGGGCTTGGGCTCGCCAAAGGTGAGTCGGGCCGGCACGGCCCGACACGGTGGGCACGATGGGCCGTCGTGGCACGACACGGTTTTTGCCCGAAGCACGATGAACCCGGGCCGAGCCAGCACGGCACGGCACGACGCCCACCTCAGTCGTGAACGAACGGCGAAACGTGCGCTGGCGTTCGTCGTCGTCAAAAAACCAATGATACGGCCGGAGACATCAAGGACAGGCGTAGGAACAAACGGCGCGCCCCGCGATCATGTGATCCCATTAGGTAGACGTACCGCCAAATGGCCAGCTCGGCCGTCGGATACGCAAACTTGACGCAACGCCATCCACAGTTGGGAGAGGCGACAGGCTACATCTGATCATTGCGAGTTTGGTTGAGGTAATTAGGCTCTCAAGATCCATGGAAGAAAGGGCCAAAGTAACACACACAGCTAGGCGTGTTACTGTACGGAAGGAGAAGTTCAGAGATCCCTGTCAATCATTTGTATGTGAAGCACTGCATGCTACGCACATCTTATAGATCCACAGACATTCCTCGCCACTAGGGACATGTTATAGACTAATTTGCGACAATTTTACTTTAATTATCAATTTTCAATACTTGACGGTTAATATAAACATTTGAAAATCTTCCGAGCAGTATGCAGAAAACAGTGAATTAAACAAGCTTACTGGAAACATCCAAAGAGGCCGTCGACAAAGCAAAACTATAGCCGACCAGAGCAAGATTGACAGCAGGGACAGCCGGCAAATAAGTATGGAAACAGTACAGTAAGCTAAAGATTCACAAATGTAAGCATAAAGGACAAGATAACGATTGTACTGACCAAGTAAATAACATAATGTAAACTGAGATTTAAATTGATGTCACAAATAGTCTATCTATCCTCAAATCCTCATTGAACACTAGCCTCCACTTATGCAAGGTCCCCATGACAATGAGTTGTCTGGCCCCTTTGCAAAAACAGTAATAAGGTAATCACAGAAGTTTGTGAAAACTCACAAGGCACCAACTGAACGCCGGTTAGTGCAGCCGGCTAGGCACGTCAAAGATGTTGTCCCAAAAATGATATTGCCTCTGCAATGCCGCAGAAATCACTGGCAATAGTTCCAGAGATACAAAGCCGCAGCCTCCACAGTATGACAATCTACCAAGAAGCTCGAGATACAGCAAACACCGCATAGAGCCACAGAATCACACCTCGGCCAAAGGGTGTGAAAATGCCGACCACAACTGGAGGGTCTCAAGTACCAGAACTAGCACCAAGACAATCAGTCGAGCTGCTCCCCACATACCATCGGATCAAGTAGCCCGACAACAAGTCAAGCAACTAAGACCCTTGCTTTAATTGCCTCCAATCAAACCTCAAATCATCAATTCGGCCAAAGATCAAAAACCCGAGCAACAACTAGAGTTAATCACAAAAGTGTCATCCATTGAACTAGGTTAGATCCAAGTCAAATGAACACACACGGTTGACTCTAAATGCAAGAATCAAGCAATATCTCAACCGGAGTATATGAGGATCAAATCGGATAAGATGGGGATTAAGGAATGATTTCACTGCATCATCCTAGCTTGTTTCGTATGAGCCATCCAGGCTAACTTTGGCCTGGCTGAGTGGATGCAAGTTAAGTTGTTTGGTTGCTTGTTTGTGTATCTCACGGGTCTGCATTAGAGAGAAGTTCAATTTCTATGTTTTCTCCATCTTGTATGAGTGGGTGCAATTGCATCCACCTGATCATGATGAATAGAAAACAAAACATATGTCTAACAGATACAATTACATTCACTTATGCGATTCAGACACCGTGCAGGCAACTATCATTCTATCCTGCGTTTCGGCGTGATTTCCAGTTTTCAGGTTCGGTAATATGCATTTGACGGCGGCGCTCTAAAACCTAAAAAAAGGGTCCTGTTTTTGATCCGGAATGCTGGGCTAATGCCTAAATTGTATGGGCAATGGGCGGATGGCCATTGGGCCATTGGCAAACAGCATTCTATATAAGCTTCAGAATTAAGATGCCTGCTTACTCATGGTTGGTTTGTGTCCTACGTGGAGAAGAGGAGAACAAAAGAACAGCAACAGCATGCTGCTGATGGTAATGGTGCAAACTAATATCTAAACCTCATTTTTTTATGCTTTTAATAATTTTGAAAACTACTAAAATAATGATAAAACTTAAGTAATCAACCTAGGATAATTGATCTAACACCATGACAGAAAACTAGATTAAATATGCAAGCTAGAAAGTAATTGTACGTAAACAATAATTAGTAGATTGGAATACATTCTCACAAATTTTCATCAAAGAACACACGTAAAGATCCTTTACATGAAAACACAATCTTCAAATAATTTCTAAAATTTCTCTCAGCTTTCGTGTGTCCTCTGTGTAGTCGCACTGTAGTGACATGTAGATGTAGGAGCTCTGTAGCAACGACGTTGTTTTCTTTTCTCACATTGCAAAGCTCCCAGAGCCTACTCTTGTGATTTCTTCACCTACCATGGTATGCGCCTGCACCCTCCTATGCAAACTGCCTGGGATTCAATGCTTTGCGTCGCCTCGCTCGTCAGGAGCATCTCTTTCTTTTTATTTGTGTCATGCCACCATCGCTCGGCAGGTTCTCGCTTTTTTCTCTTCGGCGCTTGCGTCGCCGGCCGCCACTCTTCTTTTCTTTGTTGCGATGCACAGCTGCCACTGGTATTTCTTCTTTCTTTTCCTGCGACACCCGAGAACCAGGAGGACCCCGCTCCTATGTATTCTAAACAAACCCTAACCGCTTATCTCTAATCAAATACATGCATGTATATCCATCTGGCCCAATCACACATAGCCCAATACATACATATATGACCAAAAACTCACACATGTATGCGTACGACCCACCTGCCGCTCTTGTGTGACTCACTCGTCTACACCGCGTGTATGGCCACTACACTGCATCGTCCATCTGCGTAGACCTCTACGCGTCCCGTCTCATTGCACCCGCGTTCTTCGTGTGGTGCGCCTCCTGCACCTCTGCGACCTCGCGTGTTGCGCCTGCACCTGCGACCCTCATGTACTGCTCTTAGGACTACACGCCACCTGCGCAGAATCTCCCTAACTTGCAGTGTGCGTCTACCTGCATCCACCTGCGCTGCAATGTGCATCTCGTATCCCTGCGATGCGCCTCCTATTGCATGTGCTGCAACACCTGTTGCAAACAAACAACAAATCATGCAGTATCTTCTTCTTCTTCCACAAATATAATAATCCATTACAAATATTTTATGTCAAATTAATCATATCACACTCACAAATATTGTTGTTAAGTTAATCATTACATATATATTTTGCAACTAGAATTAACAATTTGGGCCAAATAATCAGGTCAAGTGGGTTGAAGGGATGGGTTGTTCAAACTTCAAACGTCAAAGCCAACCATTTTCCCCCCACCAAGCGCATGTAAGAAAATCCGAGTATTTTTTTCTTCTATAGTACTAGTAGCATGGTGAGAGAACCACATCAATTTTGTTCAGGTGGGGTGGTGAACTGGTGATGGTTATGTCAAGAAGCTTCTGCTGAAACAATTGGAGTTCACAATTGACTTCGCTTCCCAGAGTTACAGGCTGAAGTTCCACTTTGTCCTCTGCTGCGGTGCCGGCCGGGTGGCAGTATGAAACTGTGACACATCTTCGACTTGTATATCTTTCATTTCCCAGGATAAGGTTAGGTCCTGTTTGGCAATTTAGAATCGGTCCGTTTCTATTAGAATCTGGGAGAAATCCAGTCAAACAGTCTAAAACTCGGAACGATTCTCCTCAGATCGTTTCTTCTTTTTCCACGCCGGGGCCGAATCGCCCTTAACCCTGTTCTACCCCAATCCACAGAATCCAGACAGCTAGCCAAACAGTTTCCAGACAGTGATTCTGATTCTACGTGAAACGTTTCCACCAAGAATCTGGAACCGTTTCTGTTTCTACTAAAATCTGAAACCGTACCAAACATGACCTTATTATCAACTACTAAGAGTGGCTAGTTGACCAGTGAGACCGAGTAAACTGTTACTAGATCACGTTTCGAGAGGTGCTTCTATGCTCCTCCTTTTTAAAGTTGCATAAATATTAAAGCATGAATGAATGGTAGATGAGAATTACTTACCCCTTCGCTTGCTTCAAGATTTATGCAACTTGTATTAGAAGGAAAAACATAGAAGCACCGCTCTCAAATTTCATTGCTACCGACGTGTACTGAGATCCACGGGATCTGGAGTTCAAACCCCAAATACCAAGCTAACACGCTTGGACCAGGTCTGATTAGTGGATAACGAGCCAGTTGAACTTTTTTTCGAGCTTTCTTCGACACTGATTTATTCTTATTTATTATAGTCTCCTGTATTGTTTGAGACCCAACTTCGAACCGAGCTTAACGAGCCGAGCCTAACGAGCCGAGCCGAAGTTGACTCTGGTTCCAAATCAACTAATTTTTATTTTAAAATAAAAATGAATGTAATCAGAGCAATTTTGAAACGAGCCACCGAGCCAGCTCAACGAGCTTTTTTTCCAGCCCTAGGTCTGAAGGTGAGAAGAACGTCCGGCCGAGCAAAGCTTTTAGTTGAGAAGAACGTCTGCCCATCAAGCCTTGCAGTTGAACCACGACCAGCGATGGGAATCCAGATGCTCTCACTTGTCTACATCGCACGCCCGTCGTGCAGGGCACATGCGCATGTGCACGGTGCCGTGGAAGCGAAATTTCCTATGGCTTACCGAAGCTCATAAATTTTGTGGACGAAGCTCAGCCATGGTCAGATCAAGTGGCCCGAAAATTCCCACGAGAAAGCTCTTATTTCGCCGATATGCATGACCAAATTCGAGCAATGCGTGGTTGCGAATCCTCTGCTTTCTTTAGTCATCCGATGTGCACCATGATTCAAGATGAGTATTTTTTCTACGTATTTACATGCAATTTTTTTAAAAATTTTATATACACACACGAAGCCTCTTTTCTACTCCCAGGAGTAGTTACTCCATATGCCATATCTCACAATGTAAGAAGTATCTCGCGCAAGGGATGGTATATACGTGTAGTATACAAGTATATAAGATCACTTAGGTGGTATTTACAATTTTTCATATGTGGTATGTACACTTTTAGACATACTCCTTTTTATGTGTGCGTATATAAAGGTATTTGCAAAATACACTAAAAACTATGTACTCTCTTGCATTTTTTTTCATGTGGATCACATTGAAATGTCTTATAATTAGTATACAAGTATATCCAAAGTGATAAAAGAGTATTTTAAGTTCGTTTGGATGGTATTTCAGAGTTGAAAATAACTACTACGGGGATAAGAAAGTATCATATATATATATAGACACACCGCAGAAACATCAGCATGTGACGTATCACCCATCGCATTTGTGTAACTTGTTGGTGCATACTATGATACTCGAGTTAAGCAAAAAAGGAACCTACAGTACCACCTTACCGGTGACTCCTCGTGGTAGGAAAGTATATATGTCACCTAGCAGTGTTTCTATGGCCCAAAATAAGTTAGATTTGTCGAAGACGATAAAAATAAAAAAAAAAATGTTAAACAAGGAAAGCTTGCGCCGTTGCAGACCTGCAGCTACCAAGAAGCCCATGCACGATAACGCTGGCGTCAGTACGCAAAAGGTTTTCGCTAATTTCTTCGCAAGAGATCTCTCTTCGGAAACCGTACTCCGTAGTTTGCAAGTTGCAACACGCAACATTGAGTTGTACAGTTTGTAGTAGTACGGATTGTTCTGTCAACGACGGATCTGCATCTGGCTGATCGTAGTCTGATAGTTCCCCTCAGTCTAAACTGACGTGTTGTTTGTACGTACACAATTTAGGACTTTTTTTAAAATAATATATTTTTTTATTCAAATTGCAAAAATATACCTTGATTCAAAAAATTTACAAAAATACATCTCTGTCGCCATTTGAATTGGCGACAGGACAGAGACCTCAACCTTGTCGACTAAATGAATCTACGACAAAATAATCCGTCGGCCAAATTCAATACGTGACAAAACAGTCTCTGTCGCCAATTGAAATGACGACAGAGCTCTGTCGCCATTTCAGGTATATTTTTGTAAATTTTTTGAATTGAGATATATTTTTGCAATTTGAATAAAAAAAGATATTATTTAAAAAAAATTCCACAATTTATACATATAATTATATAATTTTGTATAGTTAATTCGTAACATCATAGGTCCAATACATATATTTAAAATCAGATAAAAGTACAATATAAAAATTATAAAGTGTTACAAATCTCAAAAACATAAAAATCTAAATCAATTAAATCAATAAACCTAACCCAGATCTAGAAGCACTTTTAAAAATTTGTGGGCTATCCGCACTTATCCGATGCCCACATGGATTCATTTGTTCAGCCAGCCTTCCTATGTGAAATCTCGTTATTTTAGACGAAATTCGAAAGGCAAAATTCAATTTCAGAATTTTTTGGACCAAGATTTCCGAAATTTCGACCAAAAATCTAAAATTTCGTCCGAAATCTCAACAAATTTCAAGTGAACGAAAAATAGTATAAAATTTATTTAGATGGTCCTGACACATTATTAATATTCTCATAAAAATTACAGATGATGATCAAGCCTAAGTAATTTTTAAAAATTCTGATAGTGCTACTGTCATGATAAAAGACTGACCCACAATTTTCAATCGAATGGAAAATAGTGCAAAACATGTTAGAAACTTTTGAAAATTTTTGTGAATGTTCCTAACATATCCATAATATTTTTTTATAAATTTTTAAGATGATTATCAAGCTTGATGAATTTTCAAAAATTCGGACAATGCTACTGAAGTCTGACCAGCGAATTTCAACTGAATAAAAAATAGTTTAAACTATGTTAGAAAATTTTAAAATAATTGTGGATGATTCTTATGTATCACTAATTTTTTCATAAAATTTTTAGATGATGATAGAGCTTGAGAAAGTTTTAAAAATTGTAACAGTGCAAAATACTTAAAATAGTAATTGAAAAAAGTTTCAAAAAAATGATGAAAGAATAGCTTGATAACATAAGCCATAGAATTCTAATTTTTTAGTTGAAACACAACATTAATCTACTCTTCATTGACAAAAGATGCATCACATCCGATGCCTAAAAGGAAAATTGAGATTCAGTGCTTGTTCAGATGAGATGGATCCCATACAAGTTAGTGTCCCTTTCTGTCATAAAGTAAAATGAATAGATTAATGTAACACCCGGATTTTCTGTGCAAAAAAAAAAAAAAAAATTACCTTCATCTTCAACCTCCCGCCGCGCTTCCCGCTACTCTTCCCACGCCGGCGAGCGCCGCGTCGCCTCCGCGCCCGCCA
Organism: Rhipidocladum racemiflorum; assembly: GCA_036346355.1. Lineage (NCBI taxonomy): Eukaryota > Viridiplantae > Streptophyta > Magnoliopsida > Poales > Poaceae > Rhipidocladum > Rhipidocladum racemiflorum. The sequence goes on along the minus strand of CM070583.1, from coordinate 78,980,162 downwards.
CCGGCTTCCCCTCCATCCCCGCCGCAATCGCCGCCGCGTCCCCGCAACCGCCGCCCGCAAAAATCGCGCGCGGTTGAGCCATTCGACCGGCCGAGCCGCGCCGCCCCCTATAAAAGCCCCCCCCCCGAGCCCTCCTTCTCCCGTGCCTTCCTCTCTCTCTCCCTCGCCTCCCTCTCCTCTCCCGAGCGCCGCCACCGCCTTCTTCTCCGCCTCCGGCCGCACTGAAGCCGCCACGCCGCCGCTTGCTCAGCCCCACCGCCTCCGCTCGCTCGCCAGGCGCCGCGCTTCTTCTTCCTCCGGCTGGCCAGCCGCTTCGGCTCGCTCGCTCACAAGGCCGCCACAGCTTGCAGGCAGAAGACACGCTGCGCTTATGCGACGGATTGCGCCGCCCGCCCCACCCACTACCAGATGAAGAAAAAGAAAAAAAAAGAATTTTCCAAAAACATTTATGACGTTAGCGATGATGTCATAAATCGGGTTTTCATTTTAAAATAAATCCGAAAAAACCAAAAATGGCCACTGACGTCAGCATGACGCATAAATTCGGTTTTTCTTTTAAAAATAATTCCGAAAATTCCAGAAAACCCGTTTTATATGTTTTTAAACTTCCGGGAGCCCGTTTTCGCCCGTTCGAACTCCGTTTGGCTCCGTTCTTCTTCCTAAATTCATTAAAAATCTCAAACTTCAATTTAGAGCTAGTTTGAAATTCAATTTGTGTTTATTTGTATTCGTTTGAGTCTTATTCGAATTTAGTTGTTTTTCGTGCGTAGATTACGGAGAGATCGAGGAGTTCCCGAACGACGATTTCGAGCAGCAACTCGTCGAACCAGGCAAGTCACACTCCCTTGATCATATTGCTCCCAGTTTATGAACTTGTATGTTGAATTTAAATTATTGCATGCTTATTTATTATAGACATTAATTTTCGACCTAGTTTTAAATGATAGCTATATCCAATTTCGACATGCGACCTTTGACATTTGAATTCCGATTCCCTTGTAACCTTAGTAAAAATATGAGCTATGACTATGGTAATAGTTAGACATTGCTTAACCATGCATAGAACTGAACTTAGGAAATTTTGGGGAACTTTATGCCAAAATGATATCTTGTTCAATTGGAAACTTATAGTGATCAATGTTAGTATTAATGTGGAGATTAGTATGGTTAAAATGAAAATGACTTAGACCGGGCGAGAATTGGTTGGAAAGTGGGGAGGTCATGGTTCTGGGTTTGTGGACAGTCTCGCCTAGTCAATTAAGGACCGGTCTGAGTCTCACTGAATGTAAAGTCTAACCGTACTACCACGAGTCTGGAATGGGACAGACCTGGTTATCCTTATTAAATCATTTCATGGACAGTCATGCCATATGGGGGTAGTAGTGTGGTGAAAGCGAGATGCTGCCACTTCGGCGCAAGAGGGGGCTTCTGAATAGAGGGAATCTTTCAACGGTGAAACCTTAGCGGGCATGACTACGTGTATGATTTTAATATAGGGGCCTTGTCATATGTTTCTCTGTCACTCACCAAAGGAAGTGTGTTGACATAAAAGGGAAATATTATGTCTTGTGGGTATAGTTGTACAACCTCTGCAGAGTGTCAAACTAATCGATTAGCCGCGCCCGCGGTTATGGGCATGCCAAGCAAGCCATTTTCAGATTAGACTTCAGTAAATTAAAATTTTGGTTTTCAGAAATGATGTTGGATGGAGGGAGTCCATCATGGGTATAACTTAGCCAATTCCAGGAGAGATTCCTAAGTTAAAATTGTATAGATTTGAGTTTCATTATAAACTATGCCATTTAAAATTGTTTTGAATGATTATTAAACTATTGCTTTACGCTTAAACAAACCATATTGCCATCCTTTGGTTACCCGTACATTTATATTGCATTTCCGGTGTGGTTTGCTGAGTACGTATGTACTCACCCTTGCTTAATTTACCACTTCAGAGGAGGAGTACCACGATGGTGAGGAACAGTTGGACTAGGCCGCGTCCCCAGTCGATTGCCTGTGGCAAATTAATTGGGCTCTATCTTTTGATCTTCATTTTCGCTGCTTTATTTATTCGTTTATTTATTTGTTGGCATGCGCGCCTTTTCCTATGTAACCTTGAATATTTATTATTAATAAAGAACGCTGAATATGCTATGGTTTTATTTCTACTGTGTGTACTATCATTTCCTGGACTAGTACATAATACACAGAGGATTTCGGAGGTGTTATTCCGGGGTCCGACAATTAACTTATGCTATGAGAGGAAACTTGTGGAATTCTAGAAATTTGATTAAGATCCTACCTTTCTGTCATCCTTCAAACTATCTTTTAGTGTTTTGCAGTGTATGTGTTTTTAAAATCTTGTCTCAGTTGGTTAGTTGCTTCAATTGTCCCCGTGGTTATTGGTGCCACATTACTCTGCATTGCAGCATATCTCCTCCTGCAAAATATGTCAAATTTCAGATAATTGAACCAAGAACCATAAAATTGAGGTAGGAAAGTAATGATATTCATGCCTTAGTTCTGAAGACCGGCTTCTAGTCATTGGTTGAATGTTGTGAAACCAGGCGTATATATGGGCAAAATAGGCAACATAAACAAATAATGCCTTTTACTAATTACAATTTTATCCATATAGCTATAACTAGTAACTTGATAACGAAAATGGCCAACCTTTGCCAAAATTACATCACTGGCTTGCATTCCTTTCTCTGTTGCATTCCTTGTGTTTGACAAGCAAAATAAATTAGTATAGCTTAGACTGCATTAATCCCAAACTATAGGCTCATAAGACTGTTATGCATAACATAACACAATAGCTCTGTAGCTCAGATGGTAGACGTCGTTGCGTGCACGGCTCGTTGCATACACCCATACATGATGCAAGGTTTCAAATTTCATTTTCGGATTATATCTCGGAGGGGACTGAAATACGAAATTACCAAAATCTCGGCAAATTTCATCTGAACAAAAAATGGTTCAAACAATGTTAAAAAAATTTGAATTTTTTTGTGGATGGTCCTGATACATCACTAATATTTTCATAAAATTTTTAGATCATCAAACATGAGGAATTTTTAAAAATTCTGACAATAATACTAACAATTTTTTTTGAAACTTTTATAGAAGGTTTACGAGGAAGTTATTAATCTTTCATAAAAATTTTGGATCATGAACACATTCCAGCGAATTTATAAAATTATGACAACGTTACTGTCTCATTATGTTCAGTTTGTTTTTGAGTTTATAAAGATATCAAATGAAGTTAAATTCTTATGAATTTTTTTTTGTATAATACTAGAATTATAAATATGCTATCATAAATTTTTCAAAGTATCACCAAGCTTATACATTTTTATAAAATTTTTACAGTGTTTTTGCTATTTTATAAAAAACATCTCAAAATTTTGATTTTCCAACAAATTTTCATGGAAGGGGATATTTTTAAGATGTATTGACCCGAATCGGATCCAAATAAGTTCAAAACCGGTCAAAAAGAAAAACCATAATTTTCAAAATCACTATAATAATTTGATATTTTTTTCAAATACTTCATTTAACGGGATCTACGGGGCTGTTTGGTTTGTATCCATTTGTTGCCAATACTTGCCATGCCAAATTTTGGTAGTGTTGACCAAATTTGGCAAGCATTTTGTTTGCAACCAAATTTTGGCTAGATTCTTTTCTCCATTGGCTAGCCAAATTTTTCTAGTTCATTTTCTAGCCAATAGTTGGCCAAACTTTGGCCACCAATTTGGGCACCAAAATTTGGCTAGCCAAATTTTGGCATGGCATAGCTTGGCAAATTTGGCCTCAAACCAAACAGCCCCTACAATCCTATCTCTAACCAAAATTTTCGAAATTTCGCCAGATTCTGGACCTTGCGCAGCACGGCAGCAGTGCGTGAGTTCGTGACCATGGTCTTGCCTGTAGAAGTACGACGCAATGCGGGCGTCACCGTGACGCCGTCGCACCCATCTCTGTCGACCACCACGACGCCAGAGCGCGCGCCGCACGGCGGGGCGACACGTCCTTTTCGGCTTTCGGGACGGAATCGCCCACGCAGCGCTGGACTGCATGTCTCGCTCGCCACACGCCGGTCTTCGCCGCGTCGATTTCCCACGGGACCCGGCGCGCGAGCAGGCACGGACGGAATCTTTGTTTTTTTTTGGTTGGGTTAGCCTACTTCTTGTTGCAAGTATCTCTACTATTATAAAGCAACAGTTGGTGGCAGTGGTGAGTTCTACCCATGTCATTAATTGCTCTGCTTAATTGCCCTACTTAATTGCCCTGCTTAATTGCCCTACGCAAAAAACGAAGCATTGCTTTAATTAGCCAGCTTTCGCAAGAAACGAAGCGTTAAAGATAGATGTTTGATCTTGTGAAATACTCCATCCGTTTCTTTTTATAAGGCGTATTTGGTTTCGTTAGGACAAGGCTTTGACCAACGATTACTTTATTAATATATCATTTATGCAATACAAAATCATAATTATATATAAGTACTTTTAAATACAAATCTGCTAGTATCAATTTTGTGTCATAAAAATTATATGCTAATAGAGTAATTGTTGGTCAAAGTCTTGTCCTAACGAAACCAAATACGCCTTATAAAAAGAAACGGAGGGAGTAATTTTTTATTTTTTAATCTTTATTTTTCGTTATCAATTTTGTTTTTCGTAGCAATGCACGGGCATGTAACTAGTATATATATATAGACTAGTGTATTAGAACGGAATTTTAAATCCGGTCCCTCCGTCAGCCAACCCTACGAAATTTTAGATCCAGTCCTCCTTGATCACGGCAGATACAGCGCCCATGGCACCTGTTGTCCCTTGACTTTTTTCGCGGTCGAGAAGGTACCAAATTTACAATTCCGTTCAATTAAACTTGTAATAAACAGATAAAAAGATAAAAAAATGTCATCGAATGGGAAGAGAGCCATCGAATTAGCATCGCCGGAATTCCGCGGTGATGTGGACGCGCGGAGAAATCTCCGGGCCGATTCGACCGGAAACAAACTCTGGTCACAGAGAGCGTACGTCGATGTGGAACTGGTTCGTGGTGATCGGGCACGGAGGACAGGTACGGATGGATGATGGATCCGGACGCCGGGACGGGGACGTCCATGCAAGTGCAGCCGCTACCCTGATGGTAAGTGCTGTTTTTGCCTCTGTTCTTGCTATCAGCTCGATCGATCCTCTCTATGCGCGGCATGAGATGTGGTAGTAACAGTATTATCGAGATTAATTCTAGTTTGTAAATACGAAGGATCTTGGGTTTCTTCTCCCTGTTGCAGCAAAGTTGGCGGTGGCAGGAAATAATTAACAGATCTGCCCAGTTCGTCTAACGCAGTACATGTTCGAGCCTACTTATTGACATTTGACATCGATCCGTTTAGTTAGAGGATTCTACATCGTGCGATCGATGGAGCATATGAAACTAGAGGAGGGATAGGATTAAATGACACGCGTAGTTCACAGTTTCTGACTTGTGGGAGGGAATGCGTGCCCTAAGCCAAGCTGTTGAATTCCGAACTCCCACAGCTGCAAGCTTCCTTTCACCTTTACAGAAGCTCTCGCCGTACGTGCCGGCATCGACCGCTGCTTTAGCATCGATCGTTTTCCCTTGCTAGGTGAGATGAGGCTAGCCACAACGAAACCAGTGCGAACTGAACACGCATTCAGAGAGAGAGAGAGAGAGAGAGAGAGAGAGAGGTCATTCGTCCGTGAGGTAACCTACACATCCAACCGTTTCATGGTCTCTGCACTGACGACAACAACCTCACATACGTCCTGCCCAATGTGGAGTTGTCTGCAGGGCATCTTCACATCTCCACATCATCTACAGATAACACTAAAAACAATTTATACAATGGACTGTTTATATAGCTGTCTGTAATGATCTCTCATTCAATTAACAGATTGTCTATACAATGGTACACAACATGTGAAGCTGGCTATAAGATTGTCTATTAAATAGTAGATAGCAGCTTTATCTCTTCTTCTTCTCTCTCCTCCACGTCACTTAAAATCCTACATGGCATCTCTTATAAACAGACTGTGACCATAGAGAGAGAGAGAGTCATTCATTCGTCAGTACCGTTTCATGGTCGCAAGCTCACATACGTTCTGCCCAACCAGCCTAACTTCTAATCGAACGTACGTTAATTCCGCATTTCAATTCTGACGTTCCAAGTTGTCGAACGTACGTTAATTCCGCATTTCAATTCTGACGTTCCAAGTTGTCGAACGTACGGCGCCGCGCCGCACTCGCCGTTCCCTCCAAGTCGGTCTGGTCCCGACGAAACAGGCGGTTTTCCAGCAATTCTGGCTCAAACCCACGCTACACTCGCAGCAGCCGTACGTCACGCCGTGCGTGCGTTTTGCCAACCCGCGTTTACCTAGATGGAGTTCACCCTCCTCAGTCAGTCCTCACCAACCCACCAGCCGCCGAGCAGTCCACCTCACCGGCGGGCGGTGGCACCGTGGTGTGGCGCGGTCCGACGCCGAGCCGCCCACGTACGGTCCAGGCTCCAAACCGGCAACCACCCCGGCCGGCCCTCGTCGTTAAACCGACGAGTCAACTCGATCGAAACGCCCATCAAGCCGGCGGTGCCCCTGCTGCCGCGCGCGCGCATGTCAGAGACGCCGAAACGAAGCCCGCGCGGCGCGTACGGTCTCGTCGATCGGGTCTCGACCGGAGCCCACCGCGGTGAACTGTCGCGGCTGCCGCTGGTGTAGCTAGACAGCTTTGAAGTTGTTGTGAACTGATCGGACGCCGGCGGCGCGCGATGGTCGAGTGGACTGACCCGCTCACCAGCCAACTAGCTAGGGAAGATGGATGCATCGTACTACGGAGTACTCATCCGGTCAATTTAAAAGACCTTTTACTAACCTTGGAGATAATAAAATATACATTGAATTAGTACCAAGAGTTTAAGAGTAATTCGGTGGTATCTTGTGATGCCTTTCAAAGATGATTAAAAACTCTGCTAACCTAAATATTTAAAAAGATATTAAAAATCAAAAGTTTGAAAGTTTTACTATCCAAACTAGAAATCACGGCATGTGCTTAGATTCGGTGAGGGGATTTGGCAACGTTTCCGTCGATGGATCATCGATCGGGGTCCGACGTAAGCATTGACCTGGCCGTGCGTGCATGGTGGTGTTCCGGAAGGAGTGGGGGGTAGACTATCTCCAACGAATTCTCTTTATGGCCTGGCTTGATGGTCACCAGACCGGCGAGATTCGGCCCAACATGCAAGTGAGGTCTGTTTGGTTGGCTTCTCAGGTCATCGAGCCAGGCTCTACAGATGCAATCGTAGCCCTGAGCCGCCCCGCCAAACGAAGTTTTCGGGCAAGCTTTCCGGCTGCCTGGTTCGCAGATGTAACGCTAAGCTGCTTCCAACGCGACGCCGCATTTCCTCCGCCGCACTCTCGATTCGAGGCTTTTCCACGCCGCCCGCGACGGGCTCCTCCGCTTGTTTCCACGCCGCTGCGCTTCCGCCTGCTCTCCACGCCAAGCCGCAAGGCCTCCGCCGCTTCTCCACGACGCCGCTACGCCTCACCTCGCCTCCACGCCGCTGCTCGCTTCCTCGGGATCTCGAGGCTTTCCCCACGCACTCCACGGGGCCACAAGGCCTTCCAGCCTGGCCCGCCACGCGCCTCCACCGGCCGTCTGCTCCTCCACTGGCCGTTTTCGCCCTCCAAATTGCCTTCGCCTGCCTCCGACTTCAAGACGCTCCGCTGCCAATTGCCTCTCGACTTCGCCTACCTGGGCCAAGCTGCCTCCGCCTCGGCTCAAGGCCTCCATTATCTCGCTCTGCTCTCCGCCTGACGCCATGCCTCAAGGCCGAGGTAGCACATTTTGCATAGGTAGATCTATTTTTCCATGCGGTGGATGTCATGAATATTGTTCATATCGGGCGGTGTTCTATTGCTTCTTTTGTGCTATAACTAGCTTAGTTCAATTTCATTGCTTATATTGTGTTATATCTCAGTTCACCGCGCTAGTGCTCGTGTTTATTGTTCAATCTCATGGTGAAACATGGTTCACTCGCTGCGCTCATACTCTATTGTTCACTAGTAGTTCATCTCTATTTGGATATGCTTGCTTCTATTGAGTTGAGTTCATCGCGCTTAGTTATAATGTTGATGATCCGGGAATGGTGGACTTCATGATGAATAATTGATACCGAGATCATCCTCTCGACCGTGATGTGGCCGAGGGGTTAATTGATTTGGTTGAGTTCAATTCATCAAGAGATACGCTTTAGCGTGATGATGATTTGATGCCGAACTACAATCTATGATGCAAAAGCTTGTTCAGATCACATGGTAGATGATGGAAACTGATACTATGTTTTGAGGTGAGCTACTATCCTTTGGTCTGTGATGCAAAATCTATCTATGTTACATGCAAGTTGATGGCATCGTGTATCTCCTAACTATGATTGGGCGCCTCGAGAAACATGTTTAATAGGATTTCTCGATGCAACCCTTGCATTTTGTATTTCTAAAGTAATCGAGACCATGAATCCTTTTTCTATTCTCGAAATGAGTCTCAGTGAAACATGTTTATTCTGGTCTCTATTTTGAAATGAGTCTGCGGACTTACTTGATTGATGAAACTGAAAACGGATTGGAGGGAAGAGGAATGGTGCTCACGTTCAATTCCTTTTTCCTTCCTCGCTCCCGTGGTTTGGCCTCGGTTCCCTTGCGCCTGGTTCTGGACAGGCTTTGGCCTCTATCTTTTGCACCGAGGTCTTCCACTTTTGGACAGAGCTTTGGCTCTATCTTTAGCCTTGATCCTAACAGGTTTGTATACGTCAACGATGCAAAATTAATCGCTAGAGGGGCCGATTGGCCCCTGACAATCTTGGGTACCTCAATTAGCGATACTAATTAAAGGTCGATGCGCTTCTAGCTCAATTTCCTATTTCAATTCATTTACTTATTCCTATTCTAATGCATGGTTGTTTTCTTACGATGCATGTTATGCAGATGAAGACGAAAAGATTATTAGATTAGGTTTTATCTCTTTTCAGTATTCTTGTACAATTGAATTGTAATCGCTTGACGCTTTGTAATTTAACTTTATTAATCATACCAATACTTGTAATTTAACTAATGATTCAGATTGTAATGATTCAATTGTATTAATAAAGTATAATGATTAATTTTGCTTAATCTCTCTCATAATTGGTTGTTAATTGTTTATTGATTGTGCGGGATATTTCAACAACATTGTTGTCACAACAAAAGTGGAGGTATACTCAAATTGGGCTAATTTGTAAATACTACAATAAATGTAATTTAAATACGGTGATATACTGTGATATACAAGTGATGATATATATAAAAATTCATGCAACCAACCAAACATGTTCTTCTTGTCACCGCACTACCATACAATCAACCAAACAAGATCTTCTTGCCACCAAGACCAAATTCCATGCAATCAACTAAACAAAGATCTCATTGCATCCACTCACTGCTCCCACCACTGCTCCACTATACAAACTCGGGCTGAGTTGAGAAGGCAACCAAACAGGCCATTAGTCTCTAAATCCCTTCGCGAACAGATTCCAAATGCTCTAATGGATTCCCTTTAGCCTTCCCTTCAGAAGGGATTTGGAGAGAAAATTCCTTTAGAAACAGATTCTCGCTCCAATCCCAGAGAGAAATCCCCATAATAGGAAATAAATGGAATGAATATAGAGAAGCGAATAGAATGAAAGAAAATTGCTGAAGATAGTCTTACGGTGGTGCGGCCATGGCCTTGTGGGGTTCTGCCTCGAGATGTGCTGGTTGCCTTGGTGCAGTTTAACATGGGTTGCGTGCAGGTATCGACAAGCTCATGTCATTCTGTGATGTGTCTGCATGCCCTGGTAATACTCCTAGATTAGAGGTGCAGGGAGTCAGGGTCTCAGGTACTAGAAAGTGAATGAGTGATGACGACGATGCCCTGGCTGGCAGTTGGGCATTCACCCGCTGCCCGATGGGCGCCGTGCTCGGGGATCGCAAAGGTACGTTGCGTGCGCCATCTCGTGCACAACCTAAACTGTCCACGCTTTACAACTAGCGGCTAACAAACAAAAAGTTCCAGGCTTTCCAGCCCCGAGCCCGAATGAAAGTGGAAACAAAACTGTCCTCAAGAACAGCTAGCCCCCGACGTTGAATCGTAGCAATTCCCTAACATTATTGCTCTAAAAATAAAAGGAAAATATTCACTTTAGGCTTGGAAATAGGTTCCATTGGGGATGGCGATTAGGTGCGCTGGGCATGGTGGTGCTGACTGATGATCGTTTATATCTACGCTCGCTAGCCTAAGTCTCCCCAACAAGCATGCCCGAGAAGGGTGATGGACAAAGAAACTCGTCCATGCTTGTCGCTTGTGGGTATGCCCTTGTGCACACCGTTACTTTATACAACTAACATCTCATCATAGAGACAGTGAACATATTAACAGATAAGGAACAGTTCAACCTAGGTTGGTCATTATTTCTCATAGTCAACATCTGATAAACATTTGATATAGCTCACAGATCTAAGGATTCAACATAAATCGCAAGCAAGATATCATGATTTGGGAGAGGGAATGGAAGAAAAACGAACCTGGTGGCGGAGGGAGCCAGTTGGTGCAGTGAGCCAGTGACCGCGAAGGAGAAGGGACCAAGGGAGTAGCTAGGAGCATTCATTGGCGGGATGCTCTAGTGTTGATGAGTTGTGCTGGCGGCGAAGGAAAGAAGACGGATTTGGGAGGGGGAATGGATGGCGCCGTGGTGATCGGCTGCACTGGATGAGGAGAGCGAGACAAGGAGCAAGGGACTCAAGAGGTGGAGAGAGGAGAGTGAGGAAGGAAAAGAGATTAGGGATATTGGGCGGCGGCAGTGCTAGGAAATCTTGGGCCGGAGGGGTGAGACCGTGGGATGCTTCTAGGGTTTTCAAACATGGGCCACATGTTAGTGTTTATTGTTTGGTAATTTGGTATAACGGGCACGTGTCAAGCTCTCTATGCACATGCCTGTTGGCTTGTCGGGCAAAGATTTGTCCCGATGAATATATCTGTGGCAATAAAGGAGGAACATAACCACCTCTAATAGAGTTTTGGTATAACGGACACAATGGGCTGTGGGCCTACACCATGTCGTACCGGCCCAACTTGCCTCCAATGAGCCCAGGCAAGATCGATCGGCATGTCATGTCACCTTTGTGCAGTGCCGATCCAGGCCTAGTGCATTTGCACTATTGCGAGAAGAGAAAAGGAGCCGAAGATGCACGGGTCCAAGGTAGTGGACACAAATATGGGGAAAAAGAACTAAAATTTATTCATTCTCCGCAAAAAGGCGTGTTGAGATAGCGGTTGATATCTACTTGTAGATTCTATTGCGACATGCTAAGCTCTTCGAAAGACAAACTAGATGCCTTGCCTATTAGCTTTTTTGACATATTTGAAGCGCTTGAACTGCCACTTGCTTATTGCATTGTTGACACAGTTCTGCTTGCTTCACTTTTGCTGCCAAACTTTTCATAATATTTGTTAAAAACTATAAAAAAAATCCCATCTCAAAGTTTTGTAGTGTCTACATCGTGTCCATCGGCCATGTAGTGTTCCATATCGATCCAAGCACAACTCTTCAAGACGTGCGGTGTTTTGTTGGTCATCATACCTGATCGTCAGACCCAACACAACCCTAAACTTGAAAATCGTACCGCACCACCCAGTCTATACGTATGTGTGTCGCACCATGTCGTGTCTGCCTTGCAACGCGTCGAAAAAAAATCTGGACCAATGCCCATGTCTACCTGGTTTCGAATAGACTTGCCCGTTCTCTGTGTGTATGCGATCCTCTCTCCATAAATGTGTGCACCAAAAGAATCGATTTAGACCCTGTTTGGCAGAGCTTCAAATCACAGCTTCATCTCAAGTCTAAAACTTGTAGGCTAGAATAAAGTGAACTAATTTTATATTTTTATTTCACAATATAAACAAGATGACGCATCTAAACACTATTAATATACCTTGAGCTTAAGCTTTACGGATCTAGTGGAGTTAGGAATACCCAACTCCACCAGATCTACGGATTTAATGAAACTAGACTCTGCCAAACAGCACCTTAGTATACGTCACAAAGAATCCGTAAGTTAAAAGAAGGATAGCCTTATTAATTGCGGATCAATTGCAAACAGAATTGGTAAACACGGAAGAAAAAAAGGCAACGTGTAAAACCTTTCCAAAAATTTCACACAGACGGCGAGTCTCCGTGGCACGGACCGCGTCAACCCGCGCCCAATCCGACTCCGACACGTGTCCGTCTCTCCCCTCGCCGCCGTCCACCGCACCCCCACCGCCTCCTCCTTATTAACCGCGCCACCTCCCCCTCCTTCCCACTCGCTACTCTCTCTCTCCGGCTTCCAACACGGAATCCAGGACTAGAGCTTAGCGTTTTCCCACGCACCCGTCTCCTACCTTGCTGCGCCCCATTAACTCCCAAGATTCCCCGTTCCTGGAGGGCAGTAGACGCGGTGCGCGCAAGAACGCTGCGGCCATGTCCGTCGTCCGGGCCCTCGTCCTGTTGCTCGTGGTGGTGGCGCCGGCGCCGGCGCGCGCGGCTGCTGCCGGAGGTGGCGGCTGCGCGGCGGAGAGATTCTCGAATAACCGCGTGTACGCGGCGTGCAGCGACCTGCTCCGCCTGGGCGCGTCCGTGCACTGGACCTACGACGCCGCTGCGTCGTCGCTGTCCGTGGCGTTCGTGGCCGCGCCGCCCTCGTCGGGCGGGTGGGTGGCCTGGGGGATCAACCCCACTGGCACCGGCATGAGCGGCGCGCAGGCGCTCGTCGCCGCGCCCAAGGGCGGCGGCGCGTACGCCGTCGAGACGTACAGCATCTCGGGGTACTCGCTCGGCTCGCCGGGGCCCATCGCCTACCAGACATCCGACCTCACGGCGGAGCTCGGCGGCGACGGCCGCGTCCAGATGTTTGGGAAGCTGAAGCTCCAGAACGGCACGGGGGAGGTGAACCAGGTCTGGCAGGTGGGATCGGTCTCCGGCGGGGCCATCCAGGCACACGCCATGGGCAGCGACAACATGGCAGCGAAGGGCAAGCTGAACCTGGTGACGGGGGCGAGCACCGCCGGCGGCGGAGGGGGCAGCCTCCTCAGGAAGAAAAATGTGAGCACTTGTTTCTTTAAAGTTTAAGGATTTGATTGAATTATTATCTGTTCATGTTCATGTGCTTTTGCTTGTTTCTTGAATTCTTATGCTTTAGTGTCGGATAGCAATCGCGCGCACAATCAAATCAGAGAAAAGTCATTCTCCACTGAAAAAGCATCAATTTTTTTAATCAAATTCGAATAGCTGCTGACTTAAAAAGTCCTTAAATCCTGGCAAATGTTTGGGTACAATTTTCACTTGTTGACAGAAGTTCTCTATTTTAATTTCACTTTCATACGGACGAATAGCTGTAATTATCGAAGCGTTACTGCAACGAGTAAAGAGGAGTAACCACGTGCGTCAATTTTGCTGTATGCTGATGTAGTGGTGAGAACATGGAAACGTGATCATATTTTTTTTATGATTCTAATGAAAGCCTGAAAAAAAAAACACTGTGCGTGCCTGTTGGTTTAAATTGATATGGACTTGCAACTAATTTCAGCTGTGTTAAGTCTGTAGTACAGAGCATGATGTTTATTGACTGTATATGTATGTATGACATATTGGGTTCTCTTCCGTACACCTTGAATTTTTTATGCCTTGCAGTTGCAATTTTTCTTGCCTAGTTAGATTTCTTCCTGCCTTGGTCGACTTAAACTTGGATTAGTCTAGTTGCTGATGGCTACGTCTACATGATCTTTTCATGGTATAGAAGTTGTCTGGGTTGCCTTGATGTGGTGTTCTAATTAACAGAGAGATCATCGTTCTTTAGAAGATAGAGATTCAAAATTTCGTCGAATATAAACAAGTAATAATAATGACAATATGTTATCCAGGAAAACAAACATAGCGTAAATAACCAGCATATACAGCCTCTATTCGACCCATGGATATGGCTAGTAACTCAAGCGCCGATCTTGACTGTATAAGTCTAGCTGTAACTATAGTGCCTATGCTGTATTATGAATTATGATATACCTGTTATTGCAATTCTTGTGCATACTGACTCAATTTTCCTTTTCTTTTTTCTTATTTTGAAGACACATGGAATCCTGAATGCTGTGAGCTGGGGTATTCTACTGCCCATGGGAGCCATATTTGCCAGATATCTCAAGACATTCAAATCAGCCGATCCTGCATGGTTCTACCTACATGTAGCTTGCCAGCTGATCGGGTATGGTGTGGGAGTATCTGGCTGGGCCACTGGTATTCATCTAGGAAACTTGTCCAAGGGAATCACCTATTCGCTTCATAGGAACATTGGGATCTCAGTGTTTGCTCTTGGTACCCTGCAGGTATGTTCTTGTATAAATTCTCATTATGCTATCTTTACCTGCCAGAATTTCATGCTCATTTTCTGCATTTGTGCCTGTTGGACTGTATAGCAAACATACAACAATCTCAGTTTTGAAAATGGCTTGGGGCCTTGGGCCGTTATTTGCCGCTTATAAAACCGTTAGTATATAGGCAGCTTATAAGGAAGTGTTCATGTCCTTTCTAATTGATGTACAAGTTGCAATACCAGTGGCCTAGTGCACTTACTGATTGTTTTAATGTACAAATTTTCATCCAGATCTTTGCGCTCTTCTTGAGGCCCAAGAAGGATCACAAATACCGCATCTACTGGAACGCGTATCACCACTCTGTTGGCTACACTATCATCATCCTGGGCATCATCAACATCTTCAAAGGTATGTCCATCTTGAACGTGGAGCAGAAGTGGAAGACCGGCTACATCATTGCGATCGGCATCCTGGGCGGTATTGCCGTGACCTTGGAAGTTGTCACATGGAGCATCCACTTGAAGAGGAAGAGGTCGGAGAGCAAGTCACAAAATGGCGCTTCAAACGGTCACTTGCCGCTCTCCATGTGATTCTAGTCAGGTCCATGGATCTTTATCTAATCTTCAGTCATGTGTATGGGCAGATGTAGGTTAGGGTTTGCGATCTCTCTCCCTTTTTTGTCTGATAGACATTTGTGTACTGCACAATATACTGGAGATGAGAGGTACCGATACACATTAAGGCCTTGATTGGTTTGTTCTGTTGTGAATGCTGAGCTGATCTTGCACATGCGGTGAAGTAGATAAGGCTCTCTCCAAGGATGACCTGGAAAACGGTCTCTTTGGATATTTAGAGGCCTATTCAGACCTGTAGCCATCCCAAGAGGGTGTGCTATGTGCGCCTCTATCAAAGAGGTCGGAGGGATTCATCCCTATATGTAGAGGCAATTCTCGCGTGTGTTATGTGCGAAGAAGAGTTTAGGTCTTGGTTGAGAATCGATCCAATATAAAGGCTCAAATCGAATGCAGACTGCATTGTTCAGGGCTTGTAGAGGCTTAGTTTTCCGGGCCATCCTTGGGTTCAGCCTAAGAAGATAGATATAACGCCGCTAGTGGAAGCATGATCTCTCTAGAAAGGTGATACAGGTAGCAAACGCCGAGGGTACCGAATGCTCCACTTGTGTTTTTGTGGGGGAAAAGTGAGGTGGTCAGACGTAAACTTTGGCAAAGTGGGAAGGAAGCAGAGCATTTGCTGTTTTTGAGAGTTCTAGAATGCAGACGCGAGTATCGACCTCCCTCGTGTAATTCGCCGGCCATTGGAGAGTGAATTGGTCCATGCACGAGAGTGACTCGACAGGAATGGTAGCAGCAGCGTGTGTGGTTCACTCGGCCAACAGGACTGAGCAGAGGAGAGAAAAGTTTGTGGCGCTTGATTTAGTGCGAGTCGGTTTACAACCTTTTTGGTAGCAAAAGAAAGGGAATGATAGCGTTCGGACATTCGATAGGATCCCCCTCACTCTCCATTCCAGGGTGTTTTGTTGCAAGCTCAGGAATCGATGTTTTGCTTTCACAATTTTTTTTTTGTTACAGTAATGTCGAATATGGATGTGCCGCTGTTGATTAGAGGATCTGTATCCTTTTTGTAAGATGATTTTGAGTACTAAAAAAAAAATTGAAAACTTTTTCTCAACATTTTAATCATAGCTACGTTTAAACTTATCGCAATCCATTGGTTTTCGTTGTATTTCACTTTAGAATTGTTATTTTACGGTCGCTCGTACCGCGCCGCTCGTGCGCTCACCAGCAGAGCGCTCCACGTGGGCTTGTGGTAGGGGGTTTCTTGCGTGACAAGTGAGAACGACGTGCCCCAGCATGGCTACATCAAACTCTGGGGTACGTGTCGACCAAGTGCGCCTCAGTGGTCATATCTATCTGAAGCGTAGTTTGTACATCAAAAAGTACATGCCCCGAGCATGGCTACATCGAATCGAAATTTTTTGAATCCAAAGTTTTCTAAGTTAAAATTTTTTGAGTTGAAACTTTTTTGATTTAATTTTTTTCGAGTTGAAACTTTTTGATTTATTTTTTTTTACTTGAATTTTAAATTGAAACTTTTTGAACCAAAAGTTTTTGCAATACAAAATTTTTGAACCGAAAGCTTTTGAATCGAAGGTTTTATGAGTTGAAACTTATTGAGTTAAAACTTTCTGATTTGATAAGTTTCTATTTGATGAGTTGAAACCGAGGAACGCATTCACCTGATAATTGAATTGACATGCACGAGCTCGAGTAATTGGTCCTTGTATTGCATCATTAGTTTCAATTGGATGTGTAAGTGTGGCCGTATCCATGGTAGTGATATCCTCATCAAGGTCGACGCGCCGCCCTTCCCCCTGGAGTTGGGGGAAGGAACAGACACGCCGACCCCATGTCCTGAATCGGAGGCCTCAACGCCCACACCGTTGCGCTCTCCCTCTTCGGGGGCAGCAACGGACGGTCGTGACAGTCTTTCTTCAAAGACTCCGACCGGCACAGAAGATCTTGATGAGGCGAGCTGCGAAAGTCCGTCCGCCAGATGGTTGTCGCGCCGAGGGATATGGGTGTATCCCAACCCCTCAAAGCGACGCTCTATTCTTTTGACCTCCACCAGGTAGGTAGCCATGGTGGGGTCAGGGCATTGGAACTCCTTTCGCGCTTGGTTGATTACTAGCAGAGAGTCGCCTGCGCGCAACCCTGCCAGTAATAACTACAGGAATCTGTATTATTTTCGTCGGCCAAAAACCGACGAAAATAAGGGCAAAACCGACGAAAATAGCTATTTTCGTCGGTTTGCCGACGAAAATACATCGACGAAATTATGTTGACGAAAATACAAGTATTTTCGTCGGTTGCCGACGAAAATACTTGTATTTTCGTCGGCCATCCTAGTCGACGAAAATAATAGCCGTTAACCCGCTCGCTGACGTGGCAACTGTGAAATTGTGTGCTGAAAAATTAGGTTAGAATTGAATTTGCAAAATGTGTCGTTTCAAATAATTAATTGGTATGCTTGTGGTAGCATGGTAATTATTTTACTTGATGCAATGCGCTCGTGTGAGTGGTTGCATGGACTGATCTTGAGTCAAGTTGGAAGAACTTGTGCTCGGAAAATTGTTTTGTGGTTTGTTCATGTGCAGGTGTTGCTTGAGGTCGAACGTGGTCGATGACGGGGATCAGAACTAGGTTCTGGGATGAATCGAGGTTCAGATGATCGAGGATGTCATGCGGGACGTTCGGACTAGAGAACATTGCACGTGAGGGAGAGTGAGTCATGCGGTAGCGGCAGGTGGGCCGTACGTGTGCATGCAAGATTTTTGTGGTGTATGCATATATTGGGTCGTGTGTGTTGGGCCAGATAAATATGCATGTAGGTATTTAATTAGAGATAAAAATTAGGAGTCTTAGTTGTATGGAATCGGTCTCTCGGCCGTGACGCACGCTGCGTGTATATTGATTCGGACCAGGGTGCTCGTCACGTTCCTTACTCGGACAATGACCAGCCCAAATAGCGTGTTATAAAAGGGCCAGACGTGGCTCTGGCCAATGCAGAAGAGAGTCGCAAAAAATAGAGACACCAAAGAAAAAGGAGTCGACGCTTCGGTGGAACAAGAGGCAGCACGGAAGAAAAAGGTGAACCGGCGACGCTGTTCGGCTGTTTTTATTTCCCTAGCGACAGAAGCATCCACAGAGCAACAGACTTCAGTACAAGTCTCCGGCTGCTACAGTCGTGATGCTACAGTACACGACACTACTGTAGCAACAGGAAAGTCATTGATTTCAATAAAGAACTAGTTGATTTACTGTTGCCTTTTTGATCTTAGATTAATTCATTGTTTTATCATCTTATTTACGATTTGATTCATCCAAAATACTTTTAGGGCATTAAGTGATAGATCTAAAAATTTTGATTGGTTAATTCCTCATAGATTTTGTTTAATTACAAAGTTAGGGTTTAATCAGTTTTCGGTTTTATTGAATCAGTCAACTTGCAAAGCTTATAAGTTTTGATCCATAGATCCGATTGAGTCGATTCTTGTTGGGTTAGTTTCTAAATTGAATCTAGTTTATACAGTAAAAATTTCACATCAGTTGGACGGTTGGATCGCCGGGAATTCACGATTTAATGAACATCTATTAATCTGTTTTTGCGTTAAACCGAAGCAATATTTTATATTTTCTTTAGGGGGTTTAAAGAATCACTAAAAAATTTGTTTTAGCATCCGCTCAATCATTCACCCCCCTCTGATTGACGCTATCCGATCCTACAAGTGGTATCAGAGCCAGGTTAAGGTATGGCGTCAGATAAGTATGTTAATCGTCCTCCTATGCTCAATAATTCAAATTTTTCTTATTGGAAGAGTCGCATGCAATCCTATATTGAAGCTCAAGGTAATGATGTTTGGCGTAAAGTTTCTACTGTTTTTGATGTTCCTGATATAGTCACCAATGATAACAAAATAGACGTTGATCTGAATGCTAAAGCTAGAAATTTGATTTTTCAAGGAATTTACGAAAAGAATTTGATCGAAGTTTCTCATCTACGCTCGCTTATTCTGTTTGGAAGACATTATGTGACTATCATGAAGGTTCTACTAAGATTAAGAAAGTGCGCAAAAATATTTACCAAAAGATTTTTCTGATTTTGCTATGAGGCCTGTGAATCAATTGATGATCTTTTCTCCCGATTTGAGAAAATCTTGTGTAATTTGCGTGGTGTTGGAGTTACTAATTCAGTTGAGGATAACGCTAGTAAAATTTTGAGATCTCTTAGTCCTGAATGGCGCATGGTTGTTACTGCAATTAATCAAACTGTTGACTTGGATACTTTGACCATGGATGATCTTTATTCTAGACTGAAAACTTATGAGATGGATTCTTTGTCACCTAGTGATAATAAATCCTCTACACATGCACTTGTTGCTAACCCCAGCACTTCGTCTGGATTACCATCTTTTTGGTTCCTTGTCTGCATTGGCTTCTTTTTCAGATGAACAGTTTGAGATGCTTCCTGAAGAAGATCTTGTGCTCATCTCCTCACGTGCTTTTAAAGCACTCAACAATTTGAGGATGAGGAGGCGTGGAGGCACAACTTCGAGGTCCTTCAACTGTTTTGAGTGTGGCTTTCCCGGGCATATCAAAGCAAATTGTCCCAAGTTGAAGAAGAAGGAAGAAAGGGAACCGGCACAACGCAGCTCAAGACACACTACCCCTAGGCGCCCCAATTTTCGAAAAGTTGCAAAGAAAGTCTTAGCCGCCATAGAGGAGTGTGATCTTAGCGATGTGGACTTTGAGAGTGATGATGAGCCACATGACAAGAAGAAGGATAAGAAGGGAGATCCTGATGATGACTTCACCGATGTGTTTCATGACTAGAAGGGATAGCGACAACGACTCGACCTTGAAGAGGTGAGACCTTCTTATGATGAGCTTGAGTATGCCATGGTTAAATTAGCTTTAACTTAAAAATCTAAGAAGGCTCTTAAAGAAAAGATCTAGAAATTGATAGTTCCAATTCTGAAATTGCAAGGCTTAGATCTTTAATTCCTGATGATGATTCTTGCAAATCTTGTGATATGCTACAATCTGAAGTTATTGCTTTAAGGAATGTTCATGCTTCCCTGTTGCATCAAAATGAGAAACATATTAAACATGCTAGCTGTTCCACTGATGATTTGCATGGTTTAATTTCTTGTCCTAAATGTTCAATTCTTGAATTGAAATTGAAAGATGCAAATGCTAGAGTTTCTCATATGACTAATGATATGCTCACTCATGAGGTTCTTTCATGCTCTACTTGTCGCAAAACAGAAAGAGAAAGTTGATATTCCTTGCAATAATTGTCTTGTGCTCTCTCGAAAAGTTGATTACTTGGAAAAGTCGTTAGAGCGCTTTTACTAAAGGAAAGAAAAACCTAAATATGATTTTGGATCAATCAAAAGTCAGCACTCATCACAAAGGTTTAGGTTTTGATCCTTATGCTCATCACAAATCACATGCTCCTACTGTTGTTAAAGCTCTTGAAAGTGGAAAGTTTGAAATTGTCAAAGAGCCTGAGAAAACTGCTTTTAAATCACTGAATTTTATCTTCTACTATGATGAGTGCAAATGTTTCTTCTACTTCTAAAGCTAAACATCATATTAAATACACTTGCACTCACTGTGGTAAAGATGGCCATTTAGTTCGGGCCGCTTTAGACTAGCTAAACAAAGAAAGGAGAGAAAGGTTCAATGCTAATTCTAATGTCAGAAAGGCACAATCTGATTCTCATTATGATAAAAATCCTCGTGTTATGTATAATGTGTTCATTGGTCGTATGTCTCAATCGGATTCCTAAAACTCTTTTATCTAACCCCAGTATTGAGACATCGACATTCCCTTTTGTGTAGGTTGTGCGAGAGAGGAAGGAGAACATATGGTTCATAGATTCTGGATGCTGACGTCATATGACTGGAGATTCAAAATGGTTCTCCTCCCTCACACAAAGTTCAGGTGATGAGGCTATCACTTTTGGCGATGATTCAAAGGGACGGATTCTTGGAAAAGGAATTGTGCGAGTCAATGAAAACTTCGTTCTCAAGGATGTAGCTTTGGTAAGTAAGCTCAAGTATAATTTGCTCTCAGTCTCTCAGTTGCTTGATGAAGATCTTGAGGTGAGATTTAGGAAAAATTCTTGTCGTATATTAGATGTTTCTGAAAATCTAGTATGCAATATCACTCGCATTGGTCTCTTGTTTAAAGGTGATTTTTCATATCCAACATCTGAAACTACATGTCTTGTCTCCCAAGTTTCTAAAGATTTAACTTTTTGGCATCGTAGACTTGGTCATATTGGTTTCAATCATCTTTCACGCATAAGTAAATCAAACTTGCTTAGAGGTTTGCCTGAATTAAAGATTGATAAAACAAGTAATTTGGTTTGCTCCTCCTGTCAACATGGAAAAATGACTGCATCTCCACATTTTCCTATTTCTGCTGTTATGACTAATGCTCCAGGTCAGCTTCTACATATGGACACTGTTGGACCTGCTAGAGTGAAATCTGCAGGAGGTAAGTGGTATGTTCTTGTTATTGTGGATGATTACTCTAGGTACTCTTGGGTATATTTCTTGTCTACCAAAGATGAAGATTTTGAATGTTTTCAAGAGCTTGCATTAAGGTTGTTTAGGGAATTGCCTGAAGCACTTAAAGTAATTAGGAGTGATAATGGAGGAGAATTCAAGAATACTCTTTTTTCTTCCTTTTGTTCCAAACATGGTATTGAGCATCAATTTTCTTCTGCTCGTGTTCCTCAACAAAATAGTGTAGTTGAGAGGAAAAATCATACATTGGTTGAGATGGCTAGGACTATGCTTGATGAATTTTCAACTCCTAGGAAGTATTGGGCTGAAGCTATATCTACCGCTTCCTATGTTTCAAATAGAGTATTTTTGAGAGCAAAGCTACATAGAACTTCCTATGAACTTCGTTTTGGTCGTACCCCTAGCATCTCTCATATGCGTGTTTTTGGTTGCAAATGCTTTATTCTCAAACATGGAAATCTTGATAAATTTGAATCTAGATGCTCAGATGGACTTTTTCTTGGTTATGCTCTTCATACTGTGGTTACCGTGGTGCTGAATTTAGAGACTAACAAAATTGTTGAGACTTGTGAAGTCACTTTTGATGAGGCTAGCCCCGATTAGACCCGACTCTTCAGGACACAGTGACTTGCGGTTCGAAAGTATCTTTTGGAAGAAAGTGATGATGAAGATGAAGATGACAAGGGCAATCAAGTTGACAACCCAGCCCGGTCGGACCGACAGAAGAAACTCAAGCAACTACAGAATCCTCACATGGTACTGTACATGAGACAACTCCAGAAGTTTCTGCACCAATGCACATACAACGTAGACATCCTCCTGGACAGATGATTGGTGAGTTAAACGTGCGTGTACTTCGAAACAGGTACAATACTAATGCCTCATATGCTCATACTGCTTTTGTTGCATCGTTTGAACCCCAAGATGTAAGTCACGCTTTATCTGATGAGTCTTGGATTAATGCCATGCATGAGGAACTTGAGAATTTTGAGCGTAATCAGGTTTGGGTCTTAGTTCCACCTCCTGTAGGTCATAATATTATTGGAACTAAATGGGTATTTAAGAATAAACAAAATGAAGATGGGGTTGTTGTAAGAAATAAAGCTAGGTTGGTTGCTCAAGGTTTTACTCAAATTGAAGGACTTGATTTTGATGAAACTTTTGCACCTGTTGCAAGACTTGAAGCCATTAGAATTTTGTTGGCCTTTGCTGCATCTAAAGGTTTTAGATTGTATCAAATGGATGTTAAAAGTGCTTTTCTTAATGGCTTCATCAATGAGGAGGTTTATGTTAAGCAACCACCTGGTTTTGAGAATCCCAAGTTACCAGATCATGTTTTCAAACTATCAAAAGCTTTATATGGTTTAAAACAAGCACCTCGGGCTTGGTATGAGCGCCTTAAATCATATTTGCTAAAAATGATTTTGTAATGGGCAAAGTGGATAAAACCTTATTTTCACTCAAGCATGGCAATGATCTCTTACTTGTTCAGATTTATGTGGATGATATCATCTTTGGAGGTACATCTCATGCTCTTGTTGCCAAGTTTTCGGACACTATGAGCAGGAATTTGAGATGAGTATGATGGGTGAGCTCACATACTTTTTGGGCTTACAAGTCAAGCAAACAAAGCAAGGTATCTTTATTCATCAAACGAAGTACACAAAAGATCTCCTTCGACGTTTTGAGATGGATACATGCAAACCAATTTCCACACCAATTGGTACAACAACTGTTTTGGATCCGGATGAAGAAGGAGAAACGGTTGATCAAAAGGAGTATCGAAGGATGATTGGATCGCTTCTTTATCTCACCGCTTCAAGGCCGATATACACTTTGCGGTGTGCTTGTGTGCTCGTTTTCAAGCTTCCCCACGTGCTTCTCATCGACAAGCGGTAAAACGAATTCTTCGCTATTTACAATCCACTTTAGAGTTTGGCTTATGGTACTCTTCATCATCTTGTTTATCACTTAGAGCCTATTCTGATGCTGATTTTGCGGGTTGTAGAATTAATAGGAAAAGTACCTCTGGAACATGTCATTTTATTGGTACATCTTTAGTTGCTTGGTCATCTAGAAAACAAGTTTCGCTCTCTCAACTCGCCGAATCTGAATTTGTTCTTTCTGCCGCATGTTGTGCACAAGTGCTTTGGATGATTTCAACTTTAAAGGATTTTGGATTATATTTAGATAGTGTTCCACTTTTCTCGTGATAACACTAGTGCTATCAATATTGCTAAAAATCGATTGCAACATTCTCGAACAAAGCATATTGATATTCGCTATCATTTTCTTCGAGATCATGTGGAAAAGGGAGATGTTTTTTTGCATTTTGTTGATTATGAGTTGAAAGTTGCTGATATTTTAAAAAATCCACTTGATGCGTCTCGATTTGCTTTTCTAAGAGGATAATTGGGAGTTGTGCATCCCATGAGCCTGCTTTTGAGGGGAGTTTCCTTACCAAGTCCTTTAGTTGATGAGCTTATTTTATCATATTTCTTTATATTTTATGTAATTTATATTATATACTACAATCTAAATTGTTTTAGTAGAAATAAATGTGACATTTTTGAATTCCTTGGTTAGATTGTCTATAGCTAAATACTCTGTGATATCTTACTCTTCTAGGCTTGATATTGAATCTTCTTGACAAATTTGGGCTATGGAGCAAGTGTGTTTTCAGCTTTACTCTTTCAAAAGGCCTTTTAATCTCTGTGCATGTTTACAATCAAAGAAAAAGAAAAAGCAAAGGGAATCAATAAAAAGGGGTTGTTAAAAGCAAAGGTCTCAAGTTGTGCGCTTCAGACTTGCTTTCCTCTAAAAAGATAAGATGTATGCTTCAAGCATGCCATTCCCTAAAAAGACAAGATGTATGCTTCAAGCATGCCACTCCGATAAAATAAAAGAAGTATGCTTCAAGCATGCCACATGCAGTTAATCGTTTTTTTTAAAGATTAAATTGGCCTACTAGATTGGAGTTGAAACTATTTGCTCACCCTGAGTTGTTAGTTGCTTCAGCTTTGAGTCTTGCTTTTCTGCTAAGGTTTTACTTAGTACTTGGCTATAGTAGACTGAACTAGGGTTGAGATGCATGTCATCCCCTAACTTGTTAAAATCACATCAAGTTCATGTATTTTGCGTATTATATGATATATAAGGTTATATGATCGAATGAGCTCATCTTTTCCTATCTTGGCACTCCTTGGTTTCTCTTTTGTGAATTCATTGTTAAAAAAAAAATTAAACATGTTGTTCTCTCTTTTGTATTCTTGATGAATCCATTGTCAAAGGGGGAGAAGTTTGGGAGAAGTTTGGAGAATTTTGAAATTTTGGGTACATTGCACATTCACACACGTTTTTTTCTTAGGGGGAGATTTTTGTGTTTTTCTCCTTGGCCCTTGATTTTAAACCTTTTGATTTCAAAAACTTTTCTTGTGAACTGATTGTCAATTGCAAATGTTCAATTCTATGTGGTGTTGCCAATGTTTTCATCAAGGGGGAGATTGTGAAATTGTGTGCTGAAAAATTAGGTTAGAATTGAATTTGCAAAATGTGTCGTTTCAAATAATTAATTGGTATGCTTGTGGTAGCATGGTAATTATTTTACTTGATGCAATGTGCTCGTGTGAGTGGTTGCATGGACTGATCTTGAGTCAAGTTGGAAGAACTTGTGCTCGGAAAATTGTTTTGTGGTTTGTTCATGTGCAGGTGTTGCTTGAGGTCGAACGTGGTCGATGACGGGGATCAGAACTAGGTTCTGGGATGAATCGAGGTTCAGATGATCGAGGATGTCATGCGGGACGTTCGGACTAGAGAACATTGCACGTGAGGGAGAGTGAGTCATGCGGTAGCGGCAGGTGGGCCGTACGTGTGCATGCAAGATTTTTGTGGTGTATGCATATATTGGGTCGTGTGTTTTGGGCCAGATAAATATGCATGTAGGTATTTAATTAGAGATAAAAAATTAGGGAGTCTTAGTTGTATGGAATCGGTCTCTGGCCAGGAGCGCACGCGTGTACGATATTGATTCGGACCAGGGGTGCTCGTCTACGTTCCTTACTCGGACAATGACCAGCCCAGCGCGTGTTATAAAAGGGCCAGGACGTGGCTCGCCAATGCAGAAGAGAGTCGCAAAAAATAGAGACACCAAAGAAAAAGGAGTCGACGCCGGTGGAACAAGAGGCGACGGAAGAAAAAGGTGAACCGCGACGCTGTTTCATTGCTTTTATTTCCCTAGCGACGAAGCATCCACAGAGCAACAGACTTCAGTACAAGTCTCCGGCTGCTACAATCGTGATGCTACAAGACACGACACTCATCAGAGCAACAGGAAAGTCATTGATTTCAATAAAGAACTAGTTGATTTACTGTTGCCTTTTTGATCTTAGATTAATTCATTGTTTTATCATCTTATTTACGATTTGATTCATCCAAAATATTTTTAGGGCATTAAGTGATAGATCTAAAAATTTTGATTGGTTAATTCCTCATAGATTTTGTTTAATTACAAAGTTAGGGTTTAATCAGTTTTCGGTTTTATTGAATCAGTCAACTTGCAAAGCTTATAAGTTTTGATCCATAGATCCGATTGAGTCGATTCTTGTTGGGTTAGTTTCTAAATTGAATCTAGTTTATACAGTAAAAATTTCACATCAGTTGGACGGTTGGATCGCCGGGAATTCACGATTTAATGAACATCTATTAATCTGTTTTTGCGTTAAACCGAAGCAATATTTTATATTTTCTTTAGGGGGTTTAAAGAATCACTAAAAAATTTGTTTTAGCATCCGCTCAATCATTCACCCCCCTCTGATTGACGCTATCCGATCCTACAGCAACTATATTTTCGTCGGCCTAGGCCGACGAAAATAAGAGCTGACGTGGCCCAGCTTATTTTCGTCGGCCAAAATGCTATTATTTTCGTCGGCCAAGGCCGACGAAAATACGATTTTAAAATTTAAAAAAAAATACGGGAAAATATAAAAATCCTTGAAAAGTAGGAACAAGCATGAATTTTGCAACGGTTCTGTTTGGATAAGTAATACTAGGTAGGATCGCGCGTTACAACGCGCCGTACTTTTTTATGGAATGTTATACATGGTTTGAGGAGAAAAAGAAAATACTGTAACATGAAAGAATATTATTATATCTTGATCTACTTTGCATTGGATATCAATAGGCAAAAAGATATTTAACTACACCGAAATAAGAAAGCAATGTCTACACAATATAAACATGATTGGGTGCACGCTTTGCTATGTCGAAATATAAGTACATTGGTTTCCTTGATCTAGCATGTAATATTCTTTTCTATGATACCAACTATTCTGCTCATCATTTCTCGGGAGTATGCTTCCCATTGGAGTTTCCTCATTCTTGAAGAAAATAAGGGCATAAACCATCGTGAATGTTTAATAGGCCATCATGATGATGTAAGAGCTTCAAGATGGAATGATGTTACATCATAGAGATAGGAAACTCTAGAACAGGCAATGGCGTAACGACATCTACAAACATCCTATGAACCACAAAGAACACCTGCTAGAGCATGCAGTCATTATTTTTTTTAAAAAAGCATAGGCATCATTATTAATATGAATAACTCAAAACAGAACCTACGTATAAACCTAAAGGCAGGGCTACATAAGATTTATTTAATGGAACATCCATATTTTAAGACAAACTATTAAAACAAAACATTACATTAATTATGTAATGATTTAGCAGCTTTGTTTAACAAAATAGTCTGCTATTTGGGAACAGGAATAGGAAACATATACAAATAAAAGAAGATGAACTGGGTAATATAGTTGTGCAAGGAAAAAAACACTTGCCTAATTCACATGGATCAATGAAGTTAAACCTTAGAAGGAGGATAGCCGGCAACACACTTGAGCTAAAAGCATATGCCACCTAGTATTGTGCTCCATGAAAAAGGATAACTTATTCGAACCCCCTCTGTCGAACAAAGCATCAATCAGCAAGCTAAGATAACATTCTATGAGGTGGCATCATAATAATCAATAAGGTCATTAGCAATCATAAGGAAGGTCAAAACTGTTTATAGACACCTTTGTGGGAAGTTACGTGTCGGAGTGGCTGAGAATCATAGAACGAACCCATCATCTTAATTTGAGCAATCTAAAAATCCTTTTGCGGTGATGTCCGCAAGTTGAAACATGGTGAGATGAATGACATGGCCACCACTTCACTACTTCAA
Organism: Rhipidocladum racemiflorum; assembly: GCA_036346355.1. NCBI lineage: Eukaryota > Viridiplantae > Streptophyta > Magnoliopsida > Poales > Poaceae > Rhipidocladum > Rhipidocladum racemiflorum. The sequence goes on along the minus strand of CM070583.1, from coordinate 78,952,388 downwards.
CCTTGTAAAATCAAACAGCTTCCTAACTCCGGATGAGTAACATGCTCCGTAAAAGGAAACGAAAAAGGATGCCCTTTCGCCATCTCCACAAATATGGAAAAAAGATCTGATTGAGCAATAGAGGGAACTCCATCGGTGCAGTTCTAGCATCATAATGAAACAAACAAACACTAAGTCACAACAAAGAATATTTTCAAGGTAAAAAAGAAGATCAACGATGAACTATAGGATGATGGCTACCTAAACAAAAAAACTATAGGTAAGCATCATCTGGAACTAAACAATGGCAACGGTAGCCAACCTAAACCTATAATGTCACCAACAATATAGTTGTAGCTATAAATCTGAGGATATGCCCCCAACTGGCAAGGAAAATTAAATAAAGAATGCACAAAACAGCTAGAAGAATATAGATTTTATGACTCATCTATGAAAGAAGCTGCTGCGACAAAGAGAGATAACACACATGATCCAAGAATAGGCTAGATGGCTTCAGCTGTGTAGAACAATTAATTCATCCAAAGGAATAAACTATGCATAATAATCCATCTATAATGGAGGCTTTCGATATAATAAGCTAAACAGTAGGAGTCTAATGCATTAAAACTTGCACAACCTATAGAGGCGAAGGCACCAAGCAAGAAAATAAGGAATTGACCTTGAAATCTAAATGTCCAACTTCAGAGAGGAGTAAACATGAACATGTTAACTTCAGCATATGTGGGATAAGCAGTATCCACAAAAGAAAACTATAATCATGCAATGTGAGGACTGAATATGTAGGAGAAACCGAGAAAATGGTTGATCGACGCTACAACAAGAGAAATGTCAAGGAAATTACTCCGCTCTCTATTTTTCATGGAGAAGCGACAAATACGACACATCAATAGCATGCTAGCTATACCAACCAGGCATAATGGACAAATGAAAGAAATTTCAAAGAAAATTGAGTTCGTAAATTAATTCAATACGATTGTACCTAATGATACCGAGATGCCAAAGGCAAAAGGTAGTATTCGCTACAACAACATAAATCCTCTTGCTACTTGAGTCCACCGAAGCACTCCTGCTTCCTAAAATGAGAACACAACACAACAGTGGCACCTTAGAAAGAACTCATCATAGCACTAAAAAATTGCAGCTCAGTCTATATGCAAGGCCAAACCACACAGTCTTAGTAATAATGTATGTCTGCGCCTTTGACCAAGATTCCACCTCTTATAAGATAGTTAGTATATCAAGATTACACCAATGCGACTAGTGTTAACTAGTAATAATTTTGGTTTATTTATACACCATCACTGCATAAATATTTTTGTGCTCAAATTATTTAAAAGATAAAATTAAGAGTGTCTCATATTTTGTTCTAGTTCTTAAAGAGGTAAAACAGCAAGTAACAGCCCACTACTAGAAATGAGAAGAAGTAGGAACATCATAGCAAGCAGTATTTAGTTGAACTTGAATGTTTTGAGTGGTAATAAAACAATCCAAGAAAAAAGATGATCTATCAAGATTTCAGATATGATGTGTTATTAGAGAAACAACACAATAAAACTAAGAAGCGTTGTACAAGTTACCCACAACATTCAATAATTCAAGAATGATGAGTGTGGAAGTTGAGAAGCATATATACATTTAATTTCAGTTTTTAATTGCAGGACTTGAGTCTGTGGAGCTCACCTTTATTGTCCGATTAAGCGAGAACGATGCGGAACCATTCATTCCCTGGTTCAAATGCTATTATCATGACATCAACAATTCAGAAGTAGCCAGATATCTGCAATAAATACAATAGCACAAACAATACTTGTATCATACAAGGCAAGACAATGACCAATCGGCCATAGAAACAAAGACAAGTGAGCAAACCTGTCGGATGACCCAGAATTGATAGTACAGTTGTGTTTTTCCCTGCATCGTAGAGTCACTGAAAAACTAAAAAAAGGGAAAATTCAGTGCCAATAAAAAAGAACAGAGTCATCAAGTTAACAAAAAGGCAAGAGAGTATGAATGCTCTTACGATGCTTTTGGTAGCATAAGAGGTGCAGGGATGATGGCATTACCAGTCCCTTCCCTAGGATCTTTTGTGTCTTGAGCACCTAACAAGATAGTTGTGAGCTCAAATAAAATGAAATCCGATAGTAAGGTTACATGGGAGTTCACGTCAATCATGGTGCTAGCAATGTAAGAGCAATTGCAATTGCGCTTAGCATTCCAAATTGTTGCACCTTAAATCCTCCTTTTTCCTAGGTTCATCACTTGCTGGCATGAAAGCCATTCTAGCTCACCAATTGTTCCCAAATACCAAGAGATTTACTTACGAAAAGCGACAGATGTTTTCATCTAACAAAAACGGACAGCAAAATTTACTTGGAAGCGGCAACACAGTGGAAGGAGCAGCAGCCCCTTTCGCCGCCCTCATCCCGATCGACAATGGCGGGTTCTTGACAGCACCGTACTCCGCATTCACCTGCGAGAAACCATTCCACCACCAATTTTCAGGGTTTATCACTCGATCAAATGAATCCAACAAACAGAGTGCTGAGATGAGGGCACGAACCTTACAGCCGACGCGGATCCTCTTGCAGCATCCCACTGCCATGAGAAAGAGAGCAAACAGCAAAGCGGTCAGTACGGGTTAGGGTTTTGGGGTTAAGGAAGAGGGCAAGCCGTTTACTTCTCCACCGGCTTGAGCGACTTCAAGCTCAGCTTCTTTAGCGATTGCGGCTCCACCGGGTTGGTCCCTGCCGCCGCCATCGCCATCGCCGTCTTCGATCTCCACAAAGTCGCTTCGCTTCTCTTCTCCGCCCCTTTTTTTATTTTCCCCCCAGTGTTGGTAGCTGGCGAATAGGGGGTGGGCACGCGGGACTCGGGGGCGGACCCGGCGGCCGGGGGTCGAGCCTTGAGGCGGGGGGCGGGACGTCTTGGCGGGCGGAGGTGGCAATAACGCGGCGGCTGGGCGGGGGGCGAGGCCGGAGTCTTGGCTGGCCAGCGAGCGCACGGGTAGGCGGGGTGGATCAGCGGCATGGGGCGAGCACGGACGGTGTCCGCGGCCGGCGGGCGCGGTCAGCGCGACGTGGCGGGGGCTGAGGAGTAAGCGCGCGCGAGGGCTGGAAAGTTTTGGCGCTGGCGGCGGGATAGGGCAACCTATACCCATTAGTTTTCGTCGGCTTCTACCCTAGCCGACGAAAATAGAGTCCGAATTTCGTCAGCCATTCTAACCGACGAAAATAAACTTGATATTTTCGTCGGCTTATACCCAGGCTGACGAAAATAATACTATTTTCGTCGGCTCCATTTAAACCGACGATAATACTGACTATAATCGTCAGCTTGGAAAATGCCGACGAAAATAATTTAGGCCGACGAAAAAGTAACGAATTCTTGTAGTGAATCCTTCGTATTCAGCGACGTTGTTGGTAGCCCTAAAGTCTAGGGCGACCACGTACTAGAAGATGTTTCCGGTTGGAGAAACCAGGACAACCCCAGCCCCCGCGCCTTCCAGCCTGAAGGAGCTGTCGAAGAAGAGAATCCAGGGGGAAGGCGCGGGTTCTTCTTCAGCTTCTGGAGCGCAGAACTCCCCCAGCTCCACCAACCACTTGGCGACACGGCCCTCAACCTCCCGGTTGTGGAGGATTTCTCGGAGAGGGTAGGCCGTGACCACTGTGATTTATCGTCCTTGGAAGTAATGCCGCATCTTCCTGGACGCCACCAGGACAGCGTACAACATCTTTTGCACTTGTGGGTATCTGATCTACGCTTCATGTAGCACCTTACTTATGTAGTAGACCGGCTTCTGAATGCCTTCCCTCTCCGCCACCAGCACCGCGCTCACCACCACAGGGGTAGCGGCAATGTACAGGAGCAACGGCTCACCCTGCCCGGAGGCAACTAGCACCGGTGGAGAGGAGAGGTACTGCTTCAGGTCTTCAAACGCTCGTTGGGTTTCCTCGGTCCACTCAAAGTGATTGGTCTTCTTCAGTAGCTTGAATAGGGGCAGGCTCCTTTCCCCCAGTCGGGCGATGAATGTCCCGAGGGAGGCCAGGCGGCCCGTGAGGCATTGTACCTGCTTGAGTCTAACCGGCGGCTTCATGCGCGCGATGGCCTCTATCTTGTCGGGGTTAGCCTCAATGCCCCGGTGGGACACGAGGAACCCCAATAGCTTTCCGGAGGGCACACCTAACACGCACTTCTCGGGGTTGAGCTTCAAGCAGATCTTCCGGAGGTTGGCGAAGTTCTCCTCCAGGTCTTCAATCATGCCCTCACTTTTCTTGACTTTCACGACCAAATCATCAACGTACACTTCGAGGTTCCGCCCTATCTGTGGGCGAAAGGAGATATGCATTGCACGTTGGTAAGTAGAACCAGCGTTTTTTAACCCGAAGGCCATATTGACGTAGCAGACTAGCAGTAGATGCCCATGGGGGTTATAAAAGCGGCCTTCTCTTCGTCTTCCGCCGCCATGCTAATCTGATGGTACACAGAGTACGCATCCAGAAAGCACAACAGCTCACACCCTGCCGTTGAGTCGACGATGAGGTCGACGCGCGTCAGGGGGTAAGGATCCTTCGGGCAGGCTTTGTTAAGGTCGGTGAAATCAATGCACATTCGCACTTCCCGTTGGATTTCTTGATGAGCATAGGGTTGGCGAGCCACTCGGGGTGAGAGACTTCCCTGACAACCCCTGTGCACAGCAGCTTCTCTACCTCCAGCCAAATGGCGTCCTGCCGCTCAGGTGCCTGCCTCCGGACCTTTTGTCGGACCGGGCGCACTTTTGAGAGCGTCGCTAATCGGTGCTCGATCACCTCCCTGGGGACCCCAGTCATGTCGGATGGTTACCAGGCAAACACGTCGGAGTTAGACCGGAGGAAGGTGACGAGCGCGTCTTCCTATTTGGCACTGAGGCTGGCGCCAATGGAGACAGTCTTCCCGGGCTCGGCCTCGCTCAGGGAGACCACCTTGACCTCGCCAGAAGACTGTCTGAGCCTGCTACAGGTGGCGCGACCAGATCCAGTGCGTTCTTGTGGCAACGCAAGGCATCTGGCCGGTCCACCTGGATCACTATGGGGCCAGCGGGCCCTGACATCTTTACCACCATGTAGGCGTAGTGGGTCGCCGCCATAAACTTGGCCAACGCAGGTCGACCAAGCAAGGCATTGAACGGGAGGTCGAAGTCGGCGACCTCGAAATCCACCATCTCGGTCCGGTAGTTGATCTCTTCCCCAAAGGTGACGGGGAGGCGTATTTGGCCCAGGGGCTGCAAGGCAGCCCCCGGGGCAACCTCATAGAAGGGCAGCGTTGGGCGCAACTCCCGTCGAGGTATCTGGAGCGCGCGGAATGCCCCAAAGGACAGAAGGTTGATAGTGCTCCCTCCGTCCATCAGCACCCGTCCTAGCCTCACGTTCCGAATCGTGGGTGAAACCACGATCGGAAGGTGACCTAGGCCGGTTGTGTTCTCGGGGTGATCGGCCTGACTAAAAGTGATCGGCTCTTCCGACCATTTCAGCATCCGACCCACTCCTGCGCTCGGCACCGTAGCACAGACCTCCCTCCTCAGGCGTTTGAATGCCGTGTTGGAGGGGTAGGTGGCCGACCCACCATGGATGTATGCTACAGTGTGGTCCGCCCGCTGGAAGGCCAGCGGGGCGGGGTCTTCGCCTTCGTCATCGTCATGAGGGCCGCACTCCTTGAACCGTCGATCCATCATGTCGCTCAGAATCTGACAATTTGTCAGGTCGTGATCGTTGGTCTGGTGGATCGGGCAGAAGGGCCGGCCCTCCTTTTCCTTGCGGTCGTCGTCCCTCCGCCCATGTTGGCCGCTCTGCTGGTCGCGACAATCGAGCCCCCGTGGAAGGGTGTCCCGTCACTCACGCTCAGTAGCCAAGACCCGCCTGGTCTCGCCTGCCTCGCGCCCTTTTATCTTCTTGCTTGCATAACAAGAGCCCCTCGAGGCTCCGGCATCGTCTCCACCGCAGATACCCGTAGAACCGGACACCGGTCCCTGAGCTTCTGCTGCCCTGGCGCACTTGTGTGCCAAGGAGAAAAGCTCAGAGGTAGTGGTGACCTTGCAGGTGGCCATCTTCTCCCACATCTTGCGGTCCTGAACGCCTCTCCGAAAGGCGATCACGACTGACTGCTCGGAGATCCGGGGGATCGTATTGCGACAGTGGCTGAACCGCCGGATGAAGTTGCGTAACGACTCCCCTCTCCCCTGCTCGAGGGCATGAAGGTCGTTCTCCATGCCCGGCTGCGTATACGAGCACTGGAAGTTGGCGACGAAAAGGCCACACAACTCCCCCCACGAGTGCACTGAGCCCCGTGGGAGATTCAACAGCCAAGATCGGGCGGACCCGGTCAAGGCCGTTGGAAGGTATTTAGCCATGGCCTTTTCGGTCCCTCCAGCTGCCCGTACCACCGTAGTGTAGATCTGCAGGAACTCCTCTGGGTTGGTGGTGCCGTCGTACTTCTCACGGGATGTCGGGCGAAACCTCTCAGGCCACGCCACACGGCGCAGCCGTCGGGAAAACGCCTGACACCCGACACCGTAGGGGGAGTTGTGTTGCCCGCCTGAGCTCCGGCGCGGAGACCATGCCAGAGAGTGCGAACTCTGACTCCCCAAAGAGCCGGAGGAGGAGAATCCCTCCCCCCTCCGGGAGTGAGACTCATGGGAGGAGCTCTCATCCCCAGGGGCCGCCCGCTTGCCGCGGTTCTGCCTCAGGGCACGGCGGCATTGCAGGTGATCACGCAGATCACCGTCGCGCCGCCGATGATGCTCCTCCAAGTGAGCCCCTAGGTCCTCGTGGTTCCTTGCGAAGCCGGGACCCGAATCTTGCGTACCCTTACCTTTGCTCTGGCCCTCCTGGCCAGAGCGCTCCCTGTTCGGGAGGCTGGAAGCTTGGGCTCGGTCTGCACGCGCCGTAAACCGAGAGGTGCCGATGGTACCTGACCGGGCGGGCGTCCCAACATGAAGTCAGGCCGCGCCCACGAGCCCAGCGAGGTCCCGAAGCCACGGTGCCGCCAGGGCGTCCCCCGTGAGTCCCACCGGAGGGTGGTCCAAGAGGAGACGGACAGCGTGAAGATTTTGGGCCGGAGTGGCAGCCTCCAAGTTCAGTTGCCGCCGAACCGGGCACCCCGGCGAAGCCAGGGGCGTCCCCGCCTCCCTATGGGGGTGGCGTGAGACGACTCCCTGCCTGGCGGGAGTGCCGAGATGCGCCATGAACGCTGCTTGCCTTCACCGCCTCCTGATGCTGAGAGTGCTAACCCGCCATCACCAGACGAGCGGCTCTGCTTACAAAAGGACCGGGATCAACCAGAGAGATGTCCGGGCGAGCCAACAGCGAGCCCCCTACATGGCGCGCCCCTGTCGGCGTTTTCGGCCGGTAGGCTATCTCGCGAGGGAGATAGTTAGTTCGATAGGGGTGTTTTTGTGAGTGGAACTCCCGGGCAACCCACTCGTGGGATCCTGGTGGTCGGCGATCGTGGGGGTCGTACTCGGCGCCGAAGGGCGAGGAGGAGGGGAAGCGAGCAGTGTGGGCGACACAAAAAACGAGCCGGACTCCGATGTACCCAGGTTCGGGCCCCCGATGTGGGTAATAGCCCTACGTCCTGCTCGGTTGTAGTATGATATGAGTGGAAGAACGATTACAAGGCGTCTTGCTCTTCAGTTCCCGACCCCCTTCTCCCATGCACTCGAGTCCCCTTATATAGACCGGTCGGGCTCAGGCAGGTAAGAAGGTGATGTCACTCTGAGCCGTAGATCATTATTACAATGGTCACTTCTGTCTTGTCTCTTTACCTCATTCTTTGTGCGGTCGCCCGTTCCCGTCCGGTCCACCCAAGGAAGGCGCGGGGCGCCAGAGGGACAGACCGTCTTTGCATTTAATGGCCCTGACATGGCGTGTTAGGGAGGGGGAGGCTTCGGGGCGAAGCCTCCGGTTCCGCCTCTTGGTCGCCCGCCTTCTCACCCGGTATTTGTATTCTGATTGAACAATAGGAATTTATGCATATATGGGGAATTGATGGTTTTGTATGTTGCCATGTATTTGCATCGAACAAGATAAATAAAAGGTTGATGAAGAAAAATAAACAAAATTTATATAATATTGTGATAAAAAAAATAAAACATAGCTAAAGATCAATTATTCATCACTTAATATTTTCACAAATATAATTCAAAACATCAATATTTAAGTTAAATCATCATACAAACAAGCCTTCAGAACTCTCAAAGTTATTTCAGTTATTTAAACACCACCTACAGCTGCAGAAGCCAACAATCAACCATTTTACCAAACAAGCCTTTTAAGAAAAGCTACAGCCGTCAGCTACAGCCAATTTACAGTCCAGTAAACCAAAATCAGCTTTACAGTCCAGCCACAGCCTCCAAACAGGGCTTAGATGGTCGCCTGATATTATGAAGTTTTCCAACAATTCTGCAAGGGAAGGCGGCATTAGTTTACCTGGCTGCATTTTAGTTCGTGGAATTCACAAAAGAAAAAGTACAGTGCTTATCCGGATGCCTTTTCACACATTGCACTCTTACCAACAATTGAGAAAAGTCCACAAATATTACAAGTGTCATTTGTTGGAAAAGAGAAAAAAAAACTGCAGTAATTCAATAGAGTAGAACTATACAGACTATTGATCAGTCACAACACACAATAAATTCCTTTTTACTCAACTATCTAAAGAATACTCTTCAACACCACAAGTACTACTCAACAAAAACAAGTAAAAAGAGGGGATTTTTTTTTTACTGCATGTGAGGTCTTTTAACTATGCATTCCTTTTTTCGGTTACATAAAGAATGGTGAGAGGTCAGCGGTGCATGTACAGCGTTAACAGTGGAGGTTTAGGTAAGAATTCTTAGACTCCACCTCCTACAGAAGTGCTACATCAAAAAAGAAAAAGAAAAGGGAAAGAAACTAGACACATTTTTACATGCTCCGCATACGGCATAGGTCAAGCACCTCTGAGCTGCCGAACGGTGCAAAGTCAGAACGTTGTAAATAATTCGACTGGCTCTTACTGGAAGAACGGTTCGTATGCGCTTCGCTTGACATGGCATTGCTGGCTGCTGGGGCGGTAATGGATGGTGTGTTCATGGGCGGCGGCACTGAGGTCGCTGGGCAGCAATGCCGGACGTTGATCCTGTGTGTAATCGTTTCGGTTGAGGTGCTACCTGTTACATTCACCAAAAGAACATCCTCCTTATCTCTGGTCGCTTCGCACCGCCCATTTTGCAGCACTTCGTCGGCAGATTCTTCTTGTGTGAAGAAGTCTTCATGATGCACGGTAACTTCCATTGTTTCTCCAGGTTCAATGAGACCGATTGATGGTTGAACCTGTGTAACGTAGCAAAATAGCAGAGTGAATTACTGGTACAGCTAAAAGCAGGATAAAAGTAGATGAGATGGCAGAACAGTAGGAAAAATGTAGGATCAACACTGGATTCCAGGACTGGCTAACGGTAGCATGCTGGTGTTTTTATTTCCCGAGCTGGTGAGTGACGGTTTGCAATTCTGAGAAATTGACCAGCCAGCATCTCCACCGGGATTCGTCCAATTTACGGTTTTTGGATGAGACCGACCAAACTTGATCTTCTTTTCTTCCTTTCACAATCACACATATTATAAGTACTGTATTTCTATGTGCAATGACTGATATGAACTTGTCAAGCTATTCATGCATAAACTGGTAAGAATTGGCCCACTAGGCCACTATATCTTCGCAAAAGAGCTATCCAAATGAATCACTACAGATGAGACTATTTTGGTAAAGGTGATATAATTTGTGTTTCATATAATTTTTCTTTTCCTAGAATGAGAAAACATCTTATATAGTTATCAGATGTAACTGATAGAGAAGTGTCCATCATACAAGTAAAAGAGAGGTTCCATGGTTCTCGAAATTTTATTCTCATAGAATGAAAAGGCATAATGTATAATACCGAGTTGAAACTAACTGAGGCATTGAAAACTAAGTGAGTAATGAACAGAAAGTCCGTTATACAAGCAAAAGAATGATTAATACTCTTAGGGCTCTAGATAGAAATATAATACAGGGAGGTATACTGGAAAGACTGCTGTGAGGACTACCCTTTTGTTTCTAATGAAATCAGGACTTAAGTGTTGAAACCTTGTAGGTTTCCTACAAGCTGAACGTTGAGTAAACCTAAATTTAGATAACAAACAGGCTTAACTAGCACAAGGAACTCTGCCAAAAGACTGTCAGACTGAAGCTATGATATACGATATCAAAATAGTAGTATGATATGGCAAAAGAAAGAAGTTTATAAGACTAAACAAACCCAAATTACACAACCGCAAGAAAAGCAACAGAAATATAGAAAATGAGCAGACAAATTAATCCATACCTCGAGGCAATGTGGAAAGCCAAAGGATGCCCTTGGAAGAAAATCAGACTTAGTTCCATCCTGCTTCCTGGTTGACTGGCCTTCACACAAGATTTCAAAAGCAGCCTTGCTTGTTTCACAGTTATTAGTTATCCGAAGGACAACATGTTCTTGGTTTTCCAATATAATGTTGTTTGTGCTGATTATAGTGTCTGGAACATAATGGGACTCTTTAAGCAAACAATGTACTTTTTCGTCAGATTCGATTAATTTTCCATACTCTTGCCGCCTTGTCAGCTCATCTACTCTTGCAATATCAACACTAAATGTACATCTCACTGGTTTATGATCACTATCTGTGACATCCATGCAAGCTTCATAACTATCGAGAGAGCGAGAGAAACATGTTATGTATGAAGGAATGTATATATGCCTAGATTCTCCCTAAAAAAGGAGTTAAGTGCTGTAGAATCTTACGATGTAATTGAAGCAACAACAGGACACTCTAACGAGCATTCGGATATCGACGCAGAACGGCTATCTCGATACAGTATTCTATCGCACCAAGCAGGTATTCTCTTTTTCTCGCCCGAATCATACCCTACATTGGAGTTGATGGGAAAAGAAATCAGCTCAGAAACATGTTTTATGAATTTAATGAGCACATAAAAACATTTGAAACTTCTTTAGGACAAAAATTGGAACTTTCTAACTGACACAAGAACTTTAAGAAAAAATAGATAATACCTGCAAGGCCCGGTTGATGTCTTTGGAATTTGTAAGTTGGAGGAAATCTGATCAAACCTTCACGCATTCCTTGAAACACCTTTCCTGCCTTCATTTCTGCCCGAAGTTGATCCCTTTCTCTAAGCCAGTCAAAGCTCCTTTGCGAAACCATGTCCCTTGCTTCATCATAGGTGATACCACAAAGTCGATAGTTGAAATCACCAAGAAAGACGACCATGTCAGCTTCTGCCAGCTCAGGCATATCTTCATCTGTTTGATTTCCATTGGGCTGCAATTATGACAAATACCTATACATAAGTATGCTTCGTTGACATGAAAAATAATAAGGTTAGATATTGTTCTATAATTCAGTTTGATGATCACATACATTCACAGCTTTATGCAATTGGACGGAAGTAGAATAAGCTGTAGCAGAAGAGAAAAAAAAAATGTTATAGGCATAGTTTATAATAAATTACCACATAATAATACTGAAAGAGGAAAGGTGAGAATGAAATACCTGCAGATCCATGAGGTTTGTTAAAAGTCATTGTCCGGTAAATATGATCGAAGTCAGCATTACGACGGCTAACGTTTTCTAGATGTGCAGCGAAATGGTTGCTCACAAAACATATCCTGCGATCATAGACTCTAATTCTTAATCCAACACCACCCTGCAAGAAGAATTACCTGTTATTATACAATGCAAAATGGCAAAGAAAATATGGAACATTACTTTGCCAAATGTTAATTCTATTTGCGATATTTAAATGTGATGATTAATTTGACAACAATATTTGTGAGTGTATGATGATTAATGGACAACAATATTTGTGATGAAAAATAATATTTGTGATGGTTTATAATATTTGTGGAAGAAGGTATTGTGCGGTTTGTTGTTTATTTGCAACTGGTGTTGCAACGCAGGCAACAGGATGCACGTTGCAGCGCAGGAATGCGAGATGCACGTTGCAGCGCAGACAGACGTAGATAGATGTACACTGCAGGCCAGATAGATTCCACGCAGGTGGCGCGTAGTCCCAAGGAGCAGCACGCAAGTGTCGCAGCACGCGAGGTCGCAGAGGTGTAGGTGGCACACGAGGTCGCTGGTGCAAGAGGCGCAGCATGCAAAAGACGCAGGTGCAGTGAGACGGGACGCGTAGAGGTCTATGCAGACAGACGACACAGTGTAGCAGCTAGCGGGCCGTGCAAGCAAGAGAGTCACGCGAGAGCGGCAGGTAGCCGTGCGCGTGGTGCAGGCGAGTAAGTCACACGGGAGCAGCAGGCGGATCGTACGCATGCATGTGTGAATTTTAGGCTGTATGTGCATGTATGGGCCATATGTAATTGGGCCAGGTTGATATGCGTGTATGTATTTAATTAGAGATAAAAAGTTCAGATTTGCTGAGAATAAATAGGAGGTACCTGTTGATTTCGTTAAGCCATAGTCAAGAAAAGAAGTTGCCGAGGGGAGGTTGCCTGCAGCGCAAAAGATAATAAGGGAGCGGCTGGTGGCGCAACCTGAATAAGGAATTTCCACCCTGCCGCACGGCTGGTCGATAGAGAGGGCGTCGGCCATGCAAGCCGCATGACCTGGGCAGGAGCCACCGTTAAAGAGCATGCTACATTGACGTGAGCTCCTCGTGATGCAAGCAAGAAGTGGCAGCAGCATCATTGCGTAGGCAATAGAGGAGAGAAGGGAGAGAAAAGAAAAGGAGAGAGAGAGAGAAGAAGAAAAATTTAGAGAAAAATCAGTGAGTATGGATTCCGACGTACTAATTCATGTTTGCGTACAATTACTTTCTAGTTTGCTTGTTTAATCTAGTTTTCTTTCTTAGTTTTAGATCAATTATTCTAAATTAATTCTTTAGGTTTGATTATTATTTTAATAATTTTCAGAATTATTAAAAAAATAGGTTTAGGTGTTAGTTTGCACCAATTCACCTCCCTCTTGGTGCGCCTCGATCATTCAATTGGTATCAGAGCGGGTTTGCTTTAGATTTAATTTAACAATTAAAAAGCATGGTGCAAGTTGCATCTTTTTCATTGACTAAACCTCTTATTTTTAATGGTAATGATTACCTTTATTGGAAAGTTCACATGGGGTCATTTTTAAAATCCCAAGGGTATGAATTGTGGAAAATTGTAGCTACAAAATATGTAAAACCGGAGAATATTATCACTAAGTAAGAAAAAGAACTTTTCACCTTGAATCAAAAAACTATGAGTTATTTTTATGGTGCATTGTTTAGAGATGAGTTTAATAGAATTTCTGTATTGACAACTGCTCATGAAATTTGGCATTCTTTAGAGATTATTCATAAATGTACCAATGAAGTTAAAAATGCTAAAATTGAATTGTACACACGTGAATATGAGTTATTCAAGATGAACGCTGGGGAGACGACACGTGGGGCCCACATGTCAGTGACTCAACGTCAGAGGACACGACGTCAGAGGATACGCTCCCGGGTGGAGGGGCGCTGCATCACAGCCCGCGTGAATGAGTGGCTCACCTACAGGTGGGCCCTGCTTGTTAGGAGATGCACTGGTTTAGACCCGAAGATGGCTGGCTAGTGTGAAGTGAAAATTATTTTGAAACACCCTGGTGTAAAGTAAAACTATTGAGTAAACGCGGTGCAAAGTGAAACATCAAGCAGTTTACCTGGTGCAAAGTGCAATTTACACTTATTTTATACTAGGTAAAAAGAGAAATAATAGGAGACGGCGAGTGATAATTCATACATCAACATAGTAAGTGATACCTTAAAAATAAAAAGGAGTTAATACACATATTTTATGATCATGTACCTTGTTGCCAATGGCATGGCCAAAGCCACATGGCACTGCAGCAGCATCAACATCACCAACGTGTGGCTTAAGGTCCTTACTTGCCCTTGAAATAATCATAATATACATGTCATACATACATACATACATACATGCATGCATACACACACACATATAGATATAGCAGGTGAGAAAAGTTTGAACATGCAAAAGGTAATAATTAAGTGATAACAGATATTAATAATGTGGTATCAATAAAATAAATGATTTCATGACAAGTCAGTACCATGCAGCAATAAGTAATCCAGCCAACTGCCTTGAACCAACTCGGTGGAAGGATATCCCCTCATCAAGTGTCTTGCCAATATTGTCTATCCACCACTGCCCATTGGCACTGCCCTCAAGCCCTACCTAAGGCCATAAGCAAGAAAATTTGAATCAAATGTTCACCTTAGAGAACTTGCACACAGCAAGAGCAATAACAATGTAGACAGTGATGGGCTAATAGCTGGTGCTGTTCAGATTTGCAAATTGGACTGAAAGGAGAAGGGAAAAAAGGAAATATCGTAACGAGTAATGTCCAAACCGAAAAGGAGGTATTTAAATGCATTATTCCCTTTCAGTTCCCAGTGGCATCATGAACAAATCATTAACACATTAACACTAACGTAATTTTAACATGGAACCAAATAAATTGACTTCTCAAATGTACAGTTGTGTAACTGTTAAAGAAAAGTCCGCAAACTAGAGCCATAGGATGAATCATTATGCTTAGGAAAATGCAATATTCGTTCCTAGTAGCTAAATTAAAATAATAAAACCTCTAGATAGAGAGCAAACAGGAAGAAGAATGTAAATATACCACAGCACAGACACTAGGACATAATTATGCTATAATGTGGGCAGTGGTATATATAATAAAATTAATTAGCTCAGCATTATCATAAAGATGTATAAATTGGAAAATGCGATCCAATGGAAGGCTGACATGTTAGGCCTAGGGCGATATCTCAGCGACAAATTGGATAGTATTTTCCAACTCACTGATCTTTGAGATGTTGAGCAATATTAGTGAATACAGCTAGATGCTTGCATAGTGCATAACCAGGAACATTGCGAGTAAACAGTACTCCCGCCATTCCATAATAAGTTCATCTTCCACTCTTCAAGCAAACTTAGAAATGGTGTAGTCAATAATTACTCAGTGCTATCTCTCTATCTATTACTCCTAGGGTATAGTGACGGAACTAGAAAAATTTTGATATATATATAATTTGCTAAAAGTATGCTACAAATAGTTCTAAGGTCTTAAAAATCCCAAACCACAAAAATCGAAACAAATTTAATCAACAAATTTAGTCTATTGGAGAGATGAAATTTTTGCGTTTCTCGGTTTCTTTAGAGGCTCTATATTTTGAAAATGCTCACTAAATGCTCCCTCGATTTCTGTAGAGGCTTTATATTTTGAAACAAGGCAAGAGGCAAACGGTGCATTACATTATGAAATGGAGGGTGCACAGATGATAAACATATCATCAGACATGATACAAATTAGCTGCTCTAATTATATATTTCAACTTTAACATTCTTTCTATTTTCACTTGTCACCTATTTGCCCTACATGAATACTCCCTCCAATCACAAATAGTTGTCGTTTTGGACATATGTGCAGTTAAACATTCAAAACTTTGACTGTCAATATCTTTTAAATATTTAAATTGGATATATGAAAATTATATTTGTAGATTTGTCTCAAAAAGTATTTTTATAATATTATAATATTATTGGTTTTATAAATATATTATAATAGAAATTAGCGATCAAAGTTGTGTTTTAGGAACTATGTCGATGTCCAAAACAACTACTCCCTCTAGTCTTCAAAAAGATGACGTTTTGGACATCGATACGGTCTTCAAAACACAACTTTGACCGCTAACTTTTATGATAATATATTTATAAAACTCAATAAAATTATAATATTACGAAAGTATTTCTCGAGACAAGTCTACACATATAATTTTCATGTATCCAATTTAAATATTTAAAAATATATCGATAGTCAAAATTTCAGAAGTTTTACCATCATTATGTCCAAAACGACATCTTTTTGAAGACTGGAGGGAGTACTATTTGTGACCGGAGGGATAAATAGCTTCCACTGCTTGACTCAATTGAACAACAAAACAAGAACACAGTGAAATAACTAAGGCAAGGTCAAGGATCTTACACTTTCTTTAGCTGCAGCCATGGCAAGAACTCCAGCACCCATCTCGACCTCTTGCAAGCCAACAACCACCAACCCAACATCAGATGATGCATTACCAAAACACGACCAAAGAGATTCAGGAGATGCTTTCTCCTGCCCAACATTCCAAGTTGCAACCAGTATTTTAATGTTCTCTAGCCTTGTATATGACAACTTCCTGTTCGCCAATTCAGTTCGCAGAATATCATCTACCGGGCTAGGGGAAGTTAGAGGCCATCCTCGGATACCGCCATGATGAGCCAGAGTAAAGATGTAAGAACCACCAATCACCATCTTTATGACTGGACAGCTATGCCCAGTCCATCCTGCCAGAAGGTTACCTTCAACATCCATGACTTGAATAGTACCATTGGCATAGCCCACCCACACCCTTTCTCCAAGTGCCTTTATGCATTGAACAGAAGAACTATGATGATGGATTTCTTGTAGTTGATTCCCGTTTCCATCCCACGCGATAATCGAACCATTTGTGCAACCTGACCAAATTGTTCCATCCATTGCTTGAGCCACTGCTTCTGTTCGACGGTTATCTTCGACAAATGTCCCTTTTGTTGCAACTCTGCGTACTGCATCGGCTGCCCCCATCAAGGCATTCCTAGATTTCTGGAAAAATGTGAAAGAACCTTGTGGCTTCTCCTTCTTTGTGGGTTTTACTTTGATCTCTTCCTCTATAAATTGTTCTGGCATCACTGGTGCCTCTAGACGAGCTGACTCCACTTGGCCATCCATGCCAAATACTTTTAACAGCTCCCTTGTCCGAGCATCCCTGTAGAAAGCATATCAGAGAAATTAGTTCCAATCGGACTTGAGGAAACTGATGCAATTCATCTATATTTATGAAAGCATGCATACCAAAGAGCAAATGTCATGCTGGTTAGACTCCAAACTTTCGCTCGGCAATGATCAGCAAGCATGTGTTTCACATCAGCAGTGGGCAAAGTGCACACGTTACCAACTGTGGCATGGTTCCTAAGGTCAATATATGCTCTTTCAACCAGCAAAGCAGCCATATGTTTTTCCTCTAGTGTTAGCAAGAGGGACTTAGCAATGGCGTCCCAAGGCCATGCCTTTATAACACCCCCTTCAGAGCCTGACCATATTTCACCTGTTTCCAAGAGATTGAAATGAAACATCATTTTGGGACAACTTTTCACCTCTTTTTAATCCACATCTAGATGTTCAACTCTATATGCAATGACAGAGATGCATGAATGTCAAACAACAAAGAACTAGTGATCCAGCCATTGACAGTGATTGAATGCAAAACGAAAGCAACAAAATAAAGCTGACAATTAATTTTTGTCGCGAAATAAATTGCAGATTTTTTAAAAAAAAACAACTAGACAGAAACTGGTGATGGAACCGATGGGGTTGACACGAAGATGAAGACTCTGGAGTTGGGAGGAAAACTGATACAATGTGAAGCGGTAGAAGAGGAAAACTGAAGAAAGGGAGTGCTGTGAAAAGAAAAGAAAGTCTAAGAATTGAAACTATTTGAGTTAGGCTTTTATGAGATTGGAACGGTAAGAAAGTGATAAGATGGATTGTATTGTACTGACCTTAAACTGTGTGTCAACTCAGTTTCAATAAAAGAACGGACTGGGGCTTCGGTTTTGATGTTCTATTCATCTAAAAAAACTGGAAAGCATCTTTTTAAGTAGGTTTCAAGGTAGTCAATCAAGAACCATATTGTCTTAACATCTCTGCAATTGACAAGCACTGCTTTGGATTATTGAATTAGTTACCTAGGATATGAGAGTTAAGCATTTCATAAGCTAATCCTTTTCTTTGTCAAAAGATGTTCCAAAGGCTGATTCTATTCTCCAAAATTTCTCCAGCTTAAAGTAAAAGGTGCCAATGTGCCAAATCCATGCATATACACCTACAAAAAGTTGAAGGCACGATACCATTCCAGAAAAACTTCTAAAACTAATATTCCAATATCGAGATGTCCACATCTCATACAGAACAAAAAAAACTTGGACTTAACGTAATCACTAGCTGAAATTTAATGAATGGCAACGACTTCTGATTTAGGGTTCTAAATGCTGATTTGCAGCACGTCAATAGCTACTGAAGCCCAAAAAAGCTCTTTTCTTATCTCTAATCCTACTACTACCCAGTCACGTAAAATCAGTTTATCGAACATTTCCAGTAATCTTCACACCAAAAAAGTGTCATTGCCTGACTGCGTTCACGCCTCATTCTTATCCAGTGCATAACTTGATTTTCCTCAAAGCAGTCAATGAAAAAGAAAATTGTTAGAGGTGATCAAGGCAGGAAGCTTCTCACCGTATGATGTAACGACCATGGAGAGCACCGGCGTGCGGCTGTACGCCTGCCACGTCAGGGCCTCCTTGAACATCGGCGCATTCCCGCCGCCATCCTCTGCAGCCGCCGGCGCCGTGGCGAGGTCCATGCTCCACGACCGGATCCTCCCGTCTTTGTGTCCCGTCCATACCAGCCGGTTCGCGCTGTCTACCGCGACGCAGAGCGCAGGCGGCGCGATCACAGACTCCCTGAACGGCGCGCTCTCGTCGTCGCCGCGGCGCGCCCCTGCGCCCCACCCTGCGAACACCTCGTCGAGCCCCCAAACCCGGATCCCGGACTCGGCGCCCGCCCAAAGCTGCCGCCGCTGCGGCTCGCACGCGAGCGTCCGCAGGAAGGAGCCGACCTGCGTCTCCCGAAGCGGGTGGGGCCGCACCTCGAGCGGCGGCGGGCGGCCCGGGTGCATGGCCGCGCGGAGCGGCACGCGGAAGATGCCCTCACCCCCGCCCGAGCCAACGAATTCCGGCAGCGCCCAGCCTGCGCCGCCGTACTCCGTCATGGCCCGCTCCAGCGTTACTGAGCCGCCGCCGCCGCCGTCGCCGAAGGAGGCCGCGGATAAGTACATCGACTCGCCGTGGCGGTGGTGGTGCGGGTAAGAGACGCAGCGCGCCGGGTCGTGGCGGTGCGCGGAGGCGGACGCGATGGGGTCGTCGTCGAGGCTGTGCATGCGGAGCGCGGCGTGGCGGGCGTACGCGGCCGCGGCCACTTGATCGCGCGATAGCGGCTGGCTGTAGGAGATGCCCTTGCGCTGCGGCGCCCGCGCCCGCGCCCTGGCCGCCTCGTCGTCAGGCTCCATGCCGCCTTCGTGGCTCGCGGCCCTCGCGTGCGCGCTCCTGGTCGGGCGATTCGGGCGGGCACTCGGAAGAGGCCAAGGAGGAGTGAGGCCAGCGAGGGAGAGGAGAGGGGTTGGAGCGGAGGGAGGCCGCCCGTTGCTGGAGCCGAAGAGGGAGAAGAGCTGCGCCGTGGAGGGAAGGGAACTTGGTGTGTCTGAGAGGCCGAGAGTTTGGAGGTGTGTCCGTTTATACGGGTGGGAAGTAGGGCTGCGTAAAAAAAAAAAGCTTGAGCTACTTGAGCCAGGGATCAAAAAATCAACGAAAATCGCCCGATTTTCGTGATTTTCGGCTATATCGTCGCGGCCCGATATCAAAAACCGGTCGGTAAACCGATCCAATTCAAAAAAATTCGAAAATTCGAAAAAATTTACGTGTCGAAAATCGGTGGAAATCGGTCGATTTTCGCCAAAAATCGTCGAAAATCGCTACAAAAATCGATCGCACAAAAAAGTTCAACACGTTCGTCGATTTTCCACACGAAATCGTCGATTTTCCACGAAAATCGACGATTTTTGAATTTTTTTTGAAAAAATTTGGTTTTTGAATTCATCCGATTTTTAACGATTTTCGGCCGATTTTCGACTTGATTTTTGCGATTATCGAAAATCACTGTTCATGCGAAAATCGCACGAAACGATTTAGTGAACCCTGACTTGAGCTCGGCTTGGTTAAGAATCAGTTCAAGCTCCAAATGAGCCGAACTTGAGCTCGATCTCAAGCTCGCGAGCTTTACCGAGCCGAGCTTGAATAGCTCACGATCCTACTCGAGCTTGGATCGAACCTCCGTGAATCGAGCTTACTCGAGTTTTTTTTATCGAGTTTATTACCGAGCTTACGCGAACCTACCGATGTCGGTGTTTCGTGCACCGGCAATACGATTTTATGGTCGGATGGGGTCGCGCGCTCCCTCTCCCCGAATGGTCGACTCGTGGAGTCAGAAGATGTATACTGGTTCGGGCCGAATGTCCCTACTCCAGTTCGTGCGGTGTGAATGTATTGATCTTTTGGAGACAGACAGGGTGTACAGCGAGGCGACGGCCTACCGTCCGATCCCTTGAGGTTTTCGCTAGGAGTCGAGGCTACCTCGGAGATCGTTTTCCCTTTTCTCCGCGCCCTCCTCTCGGGCCCTGCCTCCTTATATAGACGGAGGAGGCGGTTTACACGGAGTTGTGAAGACTACGAGGAGAGGGGTCTACATGTCTTGAGGTCTGGTTTCTGTCTTGTCCTGGCCAACCCCGCCTGTCCGAGGTAGGGTTGGTGGCTCTGTGGCGCATGGGCCTTGCGTGAATACCGCTGTGGTGGCGTGTTGCGTGGTGCTCTTGTCACCTTTGGTGACTTTAATGGCGCTGACTTTGCTTAGGCCTCGGAGTGGCGTACTCCTGCGGTGTGCCAGCGACGGGGCGGGGTTTGACTTCTTCGTGGCTCTTCCGACAACCTTGGGAAGGAGCCGCCTACCCTGTACGGATGTCGTGGGGCCAGCTGCGCACAAGGCAATACCGACATCGGGCGTGGCCCCTGCTGACTTGTGCGTGGGCGAGCTTGAGCTGATACTAGGCGGCCGGCGTGCCGACCGCTTGGAACTGCAGTCCGCCGACCGCCGTCGGGTCGGCCCATGTGCTCGGGACTCGTTCTTTGCGCCCAAGTACCTTTCGTGGTGCCGACTTCCGTCGTGATAGGTCAGCCCGCTCGCTTCCGGTCGATGGGGTACCCATGGTATGGGTACTCGTCAAGAGCCCCCAGAGCCGGAGCGGTCGGAGAGCCGCTGGGGTTTAACCTGGCGGCGATAACCGTCGACCGGAGAGTCGGTGTGGCTGCCTGGGAGCCGCGCCACTTAGAAAGAGCTCCGGTGCGCGAGCGCACCCGTGGTGTAGCCCCGAGCCCCCGAAAGCGGTCGTGGAGCCGCCGGGGTTTACCCGATCGAAAAGTGGCCCACGGACCCGAGGTCGGCGACGCTTTGGTCGGCCGCCGCTTGTCGGTCAAGCCCGTCTAAAGAGCCCGGTGCGCGAGCGCACCCGGCTGGCGAGTTTTACCCCGAGCGGGTCGGGAGCCGGTCGAGGGTTTACCCGGCCATGGTGGTCGCCGACCGAGGTCGGCGGTGTCTAGGTCGGCGGGACTGCTTGGGAGTCGCGCCAGCCTGGAAAGAGCCCGGGTGCGCGCGAGCGCACCCGGTGGTGTAGCCTCGAGCCCCGAGCGGTCGTGGAGCCGGTCGGGGTTTCTGGTCGAAAAGTGGCCGCGGACCACGAGGTCGGCGACGCTTTGGTCGGGCCGCCGCTTGTCGGTCAAGCCTGCCCAAAGAGCCCGGCGCGCGAAGCGCACCGCGGGCGAGTTTTGAGCCCCCGAGCGGTCGGGGAGCCGGTCGGGGTTTACCCGGCCATGGTGGTCGCCGACCGAGGTCGGCGCGGTGTCAGGTCGGCGGATCGCTGGGAGTCGCGCCACTGAAAGAGCCCGGTGCAAGGCGAGCGCACCCGGTGGGTGTAGTTCGAGCCCCGAAAGCGGTCGTGGAGCCGGCCGGGGTTTCTCGGTCGGTAAGTGGCCGCGGATCTCGAGGACGGCGACGCTTTGGTCGGGCCGCCGCTTGTCTGGCCAAGCCTGCCCAAAGAGCCCGGTGCGCCGCGAGCGCACTGGCGGCGAGTTCTCGAGCCCCGAGCGGTCGGGAGCCGGCCGTTTTACCCGGCCGGATTTCGCAGCCACGGTACGTGGGTCCTTAGAATCGTGAGCTGACGCGCGCTTACCTTCGCTTCGGTTTGAACGCCGTGCTCGTCGCGAAGCTACTATCGGGTGATCCGAGTGGAACCTTGGCGATCCCTCGAGGGGTTCGCTTCCGCGACGTAGCTCCCGTGGGCGTCCGACTACCGGGGCGTTCCATAAAAACCTTTCCTTACTCGATCCCGTGTCGGATCGCCGGTCGTCCGCCGACCCGGGCCAGCTGGCCGCTACTCATCGATGAGTTCCGCGGAGAGTGTGAGGTATGGTCTCGACGCGAGTCACGTTGATTGGTTCGTCCGCCAACCCAACTGGAGGCCCTCTGGGGGCTCACTGCGACTCGCCCCTCGCTCTTTTTTACGTGCTGGGGCGGCTTTCGTTCCAGCTGGCTGGATTCGGCCTTCGTAACCCACAGCACGGTGCCGGGCCTCGGGTGCGAGCCTATAGGCGCTTACTCTCCGAGGCGGCGCCCGATGGGCCGCTTGCATACCTTTCGCGCGTGGCGCCTGGCCCATCGTGAATCGGGCGAGGCTCACGATGTCGCAGCGGCGCGCGGCGCGAGGCGGCCATCCTGTCGGAGTAGTTAATGCGCAGTGGGATTTAAATGGACTGCGGCACGTTACCGGGGAAACGGACGAGGCGGCAAAGCGGGCGGTTTATGCATCGCTGATTCGCGCGAGGAGGCGTCGATTTCGGCGCCGCGCTGGCCTGTTCCCGCCTGGGGCCTTATAAAGGAAGGAGTGGGTGGCGTGGTAGGCGCCAAGCCTTCCGCTCAGGCGCCTGCAAAAGGAAAAAGGAGGAAGAAAACGAGGGAAGAAGAGGAGTCTCCTGCTCCGCCGCGTCGTCCCCTGCTTTCCTTCGCGCAATTGGAGATGTCGCTGTACCCGCACTCGGCCGTGGCGGGTCGCTATCTCGGTCTGGAGAGGAAGGAGTTCCTTCCTCCGCGGCCCGAGTCCGGCTGGCGAGTTCCGCCGACCGGGGCCGAGGACCCCGAACTTGGGGACGGCGAGATAGTCTCGCTGGCGTCCTTCTACGAACGGGGCTTCGGACTTCCACTCCACCCGTTCGTCCGGGGGTTGCTGCACTATTACGGGGGGGAGGTTCATCATCTGAACCCGAATGGAGTCCTCCACATTGCGGTCTTCATGACGCTGTGTGAGGCCTTCCTGGGGATCGAACCCCACTGGGGGCTCTGGCGCCACTTCTTCTTCGCGAGGTCGTCATCGGACACCACCTCCTCGAGCTCGATGATTCAATCAAGCGCAACCACCGCAGCCGTTCTACGCCGACTTGAAGCTGCCGACGTCCAACCGGGGTGGCATAGCGAGTGGTTCTATGTCCGAACCTCAGCAATAAAGCGTTCTCGGCCTTCGGTGGGAATCTTCCAAGTCGCATCCTTGTTGGACCGGGGTCCTCGACAAGAAGGACCGGAAGAAGGTGGACGCGATCCTTGAGAAGCTCGCGGACCTGGCGCGGGCCTGGCGAGGCAAGGTGGTCCTCAAAGACGTTCATGGAGAGGCGCATCCAACCCTTCAAGGATCGGCTTGCGCCCCATGTTTGAGTACATGGGGCCGACCGACTCGCAAGGTCGCCGGAGCGAGCTTCCTCGTCGGAGATCTCGCTGCGTGTCCGCAGCCTCCATCACGGAGACACCGAACCAGCGGGCGAGGCGCTGCGCCGTTTCTGGCAGAATCCGCAGTAACCTGGTATCGCCTGACGGCTCTCGCTCGCTTTTGCTTTGCTCGCTTCCTCGCCTCCTTACCCGAGCGTGCTCCGTAGGGGCTCGGTGGATCGATCTCCGCCCTTGCTGCCGGGGAAAAGGAGTTGAGGGCGGCCGTGGCGCTGGAAAAGGAGAAACAGGACGCCGCCCGCTAGCGGAAAAAGAGGCCACCAAGACGCGGAAGAGGAAAGAGCGCGGACCGAGGCAGCGGCGTGGCGAAGGTCTCGGAGGAGACCTCGGAAGAGACCTCGAGTGAGGGTGACGAGGAGTCGTTGTCGGCCGGGGAGAAGTTGCCGGGGCGATTCGCGGCGCGACGCGGGTCCTAGTCGCGGGGCCGGGCCGCGGCTCCTCCGAAGAGACCGCGCGCAGGTTTTATCTCGCGAGCGCTGGTCCCGATCGCCTCCTCGCTGGTCCGGCAAAGAGGGCACGCTGGCGTCGGTTGTTCGCTCCTCCGAAGCGACTTGCGCCAATTCCTCCGGTGCCGACTTCTTCTCTCGCACTCGACCGATCAGACGCAGGGCCTCACTGCCGGAGGGCGCCGAGCCCTACGGTGGTGAGAATCGCCTCCCGGTCCTGTCCGCGGGGCGCGTGGTGGTTGTCGGGAGGGGGGATCGTTCGGATGCGCTCCCCGCGGTAGGGCCCGTTGGCGAGGGGACGCTGCCCGAGGGGGACGCATCTGGGCCGCTGCCGGATGTGAGCGCGCTGGCGTAAGCCCTGGGCGTGCTCGCCTGCCGCCGACCGCTGAGGCCGGCGGAGTTCGCCGTCCTGCTTTCCCCGTGCCGCCGCCGTGGAGGTCGCGAGCCCGCTGCCGGGGAACATCGATTCGCTGCTTGCAACGCCGCGGACGAGATCTACCACCCGCCGCCGCCGCCGCCGCCGCGGTCCGAGTGTCGCCGATGGCGACAACCGACCGCCGCAGCGCCTGGCTCGGGCGGGGAAATCAAGTCGTATGGCCGATCGCCGCTACCGACTTGGCCCGGTCCTGACCGGCCGGGGCCCCGCGCAGACGTTTCCGGGCGACGCAGTAACGCGCGGATTGGGACGCCCTGGAGGATGACATGGGAAGGATCCACGCCGAACTTACCCTTGTCGTTGACGCCGCGTCAAGGCGAGAAGTCCATTGCCGAGAGTCCCGCCGCCAGGCCGTAAGTTTGACGGGATTTTTCTTGTGCATCCTCTTGACCGAAAAAGGAGATCGACCAGGGCGGTACCGCAGCGCTTGACATCCCGAGCGGTGGGCAAGTCAAAGTTCCTCCGGCATTTGCACACCGGGAGTGCCATAGGGCGGAGCCGCTCGACGCCGGAGGGCGCTTGCCCGAAAGCAAGGAAGAGGCTGCCGCGGGTCGGGCCGTGGGAGGTCGCTGAAGCCTTGCGGGAGGCTCAGCGACGTCGGAGTCGTTGGCCACCGAGGAGAGAGGGCCGTCGTCCCTGGCGGATCTTGAGCGGCCAAGACTTCAGCGATCGGCGGCGTCCGCCGGCGAGGCCGTCCTCTATCGGGAGGAATGCGAGTCGACCAGCAGGAGGCCGATCAACTTCGGCTGAGCGGGATCTCGCCGGTGAGCTCGTGGCGATGAAGGAGCTTGCCGACCGCGCCACGGCCGACCGGGAAGCGCGTGCCAAGGCCGAGGAGGAACTTCGCGCCAAGGAGGCTTCCGTGGGTGGTGAGTAGCTTAGTCTTCCGGGTCATCGCGGCGGCGCCCCTCGACGTTGTTTCGTCCCTGCAGATTCGCGAAAAAACCTTACCGACGCTACCGAGTCGCTGGCGAGGGCGGCAGCGAGGCACGAGACGCGCGGTCGAAGTCACGCGACTCGGCCCTTTTGAGTAAGCGGTGGCGGAGACGACGCGCCGACACGACGCCCACCGACGATCCTCCACGTGGGCGCCCAGCCGTCTCAGGATCGGCCGTCGGGCTTACTCGCCCAGCGCCATCCCCGCCATGCTTGGGTGGATCCTCGCTGGCCGAGCGTCGGCGTCGGTGCGGAAGCGGCGGTGCTTGGCGCTTCTTCGGCCCTGGTCAACACCGTCTCTTATTACGACGGCGTCGACCTTGAGGCGGTCGGGAGCGGCGTCGCTGCTGACCGAAGCGATGAAGAGGTTGACGCGTTCATGGCCCGGGTCGATCCGTGTGCCCAAGAGATTGCCGGCCGAATCTCGCCGCGCGAAATTCTCCGTCGAAAGGGGGAGGAGGATTAGTTTTTTCTTCCGTTTGCTTTTTTGGCAATGTATGTGATGAACAGAATTGCCCTAGTCGAGCTCGACGCCGGGCTGTTTTTAAGTTACTCTGCCCGTCTATCCCGTGTTTCTTTTATGAATTTGGGCAATTTATCAACCGTAGCTACGGGGGTCCACAGGGGTGCCCTGAGAGCGTAGGCGTTGCACCAGATTCATGCGAAGAGGACATGGGGGAGGGCGAGCTGCCTCGAGCGATTGCTTGGTGAAGGAGGTGTTGGAGTCGAACCACCTCCTTCGCGAAGCTTTGGCGGGTTGAAATCTAACCTAAGTGGGGGTGCTCCGACCGCTCGTAGTGTTTCTTGCTCGGGGGGCTTGTTTCCCTCCGCAGAGTGCTACTTCGAAGCCGTAGCCGCGGGGGCGTAGGCCGTAGTACTTTGAGCCGAGGGAAATAGTCGCGAGGTAAATAGCTCGGTCGGTCGGAGTGCGGCTTAGGTTAGCGACCCGCACGTTTTTAAATGATGGTCGGGTTGGGCCGCTGGGGCGTAAGTCGTAGCATTCGTCAACCTATATCGAAAAGCTCCATCCGACCGCCGCTCGGCCCTTCGCTCAGGTAGCCTCCTTTTTGCACAAAGTGCTACTTCGGAACCGTAGCCGCTGGGGCGTGGGCCGTAGCATTTTGGTTTTGAGGAGGTTACTTTAGGAGGGGAGCTCGGTCGGAGTGGTAACTGGTTATCGATTTAAGTCGCCGGCCCCCGAGGTCATGCAGCCCCCGAGTGGTGCGTGGGGACTGAGGGTGCAGTCGCCACGCGCCGCTTGAGTTCGTGGTGGGTGTGCGATTTTTTCCGAAAAGGAAATTTCTGCTTTCGGAGATAAGGGTGGATTAACTCGCCTTGAGGACCGCGCTGATTTTGGAGCTGACGCTGGGCGCTTCGTCTTCTGCGCCGTCGCGTGACCCCAAGGCGCTTCGTCTTCTGCTCCTCTCGTATTGCCTTGGCGACTTGGGGCGCTTTATCTTCCGCCAGGTTATAAAAGGAGAGGCGCCAAGGCGCCTGTTGCTCCATGCGCCATGGCGGACCACAATGCTCAGCTTCGCGAGGAGGTGGTTGCCCATCAGGCCTGGTTGCGGGAGGTGGCGGATGCTGAAGCCGCGGCTGTTCGTGAGGACGTGCGGCGAGTCGGCGTCCTCGTCGTCGGCGTTCCTCGGCTTCGAGAAGTGAGGGCGCCACTATTGCGCGGTGGTAGAGGCACGCCGTCGGAGCTCTTCGGTGGCGTGGCGCGCACTAAGATCGCAATGGGCGGTTCGCTCTTGGTTGGGGCGATGTTCCTCCATAAGTAAATAAAGTGTTCGGGTTTCCCTTTTTGTTTCGCTCCTTCTCTTTTTGTGTTGAGATCTAGCCCTCGTTCTTTCGCACGTGATCGAAGGAGGACAGCTTCGGGACCTCTGCTTTCGGGGCGGGGGTCGCAGTGCTCATGATCAGCAAAACGAGAGAGGTTCGAGAGAAAAACCACTTGGTCGGTCGTCCGATGCTGCAGCTTTCTTTGCTCGAGTGTTTTTTCGTATGGTACAAAGAGAGGAGAGAGGCCGACTATGGATAGAACCTTCTCAGCTTCTCTATGTTCCAGGCGTTTGTCACGAGATTCCCTTCGGTGTCTTTGAGGTGGAAAGTGCCGGGTCGGAGGACTTCCGCGATGGTGAAAGGGCCCTCCCAAGGTGGGGAGAGCTTGTGCCTGTCCTTCGCGGATCGACTTGGCGTAGCACTAAGTCGCCGATTTGAGCAGCGACGCGGACCCGTCGGCTGTGGTAGCGACGCAGCGCCTGCTGATACTTTGCCGACCGTAGGACCGCGACGTCTCGAGCTTCGTCGAGTTGGTCGAGGTTATCTTGTTGTTCCTCGACTGCCCGTGCGTTGTTGTAGTTCTGCACCCTTGGTGCGCCGTACTCAAGGTCGGTCGGGAGGACAGCTTCCGCCCCGAACACCAAGAAAAAAGGAGTGAACCCGGTCGACCGGGTTGGCGTGGTTCGCAGACTCCAAAGCACGGGCGGTAGCTCGGCAGCCCATCGTCCCGCGAATTTCTTCAGTCGGCTGAAGATTCGCGGCTTGAGTCCTTGGAGGATCATGCCGTTGGCTCGCTCGGCTTTGTCCGTTGGCTCGGGTGTGCTCGCCGCCCGATCGACTCGGATGTTGAAGTTGTCGCAGAACTCGAGGAACTCCCTTCCGTGAATCGCGTCCGTTGTCGGTGATGATGGAGTTGGGCACCCCAAACCGGTAGACAATGTCGCGGAAGAAACTTGCCGCCTGCGCTGATGTGATCTTTTGCAATGGCTTTGCTTCAATCCACTTTGTGAACTTGTCTACGGCGACAAGCAAGTGAGTGAAGCCCCCGGGCGCCTTTCTGAAGGGTCCGACCAGGTCGAGTCCCCAAACCGCGAAGGGCCATGTGATGGGGATCGTCTGCAGGGCTTGCGCAGGAAGATGCGTCTGTCTGGCGAAGAATTGGCATCCTTCGCAGGTGCGGACAATCTGGGTCGCATCCGCTACGGCGGTCGGCCAGTAGAAACCTTGTCGGAAGGCCTTTCCTACCAGGGACCGCGGCGCGGCATGGTGCCCGCACACCCCGTCATGGATGTCCTGCAGAAGGTGCTTCCCTTGGTCAGTCGGAACGCACTTCTGAAGGATTCCGGACGGGCTCCTCTTGTAGAGGGCGCCCTCGATCAGGACGAATGACTTCGCCCGCCGCGCGCGGCGCCGAGCCTCGGTGGTATCGGCGGGGAGCGACCCGTTTGTCAATCGATCGACAAACGGTCGCCTCCAGTCGGTTTCGATGCTCAGGACGCCCAAGTCCGACCCAGGCGGGGGGGCATCTGACCGAAGATCAGTGGGGCCACCCGCCTTTGGGGTCGGCGCCTCGGCATTCGGATCCAACCGGATTGATGGGCTGCTGAGGTCGGAGACGAAGATTCCTGGGGGAACCGGCCCCTTCCCGGAGGCGAGGTTGGCGAGGGAGTCGGCTTCACCGTTATAGCGTCGGTAGCTATGATGGAGCTCGAAACCCTTGAACTTTTCCTCAAGCTTGCGGACCTCCAGCGATGGCGGCCATCCGAAGCGTCAGCGGGGCTCGGTGGCTTTCATCACTTGATCGACGACCAGCTTGGAGTCGCCGAACGTTGAGACGTCGTGCGCCCTGTGCTCGGCGATTCGCAGCCGCTGACGAGGGCTTCAGACTCGCGACATTGTTGGTGGCGTCGAAGAGTAGTCGTATGGCGTACCGGAGTTTGTTGCCGAGTGGGGAGATGATGACGACCCCCGCGCCGGCCCCGTTCTTGGTGTAAGACCCATCGAAGTACATCGTCGAAGATTCGGGTCTTCGACCGCCGCAGGACTTGCGCCTCGGTCCACTCGGCGACAAAGTCCGCCAAGACACTGACTTGATCGCCGTCCTGGGGCGTCACGATATGTCGAGGCCGTTGAGCTCGAGAGCCCATTTGGCGATTCTTCCCAGAGCGTCAGCGGTTGTGGACGACTTCTCCGAGCGGCGAGGAGGTTACCACGGAGATGGGGTGCCGATCGGCGTAATGGGCAAGCTTCCTCTTGGCGATGAGCACCGAGTATAGCAACTTCTCGTACCGGGATATCGGACCTTTGTATCGGAGAGCACCTCGGCCGACGAAGTAGACCGGCCTTTGCACCTTGAGAACGCGGCCTTCCTCCGCTCGTTCCACAACAAGTGCCGCTACCGACGACCGAGTCGTGGCGGCGATGTAGAGGAGCAAAGGCTCCTGCGGCTCGGCGACCAGGACCGGAGGTGAGGTCAGAAAGGCTTTTAGTCGACTAAAGGCTTCCTGAGCTTCGTTGGTCCAGGAAAAGCGGTCGGACTTCTTCATCAGCTTGTAGAGTGGCATCCCTCGTTCGCCGAGGCGGGATACAAAGCGACTTAGTGCCGCGAGACATCCCATCAGCCTTTGAACTCCCTTCAGATCGTTGATTGGCCCCATCCTTGCGATAGCGGAGATCTTATCTCGGTTGGCTTCGATGCGCTCGGAGACGATGAATCCCAGCAACTTGCCCTTGGGGACCCCGAAGACGCACTTCTCGGGGTTGAGCTTTATGCGAAATCGTCGGAGGTTCGTAAAAGTCTCCTCCAGGTCGGTGATGAGGTCATCGGCCCTCCTGGTCTTGACAACGATGTCGTCGACGTAGGCTTCGATGTTACGGCCAATTTGGTCCTAAACACGCCGCATACATCGGGTACGCGTGGCGCTGCGTTTTTAGACCAAAAGGCATCGTGGACGTAACAAGTATGAGCCATACGGGGTGATGAAGGAGGTCGCGAGCTGATCGGACTCCTTCATCACAATCCGTGATAGCCCGAGTAGGCATCCAAAAGGAAAGGGACTCACACCGGCGGTGGAGTCCACGACTGGTCGATGCGAGGCAATGGGAATGGATCTTTCGGACAGGCCTTGTTGAGGCTCGTGTAGTCAACGCGACATTCTCCATTGCCCCGACTTTTTCTTTACAAGGACGGATTGGCGAGCCACTCGGGGTGACGCACCTCCTTACAAAACCGCGGCCAAAAGTTTGGCGATCTCTTCCCAATGGCCCGTCGCTTCTCTTCGTCGAACGGGCGCAGCGCCGGGCGATCGGTCTCGATCCCGGCCGAATGTTCAGGAGTGCTCGGCGACCTCCTTCGACTCTGGCATGTCCGAGGGTCTCCAAGCGAAGACATCTCGGTTTGCTTGGAGGAAGTCGACGAGCGCGCCTTCCTATTTGGTGGTGAGGGCGGCCCCGATCCGCACGGTCTTGGCGGGATCCTCGGGATCAACAGCGACCTCCTTCGTGTCCTCCGCGGACTTGAAAGAGCTAGTCCCCGACTTGCCGGAGTCGGGTGGATCCGGCCTTATCCTGGAGCCGGGCGAGCTCGGCAGGCGAGGACGGCCGAGGCCAGCTTCGCGCACGCTTCGCCGTTAGCTTGTAGGCGAGCTGGAAAGATGTGGCCACGATGATGACTCCTTGCGGCCCTGGCATCTTCAGCTTGAGGTAGGTGTAATTGGGGACCGCCATGAACTTCGCGTAGCATGGTCGTCCCAAAATGGCGTGGTAGGAGCCGGGGAAGTCCACAACCTCGAAAGTGAGGTTTTCGGTGCGGAAGTTGTCCTGCTCCCAAAGGTGACGGCAGGCCGACTTGCCCGAGGGGTGGGCTGTTGGCACAGTACGACGCCATGGAAGGGCGCCTTGCTCGGCCGGAGGGCGGAGCGAGGGACCCCCAGGGCATCCAAGGTCTCAATATACATGATGTTGAGACTGCTGCCGCCGTCCATGAGTACCTTGGTCAGGCGCTTCGTCCCCACGATGGGGTCGACGACGAGCGGATAGCGTCCCGGTGCGGGATGTGGTCGGGTGGTCGGTCCGGCCGAAGGCGATCGGGCACTCCGACCACCTCAGTAGGTGGGCACGGCGGAGTAGCCGTGTGGACCTCTCGGTGGGCGAAGCTTCACTGCCGCTTGTCGGGCCAGAGCACTCCGCCCCTCCAAGATCATGAGATGCCCGCCGAGTTGCGGGAACTCGCTTACCGCTCATCGCTTTGTCCCGCTGCCGGCGCCGGGTCGCGCTTCTTCCTTACCCCGCGACGCCGTGGGGTTTCCGGAGAGAAACCGCCAGACTTCGCAGCCCCGATACTTGTGCTTGACGGGATAGTCGTGGTTCGGGCACGGACTATCCATCGCCTTCTCGAATCGGTCGGGCGTCTGCCGAGCCTGGCTGCTTGGCGGTCGGTCGGCCAGCGACCTATTCGGCCTTCGCGGCCCTGCTTCCCCTTCCGCTTTCTTTGTCCGGGAGGTCGGATGGGGCGCTGGCCCCGAGGCCGGCTGTATTGTGTGCCGTCTTCCTTTCGAAGATGGCCCCAACGGCCTCCTCGACGGAGGCGTGGTTGGTGGCGATGTCAAGGAGCTCCTTGGTGGTCCGGCTTCGCGACAAACCCAACTTGTGGACTGCAGCCTCGCACGTGGTGCCGTAGATGAACGCCGACGACGCCGGCGTCGCGGATGTCGGGAGCTCATTGCACTTCTTTGGGAGAAGCGGCGGATGTAGTCCCGAGGGTCTCCTACCGCCGCTTGCAGCTTTCAGTCCCAGGAGTTGCCGGGCGTTTGTATGTGCCTGGAAATTTCCGACTAAAAGGTTCGCCAGTCGGCCACCGCCGATGGTATCTGCGGGCAGGTACTCGAGCCATGCTCGAGCCGAGTCCGCAAGATAGATGGGGAGGTCTTGGATAACGAAGAGAGTCGTCTGTCGCTCCCCGGCTCGACAGCGAGCCGGTAGTCCTCTAACCGGTTACATCGGGGTTGGTAGCCCCGTGTACTTGGCTATGTTGGTCGGGGCCCGGAATCGACCGGAAGTCGGCGTTGCGGATACGGGCGGGTGAGCGACGCGCCCAGGACCGTCGAATCCTGGTCGGGATGGTCGCGTCGCCGCTATCGGCGATCTGCGAGGGTCTTTGCCGCGTCGGTAGCTCTCCTTCGCGCCTCGAGGGTGGTGCGGAGATCATACTTGTCCCCAGGCGATGGCGCACCGGGTGTATGATGCCTGGGGAGTTCGTGGGGCGGGCCGTCTTGGCTGAGCTCCGCCGCCTGCGAGGGGAGTGGCCCAGCGGCCCGAGGTGGCGCCCGCTCGCGGGAACTAGAACCTTGGGCGTCTTTGAACGACAAGACGCTCTACCGATCCCGAAGGTTACCGTAGGTGGCCTTGGCTTCAGGCTCCGCTGGCTCAGGCAGCCTCGAGCGGCATTGCCGCAGCCGGCAATGTTCTCGTTGGCGTGAGGGAAGAACGGAAGGCCGTTCGCTTCCTCACCAATTGTCGATGCACCTGACGCCTTGTGGCGCCACGGAGGGTCGGTGGTGGGCTAGGCCGACGGCGCTCGATTCGCCTGCAGCTTATCGAGCTCGGCCTTCGGGCTTCTAGCTCCTCGCTACCGGCCGGAGGTCAGCGGCGTTATAAGGTGTCGCGTCGTCTTCCGCCGGATTCCTCCCCGCCGCTCGTCACGGAGGAGGGTCCCGATGGTAGCGGGTGGAGGATGGCTCCGCCGCACTCGTCATATTGCACTCGCGCGTAGGCCCTTCGAGGGGCACACTCCTTGCTCGGAGCTAGAGCCGTGGCTAGAGGAATCCGTCGGCCAGGTCGTGGAGGGAAGCCGTGGCAGAATCGCCATGGCCACGAAGTTGTGAGCTCGTGGAGGGTGGTTCCGCCGCCACGCGCTGGCGTATCGCGGTGTTGCCGAGCAACGCCGGCGCGACGTCGGGGCCCGCCACGGCTGCTTGCGCGGGGCCTCGAGGCCGAGGTTGCCGAGGACGTCGGCGATCGCATCCAGGCTTGCGGGCGTCCGGTCCCGGACAAGCAGCGAGGACGAGGACAAGCTCCGCCGTGGTGACGATGAAATCGAGGGCGCTGCGGATCCGGCCCCTCGATACCTGGCGAAACGTAGTGGGAGGAAGCCATCGAGGAGGAGAATGGGAATCAAGATGAAGATGTCGGTGAAGACGCCGCGAGAGCCCCTACAGCGCGCTAACCGCCGGTGTTTCGTGCACCGCAATACGATTTTATGGTCGGATGGGGTCGCGCGCTCCTCTCTCCTCGAATGGTCGACTCGTGGAGTCGAAGATGTATCTTGGTTCGGGCCGAATGTCCCTACTCGATTCGTGCGGTGTGAATGTATTGATCTTTTGGAGACAGACAGGGGTGTACAGCGAGGCGGACGGCCGGCCGTCCGATCCCCTTGAGGTTTTCGCTAGGAGTCGAGGCTACCTCGAGATCATTTTCCCTTTTCTCGCGCCCCTCCTCTGGGCCCTGCCTCTCCTTATATAGACGGAGGAGGCGGTTTACACGGAGTTGTGAAGACTACGAGGAGAGGGTCTACATGTCTTGAGGTCTGGTTTCTGTCTTGTCCGGCCAACCCTCGCCTGTCCCGAGGTAGGGTTGGTGGCTCTGTGGCGTCTGATCTTGCGTATCTTGTGGTGGCGTGTTGCGTGGTGCTCTTGTCACCTTGGTGACTTTAATGGCGCTTGACTTTGCTTAGGCCTCGGAGTGGGCGTACTCCTCTGCGCGTGTGCCAGCGACGGGGCGGGGTTTGACTTCTTCGGTGGCTCTTCTGACAACCTTGGGAAGTAGACGCCTACCATGGCACGGATTTCAGGGGACGCTGCGCACAAGGCAATACCGAGACCGGGCGTGGCCCTGGCTGACTTGTGCGTGGCGAGCTTGAGCTGATACTAGGCGGCGTGTGCCGACCGCTTGGAACCAGAGTCCGCCGACCGTCCGGGGTCGGCCCCGCACAGGTCGGGACTCGTTCTTTGCGGCCCAAGTACCTTTCGGTGGTGCCGGACTTCCGTCGTGATAGGTCAGCCCGTTCGTGCTTCCGGGCTGATGGGGGTACCCATGGTATGGGTACTCGTCAACCGAGCTTATCATACTTACCGAGCTTACTCTAGTTGAGCTCGAGCCTACTCGAGCTTGGACTAAGCCGAGCCCGAGCTTGGATGAAAGCTCGGATCCCAACTCGAGCTCGGCTCGAATCTTACTGAGCTTGAGCCTGGAAGCCCTAAGCACGCTCGAGCTCAGCCCGTTTACAACTTTCTAGCCCTTATACTATTTTTTTTATAAAAATGGTTTCTTTTAAAAGAATTTGTAAATCTAGCTCTTCTCTTATCGTGAAAAGCGCCGCAAGTGACACACACATCCAGAGAGCGCAGAAGGAAGAGATACCGTGGAGGGATACCATAGGAGGAGCCGGGGCATTTCTTGGCTAGCCTGCGCGGGGCGGAAGGGAGGGTGCCGCGGAGGGGGGTGTGGGAGACGCTTTCGCGGTAAAAGAGTGGAAAGGTGACTTTCAAGTAAGATAAATTTATAATTTTATTCAAAAGAAGTTACTTTTGAAAGAAAAAAAAAGAGAAAAAAGGACTAAAAAAGTGATCACTTCTATAGGTCGATCATGGCTGACCGGTCCCGTCCCGGCGCCACCCGGCCGTGCCAGTGTGAATGTAGACGGTGTAGATGCTCTTCGCCGTGATGCTGGAAATGAAGGTATGCTATATATATACTAGGAAATTGAGCGCGGCGGCACGCTGCGCACGTGAACGAAAAAAAATATTTTTAATACAAAAAAAACCGAGAAAATGTTTTCGTAGAAAAAGCGGACCACGAGAACACTTTAAAACATTTTTTCCATGCTCTGAAGGAAAAACGGACCACAAAAATATTTTTTTCGGGTAAAACGGAGAAACGAAAACATTTTTTCCATGCTCCGAAGGAAAAACGGACCACGAAAACATTTTTCGGTTTTTTTTAGGAAAAACGGAGAAACGAAAACATTTTTTCCATGCTCCGGAGGAAAAACGGACCACAAAAACATTTTTTCCTGGTAAAACGGAGAAACGAGGACATTTTTTCCATGCTCCGGAGGAAAAACGGACCATAAAAACATTTTTCGTTTTTTTAGGAAAACGGAGAAACGAAAACATTTTACGCATGCTCCGTGAGGAAAAGCGGACCACAAAAACATTTTTTCCAGGCAAAGCGGAGAAACGAAAACATTTTTCCATGCTCCGAGGAAAACGGACCACAAAAACATTTTTTCGGTTTTATAGGAAAACGGCCAACGAAAATATTTTTCCATGCTCGGAGGGAAAACGGACCACAAAAACATTTTTTCGCAAAAGCGGAGAAACGAAAACATTTTTTCAATGCTCCGGAGGAAAAAACGGACCACAAAAACATTTTTTTGGGGCAAAACGGAGAAAGGACCTGAACGAAAAGTGCACGGACCTATTTGTTATGATTTTGGACCTGTTCGCTATTTTGAAAAACTATAAAAGGGTTCGTTTACGATTCGTATTTAACAGGAGGTTCTTTATGTAAAATAGCGAAGGAGGGACCTAAACGCGAACCGGGAAAAAAATCTCCCTCTCACAAAAAATTGCAAAAGGACCTATCCGTAATTTCAAGAACCGGAGGGGCTTTTTTGAAACAACCTCAAAATTCAAAATGAATTTGTTCGGTTTTGTTTGATTTGCGTTTGATTTGGATTTGGAAAAAAATTGGAATTTGAGTTTGAAATTCAAACCTTGTTTGGGCCAATCCTTTGCTCGTGGGCCTCGACCGCTTCCGTCGGCCACGCTGCTCACGCTGCTTCCTCCGGCCAGCCGCCGTCGCCGACAACCGCCGCCGTCGCCTCCGCGTGTCGCGATGCCGTCTTGGTCTTGCGCCGCCATTCGTGGTCGCTGACCAGCCGCTGCCGCTTTCTCCTACAAGCGCCGCTGGCCGCCTGCCAAGCCTCCGTCGCTTGGCCGCGCCGCCAACGTCGCCGCCTCGCCACGCTGCCTCCCCGCTCCGCCCTATAAAAGCCACCTCCTCGCCTCTGAACTCACCCGCTCCCTCGTGGTGAGCCCCTCTTCCTCGCCCTTGCCAGTTCGCCTCACGGCCATTGCTCCATATTCCGCCTCGCCGTCGCCCTCGCCCTGTTCCGTGCTCCTAGCTCCCTCCCCTGCCGCGCCGATCGACGGCTGGGCCCGCCGTCGACCCTCTCACTTTGCCAGTGGCCCCTTCGCCGCCCCCCGTCTTTGGCCGGCGGGCCGACCAGCCTCGCGCAGCGCCGTGAGCGGCCACTCCCGGTAAAGCCAGCCCACACTGTTTTAAAAACAGTGTTTTCCTTTTTCGATTTATTAATTCAATTAATAAATCAGAAAATCCGTTTTTAATTCCAAAAATAGCCCGAAAAATCCAGAAAAATCCCGGAAAAACCCAGAGCTCCACCAAATACTTTTCCCGAACCGTTTCGATCCCCTGAGTCCAAAAATGCTGTCCGTTCCCAGATCCGAAACCTAGAAAATTCCCAAAATCCCAGTTTTCCCTCCGTTCTCTTCCGACTCGGTTCCGGTTTTTCGTTTCAGTTTCCGTTTTCTTTTTTCCGGTTATTGTTTTATCGTTTATTTAAGTTGGTTGTCTTTCCGCGCTAGATTCGACCGTTGAGACGCCATTGGAGCCGGAGCAGTCCCTGGAGTCGGAGCAGACGTCGGACCAGACGGGAGCGCAGTACGACTACTTCCTCGACGACTCATCCGATCCAGCTGCCGCGCAAGGCAAGCCGTACACCCCTTGATCATATTGATCCTATCATGCCATGTTATAGTAGTAATTATTTTATATCGCATTATTTACAGTATGTTAAATTAATGAAATCCAGTATTTTAGAATGACATGATGCTTAGATAATACCGAATTGCTTATGGAACTTCCTTGAAAATATTGAATCCTGTTAAATCCTTTGGAACCCTAGTTAATTGCTTATGCCATGATTAGGTTAGATTATACTGCTAGGTTAGTTCAAAACCTGGATTTAAAGAAAATGCTGCCGAATCTCCGATTCGGATGTTTATAAAAGTGCTGCAGTCAGGGGGACAGTATCGGATAAATCCCGGAGTGGATGAGACTCCGATCCCCGACTGGTGATTAATGCCTTGGTTGGTCTGGTGGCCGGTACTTGGGTACCGGGTTGGGTTGGTGGATGAAGGCTTGGTCTTTGGCAAAAAGTGTAAGATTAATAATCCCCTTGAGCAAAGTAAATAACTTAGTTCCCGCTCAACCACAGGTCAGACTGGTCGGTGGACCCGTATCCGACATGGCTCAGTAAGTTAGTCATTCCTGAGATAATAACTGGACTGTCTTGGTGGCTACCATTCTCCAGAGAGAATGGGGACCGGGCCTTCCCGGCAGGGAAGTGGACCGGAGGGGTGGAACGGGAATGATCCGGTGCGATATTCTTGGTTCTCACAACGGTAGACGCTAATGGGGACCCTGGGTCCAAGGTAGCGGTCTCTATCGGTAAATAACTAAAGGACAGGAATGATTAAACGAAAAGCTGTGATCATCTAAACTGGGCCACATGCATTTAAGTTGCATGAAACTCGCGATTGGCATAAAGGTTGTAGATATCTTGTGGGTAAAGCTGAGCCGCTCTGCAGAGTTAATCTTAATTGTAATCGATTACGTCGTACTTCCGGTTAATGAAGTTAAGTTGGAATCGGGGTTGATACCCGTAACTAAGCTCAAGTTTCTGTTTGGAATTTGGATAATTGTGGTGAAGTGTTGTTGAAATTGTGAAATTCAACTACTTATTATTTTGGCTTGTGCTTCAAATGTAAAATGAATTAAAATAAACTGCATCCAGATACTTAACCCTACTGCCATCCCTTGATTACCCCTACATATAGTATTCAGTGGTTCCGTACGACTTGTTGAGTACTCTGTACTCACCCTTGCAAAAACCCCGCCCTTTCAGAGTTCGAAGATGCTGGAGCCTACCAGGAGGTCGTAGATGGCGATTTAGTCTGGTTCTAGGTCTTTGTCTTCGCTCAGGCCCTGCCTGTGGTTTCCTTCTTTTGGTAGTGTAAGTCTAGAAGCTTGGATGCTTCCCTTGTAAAATCCGGTCGTTAGGCCGGCTATATTGAATAAAAAGTGTTGATTTGGCTTTTGGCCAGGTAATTTTACTCTTGTTTTTTTCCAACAGTTAGTCTTCCTGGGTAACTGTTGTGAGTTTCGCACTGCCCCTAAAAAGGCGGTCCGTCACATTTTTCACAAAAAGAGGAGAGAGAGGGGGTGGGACACGTGGGCAGGCTCTCTGCCGGCCCTTCCTCCCGATTGTAATAAAGGTTATATATATATATATATATACACTACCCGGACCGGAGTCGCTGCCGTGAAAGCTTCGCCCTTTCCAAATGGAGCAATAGGGTATGCCGGTGAAAATCACTGTAATGGGAAACAGGAACGCTGTAGTAGAGAAGGAATAAGAATTATCGTAGGGAGTGACAAATTTGTACTTGGTCGTTCCTTCGGTTACAAAAAGAAAAGTCCATCATGGTCTCTAAAGTATAACTTTAATGACTTATTTCGATAGTGATATATTTATAAAATCATTTAAAATTATAATGTTGTGAAAGTACATTTTGAGACAAAATATATATATATATATATATCATTTTTATGTGTTTATTCGAGATATTAAAAAAATGATAACCAAAATTTATAATATGTAATGGGGATGACTAATTTACGGCGTTCTTACGGTCTGAACCATGCGTTCTCACTAGTTACACGCCACGTGGAGCTCCACCATCCGATCGGATGTAATTTGCTGCTAGCACGTAAATTAATCGGCAATTGTTAGGTAACCTAGTTTGCTTAGACTGATTTGATACAGAATTTACATGCATGTAGGGTCGATGATGTCGACTAGAGGAAGGTGAATAGGTGGTTTTAAAAATTATCTATGAAACTAAATTACTTGCCTAAGTACCCTTATGTCAAAACCGTAACAATAAGAATGCGGAAGTGATAAAGTAAGGTTTTGACAATTAAAATCTAAATATTCTAGGTTCACTAAGTGCCCTAGCTAATTAAGTCTCTACACAAGATGTTGCAACTCTAAATACAATTAAACAACAATAATGAATATGAATCGCAAGAATGTAAAAGCATAAGAGACACACCAATTTTTACCGTGGTATCGGAGTCTGTCGGTCTCCCCTACTCTATGTTGAGGCAAGCTCAAACACGATGGATTAGTTCTACACATGAACACCCACCTCTGGGTAGGCGAGCTTTGACAGCCTCCATTGAGAAGCTCCCACGCACGACTCTCTATGCCGTCTAGAAGGCGGCAACCTCCAAGAGTAACAAACCAAGCCTTCCGCTTGAGTTTCACCTAGTGCAACACATGCACTTCGGCGATCTCCTAAGTACAATACATGCACTAGGATCCTCCTCAAGTGCAACACATGCACAATTAGGCTCTTAACCCACTCCTAATTGCAACACATACAATTATGACTTACTCTTAGCTCAAGGAGCAAATAGAAGAATGCAACACATGCACTTCACTCCCAAAAACACCCAATAGAACCAGCAACCAACACCTGCCCCCTAAGGTCTACTTTTATGGCCTCCAAACCAAAACTAGCCGTTTGGGGACAAATCTGGAAAACTCAGGATTTCCGGTACTACCGCCCATGTAGAGCCGGTAGTATCGGCCTCGACTCTAACTGTCAAATAACTGCTCAAAATTACCCATTACACAATACCTTCAGTGCTACCACCCAACTAGGAGTGGTACTACCCCCGAGCGGTAGTACCGGCCTTTACCCGCAGTAGTACCAACTGCTGCAAACTCCAGAGCACCCCTTTCTGGAAATAACTACCGCTCCATAGGGCTTCATGGCGCCACAACGATGTTGTGTAGAGCACCATCGCCTGCGGCATCGCGCGGGCTCGTCGATGAACTGGTGCCGTCGCCACTTGGCTGCGGGCGACAACAACTGGTGCCCATGTTGGTGGTGGTATGTCAGCGAATAGTATTTTCTACTGTTATTTGGGCTGGGCCTCGGGCCCCCCACTGGCCCGAGGCCCAAC
Source organism: Rhipidocladum racemiflorum (assembly GCA_036346355.1). Taxonomy (NCBI): domain Eukaryota; kingdom Viridiplantae; phylum Streptophyta; class Magnoliopsida; order Poales; family Poaceae; genus Rhipidocladum; species Rhipidocladum racemiflorum. The sequence goes on along the minus strand of CM070583.1, from coordinate 78,912,042 downwards.
TCCGCCCATGACTCCACCTAGATATGTGCATCTATGTAATATATAGAATGGGAAACATAATGCACATCTTAGAGGTTAAAACAATGGAAGAATTTATACTTTAACTTGAATATAAAATATGCAATAAGACAATAAAATGAATATAAGTATATACCTTGGGTTTTCTATTTTTCATTCAAATTTGATATTAATAATAATAGACTCAATAAACATGTTAGTCTCATAATAATTAGATTTGTTATTAATCCGAAAACGAAATTTAAAACCCTGTTACCGAGCGATAATCGAGCTGAACCAAGCAATTTCAGACCAGCCACCGCAAGAAATCGTCACATTGAAAGCCTAGCAAAAATCGATGCTAACCAAGCGATAATCGAGCATTACCACGCGAAAATCGAGCTGTACCGAGCGATTTCAGATCTGCCACCGCAAGAAGTCGACCACTGAAACCCTAGAGAAAATCAAGACTTACCGCGTGAAAATCAAGGCTGTGGCGGCGAAAACATGGCCGTTGCTGCCTTAAATACGTGGGAAGTTAAATGGGCCGACTGTCCATACTGTGCTTTATAATTTTGTTTTCCTTTTCTTTTTGTATATATTCCGTCTTGGCTCAAAAACGTCCCACAAAATTGATTTTTTTTTTTAAGAAAATTTCGTCTCAGTTGTGAAAACCCTAATAATAATAATTTTAGGGAGCTTTTAGATATATATATTTTTTAATTTTTTTGAATTAATTAAATTTGAATTTAATCGGTTTACCAAACGATAAGCAATGCCGAGCAATCCCGATACACGTTAAAATCATGATTTTTTTGGGCCAAAAATCGACGATCTTGCAAAATGCAAACCATGTATGTAAGATCAGATCAGATTACCCATGTTATGATCAATCAGTACCCCGTCAGCCGTTGAAAACTGTTAGGCCGTGGGCTCATGTCACGGTCTTCAGACCTGGTCCAGACATGTCCAACGAGAGGGACCGGGCGCCCATTTTGTGGCGGCCACATGGCGGTTTTACTTGTGCCTTCTGCCGCCCTCTCGCTTTCGGAATCTTGGCAAGTGGCTGTGTTCGATCTATCCTCTGCTTGCTCCCAACGATCCAATCGCCATCGAGTCATCCTGGTTGGAAAGTAAACTGTGCAGGTGCCGACCAACATTATGGAGGGATTACGACGATACGACTTGCCCTTCTCTTTTCCAGATTGCTTCCAGCAGCAAAGATTATATAAAAAAGAAGAAGAACGTGCCAAAAGTATACTTTCATCGTACACAACTACACAAGAGGCAGAGGCAGAGGCAGAGGCAGAGCATCAGATGGTTGCAACTTGCAATGCATCGTGAGCACGCACCAGCGGGCTTTGAGACGATCTGATATGATCCGATATATAGTGAGCGGCAAGTTGGCAACCGGCAAATCGATCGTCGCGCACTAGCGTCAGTCAGCTTTTCACCACCATGAGAGCTCTTGAAACGAAGCCTCCTCGCATTCTCAATGATCTTCTGCCAGCAGTTCTTTTAGCATATCACGTTGAATTAGTACTAACGTTAAGAGAGAATTAAAGAAAGGATGGATGAAAGCCATTTTCTACATGAAAATTAGTTTGGACACACAAACCAATAAAAAGATATAATAAAAACATCCATCGAAGAGTGCCCTCAATCGATCAGCTGGAAAATATTGCCTTGGAAATAATTGCCCTCTCTTCGTCGCGTCATGTTTGGTTGGCCAAGCCAAACACTCTGGTACTCCACACTAACCAGCTGTCGGGTAGGCCGAAAGCTGAGCGCCACTATCGCGACTGAAACCATATCTTATTTATTAATCGTCACAGTAGTACGTACGTACGATTGCTATAATCGTGGACTACATGGAGTGGCCAGCCTTGGCTTGCTCAAGTGACAAGTTAAAGTCATTTCAATCGGGGACCAGCGAGCAGCGCCTAGAGCATATACCGTGATACATGTCAGGTATCTCATGTTACGTATAATTTTAAGTGATATGAAAAAGGAAAAAAGGCGATATCTATTAGTATTTAACATATGATTGTATTCATGTATGTAGATATACGGAGATGTACGGTAAACACTAGCGATGTCCCCGTACGTCGCAACAAAACCGACCGAAAAAACGAGCGTCGCGCGCGCGTACGCAAGCAACGCAGCGGCCGATGGCATCGCCTGCCCGCGCAGAACGCCACGCCACCGTGTCGCGGTCGCAAATGAGGAAACGGCGGTATAACTAATCGTGAGGATGTAGGTGGAGCGGCCCCAACTACCAACGCCACCTAGTGCGGCACGGAGCCCCGATTGGGCCCCTACCGCCTCGTAACGGCTCACCCCTTTGATCTGTCGTGTGCCTGCGTCCGCGATCTGACCGGAAGTTTGAATTTTGTTTTTGGTCGCCGATTTTTCACTTCATTAGAATAAAATTGTTAATCTATTATGTTTCTCACAGCGAAAACAGCATCAAACACTTATCATGCTCCTCTGCCGCGGCAGTTCATGTTTCGCACTTCCATACCACGGCACATGATATGTGTTGTTTTTCGCTTCTAGTTTAATTCTATTTGTGAAATATATATGTATATATATATATAGTACAATTACCTGGGACACCATGGTGCCTGGGCACCATGATCCAAAACGGGTATTTTCCATATGTATTTGTATGCGAAAAAATTTAAAATTTTTAGGATGTTGAGTTCAACCAGTTTACTAACTAGTTCAAACAAATTTGAACTGAAATTCAAACTAAAGTTTCCTTTTTTGATGATAGTTTGATTATAGGTATGTGTTGATCATACATATAAATCAGCAAAGTATGTAATCTAAATTCGTTCAAATCTTCAAATTCGAGTATATTTTTTCAAAGGTATGTGTTTCATTTGAATTCTCATATATGGGTATATACCCTAAAACTGAAAGTTTTGAAAAATATATCCGAATTTGGCTTGAATTAACGCATTTAAAATAATGGTGCCCAGGCACCATGGTGTCCCATTCCGTCATCCTATATATATATATATATATATATATATATATATATATATATATATATATATATATAATTAATTAATTTGACAATAATATTTGTGATGTATTACAATATTTGTGGAGGAATAAGATACTGTGTGGTTTGCTGTTTATTTGCAACAGGTGTTGCAGCGCAGACAACAGGAGGTGCATCGATGCGAGATGCACGTTACAATGCAGGGATGTAAGATGGATGTACACTTCAGGTCGGGAAGATTCCGTGCAGGTGGTGTATAACCTGAGGAGCAGTAGGCGAGGGTCATAGCCTCGTAGGTGCAAAAGCAGCACACAAGGTCGTAGAGGTGTAGGTGACACGCGAGGTCACAGTGTAGGAGATGTAGCATGCGAGAGACGCATGTGCAGCGAGACGGGACGTGTAGAAATTTACGCAGATGGACAACGAAATGTAGCAGTCAGCGGACCATGGTGGCGAGCGAACCACGCAAGAGTGGCATGTGGTCGTACGCGTGGTGCAGGCGAGTGAGTCACGCCAGAGCGGCAAGTGGGCCGCACGCGTGCATATGTGTGTGTTTTAGGCTGTGTGTATATATTGGGCCAATGGACCGTGGAGGCGAGCGAACCCTGGAAGGGCGGTAGGTGGCCATACTCGTGGTGCAAACGAGTGAGTCACACCAGAGCGTTAGGTGGGTCGTACACATGCATATGTGAGTTTTGAGCTATGTGTATGTATTGAGCCATGTATAATTGAGCTAGGTAGATACGTATGCATCTATTTAATTAAAAACAAGAAGTTAGGATTTAGTGAATAATAAATAGGAGGGGTGTCTCTTGATTTTGGTGATCCGCCTAGAAGAAAGAGAAGTCGCATAGGCGACACACGAAAAAAAAAAGCACGGTAGCGACGGCAGGAGCGAAAAAGAAGCTTCGGTGCTACAGTGAGCAACAGGATTTCATTATAGTGCGCCACAGGGATCTGCTACAGTGATTTCGGTGCTACAGGATCCTTGGAGTGCATTGCGTAGGAAGCTGCCAGCGCGCGTGAGGGAGAAGAGAGAGAGAAAGAGAAGAAAATTTTGAGAAAATTTAGGATATTATTTGAGGTTTGTGTTTTCATGTAAATGGTTCTTTATGTATCTCCTTTGAGGAAAATCAGTGGGTATGGATTTTAATCTATTAATTCTTATTTACGTACAATTACTTCCTAGTAATCTAGCATGCATGTTTAATCTAGTTTTCTTTCATAGCAGTTGATTGATTATTTTAGATTGATTCTCTCAGTTTGATTAATATTTTATTAATTTTTAGAATAAATAAAAGCAGAAAGTATTAAGTTAAGGTGTTAGTTTGCACTAATTCATCTCTCTCTTAGTGCTCCTCGATCCTTCAATTCTTCTGCAGCAGAGAAGTGAACTGAATTTATAATTTGGTTTGAATAGGAACCAGATATGAAAAAAATATATGAAAGGGCCAATTTGGCTAAGACTTCTGTGACAGGGCTCATGCGCCTGTTCTCCACTACGAGCATAGCAGAGAGGAGTCACGGCTCCGTAGATGGCACGGTGATCTCGGCGACGGCGTACCACGGCTGCATTCGACGCCACCTCGTTCCACGTGTAGTGTGTGCCGTTTGAGACTGTAATTTGTGTCGGACTCTATGTCGTCATACGTGCAACCCAATGTAGAACGTATGCCTGTACGAAAGAAAAATACTCTAAGTGACTAACGGCTTAATCTATTCCATGTGTGTTGCCCACTTGCCACTACGTATCCGATCGATTGGTTAGCTGTCTCCGAAAGAAAAATACACTGACGATTAAAGACAGGTCCAAAAAAAAACAACATGATGTGTACATGCATACTATGAATACAGCGGCGGCGGACTAACGGGGTCAGTCGGGGCTGGTGCCCCCGCGGTGAGCATTCGGTTTTTTCGGTTTTAAAATAATTCGTTTTTTAAAAAGTGGCAACCGAATTTTTTAGATTAAAATAAAAAACCGAACCGAATTAACTGAAATATTTCGGTTCAGTTAATTCGGTTTTTCGGTTAACCGAAATATGAATGAACACTAGGTAGATTAGATTTTATTCTTCTCACATCGCAACATAGAGTAAACATAAACCCACACAATATCATAGGTTATTACAGTATAAGTATAGTAGAACATATGAACATACCACACGTATGCATAAAGATGTTAGAACATAATAATTGCTTGGTAGATTTAGGAAGAACATTATAAAAATGGAATTGTACATAGGCTATTCGATTATTTCAGTTTTTGAAAACAAAAAACCGAACCGAACACCGAAAACCGAATTATACCAAAATAAAAACCGAACCGAAAAAACTAAAATAATCGGTTAATTCGGTTCGGTTCGGTAATTCGGTTTCGGTCTAAAAATGCCCACCCCTACATGGGGTATCTTCGCTAGCACCTCCATGAGGTGCCATGGTCCGGCGAAGAATGAGAGGCACGGAACCGGGAAGGCCAGACACGATGAGGTTGACGAGCCGGGAAGGCCCGACGCTGTCGAACCGCTGCCAGGCCATGGCCTTGCCACGTGCTATTGGCACCGCACGCTGTCGCTGCGTGCGGTGTCTGGTTTTGTTGTGCCGGGCTACCACGTCGAGTCGCACCTTGGCCAGCCTCTTTACCTCCTCCAGGTCCTGCTCCTACAGCACGAACACGCCGTGGTTGCACATCGGGATGATAACGGGTTCGGCCTCCTCGAGCGCGCGCGCCATGGTAGCGGCGTCCCGGACGTCAAACGTGTGGACCCCAACCTCCTGCCCCGTGGTGTCCCGGATAGCGATGCACGCGTCCTCAAGGCGCACGGCGTTGCGAGCGAGGATGGAGACCCGCACACCCTCCCGCGCGCGGCCTTGGCCATGGGAAGCCCGATGCCGCTAGACAGCTGGGCCTGTCGGTCATGAGGACGTGTTAGCCCCTGAGCAGGATCTGCACGGTGTAGGCGAGCGCTGCAAGGAGGCCGACGAGCAGGACCAAGAGGAAGAGGAGCGCTGTGGCCATGATTCAGTCAGTCGCTAGGACACGGGCAACGCTAAAGCTTGCAGGTGGTGGTGTGGAGAGGGATCGAGGTGGTGGTGGCTTGGTGGGGTTTAATGGGGTGGAGTCGCCGCCAGAGTGGATAGAGCGGCGCGTACAAGGGGTGGGGGTGGGGGGAGGAGGAGGGAAGGGGTCGGTCACATGTGGGGCGGTGATTGTTGAAACAAGGGAGCACACTCGCCTGGGTATGCTGGTGCCACTCCCCGATCGACATCCTGCTGGCTTTCGGTGGGCATCCCCTCAAAATTGATCATTTGTTTTTTTAGTTGGTGCAAGTGATCATTTGTCTCGTATGTGTTACTGATATAATGCCCTAGGGTCTGTATATCAGTGAGACGTTATTATGCAAATGATTTAACGCGTGTAAATAAAGATAATTTATCAATTATTCCTACTATGCATACCGTAATACCGTGTGCGCATTTCAGGGTTTTGCGTGATCCTGTGATCTAATGGATCCAACGAGTGTTCAAATTTGTACGGGCAAACGCCTCCTTTTTCTTGGTTTTTCTTCCTCGAAAAGATAGCGCAAAAGGCTGCAGGGTGCAGTAGTAGTTGCCCATGGCGTCTATCTAATACTAGGCACGTAAACGCGGCGGCACGCCGCGTAAGGAAATATATATGATTAATTTAATAAAGCAGAAAATGAGTGAGCAAATAGGTATGTTTATGTTTGTGCGGAATTATTAAAATGAAGCAAACAAGTTTGTGCGGAATTATTAAAATGAGTGAGCAAACAAGTGTCTTATGCCGTCCCTTCACCTACTCGCTTACAACATCTCGTTTTAATGTGCTTTTATCTAGGATGTAACGAAATCGGAACAAAAACAGTTTGTAGCAGCAAGGTATAGCGCTATACTAAAGGATTGGTGTGGCAGTCGGTAATATGTTATTAATAACGAGATGTTGTTTGTGTCTTTGCAAATGCATGAAGCGATCAGACAATGCTGAAAATAGATTCATAATATGAATTGGGCACATGTGTAGAGTAAAGGTAATTACTACACGAATAAGTCTAAAAATTTGTATAGGTAATTTAGATAAGGCGTTGAAGTTTGCTAAAGTCTGTCTGCGTTAGTCCTATAGCAAATTTGCAGAGAGGCATAGAAGGAAAGATGAACAGGAAAGCATAATGAACTGTTTAAGGGAAGATAAGAGGAGGGGGGGGGGGCAAAAAGAAATGATGAATAAACAGCGCCGCCAGCAGGTGCGAAAAGAATAGCAGTGGCATTGTTTAATCTGGTATGCTGGATGCGAAGGAAAATGTTTGCTGCTAAGAGAGTTGCTGGTAATAGCAGTATGAATCCAAACAAACATTTAGTAATAATTAATAACTATTGATAAAATAGTGTAGCATAGCATTGTTTTGTTCTTTTTGAATGGAAAGCTGCGCGATGAAAATTCTAATTTGTGGTGCGCTACTGTTTGAGGTTGACTGACAGACGGATGTAAAGATCTGAACATAGTGGGTAATGGAACCGAGAGATAGAAAGTACACTAAGGCAAGCAGCTGGAAGGACATTGTTTTAGGTTAACATTATATAGTATGAAATATAATAAGAGTGTATTGCATACTGAAAGTAAATGGATGGGCTAGAAATTTAGCCGAGAGCATACAGATTCAAAATTCGCATTGGTCTTCCGATAGCTGATCTGTAATGCAAACAAGAATCAAAAGATGAAAATTTGATATGTCAGCGTGAAGGATGTGGAAACAGGCTAGTTTTTTGTAAAGCAACAAATACAGCCATATTCAATGAGTAACCAATACTTTAGATATGTTTTGGGATTTAGTTTTATTAAGTATGGAACTGTATAATACAGAGCGGGATGTAGTATAGTATTGAAGAGCAATATGCTGTATGAGATGGTAGCATTAGAAATCAATAGTGCTAAGGATAGAATCTGTGAAGAGCAAGCTATATTCTGTATTTGGAATAAGAGCAGCGTGGCGGTACCTTCACAGCGTTGTGATAAGGCCTGACATGCGCAGAAGAAAAGCAATAATAAGTATTGTTAGTAAATTTAGAGGAAGAGTATCAAGTAATGAATATGTAACATAAACAGAAAGCAGCAAACAGCATAGGATTACAGATTAGATGGAGAACGGTGGGCAACAATGATTCTGTGGTGCATGTGCTGTACATGGAGGTAAATAATTTAATTCTCAGTAGCATAGCAAAAGTATTCAGGTAAAGAGTGTGTATCTTATTTTTTTTTTCTATGGGTCGAAGTAAGGTCTGTGAGTGTGGTACGCATAAAAGGACATGTCCCTTCAGAACGATCACTTAAGGGATGAAGAAAACACATTTATTTGTAAGCATACAATACTGATAGAAATGCTTCATCAACCAATCACGAGTTCCACCAGATTGGGCAGGAGAAGGAACAACTCCCATCTAATAGAGGAGCCTTACCTTGAGCAAGTCCAATTATGTTATGTTAGGCCAGCTAAATCTTAAGACCTAGTTATCAAATCATCTCCACATTGAATTTATCTACTGAGTAAGGCTAAAGCTGACGGTACCAGACTATAAAGCGGACTAAAGCCAAGCAATCATGTTATCCTCCCAACCACAATGATCCAAAAATAAAATACATAATCCTCCCACACGCCTCGGAAAGTTGAAATAGATGCTATGCCGAATCATAATACAACATATCAGAGCCTAATCACAAATATTAACAAAATAACACTTCTGAATTATGCTGCCGCACTCTAAACACCGCATTCTTTTTTTTAACATTTGGTATAGAATGTATCAAAGCCTGATCACAAACATTAAGACATCCGAGCTAAATTAGATCTAAAAACTATCGATTCTGTTTAGCAATCTAACTAATTATACTCATAACTTAGAATCGCTACAACATTTGTGCAAAGAGAACATCTTTTGAGTAGGGAGAGAAATGTGTACCAAACCTTGGAGATGCTGCCGTATGAAGATGACGAGCAGGAGCAGTGAGAATGGCAGTATCTGCTCGATCCACCGTGCGAAATGGTGCATGCCGTATTGCGTTTAAGCGTGATCCCCGCCACTGCGGCGGAAAGCAAAGGCTGTCGTCGCCACTACGCCCGTCGTTTCCAGGTTACCGGGGCCGCCCTAGGTCTGGATTGACGCCTCCCCATCCCCAGCCGCTGTGGCAGAAAGCAGCCCATCAGGCCGAGATGACGACGGGACCGCCGGCTGCGGCGTCATGAGGCGGTGCCGGATGGGACGACGGCAGAGTATTCGAGGCGCGGTGAGCGGGCCTGGAGGAGGGTGCATGAGGTGGGCTCGGGGAGGGAAAACATGGGTAGGGGGCGTGGAGGACCTCGTAAGAGCGGCGGCGGCGTGCTGCAGGTCGAGAGGAGGAAAAGGAGGGCGAGAATAATGGAGGCCAGGCTGGGCTGGATCGGGGAGGAGAGGGCGGAGTTTGGAAGGGCGCCGGCGCCGCGAGGTGGATCGAGGGGAGGAAAAGGAGGGCGAGAAGGATCGAGAAGGAGGCGCGGTGTCACAAGACGATGACGGAAGCGCGGTCGGAGCCGAGCGAAAAAACAAAACTTGCGGAGGGCCTTCCTGCAGAGCTAGCGACGTGGATAGGGCCGGAGCTCACGGAACCTCCCAAGTTTAATAAGAAGTAATATAATATAATATATCGTGGAAGACGATTACGTGCACTCGACGCGATCCTGATTAACTCCTGCAAATCGTACTTTTATTCTTATTCAGTGGAGTCAAATGCACTGCAAAAAAAAAAAAAAAAAAAAAAAAAAACTGGCCATGTACTCCAAGTCTCCAAAGCAACGCAGAAGAAGAAATACTAACTTTCTCGCAAGATAAATTTCACAGCGCATTACACTGATGGATAGAAGAAATTATATCTAGTTTTTGATTTATTAAAAGTATTTTTACTACTATATATCGTACTTTTATTCTTATTCAGTGGAGTCAAATGCACTGCAAAAAAAGAAAAAAACTGGCGATGTACTCCAAAGCAACGCAGAAGAAGAAATACTAGCTTTCCCGCAAGATAAATTTCACAGCGCATTACACCGATGGATGGAAGAAATTAAATTTAGTTTTTGATTTATTGAAGGTATTTTTACTACTATATTTTCATATAAAAGTATAAATAAATACTACTCCATCCGTTTATTTTTATAAGATGTATTTTGATTTTGCAATAGGATTAAGATTGCGTTGAAATTGCGAAAAGTATGAGAGACACTTAATTGTTTTGGAAGAGAGAAGATATACTTTGTGTTGGTGATAATAAATAAATGCATATAATTGAGAGAGAATAAATAGAGGTATAGAAGGAAATATCTCACTAAATCTACATACAAATCTTATATTTGTGAATAAGATTATTCAAAAAATAATTTTTATAAAAGTGAACGGAAGGAGTAATTAATATGATCAATTAAATTAAAAAAAATAAAATATCTATATTAAGACCCCGTTTGGTAACTTAGAACCGAGGTGTTTCTACTAAAATCTGGAGGAAACCCAGCCAAACAGGCTAAAACTCGGAACGATTTTCCTCGAAACGTTTCTTCTTTTTCCACGCCGTGGCTGATTCACCCTCAACCCCGTTTCTACTAGTTTCTACTAGAATCTGGAACCGTACCAAACGGTTTGTAGAAAGTGATTCAGATTCTACCTGAAACGTTTCTATCAAGAATCTGGAACCGTTTCCGTTTCTACTAGAATCTAAAACCGTACCAAACGGGTCTTAAGTTTAGTGCTGCAGAGAAGAGGTTTCCACGAACGCATGCGCACGTTTATATGCTGGAGACGTGGCTTGCAAATTCCAGCGTCAAACAGTATCCATGCTCGGAAGAAGGAATCCAAGATGAACTGCACGTTTCGTATCGAGCTGGACCTGCCCGTAAAAGAATTCATCATGAATTCATGATCGACAGAGGTCGGTGACACAGCAAGGGTGAGATACGAAACTAAACAAAGTCCAGGGTTCAAAAAAAGTCAAAAGGCTACGATCTCAGCTACTAAAACCGTTCAATAAATTGATCTAATTAAAAAAATTTAAAAAAAATTATGCAATATAAATCGATCGAAAATTAGTGAAAATAGATGAAAAACCGCCAAAAAGTTAGGCCCCATTTGGTAACTTGGAATTGGGCTGTTTCTACTAGAATTTAGGAGAAACCTAGCTAAACGGGCTAAAACTCGAAACGTTTCTTCTTTTTCCACACCTGGGCTGAATCATCCTCAACCCCGTTTCTACTAGTTTCTACTAGAATTTGGAACCGTACCAAACGATTTGCAGAAAGTGTTCTGATTGCACCTGAAACGTTTCTGTCAAGAATCTGAAACCGTTTCCGTTTCTACTAGAATCTGGAACCGTACCAAACGGGGCCTTAAACTACTTGGTCGATTTTCAATAAAAAATGGTCGACTTTTTTTAAATTTTTTATTTGAATCTCTTAAATTTTTGATAATTTTCGACTGATTTTTAGTTTGATATTGCTAGTTTTCGAATTTCAAATTTTGAATGATTTTTTCATATCGATTTTTTTTAACCCTGGTGTTTTCTGTCAAGGCTCAGGGTGCCGATCCAATCAATGCTCAACCAACAAGCTTCTCATGACGCGCATACTTTCAAGCTTCTTGGAGTGGATTCGGTTGGCAGGCATCTTCCTCCGTGGCAGTGGTTAGAAATTTTACAGTGTATTATATTGGTATTTTCCTCCATAACATCTTTCTCCATGGCAGTTTCTTGGAGTGGTTAGAAATTTTACGATGTATTATACCAACGAGCTTTCTGTGAAATCCGTGCCGTTGTTCTTCTCGCCTCCTTCCATGGTGACTTCACGACTCTATTTATCACGCATAATAATAGTAATATAGAAATTTTACAGTGTATTATACTGGTAGTATATAGTAGAACTTAGATATAGTAATTGATTTGGTAGAAATATTTTTACTACTCTACCAACAGAGTAAATATAAATAAATACTAGCTAATCTGATCATTTGGATCGTAAAAAATAAACGATTCATATTTAATTTAGTGTACCGTACAAGAGCTTTAATAATAACTATTTTTAAAGGGTGAAGAATCGGGTGGCAATCGCACGACCGAGGATAGCACTTGCATGTTTGTAACGCCCTAGTTTTCGCTTTCCGGAGAAAATCTAATTTAAATTATTTAAATTCAAATTTTGGATTTTCCTTGGTGTTTATATTAACCTGGCATCCATTCCCTCAAGATCGAATTAATTCCCCTCTTCGAAAAATCAGTTTTCCGATTCCGCCGGTATCCGAAATGTCACCCGAGTCCCAAAATGCTCCAAAAAGTCCCAAACCACTTTTAAAATGTTCCAACTATTCCAAAATGATTTTAGGAACCTTTCCCGGATTTTGGACCTCCGTTCCTATTTTATCTCAGCGGCTTTTGTTTAATACCTGCGATGCGCCAAGATATTCAATTCCTCAAATTTCATCCAAATTCAACCAAACCAGTTCCTTTGGGTTCTAAATATTCCAAAATGGTTCTAGAATTTTTCATTTGCTTTTAGACCATTTTTCCTAATTTTCTCTAGAACTTTTCGCGTATTTGCCAGCGAGGCTGCCAAGTGGCAACCTTGCTACATGTTGTCTTCCACCTTGGGAGGCTTGCCACGATGGAGTTGCACAGGAGGAGGCGAAGAGTTTCCAAACTCCTTCTTCCACATTCAAATGCATGTAACTCCTCCAATAATGACTCAATCGCGAGCAAGCGGATCCGTTGAATCCGGACCGTGAGACCTTCCATTCCCGGTGGTCATTAACCTCAAACCTCGCCGAATATGCGGATTGCCAAAAAAGCGAAATCCACTTTATTGCTCTTTACTCATCCGTTTCTTCCTCAAATCTACCGCCGGGTTCCTAAACCTCGTGGCGGTGTCCTCTTTCGAGCATCTATTCTTCCCTTGCCTCTCCAACCCAATCGGCAAGGGAGTTTGAAGAAAAGCGAGCAGGCGCCGTTCTTCGTGTTAAATCGCCGCGTTTTTGGTCATAGCTTCTTCCCGGTGGGTCAATCTTCCTTCCGCTTTGTTTCCTTGCGTTCTTGGGGTTGTCTAAAGTCTAATTCATCCATCGATTTTAAGATTCTTCAACCAGTAGGCGGCAATTTCGGATTTTGGTCACTTTTGCCGGTCGAGCAGTGTTCTTTGACAATTTCTCACGATTTCGGTATGAATGGATTCAATTCCTCCCATCTACATGCTCCCTGAGATGTCACTTTGATGTTCCATCAATTAGCTTGTGAGTCATGTTCAAAGTTTGTACAATTTCTAAATTTTCCAAGTTTGGGGCCTTCTGTTTTGGGCACTTGTCGCATGCTCATGCCGGCCATGTCCGCCCGCCTCCATTACGGCCGGCATCGCCATCTGTGGCTTGCCGCGGCCAGCCAAGCCCGCACCACAAGTTGTCACCCGCCGCTCCGCGCTCGCCTGCCGCCGTCGCCGCGCCGCTCGAGAACTCAGCGCTCGAGCTCACCCGTCAGACCCGCGCCGCCGCCAACGCCGCCCTGCCAGGCTGCGCCAGCCGGCGCGCCGTCTTGCGCTGCGCCGGTCGCTCACGGCGTCGCCGTGCCGTCCCATCGCCACCGACCACCACCCCTTCCGCCGTTTTCCCCATGCATTGACCCCCCATCATGCTCTCCATGGGTGGCATCTAAAGATGCTTGGCCTTCTCTGTTTCATGGCTAAGGCCAATAGGAAGAAGCCCCATGAGGATGACACTGCCCCACTTGCCATAGAGTCAAGGACCAAGTCAAAGTTCAACCCAGTCAAAGTCGATCAAAGTCCCATTTTGACCAGTCAACCCGAGAGGAATATTCTAATATTCCCGTTTCCGATTATTCGAATTCAAACTTGGAAGCTCATAACTTTCTCATCCGAACTCCGATTGATCCCATTCAAATTTCTAAATTCATATAAAATCAAGATCTACCTGCCAGTACTAATTTTATAATTTTTGGATTTTATTTATTTTCTTTTATTTATTTGTTGTCTCGTTTTTTGTAGTCGACAACCAAGCCGTCGACGCGAGCCAGTCCGGACTTCAAGACCTCGAGACCCTATTGTGATCGAAGGCAAGTCTCCTTGACGCATATTGATCCTGCAATTTATAAATGTTTTACGGAGGTTTTACAAATTGCATTGCTATTTACATAAAATGATGATGTTAGCACGTTAAGTTGTTAGTTATAATTGCTGTTTATACCTCCTTGAGATTTGCTATCCATGACCCTTTGTCACCTAGTATAGTAATCCACCAATATAAATGATTTTGGGAAAATTAATCTTTGACTCGGGAAATGATTGCTTGGAGGACCTTTTGATGGAAACCACTAGTATGGAATGTAAATGGAGAATAGCTGCTTATTAGTATTGATAGGGATTATTAGTTATGAGATTGATTTATGGATGTTGATGGTTGAATTATGGTGAAGTTGGATTGTGATAGCGATTCGCATTACGATTTGTATAGTTTGGAAGAATATGGGAAGATGTAGGATGTCAAGAATAATATTCGGTAAAAGTAAATAAATGATATTGAGGCATACTTGTGGATTAAATAGAATAAGTGGTGACTTATATTTGATTGGATGTTAACAAACATATTTGGTGATAATCAATTATGGAGAATTGTGAATAGTCCAGAATAGTTGGTAATTTATTAAATGACATGGTTACATATTCTCGGTGGTTTAGAGGATGATTATTGAAAAATGGTATCGCGATAACCATTTAGGTGGGATTGTGAATAATGTGGATCATGGGTGATTTGTTTAGTAAAGCGTGGTATCATTGGTTATGGAAATAGGCGTAGTCGATGAATTAATGAAGTCTTGGATTTATGGAATCTTTCTCGAAGGATACTTGAGTAAGATTATGAATTATTCCTGGTGGATTAAAGTTGATGATTTGAAGACGAGAATGTGATGGATTAAATATATAATGTTATGAAGTAATATCGATTGGATTGTATTCTAAATGATTAGAGATAGTATTGTGAAGTATTCTCGGCATTTTAGCGAGATGACCTTGTGAAATATTCACGATGGATGACAAGATTGATCGCCGTATGATTGGTGGATAAATCACTAATACAGGACATAGTTCAAGGGAAATATTTCTTATACAAGTATGATTGTGGTTCTACAAGACTTTGGAGTTATGATAGTACCATGATGTATTTCCTACTTGGTGGATACTATATCAAATTAGATTATTCTTATGATTGTAACGTTATGGCAATAGAGGGATTATTGGAGAATATGCAGTTGATTATAAGGATTGCAATCAAACCCGAGGATTTGTATTTTATAAAAATAAACTATTGGTGGAATAGAATAAATGCAGTAGAAATGCTTAGCCTCATTTTGTCAATATTCACCTATGGGTGGGACTTTCAATTATCTCTTGAAAACTTGTATTGGAAGTTATAGGCAAGGAGTATTGCCAATGGTTTACAAAATAAAAATAAAATGAAAAATGATTTCGACTTGGGCGGCATGGAATGTCGGGTGGAAGCCGAACCAAGTCTTAGTTCTTTTATGTGCAAGCACCGCCCCAAGTCGGGCTTAAGGGCCGACGCTTATGACTCGTCTCCATTCTAAGCATAACCAGTACAACCACATGTCAAAGTGGCACGACTCTGGTGAATAATTTGTAGAACCCTAACCCAGACTCACCACTCGGTGGTTGTGTGAGAGCCGGATCGGAGGCATTATTGTTGTTGTTGTTGTTGTTTTCCTCACACCGCAAGAGGGGCTTTGTCTTTGGTGGACATAACCCTACTAATGGTGAAACCTCCTCGTAGTGGGTCGAGGTTAGGCGTATACATTGTAAAGGCCTTGTCATGATATCCTTGTCGCACACCTAAGGAAGTGTGCTAATAGCTTCGGCATCAAGGGAATATCATGTCTTGTGGGTAAAGTTGTACACCTCTGTGAGTTAAAACTATTCGAATAAGCCATGCCCTACGGTCAAAGGCAAGCGAAAGAATGCTTTCATCTTGGTAGACTTTGGTTTTTGGTTTCAAACTAAACAATGGTTTGTTTTGGGATCCAGGGAGCGTTAGACCTCTCGGGTGTGCTTCGGCTAGCCGGTATAGGAAGGAACGATTTTGTGAACCATGGCGGACATAGCCATGTGATTGGATTGAACCCTAATTTTTCTTTGAGATGAGGCGGATAGAGCACTGTATATTAGTGAGTGGTGGTTAGAACCTTCACTACAATATTACATAATTCAATTATTAAAAAGAATTGCTCAATGATGCATTGTGAAAATTATTAACAAGTATGATTTGATGAAACTTGGCTTTATGCAAAAGAACCATATTAAGCCATCCTTGGATAGCCTGCATTGTGCATAATTTCCCAGACTTGCTGAGTACTTTATGTACTCACGTGCTACATTCTAATCCTCTCTCAGAAGTGAAAGAAGCTGTCAAGGAATTCCAACGACTAGGGGTCGTTCTCCATCGTTGCTGTGGGCATTTGGATGGGTCGCATTGGGCGTTTTCGATCTTCCATTACTGATTGTTCAAGTTATTCGACTGTTTGCTCAGCCGTAATGGTAATCCTTGACAATAAGGTCTTTGGTTTATTTGGTATTATTCTTATTTAGTTATTTGTGATCGTGATATGGTTGTTGATTCATCACTTTGACTGTGTACTAGCTGCTGATAGGGACTAGTCATGCGAAATACCGAAGGACTCGGATAGCCGATCCTGGGGCCTACAAAGGTGGTATCGAGCCATGTCGATGAGTAGACGTGCCCTTAGTTAGAATGGTCGTTTTTAGGAAGCTTCAAAACTTATTTTCTAAAAGAAAAATCAAATAAAGTGCCGTTCGTCTTTTCTCTCTACGTTCTATTCCTATTTTCCTCGAATCAATTGCTTCTTCACCTTTTTGGGAATGAAAATTGGACTATCCCCTTCGTAAACCTTCATATTAAGGTAATCGAGTTCAGCTTTTGATTTCAAAACTTGAAGACTAAAGAAGAGCTAGTCGGAAAAGTTGTTCTTGAAGTGTGCATCTTCCTGGTGAGGATCCAGTTGATCGTCGAGGACGGAAGAAGCAAGGTTGATCTACGGTTAACCCTATAGGTTAAGTGGCCAAGTTTAGATTCAGTGGTTGAGGCGCCTTGTTCGTTAGAGTCGTAGTTTGATCGAGTAGGCGAGTTGATTTGCTTGGTGTTAAAAATGTTTTGATTTTTCGTGTGTGGTGTTGTCCTTTCAGGGGTAGTTTGTTTGGTCTTTGTTAGAACCTCCGCTTTCTCGCTGCATGCGGTTCCCTCTCACAGAGCCGTGTTCTTAGTCGAGATGAAGAAGAATTGCAATGCTAACCCCAACAAAGAAGCCGATGCATCCGTTCCAATCCTTCGGTCAACGTCAGCGGCAACCCAGGTGAAGTTCCGGTTATCAACGTCAGCTCACGAGCTCAACCAAAGAACCTTCCGAGGTGATATGACTTTTCTTGAATATGAATCAGTTCGATGACTCGAGACTCGACTCATGCAAATGATGGTACAACACATGAACAACCAAGCCTCTACGGTCACTCCGTATATATATATCCTCAGTGATCCTTACGGTGAATTCTATCGAGACCAACCCTCCGGCCGGTATGTGGAGATGTTGATGTTGACAATACCCCTCTGTAAGCCTCCACCCATGGCGATATGTCATTTGCTATCAATGTGGCGAAGAGGACATGTTGCTTATAGTTGTCCCCAAAGAGTCGTGCAAAAGAAGATAACCATTGTAGTCAACGCATGCGGTGGACACCAATTCATGAAGTGCCCTCGAAGGAAGGAGATCCAAAGACAAGGTTTGCAACCTTTGTGGCGGGGAAGGGCATTATGTGAAACAATGTCCGTAGAAAACCAAGATTCTTATCACCACAACAGTGCCCGGCATCGGAAATCGGATAGAAGTACCTTCTAATTTGCACCAATCTGAAGATTCCTCAAGGTGACAAAAGGCAAAGCGGTCTCACTGGAAGACAACCGTCCTCAACCAGATTCTACTTAAAGGAAGATAGTAAGTCAAGAGCAGTATGTTGCCAGTAATTCTCGGCTTCGTGTGAACCAATTTCAACGCAACCAAGCACCTGAAGCAACTTTAATCACGACCCCAGGATCAGAAGTGCAACCAAAGGACACAAGGACATCGAGGCATCTACTTCCAATCCCAACATTCCAGAGGTTGTTCTCCTTGATGTAACCCGGCAGTGGTAGGCGCAATCGAGAACTACATCCACGAGGTTACTAGCGGTGTCGGATGTCGGCTGCCAGATGATCCACTGAGTTGAGGATGAAGCAACTGGAACTTGATGTTAGCAATAAATGTTAGTAGATGGTACCTTCAGAAGTACCATGCCTCTTTTAAAGAATAAAAAAAAAAAAAAACAGAGTTTGTGTAATGATCAATCTGTAAGAGGCAAGCAACAATATTGCTATGAATAAAAGTTTGAAAAGAGTATAGTTGTGGATGTGGATTTCGGTTGATTAGTTTTGGAAACGTATTGGTATTTGGGCACCCATTATGAGATAAGTAAAGGATGGTAGAAGAGCCATAGTTCTCGTCTCGAAGCATGGGAAGAAATAAGAATGAATTTCACCATTGAACCCCTTGGAACTAAAGTCGGGATATGATTTTTTTCTAAGGGAGTAGTGTGGACAGATCGATAAAAGTTGCACGCTTTGTTAAAGTGGAGGATAACCTCTAGTTGGTGCTAAACTTGTGGAACTTTGCGTGGCTAAAACAGTGCATTTTTAGTGTGCGCCCAGGAGAGCGTGTCGGATCGAGGTTCTCGTTCCCCTCAAGCTTTAGCGAGGAAGTGGTATAACGGGTTAGATGCAATTGGACTTCGTGTTGCTTACCATCCCGACCGATGGCGACCGGAAAGAATCAATCGAGATCTTGAATGATGTGTTGAGGCGTGTGTCTTTGACATGTCAAGGTTAAGTGGGATCGAGAATAATGATCTCCGAAGTGAAGACGGCGCCTTTGAAGCTGGTATGCAAGAAAAGGCGAATACCCTTGTATGGGCAAGAGGCGATAATGGACAAATCAATAGACCTGATATTACGGAAAGAAACAAGAGCAAGTCGAGGCATCCATGTAAATCGAAGATTGCCCCCGTCAAGATAAAGCGAGCTATGCTAATAACCGTCAGGGGATCAAGTGTAAGCGCGGTGCACGAGCATCGAGGCAGTTTAAAGATATGGAACTAGAAGGAGACACTGTCGGTCAGATGATCGAGAATTTTGGTTGAAGCTAAAGCCGAACTCGAAGTTGTGTGACCGAGTTACGTGAGGATTCAGAGAACAGTCGATCTGAGAAGAGAGTTACGAGAGCAAGAAGAAGATCTCAGAGCAGAGTTTCTGATCTTTTTCTTTTCTCTTCTCGTCTGAATCTCTGTGGACGAGATTCTTTCTAAGGGGTAGGTTTGTGCCTAGTTTTTAACTAGGAGAAAATCTAATTTAAATTATTTAAATTCAAATTTTGGATTTTCCTTGGTGTTTATATTAACCTGGCATCCATTCCCCTCCAAGATCGAATTAATTCCCCTCCGGTCGAAAAATCGGATTTTCCAGTTCCCGCCGGTATCCGAAACTTCACCCGAGTCCAAAAATGCTCCAAAAAGTCCCAAACCACTTTTAAAATGTTCCAAATATTCCAAAATGATTTTAGGAACCTTTCCCCGGATTTTGGACCTCCGTTCCTATTTTATCTCATGTGACTTTTGTTTTAATGCTGCGATCATGTACAGCCGAATATTCAATTCCTCAAATTTCATCAAATTCAACCAAACCAGTTCCTTTGGGTTCTAAATATTCCAAAATGGTTCTAGAATTTTTCCGCTGCTTTTTAGACCATTTTCCTAATTTTCTCTAGGCGGAACTTTCACAGTATTGGCTAGCCAACCGGAGCTGCCAGTGGCATCTGCTATGTTTGTCTTCCACCTTGGGAGGCTTGCACGATGGGTTGCACTGGGAGGGAGCGAAGAGTTTCCAAACTCCTTCTTCCACATTCAAATGCATGTAACTCCTCCAATAATGACTCAAATCAGCGATCAAGGATCCGTGAACTGACCAAGACCTTTCCATTCCGAGTGGTCATTAACTCAAACCTCGCCGGAATATGTGATTGCCAAAAATGAAATCCACTTTATTGCTCTTTACTCATCCGTTTCTTCCTCATCAAATCTACCGTCGGTTCTAAACCTCAGTGGCGGTGTCCTCTTTTCCGAGCATCTATTCTTCCTTGCCTCTCCAACCCAATCGGCCGGGAGTTTGAGAAAAGCGAAGCGAGCAGGCGCCGTTCTTCGTGTTAAATCGGCGTTTTTGGTCATAGCTTCTTCCGTGTCAATCTTCCTTCCGTTTGTTTCCTTGCGTTCTTGGGGTTGTCTAAAGTCTAATTCATCCATCAATTTTAGGATTCTTCAACCGTGGGCGGCAATTTGATTTTAGTCGCCGGTCGAGCCCTGTGTTCTTTGACAATTTCTCTGATTTCGGTATGAATGGATTCAATTCTCCCATCTACATGCTCCCCGAGATGTCACTTTGATGTTCCATCAATTAGCTTGTGAGTCATGTTCAAAGTTTGTGCAAATTTCTAAATTTTCCAAGTTTGGGGCCTTCTCTGTTTTGGGCACTTGTCAGATGTTCGCCAGCGCCTTGCTGCCATTGCCGCCCAAACCCTCCGGCCGACGCCTTCCATGTATCCCGGATTCATGGCCAGCCTTGCCATGCGTGGCCCAGCTCCTACCGCCATGCGCTATGTCCATGGGCCGCCACCCTTGTCCTGCTGCTCGCCCTCTCCAGCGCTTCGCCAAAACTCACCGTCGCGGCCGCCCTTGCCGCTTCGGCTGGCCAGCCGGCCGGTCACCACGCGCCTTAGCGCGCGGCGTCTGTACTCCATGCTGCCGCCGAGTCACGCAGCCCGCCGTCCGACCGTCGCCGGCCGAGGCCGCCGCCCGCCACCGGCCCACCACCCCTTCCCCGTCGTTTTCCCCCCTGCATTGACCCCCCCATCATGCTCTCCATGGGTGGCATCTAAAGATGCTTGGCCTTCTCTGGTTCATGGCTTAGGCCAATGGGGAAGAAGCCCCATGAGGATGACACCCGGGCCCCACTTGCCATAGAGTCAAGGACCAAGTCAAAGTTCTTGACCCACCCACAAAGTCAGTCAAAGTCCCATTTTGACCAAATAACCCGGAGGGAATATTCCGAATATTCTGGTTTTTCCGATTTATTCGAAATTCAAACAGGCTCATAACTTTCTCATCCGAACTCCGATTGATCCCATTCAAATTTCTAAATTCATATAAAATCAAGATCTACCTGCCAGTACTAATTTTATAATTTTTGGATTTTATTTTATTTTCTTTTATTTATTTGTTGTCTGTTTCTTGCGTAGTCGACAACCTCGCCATGAAGCCCGACCCGATGCCCGGACTTCAAGACCTCGAGACCTCGCGTGATCGAAGGCAAGTCTCTCTTGAGTGCATATTGATCCTGCAATTTATAAATGTTTTACGAGTTTTACAAATTGCATTGCTATTTACATAAAATGATGATGTTAAACGTTAAGTTGTTAGTTATACATTTGTTTATACCTCCTTGAGATTTGCTATCCATGACCCTTTGTCACCCTAGTATAGTAATCCACCAATATAAATGATTTTGGGAAAATTAATCTTTGACTCGGAAATGATTGCTTGGAGGACCTTTGGATGAAACCACTAGTATGGAATGTAAATGGAGAATAGCCGCTTATTAGTATTGATAGGGATTATTAGTTATGAGATTGATTTATGGATGTTGATGGTTGAATTATGGTGAAGTTGGATTGTGATAGCGATTCGCATTACGATTTGTATAGTTTGGAAGAATATGGGAAGATGTAGGATGTCAAGAATAATATTCGGTAAAAGTAAATAAATGATATTGAGAGGCATACTTGTGGATTAAATAGAATAAGTGGTGACTTATATTTCGATTGGATGTTAACAAACATATTTGGTGATAATCAATTATGGAGAATTGTGAATAGTCCGAGAATAGTTGGTAATTTATTAAATGACATGGTTACATATTCTCGGTGGTTTAGAGGATGATTATTGAAAAATGGTATCGCGATAACCATTTAGGTGGGATTGTGAATAATGTGGATCATGGGTGATTTGTTTAGTAAACGTGGTATCATTGGTTATGGAAATAGTAGTCGATGAATTAATGAAGTCTTGGTTATGGAATCTTTCTCGAAGGATACTTAGAGTAAGATTATGAATTATTCTGGTGGATTAAAGTTGATGATTTGAAGGCGAGAATGTGATGGATTAAATATATAATGTTATGAAGTAATATCGATTGGATTGTATTCTAAATGATTAGAGATAGTATTGTGAAGTATTCTCGGCATTTTAGCGGATGACCTTGTGAAATATTCACGATGGATGACAAGATTGATCGCGATGATTGGTGGATAAATCACTAATACAGACATAGTTCAAGGGAAATATTCTTATACAAGTATGATTGTGGTTCTACAAGACTTTGGAGTTATGATAGTACCATGATGTATTTCCTACTTGGTGGATACTATATCAAATTAGATTATTCTTATGATTGTAACGTTATGGCAATAGAGGGATTATTGGAGAATATGCGATTGATTATAAGGATTGCAATCAAACCAGAGGATTTGTATTTTATAAAAATAAACTATTGGTGGAATAGAATAGTACTGCAGTAGAAATGCTTAGCCTCGCTGTCGGTCAATATTCACCTATGGTGGGACTTTCAATTATCTCTTGAAAACTTGTATTGGAAGTTATAGGCAAGGAGTATTGCCAATGGTTTACAAAATAAAAATAAAATGAAAAATGATTTCGACTTGGGCGGCATGGAATGTCGGGTGGAGCCGAACCAAGTCTTGGTTCTTTTGTGCAAGCAGCCCCAAAGTCGATTAAGAATGCGCTTTATGGTATCTCCATTCTAAGCATCTTAACCGCACAACCACATGTCAAAGTGGAGCGCGACACTGAATAATTTGTAGAACCCTAACTTAGACTCACCACTTTCGTGGTGTGTAGCCAGGACGGAGGCATTATTGTTGTTGTTGTTGTTGTTTCCTCGCTCCGGCGCAAGAGAGGGCTTGTCTTGGGTGGACATAACCCTAACAATGCAGGTGAAACCTCGGGTGGGTCGTTAGTGGCGTATACATTGTAAAGCCTTGTCATGATATCCTTGCAGGCACACCTGAAGTGTGCTAATAGCTTAACATCAAGGGAATATCATGTCTTGTGGGTAAGTTGTACACCTCTGCGAGTTAAAACTATTCGAATAATGTGCCTACGTCAAAACCAGCGAAGAATGCTTTCATCTTGGTAGACTTTGGTTTTTGGTTTCAAACTAAACAATGGTTTGTTTGGGATCAGGGCCAGTTAGACCTCTCGGGTGTGCTTAGCGGCTAGCCGTAGGTGGAAGGAACTGATTTTGTGAACCATGCGGACATAGCCATGTGATTGGATTGAACCCTAATTTTCTTTGAGATAGGCGGATAGAGCACGTATATTAGTGAGTGGTGGTTAGAACCTTCACTACAATATTACATAATTCAATTATTAAAAGAATTGCTCAAATATGCTTTGTAAAATTATTAACAAGTATGATTTGATGAAACTTGGCTTTATGCAAAAGAACCATATTAAGCCATCCTTGGATAGCCTACATTGTGCATAATTTCCCGGAACTTCGAGTACTTTATGTACTCACGCGTGCTACATTCTAATCCTCTCTCGGAAGTGAAAGAAGTCAAGGAATTCCAACGACTAGGGTCGTTCTCACTCGATTGCTGTGGGCATTTGGATGGAAATTAGCATTGGCGTTCGTCTTCATTTATGATTGTTCAATTGTTCGACTGTTCGGTAGTAATGGTAAACCTTGACCATAAGGTCTTTGCTTTTATTTGGTATTATTCTTATTTAGTTATTTGTACTCGTGATATGGTTGTTGATTCATCACTTTTGTTGTGTGTACTAGCTACCGTCTGGGGTAGTAAATACTGAAGGACTCCTAGGATAAGCCCGTCAGGGGCCTACAATGTTACTTAAAACAAATGAAAATCACTAGTAACTCAATTTGAATCCAGTCTCTCGAAAAAGATAGCAACTCAATTTGAATTTGGAAGCGCACTCCGATAATTTGCGTCTACATAAGTGAGTTAAAAAAGCTAATTTAAATTACGAGTAGGGTGCCCATACGTCAAAACAAAACTTATTCTTTTCATCGTATATTATTTGAACCTGGGCCGGACCGTCTGGTTCGGGCTGGGCCGACACCGCTACTGGGCCCACTCATTCGCGTGATTCTTAGCGTAAAAGCTCAAGAGTCCCGTGCTTCCGCGTGATCTGATTCCCACTCCTCCCAGTCCCAGCTTCCTCGCCCCCTTTCCTTCCAGAACTCTCCCCGGCCGCGGACCCTCTCCTCCCGGCGACGCCGCTCGCCTTCCCCGTGCTCGCGCAGCGATGGATGAGCTGCTTCGCCAGGCCGCGGCGTGGGTAGGGCAAGCCGAGCGCTGGATCCGCCAGCAGCCCCCGGAGCAGATTTACGTCGCGGTCGCCGTGATTGCCGTGACGATTCTGGTGCTGGTTGCAGGTGATGCGTCGAACCCCAGCTTCTTCTTGCCTTGTGTCCTTGCTCCCGCGTATTGAGGTGCTGTGTTCGGATTGTATGACCCACGCTGCCCTAAGGTTGAAGGACGTGTGCAGAAGGCGGTCCTGAAAAGCTAGATTAGATAGATGCGGTGATTTAGCAACGAGGAACTCGGTTGGGTGCAATTCCATATTTGCCTGGATGCATCAGACTTGTAGACAGGCCGTGCGTTTTATGTGCCGTAGCTGTCGTTTTTCTTTTTGACGAATAAACTACCCGCGGATCTGGATGAGCAACTGTGCAGTTCGTCGTTGCTATATTACCCCCATCGAGATGTTATTCATCGATCACGGCAGTCCCCAGCTAAATTTACCGTAGTTCCTCGTTGCTAAATTGTCACAATTCAAATACGATTAAAGCATAATTGAGTCCGTGCCTTGCATCTTTTCGGGAACTGGTTTGAAGGATGGGGCTATGTTTTACCAGTTACCTATTTAATCTACACTACAGATGCACTAGCCCATCTGTAGCTGTAGATGCTGTGAACAATTAGTAGCTTTGCAATTGTACCGATATCCTTACTTTACCGTTATCTCAGAGTGGAAGCAGAGTGGAACCGAATGCTTCAGACTTTAGCTGATTTAGAGTACAGCTTGCAGTGTGCCACAATTTGCGACCTGGGTGTTAATGAATCACTGTTGATTGAATGACCTAAGATTAATATTTGCTAGTGCACCTTGTAAAAAGTTAAGATGTTACAATTAATGAGTTCTTAAACATCACGCTATTTGAAGTTGTCATGATATGTGTAGTTTTAAGAAAAGAAGGGATTGTTATTTTTTAATCTAGAGGTAATTTATTTTCGAAGGTGTAACCTTAACACTTTTTAGTGTTTTGTAATGAGTGCACCCAAAGATGTAAAATGTCTTGCTGTATAATGAAATCCATTGTGTTTTTTTACGGAGGTTTCTGCTTTGTGGTATATAATTTCTTTGATCCTATGAGTGCAGTAATTAGTGAGTACTAATTGCTTTGTTGGATTGATTTATTATTTACAGTTTCTTGCCTGAAGTCCTCGAAACCGAACACCATAGTGCTCTCTGGGCTTAGCGGCAGTGGCAAAACTATTCTTTTCTACCAGGTAATTATCTGTTTTAATTGTTCCAGTTCTGTATATGGTCCTATTTCTTATGTGTCTTTGTTTCTCCTTCAGTGATACGGCTATTTAACTTCTGGTTGATTAACATGAAATTTGACCAGAGTAATGACAAATCATGTCCTGGTTTTAAAATTTGATTGCCAATTTTCTGTCTCTGGTGTCTAAGTTTTTACAAGTCAGGGACAAGGTTGTAATTTCTAGTTTGCAATTTGCTCTCGTTTATGCCTCTTTGGATGCATTATAGTTCAGTAGGTTAGAAAATGACCGTTCTATCTGAACTATTACTTTGATTGCTATGTTGTTATCTGTTGTGTACTTGTGTGTCTCTTGCCTTGTTGCCTTGATTTGACTGTATAAGCCCATTTATGTTTCTTTGTAATGCATGCCTGCATGGGAATATTTTGAAGAACAGAGACTATTTTTCTTATTTTCCTTCTTTCATTTTGGTTACCAATGGAAAAAGTAGGTACGTTGTCTTATATTATCTTTTGCTTCTGTGCTTATTTTGCCTTTCTCTTCCTTTTAGCTTCGCGATGGATCATCACATCAAGGAACTGTGACTTCAATGGAACAAAACAATGACACATTTGTGCTGCACTCGGAGCTGGAAAGGGTGAGGCAATTTTTTATAGACGAATCTTTGCAATATCTTGGTTTCATTTCGATCAACAAAAATGAAGGCCATCATTGTTTATATACACATCTGCATTTGCTGATCACAATATTTTTACTGAACTTTTCTCTTGTCCTTTCTGCAGAAAGGTAAAATCAAGCCTGTGCATGTTGTTGATGTTCCTGGTCATGCAAGGCTCAAACCCAAGCTTGATGAAGTTCTTCCTCAAGCAGCTGGGGTTGTTTTTGTTGTTGATGCTCAAGATTTTCTGTCTAGCATGCAAGCTGCTTCAGAGTAACGTTGCTGACTTCCTTTTTTTTCTTGGCAAAAATTTGTGGTGCTATTTCAGCTAATATTGTTACCATCGCATGCTGGACTGAAATTATTAGTGACTGGGAACTTCTTCCATTTCCCAACATGTCAAAAATTACTGTATTATAACGATTTCTTGATGCAGTTGGTAATGTCTCATGATATTCTCCCCTTAATCCCTTATTGCAGGTACTTGTATGACATTCTAACAAAGGCAACTGTAGTGAAGAAAAGGGTTCCTGTTCTGATATTCTGCAACAAGACAGATAAAGTTACAGCTCATTCAAAGGAATTTATCAAAAAGCAGTTGGAAAAAGAAATGTATGGTTACTTTTTACATCTAACATACTTGCATAATTAGAGTGCATCAACTGAGGTCACTCCATAACTCATTTGAATTAAGCCATCTACGAGAGAAAACGTCACAACCATGTGAACTGGCTAGCTGAAGTGTAGAAACAAGCTTGTAATGTGTGCCATTTTATCGATTTGTAGAAACAAGCTTCGGGAATCAAGGAATGCCATATCATCTGCTGATATCACCGATGAAGTCCAGCTTGGGGTCCCTGGAGAGGCATTCAGCTTCAGTCAATGCCAGAACAAGGTGACAGTTGCTGAAGGTGCTGGCCTTACTGGTAATGTTTCAGCAGTCGAGCAATTCATCCGTGAGTATGTGAAGGCTTAGATTCAGCCCATCCTTACAGACTAGCGTTTTTTTCCTGCATGGTTTGCTTGATGAAAGAAGGAAAACCTTCACCTTGTATGTCGACCTTTGTAGGGTGTGCCGAGTGCTAACCTTGTTAGAGGTTTAACAATTTGCACTGCTAACTCCTTACAGACATCGCCTCTGAACATGATCTGTTAGAAAAGTACCCCCGATTTTCATTGTGGCCTTGTCATTCTGTAGGTTTTATTTCCTTTTTGCCCCTATTCTGAACCCTTCCTGGCTGCACGTGACTAAATGGCCTTGGAAATTATGTTTCAAGGGACAAAGTCTTTTGACAGTGTATTGGAGTCGATTTTTAGCTTACATGTTTCTCAGCAATCTGCGGGGGTGTCTTCCTGCAATTTTTTTAAATTTGGCAGAGCTCTGGCATTTACTAAAGAGGGGTGAGCACCGAGTAAACCCTGTTAGAATATTAGGCATACTAATGATGAATTTATTTTAAAAGTAAATTATGACGAACATTGAAGATATAACAATGGAAATAATTAGACCAGACACTAGCACTATGCCAATTGTAATGTCTTTATAATGCATATTATGATATGAACATAACATAGATATCATTTGCGTGTGTTACCGAGTTGAAGCAGAGACATGACCGAACTGGTAGTAGATGTCGATGAAGATCAGCAGGTGATGTAGTCAAAAACAATTGTTGATGACGAAATCAGCGAGCAATCGCGTGAAAACGCTTCCCAAAAACGTGATTTGCCCTCTCCCGGTGTAGGATCTCAAGGAAGGATGTTTCGGTGACTTGCTTTCCCAATAGTTGGTGCACGCCGGCGAAGGGATGGAGAAGAAGGAAGCAACGCGGTATAAGTTGGAAGGCAAAAGGTTTGCGCGAGAGAGATCTGATCTATGTTCACGTATATATAACAGAGCAAGAAAATCTCAACATGATATGAGTCGGTTACACGCGTAAAATCCGAGCACGATACGAGTCGGTTACGGATTTGTATGCGCACACGTAAAATTTGTCACTAAGTCCTACGCTGCAAAAATCGCAAAAGAGGACTGCGCTTGCACAAGTTGTCGGATTCGATTTCGCTGCATCATTCACGAGCATGTCGCATACTCGTTGCGTGGCGAGGCGAGCGCGTACGCGTGTCCTCTTCTCTTCTTCTCATGCTCTAGCAAGGTGGAGGGAACCATTCCTTATAAATTGGTCTTTGACTCTCCGTCCACCTCCACCAGCAATGTGATACTATTATTTTTTTATCTCCCTTTCACCTAATGGGCCTTTGGAATTTTTCAGGAATTATTTGTGAATTAATGGGTCTTGTCCAAATAACTCCAACAATCCCCACCAAATCCCAGGGATCCTATAGGTTTTTGCCTGTTCTAAAATACTATTTTTTATACCAGCTTTCGATGACAATGGACTATGCTTTGAATTGCAAGTTTTGTGTAGACAAGTTTTACTTAAGGCCCTGACTGATACTAGGCTACCGACAATATACCCCTCGTATGGAGCGTATAAGTCATACTCCTTGGCCTCTTCATGAGCTTCTTAGAGAGTACCTACGTCTCACGAACTGCGACCAACAGTCTGATTCATATAGGTATGTTATTTCAAGAATGCTCTGCGGACAACATCTTTGTTTGTTTAAAAACCAACTAAACACATTAAGACCGTAGTCAACCTGCCTCACATATTTTAAGAGTACGGCATCTTTTACGGAGTGGGATTAGAATGTACTCTTCTTAGTTAATCCAACAGCTTGTTACTATCCAGGTGCTAACTCACGGGATCTCTGATCACATAGCTTGGGTTACCACTGGGGTTAACTATTTGGTAGATCTCATTCTGAACTCCCTAGATGTACTATCTACTGTATGACCCAAGGCCGGCTAGCAGGGCCGGCCCTGCTCAACCCATGTAACAAACATCTAAATTTCATATTCACGCAACCTGGCAAGTACAATCTTCAAATCAGAAATAAAAATATAGAGCCTGAATCTACAAGCTTTACTAGCGTCTTGTAAAAAACATCCTAAATTGTATAAAAAGTTAGCAACTAAAACTTAAATAGCTTTGAACTTGTTGTCCTTCTTTAAGCGTGCCCGGGCTCTAAAAAATTCCAGGGTCCGCCACTGCTATCTACCAAGTTTCGTGATAGATCCTTCGTAAATGGATCTGTCAGATTCTTAGTTGTTCGGATATAATCCAAAGCTATCACTCCGGAGTTTCTCAATTTCCTGATAGATTTTAACCATCTTTTTACGTATTTTGAGACTTCATATTATCATTTATACTGTTCACTTTCATGATAATCGTTTGATTATTACAGTTCATAAGGATAACCGGTATTAATTTTTCGACTACCGGTAACTCCATCAAGAGCTTACGAAGCCATTTTGCTTTGATAGTGGTTGTGTCCAATCAATAATTTTAGGTTCAAGTTTGCGTTTCTTTACTATTGGTACATTGACTTTCGACAAGCATCCCCATGTTCGCAAGTAGGATAGCGATGGTTTTCTTCCTTCTCATCCCTCACATAGAGTTACCTTACTATTCTTAGTGGGAACTCTATTTAGGACATGACTCGTCAACACCCCCCCCCCCCCCCCCCCCCGGGGAAAAAACGATGCCTTAGATAATTTCGTAGTGTTTAACATGGCATTAACCAAATCAGTTAGGGTGTGGTTCTTCCTTTCGGCAACCTCGTTAAATTGGGGCTAATAGGGAGGTATTCTCTCGTGAATAATACCATGCTCTGCACAGTATTGGAAGAATTCTCTGGAGAAATACTCTCCACCATGATCCGACCTAACTTTTTTTTTATTTTTCTTTCGTGTTGATTCTCAACTTCTGCTTTATAGATTTTAAATTAGTCTAAAACCTCATCTTCTGTTTTTAAAAGATACATATAGTAAAATCTAGTCGCATCACCATTTATCTCACAAATATTTGAATGTATAAGTTCTAATAGTGCCAAGTTTCTTTCCTCGACTACCTTATGAAGCTTACGAGGTTGCTTAGACTGCACATAACTTTGGCACTTAAAACCTTTGACAATAGAAAATTTCGAAATTAATTTCATACTGGAAAGCCGATACATAGAACTAAAATTAAGATTACAGTCGTGAGTGCCAAACACTTGCCCCACCACCAATAACATTGTCACAGAGATGGTTCACGAATTTATTACAAGCGTTCTCAAGAGAAAAGCCGAACATGCCTTCGCTGTCATAGCCTTCACCAATGAATAGTCCGTACTTTGATATAACTCCTTTATCCAACTCAAATACCAACTTATGCCCTTCTCTGCAAAGAAGAGGACCACTAACGAGATTCTTATTGATTGAAGGGATATGCTGCATGTTCTTTAGCTGCACGATCTTTCTCGAAGTAAGCTTCCGATATATTGTGCCAACACTAAGAACAGAAGCATGTGACCTATTCCCTATCAACACGGTGGGACCTCGAGCGACCTGGTAAGAAGAAAACAATGATACATCATCATAAACATGAATATTAGCCCCAGTATCAATCCACCAATCGGTAGATTGACTAACGGAGAGAATAATGAGTAAATTACCATACCCGGGTGTCTCCGTCTCGGTATTGCCAATAGTCACATTGACAGATTTAGAGTTATATCCTTGTTGATCCTTTCCTCGTTTGCGGCTTGGACATTTCTTTGCCCAATATCCAATCTCACCACACACGAAGCAAGGCTTGTCATTCTGCTGCTTTTTCTTCTTAAAGTTGGTAATTTAAACAGCTTCTCCCTTTATCTCGAACTTCCCAGAACCAGAACGTTGCACAAAATTGGCGCTGGATTGTCCCTCAACCACCATTGTGTGCACATCCTTCACCTGAGCTTTCTCCTCAACATCAAGAGTTGTGATCAAACTCTCAACAGAGATATCTCGCCTCTTGTATTTTAGAGATGTGGAAAAATTCCTCAACAAGGGAGGCAATTTGGCAATGATACCACTAGTCATAAACTTGTCGGGTAACGTGCACTTGTGGTGATCAAGTTCCCTCGCAATGATCTGTATCTCGTGAACCTGTTCAGCTACAAAACGGCCATCGACCATTTTATATTCATGATATTGCTCCATAACATATCGTTCACTACCAGCATCCGAGGCACTGAATTTATTTTCGAGTGCTTCCCACAGCTTCTTTGCATCTGACATGTGCATATACACGTCGCAAAGGCGATCTGAAAGAGCACTAAGAACGCATCCTACAAAAATTGTGGTAGCATCCTTGAACTCATTTTTCTGCTCAGCAGTAAGGGTTCCTTCAGGTTTGCCAGCTGCAACCCAGTAGACATTCATAGCTGTTGCCATTTCTTAAAGTGAACACCGATAAACTTATTCGATCTCATTGCCTTAACAAATCTAGTTGATTTCATCATATTCACCTTTATTAGCCTATCATGTTTTTGGATTGTTAGAATATTAGGCATACTATTGATGAATTTATTCCGAAAATAAATTATGACAATAATTGAAGACATAATGAAAATAAATAGACTAGACACTAATAATATGCCAGTTGAATGTCTTTCTCATGCATATTATGATATGAACAGAACATAGATACGGTTTACGTGTATTACCGAGTTGAAGCGAAGACGTGGCCGAACTAGTAGTATATGTCGATGAAGATCAGTAGGCGATGTAGTCGAAGACAATTGTCGATGACGAAATCAGCGAGCTTAAGCTGTTCTCGTATTCCCGCAACTTGGTCGAGCTGTTCTTAACCTGTTCTTTGTTGGCCCAGCTTCTGCTATCTACACAAACAACACTCGCTCTCTCTTTGGTACTCAGAAGAAAAACTCACAGTGGAACACAACGATTAGTACTCGCACTCACACAAGCAATTTGTTTATTGACTTTCACAGCACCGCACACTTTTCTCTTGTTTAATCACCACTCACTGCACTTCTTCAAATAACACCAGCACACACCGGTATTTAACACAAGCACACACGCACAACACTTGGCATCTCTTAGCCGCAAGAGCACGTAGCCCATCTGGCCGCAAGACCCGGACAAGCTAACCACGTTCTGCATGCACACTTGGTCACCCACGAGCACTTGCATGCACAACGTCCTGCAGATCCGCACGACCCGGCGAGCACTTACATGGCCTGACCACTAACTCACTCCCCTACATGCAAGCCTGCTCCTCCAAGACTCATTCCACTGCATGCACCTCCGTGCGTTACTTGAAGACTCACTCAGCTCCTTCCTGCTCACTAGGATTGGCTGGCCACCCATCTCCAAGACACACACATACACTCACACTACACAAACACTCACACCTGCAGTGCAGTCACAAGACACGAACAACATGCTAACAACGGCTTGCCGCACTACTCGGCCAGCACTCACTAACACACAAATCTTGTAAAAAACAAGATTAGCTCTAACATTCTTGGCAATGGCCCTACAACTTGGCTTAGCTGTGCCGAAGCACACTGCACACCCTTGATAGTTCCTCCATGATTGTATCTATGATCTCGATTCCTCTGGGTCTGTGATACGGCCGGTTTGCTGCTAACCAATTAGGGGTGGCCAGTGGCCTCTGGCCTCTTGGAATAGTAAAATGTGCTAGTGAGTGTTGACGGGAAGGCCATCCGGTGTCAGGCGCCGGCGCACCCTGTTGGCCGTGGGCGTGGCGGGCGCCGCACTGGTGTGGTTCACCGTCGACGGGCGAGCAAGCCGGCGAGCTTTTGATTCCTGGCCGGTGTCTGCGCCGAGGTTAATCCGGCTGATCCGCGGGTGGTGCTCGCGGTGGCAAGTATCAGGGCCGGCGATCGCGTATCCTTCCCGGGATCTGCAGCACGTCGGCGTGGTGGTCTTGCCTGGCTTCGTCTTGAATCCCGACCCGAATTCTTGTACGCCTTTACCTCTGCTGCTCGACTCCAAGGGCTCCTAATCTTCTTTCCTTACGGGCTCGATCCTTTTCGTAAGGGTTGCGGACCAGATGTTTCCTAAGGGCACGACCTCTCGCTCTCTTTCCATGGGACTCGACTCGAGTCTCTTGCCTTCCTATGCTGAAGGGGGGCCATTCCTCTTGTGGTCACTCGATCGCAGGTAGGAGTGACAATGGGCTTAGATCGATCTAGAATTTTGGATTAGGTCGGTCCAAAACTGTAAATGGATTGGACTCATATTGGATCCATAGCTATTTGGATCAGACCTAGATCAGGTTGGACCAGGCTTGGACCTTATATTTTTCTACTAAATCTTTGTATTGCATGTATTATGTGTTAATTCTAGTCACATCTACATGGATGTTTTACATATAAATGGCTTGGATCAAGGTCCAAGCCTTTATTTGGGTCTGGATTAGACCTAGGCTTATTAATTTTAGATTTGAACTAGACTGAATCAAATAAATAAAAATTTGGATTTGGATCAGACTTATGCTGGGCTTCAGCCCATTATCTCTACTATTCTAAAGCAGCACTTGGTGGCAGTGGTCCGTTCTTCCCACGTCATTAATTGCCGCTTAATTGCTTTGCTTAATTGCCTTACTTAATTGCCCTGCTTAATTGCCCTACGCAAGAAACGAAGCGTTAATTTAATTAGCCAGCTTTCGCAAGAAACGGAGCGTTAAAGATAGATGTTTGATTTTGTGAAATATTTTTTTTTTATTTTGTAATCTTTATTTTTCGTTATCAATTTTGTTTTTCGTAGCAACGCACGGGCATGTAACTAGTCACCCCTAATCGCAGGTCAGGTGCCCAGATAGCGATCCTAGCCTGTGGACCGTTCATCGTCTGGGTAGAAGGACCTCTCGATCGACCCTTTATTTGGTAAACCAATTATAGTTAGACATAACCATATATATATATATATATATATATATATAGAGAGAGAGAGAGAGAGGATGGCTAGTGTACTATCGATAGTACAGATCCTCCGTGCTATAGGGTTGTGTTTGTAAAATTCGAAGACGAAACTGTTGATCCAAACCGTGCATTCTGTTCATCTCATTGAAATCTCACTACCCACCAAATTTTATATTTTTTGAATTTTTTTCTCCTATTTATTTTGTATTTTTCAAAACCAGCTTCATTGGACGCCCAACTAATTAGATCGTGGATTTTGAAAAATACAAAATAAATAGGAGAAAAAAATTCAAAAAATATAAATTTTGGTGGGTAGTGAGATTTCAATGAGATGAACATAATGCACGGTTTGGATCAACAACTTCGTCTTCGAATTTTGCAAACACAACGCTATAGCACGGAAGATCTGTACTATCGATAGTACACTAGCTATCCTCTCTCTCTATATATATATACTAGTTACATGCCCGTGCATTGCTACGAAAAACAAAATTGATAACGAAAAATAAAGATTAAAAAATAAAAAAATTATTTCACAAGATCAAACATCTATCTTTAACGCTTCGTTTCTTGCGAAAGCTGGCTAATTAAAGCAACGCTTCGTTTTTTGCGTAGGGCAATTAAGCAGGGCAATTAAGTAGGGCAATTAAGCAGGACAATTAATGACGTGGGTAGAACTCACCACTAGGGATGTGATCGGATCGGATACGGTCGAATATCGTCCTATTCATATCCGTATCCGTATTTTTTATCGAATACAGAATCGAATACGAATAATGTCGAATACATAATCGAATACGAATTATACAGGATAATATCGGTTACGAATACAGATCGAATACGGATCGGAATCAACATGGATACGAATAATATTAGTCGGATATTTTAAAATCCAATTTCAGTTTTTTTTTTCCAAAATCGGTCCAAATTTAAATTCAAAATTACAAAATAAATATATTTGTATGTCTTTGTTTTGCCTTTTTATCCCTAGCTTGTCATACATGTGACTCTGTGAGTAACAATGTACCCCATTGCAATAATTGAACCAAATGATTTGCAGCTGGCATATGCTGCTGGATCCTAAGTAGCCCTCCTGAAACGCCACTTGCCAATTTCTGTACCACCTTTACCCAAATATCTCCAAATTAGCATCTAGCACACATGAACACATTATATCTTGTCATCCAATGCAGACCCGATCTACAAAGCGAAGAAACATGTTAAATTGTTAATGTGTTATTCTGAAACGTGTTATTCGGATAATATCCGTATGTCATATTCGGATATTCCGTATCCATCGGATAATCAGTGTTCCATATCCGTATCCGTATCCATGTAAATTATCTGTATCCATATCCTTATCCGAGAAATCAACTGGATATCTGTGAAACTATCCAAATCATCATCCAAATCAATTCGGTCGGTCGGTCGGTCGGAAAATATCCGTACCAATTCCATCCCTACTCACCACTGCCACCAACTATTGCTTTATAATAGTAGAGATTACCAAGAAAAAGATAGAAAAAAAGGAAACTCTCCGTAGTTTGGAGCTCTATTTGGATTAACATAAAAACACAGCGCCTTTAAAAGAATCTCTCTCTCTTGGTCGGCGGGGTTGACATGTAGATATTCTTGTCTCAAACCCCCTGCATGCTGCTGCGCCACGCACGTATACATATCGTCATGCTGGACACGGGCAGCCTCTTCGAGTTCAAAGTTGACTACTCAGGCACGGCGAACTCCGTCGGCTCCGTCTGCTCCATGATCGTCGGCGTCGGCGACCACACATGGAAGATAACCTGCTACCCTCGCGGCAAGCGGGACAACAACGGCGAGTACCTCTCCGTCTACCTCGAGAAGCTGAGCTACGGGAGAGACGCCAAGGCCATCTTCGACGCCTTTGTGCTGCGCAGAGACGACGGCCGCGGCGGCGCGCCATGTTCGTATTACACGATCAGAGCAGTGCTTGAGTACCCCGCGATGGCCTCCGCCCCGCTGGGGTGGTCGCGTTTCATCAAGATCAGCGATCTGGAGGAGCACTACGTCATCGATGGCTTCGTCAGCATCATCTGCCTGATCGCCGTCCTACGCCGCAATGACCCTATCCCCGTGCCGCCCTCTCGCATGGCCAAGGACTTCCGCGGCCTGCTGGAGAAAACGACCGGCGAGCCGGACGTCTCGTTGGTTGGCGACGGCGAGACGTTCCCCGTGCACCGGTCGATCCTCGCCGCCCGGTCCCCGGTCTTCCAGGCGCAGCTCTTCGGGCGCATGACGGAGCGCGCCACGCCCACCGTCGACTTGGGTCACGACGTGAAGGCCAGGACTTTGAAAGCTCTGCTTTGGTACGTCTACACCGACGCGTTGCCTACGGCAGACGAGCTCGACGACTCCTCGACGGAGTTGTTTGAACATCTGCTCGTGGCAGCCGACTATTACGCCCTAGACAGGTTGAAGCTTATGTGCGCCGATCAATTGTGGAAGAATATATCAGCGAAAACCCTTGTGAGAACTTTGGTGCTCGCCGAGACGTCCAACTGCCGGGACCTCAAGGAAAGGTGCATGGACTTCTTGGCCGTGGAACAGAACTTCAAGAACGTCGCTTTAACCGAGGAGTATGGGAGGTTTCTGCTGCGTTACCCGACGATCGTCTCCGAGCTAAGAGAGAGGATTGGGGCAAAACACAGGCAAGCATGCAGTCTAACTTATCGCTGACAGTAGCATATTTTGAGAAATTTTACCGTGTATTATACCGACGGTACATAGCGGGTAGTGAAAGTCCAATGTAACCATTGATTTGTAAATGATATAACTACTATGTACTATCAGCGGAGGTATAAATTAACACTGATTAATCTGATTTATTGGTGTATCGCAAAAGAGCTCCGTATTTTATCTCCAGCTCGAGCTACAATTTCCTCTTGGAAGTAGGATTTGCCATGCCCATCAATGTTAGGTGATTTAAGTGCTAAAATTAAGGCAAAACGAAAGTAGGTACTCCCTCAATCCCATTATATAAAGATGTAACTCCTACCAACGCAGAGACCAAGGAAGCAGTTGTGTCGCGCGGAGCTCAAGAGGGTTAATGCTTACATGCATGCATGCCCATGAGAGATGGGAGAGAAGTCAGAACAGGAGTCGTACCGCCGTGAGAGTTAATACTGCGCTCGTGAACAGGAGTCGAGGAGGCGCCACACCCTGTATTCTGGGACTTGAAAAAAAGCAGTTGTGCCTTATATTTTGGGATGGAGGGAGTACTAAATTATGCACAACACATGACTGTATTAGGCCCTGTTTGGTAGAGCTCCAAATCCCAGCTCCACGTCATATATGAAATTTGTAGGTGAAAATAGAGTGAATTAAGTTTATATTTTTATTCTAAAATGTAAACAAAATGACCCATCTAAACACTCTTAGGACTTGTTTGGTACGGTTCCAGATTCTTGATAGAAACATTTCAGGTAGGATTCCGTGAATCATGTGGGACGGGGTTGTGACCGATTCAACAATAGAGTGAAAAAATAAGAAACGTTTCGAGGAGAATTGTTCCGAGCTTTAGCCTGTTTGGTTGGGTTTCTTCCAGAATCTAATAGAAACGACCTGATTCCAAGTTGCCAAACAGG
Organism: Rhipidocladum racemiflorum; assembly: GCA_036346355.1. Taxonomy (NCBI): domain Eukaryota; kingdom Viridiplantae; phylum Streptophyta; class Magnoliopsida; order Poales; family Poaceae; genus Rhipidocladum; species Rhipidocladum racemiflorum. Next base: position 78,874,057 of record CM070583.1, on the reverse strand, counting down.
GCCTTAATATACCCACAGCTTCAACTTCACAAATTTGGTGGAGCTAGAAATACCTAGCTCCACCAAATTCATAAATCTGGAGCTCTGCTAAACACACCCTTAATTTGTTTAGACCTCGTAGCGCCACACACAATGTGGCACATCTGGATACATGTGTACTGTTTAACTTATAATGATGAGATAATGTGTACTGTTTAACTTATACTGACGATGTAGTGTTTTATCTTGCTCGTGACAATTGTTTTTACATATAGTAGTCAATAATCTATCTAGTATATATTAAAAGCTCATGAATCATGATAGATCTTTAGAATTGTTAAGAAAAAAAGATCGAAATAGGCTATACATTATTAAAAAGAAATAAAATATCTGACACTTAATTTGGTGGACCTAACTAAATTGAACTATAGTAGCAATTAGATGCTATTATTTTAAACAAAAATTAACCATACATCTAGTGGGACCGGATTATAACAGTTTAGATTAAAAGAAAGAGTCCATATTACATACAATAAAAAATAACAAAAATTTGGAATAAAAAAATAGCCATTTGGATTTTCGTACGAACTCTAGATTAAAACCAGTGTAATCGAGACAGACCAGACTAAAGATGCCTTTGACGAATTGGGTGTACTTCAACTTTTGCAATATTTGACGAAGTTGCTGCATACCAAGTGATAAGCGAGACGAGGTGGAGGATATTGTGACGCAACTCAGGTGCATAGAGCTATGGAATGTATGTCAAACTAGGAAGAAAAGCGCGGCGTGCTTGCGCGCGTGAATGAAAAATGATTTTGCGTTTTTTTAGAGAAAAAATAAATTTAGACGTATTTTTAAAATTTTTGAACGCTCGAGAAATCTTAGAGACCGAGCCGGAAAAAAGTACACATCTTTTTGTTGACGAAAATATTTTTTTTCGGAAAAACGGAGAAAGGACATGGGTCTGTAAGCGCGGCGCACGTCACGCGCATGAACAAAAAATGATTTTGCTTTTTTCCGGAGAAAAATGATTTTGCCTTTTTTTCTGGAGAAAAAATAGACTTAGACGTATTTTCAAAAAATTTTGAGGCTCGAAAAACCTTAGAGACCGAGCCGGAAGAAAAGTACACATCTTTCTGTTGATAAAAATATTTTTTTCGGAAAAACGGAGAAAAGACTTGGGACCGTAAGCGCGGCGCACGCCGCGCGCGTGAACGAAAAATGATTTTGCGTTTTTTGTTCCGGAGAAAAAATAGACCTAGACATATTTTCAAAATTTTTTGAAGCTCGAGAAACCCTAGGGATCGAGCCAAAAAAAGTACACATATTTCTGTTGACGAAAATATTTTTTTTGAGGAAAACGGAGAAAGGACCTGGATGTAAAAATCGGGGACCTATTTGTTATAGTTTTGAACATCACCGCTGTCCCGAAAAAGTAGAGCGACATCGTGTTGAAAGAGTGGAGCAGAGCCGCTTGATCCCAATGCCTAGGAGACGACATGGGCGTCCAGGGGGCAGGCCCATCAGCCTGCTGGAGGCTAGCGCCCAGGAGCACAGAGGGGTGGGCTACGTGCGTCCCACCAGGCACAGGAGCTACTGCGGGGAGCGCGTGCGACCCGCTTGGCGCTGAGGCCGCGTAGAGCCCGCTAGGTGTGGACGGGGCGGAGTGGGCCGGCGGAGGCGCCAAATGCAGCCGTGGGCTGAGGATCGAGGCGGAGCCTACGTGCGGCCACACTTGGACCGTTTCGGTCCACGGATTCCAAAATGGAGGGGAGGCCGGCCCGTGGGGGAGCAGCGCCGGACGTTGGAGCCGGCTGGCCATCGCGCGCGGAGGGACCGCCACTGCCGCCGCTATTGTTGCGGCCGCCGCGGCGGTTGTTGCAAGGCTTGCCGTTTCTGGTGCCACCGTTTGTAGTTGCTGCCCCCGGTGTTGTGGTCGCCGCCGTTTTGACCAGTGGCGAGGAGAGCCGTGGACATGGAGCCGGGGCGATTCTGCATGGTTAGTTCCTCAAGGAGCAAATCCAAGCGTACTTCCACGAAGGACGGGAGTGGCTTGGTACGTCGAATCAGAGATGCCAAGTGAGCGAACCGGTCATTAAGGCAGCGCAGCACGGCGAGGACAAGGGTGCGATCCAGAACCAGTTCGCTGAGATCGCCAAGGGCATCCGCCATGGACTTCAACCTGCGGCAGTAGTCGGAGATGTTGAGGTCACCCTGGACAAAAGTGCAGAACTCGGCGTCGAGGTACAGGGCGCGGGTCTCCTTGTTACCGATGAATTGCTCCTCAAGGCCGAGCCAGACCCGGCTGGCGGAGGCGGTGGGCATCATGACGAGTTCGACGAGGCTCGACGAGATGGTGCGGTAGAGCCGACTTAGCACCGTGCACTCCATACGTGCCCAAGCCGGATCGGCAGGGTACGCGATGTCGATGAGGATGTGATCGGAGAGCGCATATTTGCCGACAACGAGAAGAAACAGGCCGCGGCACTTGGTGCAGTTTCGCGAGTCGGAGTCGATAACGACGGGGATGAGTGTATGGATGTTGAGGACGGCCACCGCCTGGGCATGCAGCGCTGCGATAGTGGTAGCCTCAAGCACATGTTGCTGGTCATTGAAGGCGCGCTCGGCCTCCTGAAGACGGAGACGTGCGGTGTCGAGCTGTGTCCGGTCAGCATCAAGACGCGCACGCTCGGCGTCAAGAGCGGCGCGGCGCTCAGCCTCCGACAGAGAGTCGCTCATGGTGAAGAGGACAAAGAGAGGACCCGGCGGGCAGGACTGCCGGTGGCGTGGAGGAGCCGGCGAGGATCACCGGCAACGAGAGAGCGGAAGCGAGGGTCGCGGGACGCGAACCACTCGTGATACCATGAAAGCGTGGCGTAGCTGGACAATCGCGTAATGAATTATTCCAAAAGATCAGTGTGATACAAATAGCCAGTGAGGCGTAAACAAGGCAACTAATCCTGGGATTGCATGCATGCTAAATAAGGAAAAAAAACTAATCCTAGTCAGTTGCCAAAATAGCATTGATCCTATACAATGCACCTGCACCTAAGCAAACGAGGCACCGTGGAGTCCTCTCAATTAAAGCATGAATAAATGATAGACAGTGATTACTTACCCCTTCGCTTGCTTCAAGATTTGTGCAACTTGTACTAGAAGGAAAAGCATAGAAGCACTTGTCACTTTAATTTGTAAGTACCTCTTTAGGTAGTTAGCCCGATAAGTAGAGAGTAGGTTTCTCTGTCAATCTACACGCACCATGCATGACATATATGCATATGTGTTAATTAGTCCCAATCATTAACCCTTGGTTGATCATGCTGCTATATGCAGCCGATACGAACAATTTTGCTATCACATTACAATTTATTTTCAGTCATAGTTTGGTGGGTTTCTCTGGGCCCTCCTGAATTATCTTGGCATATGAGTTGATCGCTTTGATCTATATATGACATTCAAATATGATATGTTTGCGGTGATTGAAGTAGGTATGATTGGGACCTAGGTCCTCTGTCGTACTTACGGAAAAATAAAATACTTACCTCTTCGTTTACTTCAAGATTCGTGCAACTTGTATTAGAAGGAAAAGCATAGAAGCACTGCTCATAAAATATATGGTTTGCTAATAAACTAACAAATGGTGGCATTAGTTGTTGCAGTTAGTTGCTTTCTATATTATTATCCTTTTATTTCTACACTAAAGAGAAGAGTCAAATTGTAATGTTAACAGGCATTTTATATGGTATCCTTTTGTTCGCTTAGATCTTTTGAGGTTCTTTTATTGATGGGATAGGATATTTTTAATTGCTTTTAATTAAGTCTCCATTTGACAGCCCAAAGTATTTCTTTACTGTTATTTTCGGGAGAGGAGGCAAAAAAGTTGGTTGGGGGAATCACTGCATATATCTAGATGAAGCCAATCGAGTTAGCCTGCAATGGAAAGACATGCGTCAGACTAATGTTCTTTTGGGTGGAGAATTCATTTTGTGTTTTCCATGTAGAATTTAGCCTGAAGAGTATAACAATCTGAGATATCTATTGCTTGTACTTGTTATGTGTAACTTCAATTGCTGAACCTATTCCAACATTAATGCTGGTGACTATTTTATGATTTTTGAGCTTTTCAGATTTTTGACAACCTAGCTTCTCATATATTAATTTGTATCTTATGATTTTTGACAACCCAGCTTCAATTAGCCTAAAAAAGAACTACCTTAGTTGGGTGTATGGAGACGTAAGCACATGAATTTTTGACAACCCATCAGTCAACATATGAACCGTCGTAGGTAATGGTTTAGCAAAATGGGTTGAAATGGTTTGGCAAAATGGGTTGAAACCATACTAATGGTTTGGATAGAAGTGTCATATGGATTGGATTGGGTTGGGTTTTGAGGGATGATAAATGGGTTGTATTGGTTTGGACAAGTGGGGTTAGCTAATATGGGTTGGTCATGAAATGGGTTGGGTTTTTTTTTTCAAGAATCGCATGAGATGTGCCTTTCTTTGTATTAAGAGAGAAGACGAATAACAACGAGACATACAACAAAAAAGAATGTAGGGGCATGGATGTTGTCGACCGTCACCGGCATGGACGGATGTAGGGGCATCCAATTTTTTTTTTAAATAATTAGATCATCTCTTTAATAGATTAAATTTGTGGATTAAAATGATTTTTATTTTGATGATTTAGGATTTGTAAGACCTTAAAACTATTTGTAACGTACTTTTAAATTTTCTTGAATATATGTATTGGATCTAGATACGGAACCACTTTAAAAGATTATAGAGTTGTGTGTAAAGTATGCATCTCCATTGAAAGATTTCTATTTCCTGCAATAGTCACCATGGGCACCGCCCCTCTTGAACAATTGAACTCCGTGCCGATTGGCTGCGCTAAATCTTGACGTCCACCTTCCAAGGATACGCACAATGCTGTCATCATATTGATTCTACCCAATGCCCCAAGGGAATTGGGGATTTGAGGGCGCACTCACTAAAGCTTTGGTGAGAACGCATTCTTCTTGTGACAAGTGGTATCACCTCCCTTCCCTCGCTTTTCTTTCCCGTCAAAGGCTCTCTTCTTGTAACAAATGGCAGCATCTCTTTCATCGTCCTTTCTCCTCCATTCCTTTCCCCCTCAAACTCAAAGTAGTTTTTTGTATTTCAAAATTTTTTCTCAAGTTTTTGAAAATAAGTATTTTCAAGCACTTTTGATGTTTTTTAAACAAAACTTTTCGAACCAAAAGTTTTTGAATTGAAAGTTTTCTGAGTTGAAACTTTTCAATTTGAATTGTTAGTTGAAACTTTCAAATTTCAATTTTTTTTATTTGAAACTTTCTAATTTGAATTTTTTTATTGAAAATTTTTTGAGTTGGATTTTAAATCAAAACCTTTCAAACAAAAAGGTTTTTTTATCGAAGCTTTTCAAATGAAAAGTTTCTTGAATCGAAACATTTCTAACTACAAGTTTTTGAATCGAAACTTTTCTGAGTTGTAACTTTTCTATTTGAAATTTTTTGAGTTGAAACTTTTTGAGTTAAAACTTTTTGATTTGGAATTTTCCAATTCCAATTTAAAAAATTTCAAGTTGAAACTTTTTTATTTGAAACTCTTTGATTTGAAAAAAATTGAGTTGAAACTTCTTAATTTGATAATTTTTTAGTTGAAATGTTTCAAGGTGAATGTAACCTCCCAAAACCAAATATATGAGAAAATAAAATTTTAAAAAATATATTTGTTTTATTCTTGAATTTAATTATCTCTATAGTGATTTCTTTGTTGGAAAGTAATTAAAAATAGAATTAGTAAAAAGTAAAAATATAATATGTAAAAAAATTATAAAATTTCTATAATTCTCAGTAATCCAAGCTTTTTAATCAAAAGTAAGTGTGAAACCATTTAATCAAATAAATGATAATTTTTATTAAGGTGATGTAACTCTGAACAGTGCACACAAAGATTTTTATAAAATTTGACTGAACTGTACTGTAGCCCAAGTTTTTACCATAATATTTTTATACTATTTTCACCTTTGGTAAAATTTGCAAAAATTAATAATAACATTTAATACTCTTTTCAATTTATTTATTGCAACTTTGAAATTCTGCAAATTGGAATAAAAGATTTATTAGAAAATAATTACTTAAGTTTTAAATTTAAAATTTTTATTCAAGTATCCTGAGATTATTTCAAACATTATGTAAAAGTTTCAAAAATTATCAAGTTAATTACTCCCTCAATTAAATCATTTCAAAAATTATAAATCTCAACAATTCTTAATGTCAGAATTTTAGTAAATTATCTACCAAGTGTTTTTACATAAAAATTTTACATAAAGTAGAAAAGTTACCCAGAATATTTATTAAAATTTAAAAAAAAATATATTACAAATTGACCCTTCGTTTAATGCTCTTAACTGCTATTTTGAACTAACCAAAGCCAATTTGAGCTTTCTCTCCAACTGACATGTTGGGCCCATTCATTAAATACCCAGCCGGCCAGCACTCTCCCCATGCAGCACAACAGGTGGACTCATTCTCCAGCCGGTCCCAATGGTATTCCCCTCTCTCTCTCTCTCTCTCTGTATCTCTCTCTCTCCTCCACTCAACCGCCAACATGTGGCCTGACCCCACATGTCAGGCCTCCCTTCTCCCTCACCTCTCCTTCTCCTCGCTCACTCTTATCGAGGGAAAATCCTGAGCCCACACTGCCTCTAAGTTTTGTCAATTTTTGCTGCAACTTGCCTCCCAAGATACCCTATCAATGCCCTGACACACCGCTACCACCTTCGCACCTTGCCTATACCCTTGAGACGAGGCAAAGCCGTAAAAACCGCACAATCATCATGATCTCGCTACGGCAACCTAAACCCGATTCAAACCCTATCATCACCGCCTATATTGCCTTCACTTATGATATACCTCAAACCCTTGAAAACTCCACAGTAGAGCCGAAGCCTAATTTCACCATTTTTTTCTCCTCGCCACCGTAGAACAGCATTTTCCTTTGACAAGCCTAATCAAGCAAACATGGTGAACATTTAGCAATTACTTTCATGTAGACTTTCCACTCCATGCCTTGAGAATTTCGCGTCACTCAATTACAGTGCTAGTCATTGTAGCTCCCCCTCCACGAGCCTCCACCTTCCTCAAATCTGGCAATCATCGACAACTCGTTTCAGAGCTCCATCCTCATGGTGAGATATCCCATATTAGTCCACAAGCCTCGTAGATGCTTAAATGACTCTTTTATGAGACTAACACATCCTAAATTGCCATCGTGTTGAGATTGATCGTATCTCGTCGTCGGTCACCGTCGCTAGGCCGATTTCGTTTATTACCAGTTGTAGCCGAGCTTTCCTTTAGTTGCACTAGGGCATGCTGAACCTCACTGAGACATCATTCTTCATCTCCGGCCCTAGTAAGCCATTAGTGAGCTCCAGCCACATCTCCTCTGATTGGTGCCACTGCCCTATGGGGCATGGCAGTCAGTCGCTCATGGCTCACCTTTGCGCAGGGGCGTCTCACTGTTGGGTGGAGTCGAGCAGTCAACCGCACACGTGCACAACCCGTTCGCATGCTGCCATTGGCCATTGGGCCCGGTCCATCAGTGGCTGCAACCCAAAAGTTTGAATTCACGCGGGCAAAACTGGAAAGTGCGCTTTCGTTATGATGAAAGCGCATTTTTGAATTTCTTAGATTTATTCAAACCGAGTAGATTCAAATCACTATAACTTTTGAACCATATCTCCAAATTGAATGAAACAAGTTTATAAATTCATTATAAATCATCTAGATTCATAATATGCAAAAATATTTAAGTTTAAACCATTGGGAAAATTTTAAATTCAAATTCAAACTGTAGGTTTGAATTATGCTCAATGTAAATTTTCTGCAAATTAAGTCCAAATTAAGTGAGAAATTTTACTACAATCCTTGTGTCATAATAACTCTAATTATGCAAATAAATTCAAATTTCAACTTAGTTTGTAATATTTTCCAATTAGGGTTATTTTCTGTATGCTAATTGCTCATTTGTGTATAACTTGGCCAAATAAAATCCAAATAAGATGCAACTAATTTTCTTGTAATAAGTTAGGTAGTAAGCAATCTCATTTTGTAAAAATACTTAGGGTGTACCATGCATCTTTTACTTGCTACCAACCCTATTGTTTTATATACTAATTTATATGAGTATAAATAATTTTGGCCTCTTGAATTTGGAAATAAACATATTTAAATCCATAATCTTAGCTTCTTGAATTCGTCAAATAAAATAAACAATTCACAAGAACAAGTGTTGTGTGTTGTGTAACCTAAGACTAATAAAAAGAAAAACTGAAACATAAGAGTAACACACTGGTGTATAAAATCACAAACCCTAACCCACAACCCATACTTGTTTTATATAGAAAATTTTATTTGATTTCACATTTGACTTCTTTTTGTCACCATTGAAAATTGTTATTTGCTATGTTCTTAATCGATGACGTGTAGACACCGATGTCTCAAACGTTGTCGTTGACGACCCTGATACTGAGTTCATTGACAAGGAGCAAGACAAGCACCCCTTTGATCATATTGATCCTAGATTTTCATAATTAATTAAAATTTTGAATAAAACTTTCATATACGTTATGTTTTATAAGAACTTCTATTTTATGGTTACTAGTAGATATAACCTTCATTGATAGATTTCTTTAATTAATATTGACATGTGAACCTTGAAAACCCTAGATCATGGATGAACACATGAAAAATATGAAAATGGGTATACTCGATTATTACATGAATCTGCTTAGTCATGCCTTAGATTGGGATACGAATAGATGGTTTTACTATTTATAATTTATTTAAACATTTGACACATTGAAAATGAATATTGAACATGATGGATTATATGATTAATGGTATTTTTACTAAAAATGAAAATAAAATTATGGTTTAACGCGAGCGAGCTATTAACAATAACTGGTTATGTGAGACTATACTTGCACGTAGATATGGGAGATTTCTCGTCTGGGTCAATCAAGGACCGAATATAGTATTGTATGATCCAAGGGATAACTGTACAACCACGAGGGCTGGTATGGGACGGCCTTAACCTATTAAGTTATTTAGAACTATCTTTGCATATTGGAAGGCTAGGGTAGCACAAGCATTCTAGGCAGGTTTGCTTGTAAGGGGCTTCCACACTGAGGTGTGGGTAAATGCATATCAGTGCAATGGTGTATGCCTTGCTATGGGGAGAAATAATTATTGTTTATTGAGCTCAAAATTTTTATGATTTATGTGAATGCTTATTTCACCGCCACAACAAGGGTTTGACGTCACCAGGCTGTTGCAAAGCTAGGGCTAGGTAATGTAGCAGTTCTGTATGATCTCTCTACGGTACACCAAAGGAAGTATGCTAATAATGTTGCAAAAAGAGTTGATCATTACTTGTGGGTAAAGTTGTACACCTCTGCAAAGTTTAAACCTTTTCAAAAAGTCGTACCCGCGTTTATGGGTAACTTGTAGAACTAACACTTGTTAGATGTTTTCTATGTTCATAAAAATTGAGATAGATGGCATAGAACGGAATTACATTATTAAATTTTTTTATATCATGTTTAAATTCTGCCATATGTTGGCATTGGACGCTTTATTGCTCACGAAAGACTGTGAGTCAATTGTTACAATTTTGTTATTTCTTACTTGTTATTTTATATACTTGTCAAATTGTTTTCATTCATTTACGCTTTCAATCTACTATTCAGTAATTACAATTCAATTCAGCTATAACCAAAATAACCGTAGCAACTTTTTATTTGATTAACCCTACATGCAATTTAGGTTTTGTAAAAGTCTTGCGAGTACTTTTGTCTCAACTTGCTATTAATGTTGTTTTTAGGTGAAGAATCATATATTCCCGATGAAATGTACTTTGACGTAGGAAACATATTTAATAATGATGATCTTTTCTAGGGTTCGCCTTGTTAGTTGCTTGTGGAAATACTGGGCTTAATGGCACACTACAAGATAAAAAAAAATTCCACTGCTGGTTTACTTTTGTTTTATGTATTATTAGATGTAAAAGAACTTCTATTGTAATAATTAATGCAACCTTGTGTATGACTGTGTTTTCAAATTGTGAAAGTGCGTACTAGTTACTGATCATGGGACTAGCACAGTATGCACTTTAGAGTTTTTCTTTTATGTTACACTGTAGCATAAAATTGAGGGTCTCACAGTGAAACTTTCTAATATGATGTTTTGTGATTTAAAATTTTTTAAGTTCAAACTGTCTAGTTTGAAATCTTTTTTGAGTTAAAACTTTCTAACTTGAAATTTTCGAGTTGAGACTTTCTGATTTGAATTTTTTTTATTTAAATTTTTTTGAGTTAAAAATTTAGAGTTGAATTTTTTTTTCGAGTTGAAGCTTCCTATTTAAAATTTTCAAAGTTAAAACTAATTTAAAAATTTTGTGTTAGAGAGAGAGAAGAAAGGGGTGAGAGAAGTGAGTAGTGAAAACTGAAAAGGAAGGTGAAAGATGGAAATAAATAGAGAAGATAACATATAGTATCCTAGAAAAATATTCTTAGATTTATTAATTTAATGTTACCCTCGAAGTAGTCATACCATGCCAATAGACTTTTTTAATAATATATTTTAAATAATTTGGAAAAAATAATACGCCAAATTTTTTTTTATAAAAATACACCTCTATCGCTATTTGAAATGGTGATAGAGGTCTGTTTTATCGCGAATTGAATTTGGTTGACGGATTATTTTATCATGGATTCATTTAGTCGACAGGGTTGAGGTCTCTATCGCCATTTGAATTGGCGACAGGCCCTGTTACCATTTCAAATGGCGACAAAGGTGTATTTTTTAATTTTTCTTTTTGGCGTATTATTTGTCAAAATTATTTTTTAAAATATTTTTTTATAAAAAATTTCATGCCCAATATTCTCATGAGAAGATGGCTGGCCAGGGTTGCTGCGCTTCTTGCAGCCTAAAACTATGAAAGAGGCGGCCCACTTGAATGTGCAGCCCAACTACGCTCCTCAGTGCGCGCGTTGTCCGCTATACATACACGAAATTGGCCGGTTAATAATGGATGCAGCGATTATTTCCTTGTTATTTTCGTTTAATTTTTACGTTGAGTTGGATGGCAACCATCTAGTGCGCTCAATAATCGAAGAGTCGAGCGGTATCTTTACTACCTAAAAAACCCTATTTTATAGGGTGATGGTATATCACCCCTCTCAACTTTCTCTTTTACTCATTCCGTTCAAATTTATAAGATGTATTTTCTCTTCATACTTAAACCAATGAAATATTGAAAGTTATTATATTATTCTTAATTATTATCTTTAAGTACTATATTTAACACATGCATGTAGCGAATATCAAGTAAATCTAGATATTTATCATGGCTATAAAAGGAATATCATACTAATTTTGCATTAAAACATGAAATATGCCATCTATTTATGGAAAATATTATTAAAAATACGTCATATAAATTTGAACGAAAGAGTATCTCCCTAAAAAAATCTTTAAATTCTACTTAAAAAACGTATTCATGGTGGTGATAAAGAAAATAATAATGTCACCCCTCTCAACTCTTCCTCTACCTTCCTAGAAAATCTCTAATAAAAAAAAATCAACGAACAAACAAATTTCATTTCCTCGAATATTGTCTAACTAGAAATAAATACAAGAAAACTCTACTAAGCGCACAACGAAGCCAAGGGTGTGGAGGCACGACAGGGGCGTGGAGTTAAAGCCATTGATCTAAGGCGAGCAGGCCAATCTCAAAATGATGCTGACTTGGTACGCCGATGATATTATAGTAGGGGTGCCGGGTATGCACCGGCACCCCCAAATTTAGAAAAAAAACTCAGGGATAAATTCTTCTTCAGTGGGCCACCTTCTCATCAAAGCCAAGACCACGACCTCATCACGGAAGGCCCACTTGCACACCTTACAAGCTGGTTCAGCCCACACCTCACCACACGCCCACACACCACTCCAATTCCTTTCCTCCCCAAGGACCCCAATCCCAATCTCTCCTCCACAAGGCCATGGGTAGGCAATGGCTTGGCGGTGTGATGGCGCGGTGCGCAGTAGGTGTTGTAGCCGGTGGCTGGCAATGGTACTAGGAGCACGACGATTAAACCAATATTTTAGCCCCTTCTCGCCCTCACCTTTCCGAATTGAGATCCTCTGACGTCGGTCCTCTAACGTTGGGTCACTGACATATGGGTCCAACGACACGTGGGGTCCACATGTCAATGACTCAACGTCAGAGGACACGATGTCAGAGGGTACGCTCCCCACCTTTCCACCGTGGACAGCACACTGTTTTTTTTAGATCAAAAGGACATCAAAAGTTTTGATGTCCCAGTTCCTTTGAAAGAAACTGGCAGCAGCGTTTGATACAATATCCATTTTGGTTTCACTCAAAAGAAAACAGCTTGAAGAGCAACCTTCCAACAGAAGGACTTCTAGGACCCATAATACAATCATAGCTTGCTTTTTACTCCTTTTTCATTACAGAAGGCTGAAAAAGTAACCAACTTTCTGCAAAACAAGCATCCCCAGGTGCATCCTCCATCTCAACTTCATTCTTTGTTCACGTTGCGCCATGTCCCAAAGGAAGAGGAGCTCGAAGTAAGTCCGCCAGCAATCTACAGAACCGATCCAACTGAAGCATCATGCTCTCCTTGTAAAGTGGATTCCAGTCCCTTAGTGAGATAAGTAATCTTCTTAAAACTGTTTTTACACTTGACCAGCTCTGAGAAAGAAAAATCATGTTATTTCTACACTTCCATACACTCCATAAAACAGCAGCACAAATAGTGTTTAAAGCAGCATTTTTCTTATTATTTATCCAGTAACGAGCAATAGAATCAAAGTTATGACCAATGCTCAAATCAAAACATCTATTAACTATATCCCAAATATTTCTTGCTACCACACAATCGAAAAAAAAAGATGCATGCTGGTTTCATCCTCATCACAAAAAATACAGGATGAACCTTTATCCATACCTCTTCTCAACAAGTTATCTCTAGTCATTAGTTTATTATGAGAGAGAAGCCAAAGAAAGAAATGGATTCTTGGGGGAATGACCAAGCTCCAAATTGCAGGAATGAACATAGGAAGGACACCTCTGAAGTTTATGATTGCATAAAAAGAATTAACAGAGTAAATACCATTGCTATTATACTGCCAAACCAACTTATCATCCTCACCCACAAGTCTAACACTTTCCATAACCTTCAGTAAATCAAACCACCTGGTCATCATGATCTCAGAAAAGGTTCTTCTAAAAGTGCACATTAGATTAGACAGCACACTGTTTGGGAGGCCGAAAGCCCAAGGACGCTTAGAGCGCTGTAAAATCGACCCAATATGTCCAAGTGGAGGCCGGCCCGGATAGAACCCCGAAGCTAAGGCCCAGCCCACTTGAACTGACTGCACCTATAAACCTCGGCAAGCCGGCAGCAAGCGAAGTCGTCGCCCACCATGGCGGGGCCGCGAGACTAGAGGTAGGGCACGGCAAGACGTCGGCGGAGAAGAACCATGTTTCAAACCTGACGGTGACACCGTCCTCGATCATGGCATTGTCACGGTTGGTGCTAGATGAAACATGGCCTCTATCGCACCTGATCTGATGTGATCTGGTCAAGATCCTTACTTCAATGTTACTCCATGCGTTCAAGTCTTTATCCTGTCTTATCGTACCTGACCTTTCTGTGTTGCACCATGAATTGCTTCTTTACCTACTTATTACATTCTGATACCCTTTTTTATGCACATTAGCTCTCGAATTGGATCGGTTTTGTGAAATATGACGCGAACGTGCACGATCTCAAGAACATGAAAGATGAATCTCATAGGAAGAACGGAAATAACGACGTTAAAGAAAACACGACAAGAGAGAAGAGATTTGGCGGAGTCGACCATAAATTTTTTAACCACAAACTTAAAGAAGTACAAAGGATTGTCGCTCTCTTACCACCCTCTTGGTTCTTTTAGGACCATTTGATCATTGCTCTATATAAGCATCTAGTGCTAAAGGATAATATCGCCTCTAATCCTCTCGTGCATCTCTTATGAGTTGGTTTGTAGCTTCTTGGTTATTTAGGTTCTCCATGACCACCCTATGAGTTTGTATAGCCGCTTAGTCCTCCTCCAAAGCAAGTAGGAATCCTAATCCTATTAGAATTCATCTAGTATATCTCTCTAAATCCTAAAAGATTAGATATGGGCCACCGTAATGAACACTACTATTGGGAAAGCTTATTCTTTTGCCCGCAGAATTTCTTCAGCGTTTGGATTTTGGACAGTCGCATTTTGTCCTAGTTCGTTTGGAAATGAAGCTCCAAACGTTGAACGGTGAGACTGATGCACAGAAATTTGGAAAGGTGAGGCTTGAGGTATGTCCAATTTCCAGTTGACCAAGCTCATAAACGATCGTATCATCTCAGCCCAAACTGTATATCCTCCCTCTCTCTTTTTTTTCTTCAGGTTTTTTTTTTCTTCAGGTTTTTGAAGTCTGCATGCAAATACCGAAACAAGATATATAGAAGAAACTTGGATGGACTAGTCGTTTACGTAGCATGGAATGTCTGAAAGGAGAGAAACAAGAGGCCCTTCCAAAATGAAGCCGCAGCAGCTGGCCTTTATTACTAAAAGATCAAAGAACGCCTTCAGTTGCGGCAACAATCCTTCATCTAATTGCTCCTCCCTAGTTGTATTTTGGTTGATTTGTCCCTTCCCCTGGATTTGTCGGTTATTTATCTTCCATCTTCTCCTAACTCTGTACTTTCTACTCTTTCCCTAAATGAAATAGCAGAGCATGGACGTACTGATATGGCGCTTACATGGACGTAGAAATACAGCTGCAATTGATGCAGACTCCGGCTCTGAAGTCTTCTGCTTGTTGGCGTGTGAACATGGAGACCCAAGTACATTAAAGCAGGATTAGGGTTGATAGGCCAGTACACCTAACTTAACCAACTTATATTGTAGACAAATTAAGTCTGGTTTTTGTTTCTTTGGAAAGCTACACCTGGATTTGCCGAATGCCTTTTTCTAAGGGTAGATTCGCCAAATGGCAACCCCCCTACAATCCAGACCTTAAAATTTCGGCATGATATACGATCCAACGCGTCAAATCTTAAAACCGAGCCAGGTGCCTTGCAACAGAGTTTTTTATGGCCATATATGAAACTGTTCGTAACCTGGCAGAGTCCTCGTGGTAACATGATGAGCAGATGATCACTAGTACAGAAAACCTCATTACAGACGGTTCACAAACGTCACCATAGACGGTTTTATGAACCGTCAGTAAGAATGAGTCAATGATGATTCGTAGTCATCACAGACGTTTTTCCAACCGTCTGTGAAAAAGTCATCACAGACGGTTCTAGATTGAAACCGTTTGTGAAAAAAATCATCACAGATACTCAGTCTTCTCGCCGAATGATGCATGGCCCAAACCACAGCACCAAAATTAGCCACAGCATCCATTCTTGACGTCAAGGCACACGGATAGCCGGCCACTCAACACACTTCACTTCTACCTCGACAAACAGGCGCAACCGCAACAGTCACGTTTGACGATTTGGCGCCCAAACCGGTGAAAAGGCTACATTTCATCTCTCGTGTGAACCTCGTCAGCCGGAGATCGAGCATGCACGCACACTGCCTCTTCTTGATCTGATCACGTCACCCAGGCAGCCAGATAGGCACGAACCGGCAGCGTCGCGAATCTAACCCCCTTTAAAAACTTTTTTTTCTTTTTATAAATCTGACCTTCTTTTAAATAAATTTATAAAAATAATCTCCCTTGGTTCACGGATCATCTGCTGCGCTGATGCGCCACGGCAAGATTCCTATCGAGCTAACCTTCCTCGGCAAGAAATTTGCTCGCTCTACCGAGCTACTGCTGCTAAGGTC
The DNA here is from genome assembly GCA_036346355.1 of Rhipidocladum racemiflorum. Classification (NCBI taxonomy): domain Eukaryota; kingdom Viridiplantae; phylum Streptophyta; class Magnoliopsida; order Poales; family Poaceae; genus Rhipidocladum; species Rhipidocladum racemiflorum. The sequence continues at coordinate 78,858,122 of CM070583.1, read as the reverse complement.
ATGCTGTGCGGTAGCTCTACATGTCATTTATCGGCGCTTCTATGATGAAAAAGATAGCTATTTTTTTAATTGCTTTTGAAAGAGACTACATTTGTAAAAAACAAAAAATTGTTAAGGGTCTAGAACAGCGCCGGCTCCAGCATTGCATTGTGGTAGGCACGCAGGAACGAAGGAATATCACTGATTGGCACGCCCTATGCATGCGGGCACTGTTTGCGCCTTGCCCCCATGGGAGAATTATGCCAAACGACACACACACGCGGCTGCAAGCAACGTCTTTCTTGGATTGCTGGACGAACGTGGATGCGGCCAAGCCCACGGGAGAATAACGAGAAGATCAATCCGGCAGACGACGAGATGGGGTCACGGAGGACGACCAGTGTCGTGCGTCGATCAATCGTCCCGTGTTGTCTCCATGCGTCCATGGCCTCATCTCATTGGAAGCTGTTTGGCTGCCAGATCTGAGCTCGGCTGCCATGCAGCCTGCGCGCAGAGGTGGATCACTGGATTGTCATCAGGTTAATAGAATTCTTAACACCAACTTATAACTTGTTATAAGAGAAATGTACAATTTGAAAAATCTAGAGATTTGCCACAACATCCCTCTTGGGATTGTATGTGTTTATAGATTAGTACCTAAGATTCAACTACCTGGATACCGTCGGTTTAGATTACAACAGTCTATTACAATAGAAAAGCGCTAACCACTATTAGAGATTGGACTTCTATAAACGGTTCGAAAGCACTTGCAGAAGCGGTTGGTAACACGAACCGCTTGTAGACTTACAACTGGTTGGTATCCCTAACCGGTTGTTGAAGCCCTCTCCTGGCTTGTGGCTATTGAATCGCTTGTGATGCACTATCACAATGGGTTCTAAATTTACCGGTTGTAGAGATATCGCTTGTGATGCTCGTTTTTCTAGTAGTGAACGACAATAGCGTGCGCGTGACAACATCTTACGTGCTACAGTAAACACAAAAGAGAAGCTAAACTGAAACTTTGTTATTTTAACACCCCCCCCCCAATCTCAACCGGTTGACACCAGTTTGAGATTGCGATTTATTATCTGAAATGACACTTGAGGCAGAGCCTTTGTGAATATATCTGCAACCTGATCTGCAGACGAAATTAACCAAACTTTCAGCATTTTCAGTCCAACTCTTTCTCGCACAAAGTGAAAATCTACTTCAATGTGTTTTGTTTGAGCATGAAAGACAAGATTTGCTGACAAGTATGTAGCACCAAGATTGTCACACCACAACACTGGAGGTCTTGACTGATACACTCCGAGTTCCTTAAACAGAGACTACAACCAAATTACTTTAGCTATTGCATTAGTCAATGCTTTGTACTTTGCTTCAGTGCTTGATCTTGAAACAATTGGTTGTTTACGAGAATCCCATGACACTAAGTTTGATCCCAAATAAACAGCAAATCCATTTGTAGACCGTCGATCATCGAGACAGCCTGCTTAGTCTTCATCTGAGAAGGTGCTCAAGAAAAGAGACTCAGTTTTCTGGATTTTCAATCCAGCAGAGCAAGTCCCTTTGATATAGCGCAAGATCCTTTTCACGGTTGACCAATGTACATTATTGGGAGTTTGCATGAATTGGCACACACGGTTTACTGCAAACGAACTGTCTGGCCTAGTCAGAATTAAATACTGTAGACATCCAACCACACTTCGATATTGAAAAATATCATCTTCAGAAAGCAGTGTGCATTTTTCTTTTGATAGTTTTCTGAGCTCAACGTTGGGGTAGCAGCTGGCTTACAATGTTGCATATTTATTTTGGTCAGAATATCTAAAATGTATTTGCTTTATGTCAGGATGACCCCATTACTGCCCTGATGAACTTCTACTCCTAAAAAATAGGTTAGATTACCAAGATCCTTAATAGAAAATGCTACAGCTAGCTATTGTAAGAGTTTGGCAGTAGCATCTGCTGAAGAACTAACCACAATGATGGCATCCACATAGACTAACATATACATAGTTATCCCATCTCTGCTGAAGACAAACAAGGAAGTATCAAACTTAGATACTGAAAAGCCAAGTGTCTGCAACTTTGAACTCAGCTGAGAATACCAGGCCCTGGGTGCTTGTTTCAAGCCATACAGAGCCTTCTGAAGTTTGCATACATAACCTGGTCACTGAGGATCCTGAAGCCAGGTGGTTGCCTCATATATACTTCCTCCGCAAAAGTTCCATGCAGAAAAGCATTATGGACATCCAGTTGTCTCAAAATCCACCCCTGGCAATGGCAATGGACAGCACTGTGCGTACTGTAGTTGGTTTGACAATTGGACTGAATGTGTCATGATAATCTATTCCATGCCATTGACTGAATCCTTTGGCGACTGTCAGCGTATGAGCTAACAGACCCCTTCCGAAATGGGGTGTGAGAAGTCCGAATGAGGGGCTTTCGTGGCGGATCGCTCGAAACGCAGTGGGAAGAGAACGAACGGAGCTCACAAGAGGGAGACACTTGGTTTATCCAGGTTCGGGCCCTCCTCACGAGTAATAGCCCTAGTCCTGCTTGTGTTGCTCTTGATTATGTTCTTGGTGGAAATCACTCGAACAATGGCTCTGGGGCTCCAAAGCCCTCACCCAAAGGGGAATGATCCGATCTAAAGAGATGGACTAGCAGAGAATAGGAAGAAGAACCAGCCGAACCCCCTTCCCCATGCACCCAGCCACCTTTTATACTCGGGTTGACTGGGGCGTGCGGAACTTACAAGAGTGCAGTACACTGAACATACTTGACAGGCTGCATTTAATGCGCCTGTCACTATTCTTGCAGCACATTTAATGTCCTGGCACAACCATCCTCTCCCCCGCCTCGGGCCCCGCGCCTACCGGCTCCGCCCGCTCTGCCGGGATGGGAAACTTGTGAGATCATGTGATGAAAAATTGGCTTAATGATAATTTTGGTATTGCTAAGTGGTTGTGCTTATGACATGTGTGGTGCATGTGCATGTGTTGTTTCGGTTGATTATTTGATATGCTTGTGATAGCATGGTAATGGTTTTGCTTGATGCAATGCGCTCGTGTGAGTGGTTGCATGGATTGATCTTGAGTCAAGTCGTGGACTTGTGCTCGTACACGGTTGTGTGTTTGTTCATGTGCAGGTGTTGCTTGAGGTCGAACGTGGTCGGTGACGGGACCGGAACTAGGTTCATGGAGGAACTGAGGTTCGGGACTAGGTTCAGGGAGGAATCGAGGTCTTGGTGGTCGAGGATGTCATGCGAGGCGTTCGGACTAGAGAACGGTGCACATGGTTGCTAGTTAGTCACGTGAGTATGGCAGGTGACCATGCGCGTGCAAAGGGTTAGTCACGTGTGTATGGCAGGTGGCCATGAGCGTGCAAAGTGTTAGTCACGTGAGTATGGCAGGTGGGTCGTGCAGCGTGCGATTATGTCGTTTGAGGTAGTTTGCATGTATTGGGCCATGTTGGGCCAAGTGGATATGCACGCGAACTCTTCTAGGGTTTTCTTATAAATAGGAGGAGGTGTCCCCTGTTTATTGTGTGCCAGGATTTAGGGTTTGTACTCTTTTATTAGGAGTACTGTAACCAGAAGAAATAAAAATCTTATTTTGCTCTTTTCGCTGCGCCGAATCGGTAGACGCACGAAAAAGAATCGAAGCCTTTCCAGGAGGTAGCTCTGTTCGGTTGGGCGTTCGGCGGCACAAGAAACACCGAGGCGAGGCAGAGCGATACGTGGATTAGGAGACGACGGCGTCACATCAGAGAAAAACAAGAGCCGCGCGAGGGTGTTACAGCTGCAGAGCTATCGGGCGAGCCTGAGCTCCAGATCACGAAGGTTCTCTGGGACAGCGTCTACGACGACGTGCATTGCCGAGGCTTCTCGGTGGCTTGCTTTTGATCTTAATTTCTCCATCGTGCTTGCGTGCTTGGAGGCTGCGTTGGAGTCGATCAACACGTTCTGCATGCATGTCCATCTACTGTGATTTGAAGACTGCGGTAACTATGCATGCGAATCATCTTAATTAGCTAACTAGCTTGTTGGATTGACTGCATACTAGCGCTTTACTTTGTGCTGATTATGATTAGTTAACTAGCCTGTGAATCGCATCTATACAAGTGCTACAGCAATTTTCGAATTACTGTAGCAACAGTGCAGGGTTACGTTAGTTCCGATAAAAAAATAGGTGCTTTATTATTACTTGCATTTGGTTAATAGATCGGTTTATTATTTCATCTTGATACTTTTGATTTGATCTATTCCAAACCTTCTTAGGGCATCGAGTTAGTGATTTAAAAAGTTTGATTGGTTAATTCCTTTTAGATTTTGTTTAATCACGAAATTAGGGTTTAATTAATTCGCGTCATTTTTGGAACAGTCAACTTGCAAAGCCTATAACTTTTGATCCGTAGATCCGATTGAGTTGATTCTTGTTGGGTTAGTTTCTAAATTGAATCTAGTTTCTACAGTAAAAATTTCACATCATTCTAATGGTTGGATCTTCGGTAATTCATGTTTTAGTAAACATAGGTCAATCTGTTTTTGCGTGAAATCGAAGCGATTATTTGTTTCCGAATTGGGGTGAATTGTTAGTAGATCAGAAAGTTGATTTTAGCTTCCGCACAATCATTCACCCCCCCTCTGATTGCTATATTAGTCTATATCGATCCTACAAAACTGCACCGTGACGTCACCCGCCATAATGGCGCGCGTTGGAAACACATGCCGCCGTGCTACGTCCTTTATTGCTCCCATTTAATGCGCACGATACGTAATAAGTGTCTTTGACCTCCTGTACAGCCGCACAGGTTACTAGGTGGCCTTGGGAACTGAGCGCCAGTGGTGTGGACTGGGCGCTGTACGTCCGCCAGGCGACCACCTTGCTGACCGCCAGCGGCGTGGCCTGGTCGCCACCTGACCGCTGGGCGATCACGCATCTGACCGCCAGCGTCGTGGCCTGGTCACCACCTGACCGCTGGGCGACCACCTCGCTGGTCGCCAGCGGCATGGTCTGGACGCCACGTGTCCATTGGCGGCTCCTACTAAAGTGTAGTGGGCACCCTGGTGTTGAATACGCCGACAGCGACAATACATGCTTTGTACCTATCTATAGTACCATCTGGCTTTTGTTTGACTTTGAACACCCATTTGCAATCTACAATATTTCTTCCTTGATTACTTGGTACAAGAGTCCAAGTTTCGTTTTCTTCTAGGGCTGAAAACTCAGTATCCATGCCTTTTGTCCAGTTTGAATCCTTTAGTGCTTGTACATGTGAAGTGGGCTCAGTGAGAAAAGCACGCTAATTAAGAGGATATCTCATTATGCCATCTGTAAACTCTTTGGGTCAATGAATGTTGCTGCGTAGCCGTGTTTGCATTGGATGCACTGGGTAATGGCAAATAGTATTTTCAAACTCAACAGCTGGGTGTTCTGCACTGAACCTTGCATCTTCAGACTCCACATTTGCATCATCAGCAATTACTGCGAAAACAAACTTAGAGACTGGTTCAGTAGCATAGGGGTTAGGCATTTCACACCTCTCTTGATGATCAATTAGTGCTGGTACTTCTTGGGCAGGAGTTGAGAAAAATAATTGTATCGATGCAAGAACAGCAAGTTCAGAATAATTGTGTTGCTGATTTGAAACAGAATCTGAAGCAAAAGGAAAAGTCGTCTCATCAAAGGTTACATCATGAGATAAGTAAACTCGTCCAGTGGATTTGTCAAGGCATTTTTAACCTTTGTAATTTGTACTATATCCAACAAAGACACACTATTTGGATCTAAAGGCTAGTTTTTGTGTATTATGTCTTAGATTTGGATAGCATGCACAACCAAATATGTGCAGCATGGAATAGTCAGGAGTATGCTTGAAGAGACGCTGAAAAGGTGAGGAGTTGGTCAGCACTTGACTAGGGAGTTAGTTAATAAGATAACACGATGTCAAGAAGGCTTCATCCCAAAAACTTGATTGGTATGGATGATTGAGAAAGGAAGGCTAGACCAGTCTCAACCAAATGATGGTGTTTTCTTTCGCAACTCCATTTTGTTGTTTAGTATGGGGACAAGAAATTCGATGGACAATACTAGTTTGATGAAAATACTTTTCGCAATTTTATGTACTCTCCTCCTCCATAAGATTGTACCGCATGAATTTTGGCATTAAGTAGTCTCTCATAAGGCTGGAATTAAAGAAAAACATTTTCAACTTCAAAGTTATTTTTTAGAAGATAGACCCAAGTGTATCGATTGTAATCATCGATGAAATTGACATAATATCGATAACGTCCTACAGAAGTTTTCACTGGACCCCATACATCGGTATGAATAAGCTTAAGTGGACAAGAGGAAACTCAATTGGACTTATGATATGGGTGTTGACGAAATTTTGCTCGTTGACATGCTTTACAAACAAGAAGTTCTTTATGTATGCTATCTAGACCAACAGACTCAAAAATGGTGTGGATGACCAATGTGAGAGATGGGTAAACCTGAGCCAAAGTTACCAGCAATAATCGAATGACCAATGTGAGAGATGGGTAAACCTGAGCCATTTGCAACTTGGACTTGATTTCCTTTTCAGTAGCATTCTTTAATGGTTAGTTGATCCAAGTCATTGGTTATGTGATGTGGCTCCAGTGTGAACATACCAATTTTGGTCAACCTTGTATGAAGTTGCAGCAGCAGAAGTAGATCAGTGCTGATCTTCAGGCTGATATGAATGATTAAACCGATGGTAACATCTCAGGGATTCATGTCTGATTTTGCCACATGCTTGGCGGGTTGGACGATATGTGTTGCCATTGAATCTTCCTCTGGAATTGCGACCTTGTCCACATCCTTGCTTCTGAAAACCACGTCCACCTCATCCATTATTCTCTTGTCGAACTGTATTGTTTGCAGATGAAGTGATGTGATGACTGGTTTCATTGTGTTCTTGCCGCAACTCATAATTAATGAGATGGGCATACAACTCATTAAGCCCAATTGGCTCTAATTGAGTTGAAACACAAGTGGCTACAGAATCATAGTCAAGACCCATGTCAGCCAGCATATAAGATACAATCTCTTCTTCATGCATTGGATGTCCTGCAGATGCAAGTTGATCTGCTAGCCCCTTCATCTTCTAGAAGTATGCAGTTCTGTCATACTAGTCATACTTTTGTTCTTCAGATTACCGAACTGGATTCTAATCTGCATTGTTCTTCCTCTAGTCTTCGAGGCGAACATTCCTTCCAAGGTTGTCCACACTGTAGATGATGTGGTGAGGAAGATAACCTGACCGAGGATTTCCACAGTTAATGATGAAATCAGTGTGATTAGCACTAGCTAATCCTGCAGATACCATATCAGATGAGCAGGGTTTTGAACTTGGCGAGCTTCTCCTTCAGTGTTCTCGGTGATAAACCGGGGTGGTTCCTTCGTTGCGTCATCAACAAAACCAATTAGGTTTTGGCTCCGAATATACGGAATAATCTGCGCCTTCCAGAGAAGATGATTCCCTATATTGAGTTTAACTGTGATGAAGTGGCTAAACGATGGTGGTGTGAAGGCTAAGGAATTGGTAGATTGTATGGAAGGAAGAGATGGAGTGGATGTCGTCGTTGAGGAGCTTGTGGTGTTCGACATGATCACAAATACGATGAAAAATCTGGAGATTTGTCGCAACATCCCTCTTGGGGATCGTATGCATTTATAGATTAGTACCCAAAGTTCACCTACCTGGATACCGTCGGTTTAAATTACAACAGAGTCTTGTTCTCATATTACAACAGAAAAGGGGTAACAACAATAGCGTACGCGTGACAACCGTTTACGTGCTACACTAAACACAAAAGAGGAAATGCACCGAAGAAGCTGAGTCTTGAAACACTTTTATTTTAACACAATTATATGCTAAAAGAACCATATATTTTAGGTCGAAGGATGTTGATATCACTCGACCCAGCCCCCATACACTTTATCCGCTCCTGCTTCCACGGTGCCCAATATGACATGACATGGTGATGCTCATCGCCGTACCAACTTGCCCACTGTTTTTTGTTCGAAGGCAAGCGATAGACCTGTCGGTTTCCTGCGGCTTTGATCTTCTGGCCAAGGAGAGGATAGTATTAATAAGACATGAAACAGACGATCGAACTCAGGGATCAATCTACAACACGTACGGTCCAAGACCCCATTCGCCCGCAACCACGGCAGCTCAAGGCCTCCTTTGGAATTTCACGGAAGATCTTGCAAAAATTTCACAGTGGCCGGGTAGGCTCAATATCTACGTGAATCGAGGGGAAAAAAAACTTGTCACGTATCGAAGAAATAAACAAAATATAGCATCTAAAACTGGTCGAATTGAGCCCCAGACGTCCTTCTCTTACGATCGACACCAACCAGACTTAAGTTTGCGAAATCTAGTGCGAGCACTGTGGATTAGTGATTGCTGAGAGCAAGTAGCTAGCGTCGTATCTCATACTACAAATCAATGAATCCGCGTGAGATGCGCAATAAAACCTGTAATCCTTTTTACCGCCGTGGTATTAAGCAAGATCCCCGTAATACCGAGCACTTCGCATGTACCGCTCTTCCTACATGAATATAGCACTACATAGCTTAATTAGTAGCCCCTCCCACTGTCTCCGCAGTAATTCAGAGTAATTTGCAACTGGGATGCAATTAGGTGTGTTTGGTTGCTTGCATTAAATAATATATACTATTTTGTAAGATTTGAAACCAGTAGCTTTGTATCCACCGGTACGCACGTTAATTGGCTACGGCACGATTTGTTTCCGTCTACTGCTACCGGAGTACTGGTACTAGCTAGACATGCATGCATGTCCTTCTACCTAGTGTAGTACCAGTGTGCTAGTACTTCGCTGCTAGCCGAATCGATCGATGCACTAGCATCCTAGGCTACCGTGTTCCTCTCCTACCGTCGTATCTGCCAAGTGTACGGCTCAGATGCGGAAGGACCATATGTAGATGCGGTAGTTCCGGGAGTAATAATATATACATGCTGTACGTACGTACGTACGTCACCTTTGTATCCACCGACAATCCTCGACCGTTTGATCAGAGCTCGGTCGGTCCAGATCGAGGCAAGCAAGAAACCGGGCCTTGCAGTTTCCTCCCAAGATTATATTAATCTTCTCCTACAAGCTGTGTTTGTGCATTTTTTTTTTAACACAAACCGAACAATATACTAATTACTAGGTAGCGAGGCTGTTAGGAACTAACTTTTGGTGCGGTCGTGGAGACCGGGACTTAAATTCTGGTGTCTATATTTAGACAGACGAGAGTATAATCCAGTAAAATTTCTATGAGATTATAGATTTACTTCCGGCATCCGTCTTTCTAGACGTGTGTTAAAGAGACACACTCACGGTGGGTGCGTGCGTATCTTCCTTGTGATAAGAAGAACGGTAGTGAGGCCGGTGTCCTTTTACATAGGGTTCAAAATCTCGTCGAGATTTTGAAAATCTTGGCTTTCGGTTTGGGCCGAGATTCCATCTCGGTGAGATAAAAAAATCTTAAAAATTTTCAAATTGCTATAGTATTTTTGGGATTTTTCGGTGAGATTTTGGTTTTTTTTATCGATATGATCACAGATTCGACCTTTTTCATGTTTGTAGGACTTGATTTAGCACTAAATTATTTGTGTCGAATTGTAATGCCTTTTATGAGGATTACATGTGAAAAATTTGTAAAAAAAAATACATATACAAATTTCGGTCACATTGGCCAAAAATTCATAGGAGTTGAATAGGGCCAAAATGCCGGTTATTTCGGCTGAAATTCAGGTTTTGCCGGCCGCCAAAATACCGAACCTGAAAAAAAAAATTCGGTCAAAATTTCGGATTTCGGTCGCCCCCGATACGTGATCCGAAAACGAAATTTGTAACCATGTTCACACATTCCAGACAGATTCGTCACTCATCTCAGCACGAAAATCATATACTGATGGTGTGATTTACACTCTTCTTCTACGCACAGCTTAAATCAACTAGCGCGGATGCAACGCAACGGCCGGCCTGTCGTTAACCTAATAAACTGTATTACCCGCCATGCATAGCAGCTAATTAATCGAGCTGCCAAAGGCGCATCGGAGCAGCACGCTTTGCTCGGACTCCGAGGCGCCTCCTTTCCTCATGCATAGCTAGCAGCAGCAGGCAGCATCTTTTCTTTCCCGAGAGGCGGATGTGGACTCAAGGCGCTTCCTCCGCACCATGATATGTGGAAAGAGATCTAGAGAGACCATTACATCCCAGCTTTGGGTTAGGGCTTCGTACAGAGATCATGTCGATCTAACATGGGATGGTGGGGGAAGAGAAGCAGCAGCAGCAGCAGCAGCAGCAGCAGCAGACAGCCTTTCTAGCGGCAGGCTTTTGGCCTAGTTTCGCTCCTGCTTGCAGAGGAGATCATCCTAGATGGGAGTGAGACAGTGAGTGAGTGGAGTGATGGCATGGCATCCTATGCATCGTGTGCCTTTGGTGCCTTCTTCTCCTGTGCAGCTGTGCCTGTGCACCAGAAGGCTTTGGTGGTCAAAAGGCTAAGAAAGGGGAGGGAGGAACATGGCATTGCTTGAGTATCAAGGTATGGACCTCTGCTGTGCCGCTCACTGGCCAGAGCAAGTGGGATCACCTCTCATGAGTGTTGCTTCAGATGTAAGATGAGGAGGAGAGAGAGAGAGAGAGAGAAAAAAAAGGGCACTTGATACATCTTGCTGAAAGTACACATTACACATAGCTGCACCGGTGCCAGAGCTGGTCAAGATAAAAAAAACCCAAGAAGGTGTATAGGCATCATCCGAATGTTTTTGTCCTAAAAATCATCTAAACTTTCGACCGTACGATCAAAACACACGTTCGTAGGATCAACTCACCTCGAATTCAGGGGGGGTGTGTATCGATCTGAAAGCAAATCCAATGGCCCAGAATTTGGATGATGGTTGCTAAAGAAAACATCCGGATGGAACTTATCAAAACCCAAGAAAATTACCCCTGATTAGTGGGCGTTATTTGTTCTTTCTTCTTGTGCTGCATTGGTATCTCGACTTTGTGCTTGTAACAGGATGCATTTTGCTTTTGCCATTGCCACAGACATCTGATGGCTTCACTTGACTTTCCACCCAATCTGTCCTGGAAGGGCCCAAAAGTAACTGGTGTCCTAGAACACTGATGATGCAGCTTATGTGCTCTGCAGTTTTTTCATATATTAAAGAAATGTAAGGGGGAAGGAATTGCGGAGGTGGGGTCCCTGTGACTGTGTGAGCAATGGCAAGTTGCACACACAGAGCTGCCTGTTCGTTCCCTTCTAGATCTGCCACTTTGGTCACCCATACGCAGGCAACTCACTCCTGCTGTGATGTGGATCTACTCATCTCAGTTCACTACTTCGAGATGCCATAAAAAAATAGCTCAGTCCCCGACCGCGGAAGCGCCGACAGACGACACGCGTCACCTGCCGTGCTCCTGTAGCTCGGAAGGGAGACAGATTTGAAAAAAAAAAGTTTGTCAATGGACCGTAAAAGTGACGATTTCCTACTTGGACTACACCCTAAGAAAATGCAGGATCTGATGCCAATCCCATTTTGCATCTCTCTTGGCACTTGGCAGGAAGAAACCCCGAGAAAACATATACTAAACGCGGGATTTCACCCCGTAATTCATAAGGGAAAAACTACCACCAATAAATGGTTTTTTTTTTCCCGGTAATTTGTGTAGCACCATCTACGTACAACCCGTGCGTGCATCGTGGCCAAATATTAGACGAGAGAGTCGTAAAAATGTTGTTTGTACATGTAGCAACGTCTCTTTCTCCTACTATTTTCATAATGTCTGTACGATCGATGCCTTCCAAAATGAAAATGCCATAGGATTCCAGGCATCAAAATAAACGGCATTGCATGTACAGGATCTTCTAGCATCACAGGGTTCCAATTTTTTTTTCCCCTTACGTTGTGCATACGTACAAGTGCATCAACATGCAAAGATACCTTGGCCAGCCACTGGCTCTTGTGGAAGGGAGAGTTGATGACTGGTAGTGGTTGGGTAAAGTGGCCACATTTGGATCTACACTGGCTGTCATAAACCAAAAAATTATTGGGGGTGAAGGAATCATATGGATGGGGGGTGGTTATTGTACAATTGCCTCCTTTTTAATGCTGCATTGGATGAAAAAGTAGGACCAAAGGGAAAGATAAACGACCAGCTCAGCTACCCTCAGATCCAAACCTGCTGATAAATTACTCTTTAGAAAAAGGAGAAAGAATTGATTAGTTATATGGGTGCAAAAAGAATTGGTTAATTAGTTATATGCATGGGTGCAAATTCAGATCCAAAACTGTGACTGCTGTACCTCCAATGATGCAAATTTAAAAAAATGTTTTTCTCTCTTTTTTTGCAGGGCTGATGCAAAAGAAGGTGGAAAACATTTCAAAATTTCTAACCAAAAAAAAAAAAAAATTTAAAAAAATGAAGCAGTCGTAATCAGCAATTATCATGTACCTTTTCTGGTTGGGTTTACATGCCAGTGCCCAGGCTGATAATTAATTAGAGCAGACAGCTTCAATGAGGCTATTATGAAGCAACATCCTATATATATTCGTGCTTCTACACCGGCATGATCTGACGCCTAAACAGATTGAGATACGGTAAACTACAGTAGTAGTAGTAGTAATATGACATCATCTACAAGAGTTTAAATCATAGTGCTTATTTATTATACACACACACGAGTACATTTTGATAGGAATCTTATAAGATTATAGATTTATTCTAAGCGTCCGTCTATTTAGATATGCGCTGAAAAGGTAGGCGCACTCTGGTGTGCGTGCGCGGTGAGGTTTGTGCGTATTCCTGTGATCGAAGAGAGATAAATTGTGCGCGCCAAGTAGCGGCGAGATTGCGTTTGTCAGAGAATGTAGGGGACTGAGCAGAAGCCAAGGACATCACGTAGGACTGTAGGATTAGAAATTTCGACTCCCATATATTTACTGCTTCACCTGGTACGCAGGAGTACCTTGGATTTTTATTACTCGCACGCTAGCAGTAACAGATAAGAGAGTTACTCCGGTTGCCTGACTACTGGGGTGAGCAATGAGCTGCAGTACGAGACAAAGAGTGTTACTACGAGCAGTTTTTACTGCTGTAACCAGGGTTAACAGTATCAATACCGGAAAAACCGCTAAAAAGTTGAAATTCAAAAATCGGAAATATTTAGTCAAAAAATCACTGAGAAAAACGTCGGATATCGAAGGGTTAAGAATTCAAAACGTTTAGAAAATTTTTTTAAAAAAAATCTAAAATTGACCGGTGGAAACCGATTGTTGTTGACGAAAAATCAACCGGTCAATTAGTGGGTGCTGACCTTGCGGCACAACTACACAATTTTAACATAAAATCAGTCGATTTTGCCCAAAAGCTGAGTGATTTTCACCGAAAACCGGGCAATTTTTGTCACATAACTTTTACAATTTTTTTTTTGAATTTGACCAGTTTTAACTATCGAGCAGGCTAAATCATGATTTTTGACCGATTTTTAACAGTTTTGTGAACGATGACGATAACGTTCCATTCGTGCAATGGAAAGAAAGGACAATGAGGCATCACTTCATTGTTCCCGGGAATCTTAGGTTAGAGAGGAAAACATACGCTCTCCGTCCACATTTATCCATTTTTATTATGCATCTTTCATTGTAGCGCAAGAATTAAGAGTATATGAATACCTCAATAAATGCAATTAACTTTTACATTATCATCTCTTGATGGCGGTGCTTTCCACTTTATCCCCTTCGTCTTTCTACTGCTCTTTGATCGCCATTTCTTATTCATGCTCTACGTTACCAAATCCGTTCCTAATAGTGTACTAGGAACCAGTGGCAAAGTTAGAATAAAAATAGCGGGTGTGTTTAAAATATTAGACTAAATTAAAATAAATATTGTCGGCGTATTCCACACCAGGGTACTCGCTCCCCCGCAGTAAGTACGATCGCCAGATGGATAGGGCGCGTCTGGGCCCCACCGCCGAGGCAGGGGCGGGGCCACCTGGTGGTAGCCCAGTGGACAAGCGGCGATCAGGCCGCACCACTGGGCGGCTAGGAAGGTGGTCGCCCAGCGGACAAGTGGCGATCAGGCCACACCACTGGGCGGCCAGGAAGGTGGTCGCCCAGCGGACAGGTGGCGATCAGGCCACACCGCTGAACGACCAGGAAGGTGGTCGCCATGCGGACAGGTGGCGATCAGGCCACACCGCCCGGCGACCAGGAAGGTGGTCGCCCAGTGGACTGATGGCGTACAAACCGCTTCACTGGCGCACCGCCCCCAAGGTGGATGCACCCGGGTCAGGGGTATTTAATGCGAATCGTGCGCATTTAATACCAGGCGTGGAGGCTGCAGTTTGGCGGCACGCCTTCCCCAGACGCGTAATAATTACGGGTGACTCCACGGCGGCACCTCATCCCCTGACGGAACGGGCGGCGTTGGTAAGCAGGGAACCCAAGGCAGGAGTGCGACGGCTGCGTCAGACATTGATAGGATGTAAGAACAGTGACAGGCGCATTAAATGCACCCGTGGCAGTGTAATGAGGATGGCTTGTAGTATAGACCTCCCATGCGCCCCCGTCAGCCCAAGTATAAAAGGGGGCCGGGGTGCATGGGAGAGGGGGGTTGGCTCTGGGTTGGTTTCATCCTCTCTAGCTAGAACACGAGCAATAGCAAGAAAAGCAGGATTAGGGCTGTTACTCTTCGGAGGGCCTGAACCTGGGTAAATGTCTTGCGTCTCCCTGTTCTCCTGAGCTTCCCGGTACGCTGGTCATCTTCTTTCTCCTCTCTCAGGCGACCGAAAGCCCCCCGTCTGAACCTCATAAGCACCCGACTCGGAGGTGCCTGTTGGCTAGTACGCCGACAAATATATTAAACAATTTTTGTGTGTTCTCGTCAGTTCGAGGATTACTACTGGTACTTCATTATCTGAGAAATACTTACGTAACATTTGCTTGTCAAACTTTTGTAAATCTATAAACTTAACACCAATCAATCAAACAAAGCAGCTATTGTCTCTATTCAACCCATTGACAAAGAAGTAATAAATTAGAAGAGATGGTCATATTACCTATTTGTTGTTGTGGTAAGCCCACTTTGTAGGTCATGCACTCACCGCCACCTTCCTTGCTCGCTCGTCGTGGCTGCAGTGGGTTGCGCGTCGCAGCAGGCTCGGGCCCTCGCTGGCTCCCCAGCATCCACTCGACACCCTCGCAATTGCCAACTCCCAGCGATGCATATCAAGCGCTCTCGACTCGGCGAGCTCCTATGTCCTTGTGAAGGAGAGGTGTCTAGCCGCACCATCTCACTCTCTATAGTCTATACGTGCGTCTAGGGTTTGAGTCCTATTGTGCAGGCAACAAGTAAAGTTACTAATTGCCAAATTAGACATCTAATATGCAGTGACCCACCAAGCCACATGGTCTAGGAAACAACTCACCCACCCAGCAAATCTTCTTATTCCTCTAGTCGTGCCTGAGCACGTGTGCATTCGCTGTTACTATGCTAAAAACTGAGCGTTGGTGCTAAAGTGGATACTTATAGGCTGTTTGGTTGCCTTCTCTCGCGAGCCTGGCCCGTTCCACTTAGCCAGGCTGATGGGATACGGGATGCACAGATGCAGAGACGGTGTTTGGTTGAGTGTTTAGGAGGCAAGTATTTTGAAATTTAAATATTTTGAAATTTATATAGCAAGTGTGGTCTAGTTTTGTTCGAAAAAATGTCAGGAACCCATTTTTGAAATCGGTTTGGTAATTGGAGATGCTAATCAAAAGATATAAACAAAAAAGAAAAAAAAGAAACTTACATACCCACGTGGCACCGTATGCATGGTTGATTGTGGCCTTACCTGACACGAGGTGCATCCAGAGATCGCCCATTTTCTACGTATCTCGAGTCGTCGCATGGAGAATCTTGCATCCAGAGAGCCAGGCTCAAAACTACATGCAGGCAACCAAACACGAGAAAAAAGCAAGATTCTGCATCTGTAGATGCAAATCTCTGTGCATGCAGGCAACCAAACAGCCCATTAGGGTTCGACAGTCGGAGGGTGAGCTCGAGTCTACTAGCAGCACCTACCTTTTCCAATGGAGTATTTTTTTTCAAAGCAAAATCGGCTTTTTGTGTATCTACTGAAAGACACTAAATCTAGGTAGCTCTTTGCTTCAGTACACATCGCTTATTAGAAGAGCTCTTTTACGGTACAATATGAACGGTTTATTCTTTTCGATCCAATGGATTGGATTAACTAGAGTTTACTTATACTACACATGGTAGTAGAGTAGTAGAATCACCCTTAACAAATCGACGGTTAGATGTGATTTCTACTACACATTTTATACTACAAGTATAATCCACTATAAAATTTCTCTAAATATAATATATATCCGATCGAGAGATGAGAGAGATGGCGGATGAAAAGCATGTTTTGCCCCTGACACCTTAATCTTCCTTCTCTTCTATCCCTTCTTATCGTCTCTTCTTCTCCCGCTGGGCCTCGAGCTCCTCTCGCACTATTGGCATTGACAGTGAGTTCCTATACAGACCCAAAAATCTCCAAAAGATCGAAAACAAAATAGACTTTTTATCCACTCTCTCTTTCCTCTCTAAACTGGACATCATATTTTAATAGTCGGAATGTGGTACCGCAAGGAGGCATTAAAATTTAGTATCTTTCAGCAAAGATCTATAAAAAAAACCAAGTGTCATGTACCCAATCCTAGTTTTTTCTTTCTTTCGGGAAATTGTGCGTTTCCGAGGAGAGAAAATCCCATACGGAATAACATTTAACATATCTTACCCACAAACCATACCGACTAGCTTTGATCCGCGCCATTCAACCGAATTTAATAAAAAAAAAAACAGAAAAACTAAAAAACGGTATACCGTTGCAACGGTATACATCTGAAACTCATAAAACTTATGATTTTTTACACTGAAACTCATGAAACTTAGCACTAAAAACTGATAAAACATGAAACTGATGAAACTAAACACTAAAACTCATGAAACCAGCACTGAAACTGATAAGTTTCATAGCTATACCGTTGCAACGGTATACCGTTCCCTAGTCACTCTAAAAAAAAAAATGTACCTTGGATTAGCATCAAGCATGCCCATGATTGCAGGGCATTACAGGGAGGAGAGATGGTTGCTTTTCTTCGTGCCTCTCTCTCTCTCCTCTCACCCGTCGTCCTCCTCCCCTGCCGCTCTGATTTGATCCCCTGCACATGCCCCCTGTCTCCGCATGAATCTCTCCTCCCTCCCCTTGACATAACAGCACAACACACACACAACCATGGCGATGCCATCGATCCATCCATGCCACGTCCGTTCCATTCCGGTACCGGTTAATTAACGCGCCCCTCTGCAGAGCACACATTATCAAACCTAAGTACCAATATACGGGCATACATCCTGTACGCCTGCCTGCCTCTCGCTAGGCAAAGATGCCTGCTCTCTCTCTCTCTCTCTCTCTCTCTCTCTCTCTCTCTCTCTCTCGTAATGGCTTTCCTAAAATGAGGAGGGCTGAGACCTATTCCTGAGGGGGGGCAAGAGCAGGCTGTAACTGCAGATGTAACAGCCCATGTGAAGTGAAAGAGGAAGAAAGTTTCAGCTCCAGCTTCCGCTTCTTTCTCCCCAGTTATTACTCGGGGGATCATGGATCTTCAGCCATGCACAAGCACAACTCCTCTTCCTTCCTTCCTTCCTTCCCTACCATGGATCTGGCTGAGTACATATGCATAATTCCATATGAATAAGGCAGTGAGAATGCTGCTGCTACCCATGGAGGCAAGAGAAATCTTCCTGTGAACTCTGCCTGCCATTGGGACTGGCTGGCTGTGGCGGATCATACGGAGAGCCTGCCTTTAGCGGCAGCTCAGTTGTGAGTTGTGACTGAGGCATGTAGATGTAGTAAACTGAGGAACAGCAGTTTATAAATTGGGCTTCTTCCGAGCTAGACAGCAGAGTGTACTGCCATGACCAACAGCAAGCAAACAACCAAAAAAAATTTATAGAGAAATGAGGGCTGGGCTGCAGAGGGAGGTGTGAAAAAAAACTCTGTCATGTTGTTCTCATGAATAGAAGATTATCTGCTGCCTATCTGTCTTCTTCTCTCACCAGTGCTGGGTGAAAAGAACCAAAAGTACATCGCAACCCATCCACCAGTGGAATTTTCTTCAGCTCAGCTCTCCATACTCCTTCCATGGATCCGTCCATAAGCTCAAAATTTATGTAAATCTGATTTTCGCGAGGTGCGCAACAAAACGTAGTAAACTCGCATTTGGATCGGCAACCTTAACATGCCAGGATTCAGTTAAATCTGACAGTTCTTTGTATGTTGTTGATGTGCCTAAGAGTTGGGTCCACCAAATTGCCTGCCATTTGTCCCAATGTTCTTCATGTGCTAAAATTTGAGCTGCAGTTGACACAGGAATCAAGGCTATCGACAGCTAAACAACAGAATTGAGCTCATAATTTTGAGGACTGTAAGCTATAATCAATAATTAATAAGATCTCTGGGAATTCTCATACAAATCTTTCTCCCTTTTTCCCATTCATCCCTATAAAACAACAACCTTTTCAATTCTACAATTTCTCCTTCACACAAACCCCCTAAAAAAGAGAAAAAAAAATAAAGAGAACACATTATTTGCACGAGAGAGATTATACCATGGCCGTGGGAACCAAGAAACAAGAAAATAGAGGCAGAAGAGGAAGAAAAAGGGACACAAGAGCTCCAAGAATTCACCGAGAAATGAACCATGGTGCCATGGAGCCCATAAATTACGGCCAATGGAACTACAACGCCAATCCGTCAGCCCGCGCGGATCCGCTTCTTGGGCGGCAGGGACCGGAACACGGCGGAGAGGTCGCGCGGGACGGCGAAGAACACCTGCCGCGCCGATGCCGACGGCGGCGAAGACGAGGACGAGGACGAGGACGGCGACTTCCGCTTGGTCGGCGTCGTCCACGCGGGCTTCCGCGGCGCCGGCGGGCACTCGGTCCGCGGCCGGAGCCTGCTCTCCTCCGACGTCGGCGTCGTGGGCTCCGTCTCCTCCATCGCAGCCGCCGCCGCCGGCAGCGACTTCGCGTCCGGCGCCGTCGATGGCAAGGCCGACGAAGGCTCAGCCGCAGACGCAGCCACCGGCACCACCGTCTTGATCGGCGGCAACGCAGGGAGGACGTCCCCTGCGGCGGCCGGAGAGCTCATCTGGCGCGGTGAATTTTGGGTTTGCGTGTGGGGATCAAGGGTCGAGTCGTCGAGTGCAAGAGGAGGGAAGAGGCGGGTGGAAATCTAGGCTGGAGAGGAGAGAAAAGAAGGGAAGGGAAGAGAAGAGAGAATGAGGCCGTGGCGGTAGCGCCAAGCCTGTTAAATACTACTCCAGTAGTCCTCTAGATAGAGAAAAAGATAAACGCCTTGTGTGTGGTAACTTAAATTCATTGCCTTTGGCTGGCACCGTTAAAAACCAGGATTAAACAATTGTAGTACTCCTCCTGTTTACATGATATATTTTCTCTTGCATATAGACTAAAAAATTATTAAAAAATAAATAGATTATCTTTAATTATTATATCTGAGTACTATATGCAATGCATACATGCAAAGAATATCAGTTATACACGGATATTTATTAGTAACGTAAAAGGGAACATCACACTAATTTGTATTGAAATATAAAATTTAACTTTTATTTATGGACAAAATTATTAAAAAATACGATATATAAATTTAGACTAAATAACGTTTTTGTACGTAGGGATGATAATATGCTGAAGTCTAGCACAAGTTTAATCCAAGTCCAAATTTTTGTTTTTTGATCCAGTCTAGTCCAAATCTAAAACTAATAAGCCTAGATCCAATCCAGGCCCAAATAAAGGCTTGGACATTGATCCAAGCCATTTACATGTAAAACATTAATGTAGATGTGATCAGAATTAACACATAATACATGACACACAACGATTTAGTAGAAAAACGTAAGGCTCAACCATGATCCAATCTGGTCTAGATTTGGTCCAAATAGCTATAAATCCAAAATGAATCCAATCCATTTGCATTTTTGGACCGGTATAATCCAAAAGTCTAGACCGATTCAAGCCCATTGTCACCCCTATTTGTACGAGGGAGGTCTCTTGTGGTTCCACCATGATGGAGTGGTTTTGGGTCGTTGGATCAGAAATCATTGTCTAGGTCTAGGTAGTCGAGAAATTAGAGTGTTGCTGTCTTCTTGCAAGTGTTTATAGGTTCTTATCGGTCTCCATCTTATGGTCAAAATTTAGACAGCCAACCCACTCCTATGAGGACACGGGTTGAATTTTCTTTGTGATGGACAAGATCTAACCTAAAATTTGGCATTCTCATGTAATTAATCTATATAGATAGAGTTAATTAGGATTTTGTTTTCTCGTATATGCATGAACATTGTCGAAACTTAGGCGTGTGGGCATGAAATAACATTGCCAGAGTGGTGTATAGTTGTATACAGATCTTATTGTCGCCGGCGGTAGCTTGTAGTGAACCCAATGATTTCTTATGTGTGGGGAAAGAGAAAACATACTAGGAGTAATGCAAGCAAAGTAGGGGGAGGCAATGATGGTGTGACGAAGAATAAACCCGGGGGGGTGGGGGGGGGGGGGGTTGAATCAAAAGGCACAGCATGCATGCTGCACAAGGTGCAAAAGAGAAACGAGGAAGCCAATAGGCCTCTCGAATATTTGTTTCTTGTAAATCTAGCATCCAATGGTAAAAAAACAACTTCCTTTTTAACCGCAGAAACGCCGGTGGGTGACATGTGTCACCTGTCATACCCGTGTACTGTGTTAGAAGCGCGGAACCAAGGTCACTAGGTGTCAAGCATCACAGGCGCGACCGAAGGGCGGCAACACAAGGTGTCAAGCATCACAGGCGCGACCGGAGGGCGGCAACACAAGTGCGATGTCACGGCCACTGTCGTGGTAGGACAGATTAGCAGTGCGGCAGCCAGCAGCTCAGGCACTGCAAAAACACCTGTCGTCGTGTTCGAGCGTAAACCTATCGTCAGGCTTTATTTGTAAGAAAAAAGAAGGTGCAGGAGCACTTGAAAAGTGTTGGACTAGAGAAACGAGTGAAAAGGAGTAGCTTGGAAACAGCAAGTAGTAAGTAGTAGTAGTAGCATGCCATGGATTCATCAACAGCTTGGAATAGCAGTGGTTGGTTGCAGCAATGCCCCTTTTTTTAATGGTCAGAAATGGCCAGTTAGGTAAGCCATTTGCCCCTGCAGAGTAGGGTGGGAATAAAGCAAAGCCCAAAGAAAACAACAAGGGAACTGGGAAAGGTAGACGAAGCCAGTACCTATATCAAACAACACCATGAATTTGAGCTTCGGCTCTGATCAAACCAAATCTTAGCCCTGTGTGGTCTACGAGACAAATCAGCCTTTTCTTTTCTTTTCTTTTTTTCTTGCGGATTAATAGGGTGGTTTAACCTCTCTTTTTTTTTAACGGTACAAGACAGACATACACAACCTATACATCATATTCATGCAAAATAGGTGGTTTAATCTGTGCAATCAGCATGATAAGGTCTAGCTGGGTGCAGTACTACCCTTTTTTTCCCCAAATTTTTGTGAGCTGTCGTAGATGGATTGATTGGAAGTAGAGGATTGATTGGGAGTAGAATTTGCGTAGACGTAAACGTTTCCCTGAAAGAATAAAGACAGATGGATGATGTAGCACTAACAAATCCACTATCTATAGTGGGTGTACTGGTACTTGACAATTGACATACTGTTTCCTTGCGCTGAGTTGTCGATTTAGAACGAAAAATCCATAACTATTTTTGCAATGGAAAAATTGATGATTTGCTTCGAAGTTGATCGGTCTTTGATGATTTGCTCTAAGATATCTCACTGACTGCGGGTCCTGGGGTCACATGTCAGTGAGATATCGTAGGGCAAATCATCAAAAACCGATCAACTTCGGGGCAAATCATCAAATCTCTCGTCGAAATTTCGTTCTCCGATCAGAGCCGACATCTTAAATCTAGGCCAAATAAAAAAAATTAAAAAATTCAAAATGCTACAGTACTTTCAAAATCTCGGCGAGATCTCGGTGATTTCGGCCAAAATCTAGTATATTTGACCGGATTTCTATTTTTGTGGGATGGATTTGATTGGAATTGGGGTCAAGACCATCCACAAAAAATTTTAAATTTTTTGACATGTTTTAACCATTTTTCGGTCGTTTCAATTTGAACGAAATCTCAGATTCTCCGGTTGAAAAATGACCGGATTTGAAATTTGGTTTTTGGATTTCGTCCAGATTTTGAATCTCGAATTTCGGCCGGCTCTGAGATATATACCGAAAATAAATTTTGAAACCTCCTTGCAAGCAAGGAGGCCCATGCCAAGTATAATTTTTTTTTCTTCTCTGTGTGAAGAAACCGACAAGGTATCCGTTTGGAAGATGAAAGTATGCCCCTCAATTATTGAGGAATTACAAGGAATGCCATTGGCTTGGATGAGAAGGGGGGCTAGGTGAGGGAAAGGATCAAAGGACCGCAAGGCCAAGTTGGCCGGCAACAACAAAGGATGATGATGCCACATGGGCTCTGTCTGTTGGCTTCCATGGGGGGTTTATTTAGCCTTTCTAATGCCCTACTTAATCACCTATGCTTTGGACACCCTTTTGCATTGATTCATCATCAGTTCGCATTAAAGATTTCGAATTGTGGTCGTAAAAATATGGGCCATATTTCTCCGACTAGAATTCGTAGCTTATCAGTTATCACCTCCTAGCTAATGCTTGCTCTCAACAAAAAGTACCAACAAAAATAGCTAAGAATCAAGTGAAATCTCAGACCATGCATGTTGCATGCATTATATATGTTGTGTGCATATAAGGAATAATTAATGATTTACTCTCCGCATGTCAGTAAGATATCACGAGATAAATAATCAATGACACAAGTAAATGAGGATAAACCATCAAATCTTCTGTGCATATATGCCTCGTGCTCCAAATACTGCAACACTTGAATTTTAGTTCCCGCACATGTGTAGCTGCCTTTGTTTATATTTTACTGCTATGCAAATGCAATTATAATGCATATTCATATGCTGAATTTTTTTTAGAATAATGTGCTGAATATATGATTGTTTGCAATTATATATATATGAAATATATATATATATATATATATATATATATATATATATATATATATATATATATATATATATATGAAAAATACTTTTTACTTTCTGGAGTAATTACTCCCATCTCTGAAATATATATAGATTGTTTGCAATGATATGTTTGGTTTGTTGGAAAGCTAGCTTACATGTAACAAGATGACTTAATACGGATCTCCATTAGCATCCAAAATGGGATTAATCAGAAAGATTACTGTATGTTTACGTGTAGTTTATGAGTTGATCAGAATGAGATAACAAAGCTGGTGGGACAATCGTGGACAATCGCATTCTCATGGATACCATGTGGGCCACGTGCATATGTACGTGATAATCATGGCCATGAGTTGCCTATGTAATGCATAATATTTTAGAATTTTGCACTCTAATCAAGATAGTGTAGAAAAAAAAATCAAATCGTCCTAGTTCATTAGCCCAGTTATTACTTTTGGATGGTATGTTATACTCTATTACGCAATAATAAATAACAATAAAAATAAATAAATGGTAGATGCATGTAAAGGAAAAAACAATTAAAAGTTATCACGAAATTATAAAATGATACTCCCTTCATTTCATAATAGTTATAGTTCTAGCATTCAAAATTTTATCAAAATGGTTGTAGTTCTCACATTCTAATATAATTTTAAAGGCAACATGAACTTTGTACCCTTCATCAATACATCCATCATAGATAAGTCATTTTCCACGTCTCCTTATTTTGTGTGAATTTAGTTAGAACTACAACCATTGTGAAACAGAGGGAGTATATTCAAAAACAAAATTTAAAAGATGGAATAACAAGTATTTATAAACGGATAGAGTATTTGTCTTTCCGTGCAAGGATCCAATGTTTATGGCACGTATACTTTAATAAACCCAAATGGGTTGGGTGGACTAAAAGCTTAATAAATTATACTCTCTCAATCATTATTTTTTCTTTGCATATAGGCCAATAAAATATTAAAAATAATTAGGTTGCTCATAATTATTATCTTTAAGCATTATATTTAAATGCATGCATCCAGAGAATATCAAGTAAATCTATATATTTATTACGGGTATAACGAAAACATCATACTAATTTTCATTAGAATATAAAATACACCATATATTTATGGGCAAGATCATTAAACAAAATACAACCTATAAGCAGTTTGTAGACGGAGAGTACTTTTCTAAAAAATTCGATCATATATGGGTTAATATCAATCGGTGAAACTCCGCTCCTGATATGTATATATGTATATATATATATACATATGTACATACATATGTACATACATATGTACATATATATATATATATATATATATATATATATATATATATATATATATATATACACATATGTACAAAATGAGCTTCACACACACACATATATATATGGAGCATCTGAGTGTTTTTTTATTAAATAGTACTCAAATTTTGAGCTTTCAGATCTAGATTCGATTAATAGAATCAATTTGCCATCTCTCATCATATTTTGAGTACTCTATAGGTAAAAAAAATTGAGTTCCCATAAACAAAAAAAAAACATTCGAGTGTATATATACACGCGCGCGCATGTACATGTATTGGAGTGGAACTTACCGATCGATCGACGTACGTTGCTCATGATCATGAACTATACAGTATAATCATAACAAGAACTGGACCGATACTGTATCCGGATATGGCGCGCCTACCATTTATACGTGATCTATAAACTAGCTACTTTTTTGTTCCCATCGAACTAATGCTCTGTACTATGTTGGTACCATGCATTTAACTGGTAACGCCGGCCATCGCACTGGCACACAGCTAACATGTATTCCTATACGTGGCGTATACACTTTATATGTATACATATACATACATATATACATGCACACATATATATACATATATTTATATATATTACGTAGGACAGCATGGTGTCTGAACACCATGATTATTTGCATTCAATTTTTTTAAAATTTTTAGAATGTTAAGTTTAACTAGTTTACTAACTAGGTCAAACAAGTTTGAACTGAAATTCGAACTAGAGTTTTTTTATTTGTGATAGTTTGATAATAGGTATGTGCTAATTATATATATAAATCAGCAAAGCATGCGATTTAAATTCGTTCAAATCTTAGAATTCGAGTAATTTTTTTTCAAGAATATGTGTTTCATTTGAATTGTTATAGATGGGTATATACCTTAAAACTAAAAGTTTCAAAAAATATATTTGAATTTGACTTGAATTCGTGCACTGAGAATCATGGTGCTCCATTACGGCGTCCTACACACACACCCATACTCCCACATTTAATATACCATTTAAATGAATATGTTATACTCCTTTATCATTTTTAGTGTAGTGTAATTCAATATTAATTTTTAAGATACTCCAACGTGAATTGGTTGAAAAAATTTCGTTGAAACCCTTTATATTTTGTCATATAGCCTTTTCCATATAAAAAAAGGGTGTACACAAATTACGCTATAAAGAGTGGATTTCAATGAAATTTTTTATGAAATTCACTTTGAAGTACTTTATAATCAATATTAAAGTATACTCAAAATGATAAAGAGGTATAATAATATCATTTAAGCGGTATATTGACAGTGAAAGTACATACTTCTAAGAGTATGAGTATATATATATATATATATATATATATATATATATATATATATATATATATATATATATATATATATATATAGTACAATTATCTGGGACACCATGGTGCCTGGGCACTATGATCCAAAACGGGTATTTTTCATATGTATTTGTATACGAAAATTTTTGAAATTTTTAGGATGTTGAGTTCAACCAGTTTACTAACTAGTTCAAACAAGTTTGAACTGAAATTCAAACTAAAGTTTCCTTTTTTTGATGATAGTTTGATTGTAGGTATGTGTTGATCATACATATAAATCAGCAAAGTATGTAATCTAAATTCATTCAAATCTTAAAATTCGAGTATATTTTTTCAAAGGTATGTGTTTCATTTGAATTTTTATAGATGGGTATATACCCTAAAACTGAAAATTTTGAAAAATATATCCGAATTTGGCTTGAATTAACACATTTAAAATCATGGTGCCTGGGCACCATGGTGTCCCATTCCATCACATATATATATATATATATATATATATATATATATTATTCAATACGGATTGATTGCTCTTTTCAATACAATGAATTAGGTTAGCTAGTATTTATTTATATTTTCTCTGATAATAAAGTAATAGGAATACCCTCAATAAATCAATTCTTAGATATAATTTATACTATCCAACGTATATGCATGGCTACCTTTTGAAAAACATGGAAAAGTGACGGCAGCACATGGGCTTTCCTCTATGCAAATCGCAGCACGGCGGCCGGGGCTAGCTGTTTGTGTAGCACCGGCCGGCCGCCGGGCTGCGCGCATAGTGGCAGTGATCCCCCAATGATGGATGATCCAAGATGCCGTATGATCAGGCGGCTTAACTGGCCTGATTAGACGGCCAGTTTCAGTTCGAAGTGGTGCTCATATACGGAGGAAATAGACGTGTTACTCCAATTGGGAGGGGGCCGGGTGCCTTTGATGGACCCCTGAACAAAGGCAAGATTTGCAGCTCACTGGTAGAACTAGAAAAATTTCTATAACAATACAGACTTTACACATACAACTCTGTAGTCTAAGGGATTAAAAATCTCAAATCACTAGAAACGAAACTATTTCAATCAGTAGTTTTAGTCTGTGGAAGATGTGATCCTGCAGAGTTTCCAAATTTCTGAGGCGCCTCTGCCTGCACTGCAAACTGCACGCATGCAGCTGCCGGTTTGCAGGCTTGGGCCCGCAAACACTGCGAGGGGACGTGTGACAGTGTGAGGGAGAAGAATTAAAGCCGGCTGCGCTACGAGAAGGGTTGGCTCGCTAGCTAGCTTGCATGTGCTGCCGGAAATTTACGCGTCGCCTCCAAAAACATGTGCCAAGTGCATACCGCCAACCGGTCTTCGATGGGGGTACGTAGGAGATTATTTCTACCTGCCCGACTCATCTTCTCCTTCTGTTCCTCGTTCTTTTCTCTTGTGACACTATACACCAACCGTAGCATGCGTTTGGTTGATGGTTTGAACGGCGCAGAGACCTCTCGGAATCTGCCTTGCGTGATTCATGCTGGAGCATCAAGATCGGTGAGTAAAAATGGAAGCAGATCCGGCCGTGCATCACAAACTCGATGCTACATTAAGGTAGGCACCCGTGTAATCCTGACAAGAACGACGGAGAGCGCGCGCTGGCTTTTTGCTCATGCATCCACGTCATCGCCTTCTTCTTCTTCTTCAACTCGGTACATCATTTTTTTTCCCCGTCTGTCCGATCGATGGAGCAGTTGATCCTTGATCTGACATCCGCAACGGATAATTAATAACAGTGGCTGACATCTTACAGCTACATGTGGAAGAATAGAATGACTCGTACTAGCTACGAATCGCTTCTTCCCGTAGAAATTCAGAAGTGACAGGAGAGCTAGAGTAGAGTCCCGAATTCCAGGTTCACAAAATGCCACCCGGAGATCCTGTTCATATGTAGCACTAACAGCGGTGGCAGAGCAAAAAATTTTTTTTTTTCTTTCTGAGGGGTTAGACAAGTTTAACTATGGTCAAAAGTTTATGGAAAAAATTGCTCAAATAAACAACAGTTAAATCTAAATTAATAAACTAACCTGTAGTAAATCGAAATTCGCTGAATGGACCTCGTTTCCGCCGCATGGTGTGGCTTCCGCCGTGTGGCATGGAGGAAACCGGGTTTCCGCCACACCGTGTGGCTTCCTCCATGCCACACGGCGGAAAGGGGGCGTTTCCGCCACCCCGTGTGGCTTCCTCCATGCCACACGGCGGAAACAAGGAGGCTCTGCCACGTGGCGGTGGGCGTCGGGTCCACACGGTAGTGAGGGAGAGGTGATCTAATGTAAAAATTTCAACCAAAAATACTGTAAAATTTTTTGGAAATATCTGTATGGGAATTTAACAGTGAATGTGATCTACTGTAAAAATTTCAACAAAAAAATACCGAGCCGTTATTTTTAGAAAAATCTAACAAGGTGGTCACATTAAATGGCATTTTTCGAAAACATATTTTCTGGAGATGCAAACCAACTCAAATTGATTTAAAATTTTTACTGTACTTAACAGACGTCATTTCCAAACTATGGTAAAAATTTCAGATCAAGATCATTTATATTTATTTTTATATAAATTTAACATTGCTCTAGGTCTACTATTCCATTTACTGTTTTTTGGGTTCTTGAAAATAATAATTCATTTCCAAATTCCATAAAAATTTTCAGAGGTGATAAATAGGGTATCTAAGGTTTATCAGTAGTCCCATTTAAGTTTTAGACTTTACCAATTTCAATTTGCATTGCAAGTTCTACTTTCCAAGCCAATAAAAGAATAACATAACTAAAATTGAAAATCCAAATGAGCTTTCCAAAATGGTTAAACTCCAAATTAAAACCAAGATCAATAAGAATGTACTGAATTGCATATGGCTTAGAAATGCTAAACAGCAATGGCATGTATGGCACACTCTACCGAGTATACCGGACTAAACCTAACATGCCTTAGGGAAAGGGAAGAATAACAACGGCCCTTCTCGTACACTTTACTGAGTGCACCGAGGATATTTCCTTGCGCAACCCATCGGTGCTCGCCGCTCGCCCTAGCCGCCTCTCGCGCTTCCTGTCACGCTCGGCCTCTGCTCGGCCGCCAGCGCTGCTGCTCGGCCTCTCTCTGCACGCATTTGTTCGGCAACCTTCATGCGCTTCTCCTCCTCCGCCGCTTCAGATCGCAGCTCTCTAACATAGCTCTACGATGCGAGTACTCCCAATTCCGCATCCTCTCCATCTCAGGAGTTCGCCTCAGCGTCAGAGAATTTGATGAACTCGCATAATGGAGGCCAAGTTGGTGACAAAAGATGGTATAACAGTGTTAAGGTTTGGACGGTTTGATGCAACAAAGAATGCGTAGTATTTAACATACCGCTCCTCCGCCAAGATCCGCATCCCGAGCATTGGCTCGAGTCGTGGTTCCGGCAGCTCCAATACCTCATACCGTAAGTGTATGAATTGTCTCAGATTGCCGAAGCGGCAAGGATCCCCGTATAGGCACATGGGGACCTCCGTGTCGCCGGGGACCGACCGACAACGCCGTGCCTTGGGGCGAGGGAACTCCATTGGCACCGGTTGGTTGGCCTAAGAACTTGTGCTTCGTGGTTTGGATTGCTTGCTTCGTGTGAGTATTCTGAGGCGAGCACCGGGTTTAAATAGCCCGCCACCACCAAACGAGAGAATCGGAGCAAAGAGACAAGGTCACTAGAATGCTTTGTACAGCTTTATCGATGACAAAAGTGAAAAGTTAACAGCGTGCTTTTGATATGACATGGCAGGCATCTTGTTACATCTTTGACAAAGAATGCTTTTACACTTTGATAAAGAATGCTTTTACAACTTTACAGATGACATCGACGGTCATGGCAAAGGAGTACACAGCTTTGCAGATGCAATCTAGGCTGGGTTTCATGGCTCAACAGGAAAGAAAAGGACTACATGTTTTGTGCGCGACTTTAATACTTAGGGTTTTTGGGCGTTGAGAATTTATATGCAAAGAGAGCTGTAACTGAGATATTTTTACATAATATGGTAGTCCGTATACGAAATAGCAAATCTGGTACATTCGGACCCAAAAATTACTTCGAACATGCTTTTTTACAGGCCGCCGAAAATCCTTCGTCGTTAGGGTTTGTGCGTGACTTTAATAGTTAGGGTTATTGGGCGCTGAGAATTTATATGCAAAGAGAGCTGTAACTGAGATATTTGTACATAATATGGTAGTCCGTATACCAAATAGCAAATCTGGTACATTCGGACCTCCGTGCCGCCGGGGACGGATTGGACAATGCTGTGCCTTGGGGGCGAGTATTCGGAGGTGAGCACTGGGGCTTAAATAGCCCGCCACCAGCCAAACGAGAGAATCGGAGCAAAGCGACAAGGTCAGCTAGAATGCTTTGTACAGTTTTACCGATGACAAAAGCTGAAAAAGTTAACAGGCGTGCTTTTGATATGACATGGCAGGCATGCTTTTACAGCTTTGACTGCAATGCTTTTACTGCTTTGACAGCAATGCTTTTACAGCTTTACAGATGACATCGACCTTCATTTGGACTATTTGCCATTGTTGTTTTCAGCGTGTTGTCATATCGGCCTTCTCAGCCTTTTGGCATATCACCATTGTCAGCCATTTGTCATATCATCATTTGGACTATTTGCCATTGTTGTTTATTTTTAATACGTTTATTTGTCATATCGCTTTTGTCATATCATCATATTCAGCTTTGTCGCATATCACCTAATATACGAAAGAACACAAGGTTGAATGACTGTTGTCGGTGAATATGATATTACATACATGTAATAAAAAATATGCTCCATTCAACCGAAAAAAAACTTCGAATAACTTGGTGAACATAACAGAAAGCTTCATAATAGTACAAACTGCATTACGATACAACAGAAACACATAATAGCATTAGAACAAAGTACAATAGGGAGAACAACTACAACAGCATTTCTTGTGAACAAGAACTAACATACAAATGGATGCAGGGTACAATGCTTTAGAACTTTCCGTAATCATCACTATCATAGAATTCCACACCCTCTTCTTGAAAAACTCCCAACGGTCACGTTTGTAGTCTTGAGCGCTATGGCCGTCAAGAGGAACAACCAAATCGGGGCTTACAACCGTGGTTATCTTCTACGGCGCTCAAGGAAGCGATCATACGCTTCACGGCTTTCTTCTTGTTCTGGCCGAACTCCTCTCTTTGCGGTAATTCTCGCACTGCTACCCTATTAAGTTCTGCGCTAGATCCTTCCTCCGTGTGCCATTGGAAGCGTCTGTTTAAAGTCTCGGTGTATTTATATCGTCGCCACCGCCGATATTGGCATCCCGTGGGCTACACGACAGTGTTAACATGGTTATACCAAACTCGAGCAGGAGAGTACTCATGAAAACATGAAGAAATCGAAAAATCGTAGAGACGTACAGAGAAATTAGGGCATCTATAATACGCCCGTTCGTTATTTTCTCAGATCGTGGAGTACCAGTGTGGACTTCCACATGACAGTTAGGGCACATTACCCGCCCTGCATTGGCAACCACTGAGCTCGACGCCTTCGACATGGCTTGGACTGAACCGACGAACACTTAAGTCGGTATCTACACGAAGCAAAAACATCAATAAGAAGCATAATAAGTACAAAATAATGTGTACTGAACCAAGAACACAACAATGTGACTCACCGTACAAAATAACTTTTGTAAATAATACCTGTGGAACAAGACGCCGAAATAAAATATTGGAAAAAAGGAAAGCTAAACTACCAGTTCTCCTCTTTGCGCTCTGGGTTTTCTCAACTCAATCCAAACTTTATGAACTCGGAGCAATTTATAGGCAGGGAGCGAGGGAGAAATGAGACAGCTGGCGGCACATCACCGCGCGGGGCGAGGGGCCAAGACAAAAAATCGGCACGTGGCAGCGTTTGTAGTGCGCTCAAGGGGGGGTCTGGCTGCAGCTGGCAGTGGCTTGGGAGTGGCCACCAGTTGGCGGAGCATTAGCGCGCGAGGTGGGGGCCTGGCTGAACAGTAACATTGCAAAACCGCAGCTTCTCGTCGCGGTATTTTTATTTCATTTCGAAATTCGAATATCCGCGGTCCCCGACAGGAAAGAAAGAATCCAGGAGCATCGGATTCCCTTGCAGCTGTGGCTGTGTTTGATATCGACAGATGCATGCAGCTTTGTAGCTGGTAGGGAGGTGCCAGTCAGGCTTTGGCAGCTTAAGCTTTAACCAGACGACTCAGCGATTATGCGCCACGCATGCATTTGGGTTTGTGCGCGGCTGCATGGTAGTTCGTCTACCAAATAGCAAATCTGCTACATTCGGCCTTAAAAATATCTTCGGACATGCTTTCTTACGGGCCGCCGAAAATCCTTCATCGTTAGGGTTTGTGCGCGGCTGTAATACTTAGGGTAATACGGCGTTGAGATTCCGTCATGAATTAACTTGATGCGACGTATCACGTACCGATGCTGTTTCACCCACCAAAAGCCGCCGAAAGCGCGAAGTGAGAGGGAATCGGTTGGCAGAGGCATCGTTTGCCGCGCGCGGTGGGGGGCCTGGCTATAGCTTAGCTGCAGCTGGCAGTGGGCAACAGCTGGCGGCACAT
Source organism: Rhipidocladum racemiflorum (assembly GCA_036346355.1). NCBI lineage: Eukaryota > Viridiplantae > Streptophyta > Magnoliopsida > Poales > Poaceae > Rhipidocladum > Rhipidocladum racemiflorum. The sequence continues at coordinate 78,825,676 of CM070583.1, read as the reverse complement.
TAGCGTGCGAGGCGAGGGGCCGGGACAGGAAAGCTACACGTGGCAGCATCGGATTCCTTTGCAGCTGTGCCTATGCATCGATTCTAGCGGCTAAGTTTCGCATCAATTAAGTTTTAGCCGCTCTTAAGGTCAATTCCCGGCTTCAGTTAATGTCCTAAACTGCCACTTAGGAGTATCCCAAGCTTAACCAAAAGTTTAGAGCCAAAAATTTCAGTCCGCACTTATGACTTTCAACCAACTTTGGAGCGTTGTAACTGGCAATCTATAATGACCTAGAGTGCGCGGGTTACATGGTTGCGAAGTAAAAACATTTCTCTATATAGTGGTGGAGTCATCTCGCCAATCCGGTGTCAAACACTGATTTTAAACTTGGCTCAAAAAGTGAATCTAGCGCTGTTTTTTGGCCAGATTTTTGGCTCTCAGTTTTCTGCGAATTCGAGCTACTTAGAGGCCGAATTGGAGTTCACATTTGCTTAGGAAGTTGTAGAGGGTGAAATTATCTAGCATCTCCAACTGGAATCAATCCATTTGGACATTCCATTAGAAAGTTATGCCGTTTTTAGTTTCGACTGTCCGAAATGGACGAAATTGGTGAATTGGATATTGCGATGCGAATTTGAATTTATTGGAGGCCGAATTTGGAAAAAAATTTGCCTGAGAACTTGTAGGGAATTTCGAGTACATTTCAAAAATGTATTTGTTCCCTTATTTTGGATTAATTTTGAGTAAGTTATGCCGGTTTGAAGTAGTGCCCAGATTTCAAAAAATAAAAAGAGAAGCTCAAAATCCCCAATTTCGATTTTTGTCTTCAATACTGCAAATGGGCTCAGAATACCAGCATCGCATAATTTATTGCAAGAAATAGGAATATTAGTCAACACGTAGCAAACATTTATTGATTGCATTGTTAGTGTTACAAAAAGGTACATACACCCCAACGACAATCACTGTCCCCCAGCTCCCCATCTACTATCATATGCACTAGGGTTGTAATGTTGGGGTTCACGTCTTACTCTTGTCCTTGCTGCTATGACGGTCCAACTTCGTCTGTCGGCCGCGCCATCTGGTCATCCTCGTCGGTCTTTGGCGGGCGACAACATACCCTGATCCAGGGTAAATATTCCATCCTGCAAATGGGCTAGGCTGCGGTGCAGGTGGTAGTGGTGTCTGGTCCAACTGTGAACCACCTGTCGAAGATAACAAGTTAGATCCTCCAGCCTGGTCAGGACGTGGGTATGAGGTAAAAGGCGTTTGCAGCAAGCTAGATAATCCAAAGTCGGCACCAAATGTCTCAGTGAACGCATTGTCGAAGGCCTGCCAGTTTCCTTCATTTTGGGGGAGCGTTTCGCCAGATTCAAATGTCTGCTGGGAGCAGAACATGTCGTCGCCCATCCCGATCGGTGGAGTCAGTGGACGATTCATATCGAGGCCCTGTGACATCTCTCCCGTTGGATGGGGCCCGGTGACTGGCGTGAACGGTGAGCGCCGATGGCTTTCAGCACCATGTGTTGATGTGGATGCCCGTGCCGGCTGTGTCGGTGCCGCCTGGGAAACTGGTGGAGGATACCTCATGGACATTGATCTCAAGGGTGGGGACGAATGTTGGGGGGTTGGATCGGCCGCCTCATCATAGCTTCTTCGTGTGGCCGACCGGTGACCTCCAACTGCCCGAATGGCAGATCGCAAGCGATCCCCCGCCCTGCGAAAGAAACCACGCCTAGGATTTCCACTGTGCTGACCCTGATGCCCGGTTTGCGTAAACATTTCGTCCGCCTCGTCCTGTAAGTTTGCGGACTCCTGAGTCTGTGTAGGAATACATCGTTCTGTTAGTACATATCGATGTCCAAGCTGTACATGCTACGAAAGTATTTAAACACATATGGGAGTCTCAGACACGCACTGCACCGCGGACTCTCTCGGCGTAGTCCTGCACATAGTTTTGTGCTTGTTCGTGGGCTTGCCGTGCACGAAGAACACACCTTGTTCGAGGCCTGTACCAGTCGAGGTAGGCCCGAGACTCGATGCCATTGTAAGGCCCAGTTGGCTCGTACACATCGGGCCGTAGTCGACTCCACCATCGCGTGATGTGTGCTTGATGTACGACTCTCCAGTCGTAGTTGTGGCCTTGTGAGCTCCTCCTGAAAATTTAGCTTACATGCCGTTAGTCCAATATGATGATAACTATAGTGGGACTTCAGAAATGTAATGTTGATTTGAGCTTACCCATGCGACGGACCGGCGGATCGTGGGGGGGTGGAGGAATCAACTGTCGACGACCAAACTGTCGTTGCACACGCTCTGGTGAGTACACCTCGACAGCATTCATGCACACTATGTGGCATTGCGTGAGCCAGAACGCTTCGTCTTGGTTGCACGCAAATGATATGCGTCCTCCTTCTGCTACTTCGTGCATGCGATCGTAGGAGAACAGGTCCCAATCGACGTGATCCTAGGTCAGAAAGTCCAGGTCGGCGACGACGCGCATGTATGACCCGCGATCAACTTCTTGCGCCCAACGCAACCTAGCGTGCATGTATATGTAACCAAAAGTTGGACGCAGCGGCGGGGGTACATCATCGACCACGAGCCTTTGGTAGTAAGGGTTGTCCACTCTTGGACGAGACATGGGAAGGTAAAACCATGACCAAAGCTGCAGAAGATACGGACAACCCGTCAAGATGGAGCTCTGTCTTTGTGCGTCTGCACGCTGCGTCACACAAGGCACGATAGGTGTCCGCTAGAACCGCGGATCCCAAATGAAACCCCTGGTGCGCCCCGTTCGCCGCATCCATGGCTAGTCAGCCGCAACCCACACAAGATGTGTAGCGACGTTGTCTCCATTTGTGTGCGTGAACATCACACCCCTAGGAGTCCGAGTAGGTACACTTCGTGAGTGTCTGCTCACGGTTGCCAGGTCCGCGTCTGCCGGGCAAGCTTGGAACTCTTCCAATCGACGCAACCATGAGAATGACACCCTGGTCGCCTCCCATGGTACTCCACCCCGAACCTACAATTTCATTTAATCATGTCGCCTTTAAAATTTTGATTGAGTGGTGCCGATTAAATGCAATATGTATATGTTACCTGTTCTCTAGGTAGTGGTGCCATGCCACTCGCTCAGCTTTGCAACAACAAATGGTTGGCCAAAGAATAGGAAGCCCTGTAATCAACGCCACATCTCGTAGGGTGATAGTCATCTCCCCAAGCGGCAGGTGGAAAGTATGCGTCTCTGGTCGCCAACGATCAACAAGGGCTGTCAAAAGTGCAGCGTCTAAAGCCGGAAGAGGAGTCCGTCTTCCACGGCCCATGTTTGCCCCATTCATAAGCTTCGCAAATGGGAGCAGCCCGCAATGTGCAAGTGGGACATCGAATCTGCCGTCAAGAATTTTCAGCTGCCGGGATCCCCTTAGACGCATGGCATGAAGCTGGAGAGGAAGATGGTATATCAGACGGAAAATATTAATGTGCATGAAAACCATGAACTTATGTAGTGTGTCTTACAACCTCTTCACGTGCCGCCAATTTCCTGGCCCTATGCTTTGAGTCGATTTGTTCGTGGAGCAACTCTGGCAGTGCCATTTTGGTGGCCGCTTCCCGTTACCTTCAAGAAAAATAAAGACGAGATTACTCCATAAGGAAAAATTTATCATCATCCTATTGAAATAAGAAGGCAACACAATGACATAAAAAAATTTCTCCATTTATTTTCTAGATCGTACGCAAGCGACACCTGACATGGACATAAGTTCGCACTTATACAATATTCGAAATAACTCAATTGCGACATTAAGCCCTATTAGGGCATGCTCTGCGGTCATGGCCCGGCTGCCTGCATTTTCCACAAAGCCGCAGACCAACACCACCTTGTGAAGCATCCATGTCGCCCCTAAGTCGCGATGACGATGGCCTTCCTGGTTGATCCCGCTTCGTCGAAGGGAACGGATGCCACGCATGAGGGGCCACCATGTCCTCAGAACTACGATCGCCAAAGTTTCTTATTTTTGGCTGCCACGTGTTTCGTATAGCTTGCATTCTGTAGTACGGGGACACAAACTGGGCTCCCGTGTTGCCACCAAGCTGACGACAGGCGGCAAGCACGTGGGAGCACGGAATATGCTCCAGACGGGGCTTGTTACAAGTGCAATGAGCCTTGTCCGCTCCAATCCAACACGTTTGGACGGTGTCGCCCACGATATACCCCGAGGCATATTTCCTCCTACATGAAATCTTGAATTCGTTCCGCACGGGATCGAACAACTGCGCCAAGTGAAATTGTGCCTTCAAGCGGCGCTTCTCTAGAAGAGCTTCGACACGCGGTGCAAATGTGGACTCCGATTGTTCTGCTGCACGGCCACGGTCTCGGAAGTACTCCATGGTCCGATAAAAAGTGAGCTCAATTATTGAGCATATGGGCAGCCCACGGACCCCTCTCAGAACGTTGTTGTACGACTCAGCGATGTTCGTGGTCATCACCATGTAACTGAAAATGCAGTCACACTTCAATTAGAGAACGGGACATATTCGGGTATATAATAGAATATTACTTCTTACCGTGCGCCGTGCGTGTCGTGTGCCAGTGCCCATCTCTCCGCCGGTTTACCGGCGATCCATCTTGTGACGTAGTATTACGCCGCATGTAAACTCCTTGACCACCAACAATGGGAGGTTTGTTGCTCCTGATCTGCCACTAACTTCCTCGGCGTTCGTTCAACTGCGTGCAAATATTGCTTCGAACTTACGCGCTTGGTTCTCGCATGCACATAATCTTGAATCGCTTCACCATGCTGCGATTCTTGTATGCGGTGTACAAGTTTGCACCTAGGTGTCGCATGCACCACCGGCATTCCACATCAGGCCAGGCACACGAAGGGTCCCTCCCCCCCTTCATAACCTCGAGAGCATGCAACAGCCCAGCATTGCGATCAGAGACGACGCACACCCCGAGCCTATTCCTGACCACCTTGGTCTTCACGAACCGTATGAACCAAAGCCAACTATCGTTGTTCTCGCTCTCTACAATCGCAAAGGCAACTGGGACTATTTGATTGTTTCCGTCAGCAGCTAGGGCGGTGAGTAGAGTCCCCTGGTACTTCCCAGTTAGGAACGTGCCATCCACACATACCACAGGGCGGCAATGCCTAAATGCTTCGATGGACTGTGCAAATGCCCAGCAAAGCCTCATAAGGAATTGGTGACCTTCAAAGAATGATCCATTCTCTAGCAGACAGTCATTGGTCAATGCCCCATTCTCGTGCCTGGTTGGTCTCAGGCTATCTGGCGCAGAAGGCGAGGAGCCCAGTTGTAGGACTCTTTGAATGACCCGAATAACATCGTTAGGGCCTTCTGTTTTGCTCGCCACGCCAGATGGTACGGGATTACCATCCCGTATTTGCTCTGCATCTGGGCAATTATGGACTTTGGTGCTAGTTTGATGTTAGCTTCGACGACTCCAAGGATTTCTGGGCTATGAATTTGGCATCCATGGAATTGTTTATGCTCATCACCAACTCGGCGCAACAGTGTGCCTCGTAGCGTGTAATGACAAACTGGCTCTCATTCTTTGATCGGAACGCCCGTACACGGTACGGGCATTGTCCGATCTTAACGCATTTAACCTCATAGACATTCGGCCCTGACTTTTTTACATACTGCTGACGCCGGGTCATGATGGCGTAGCTGCTAATGAAGTGCACCACCTCGCTTTTAGTGGGGAAGACTCGTTCTAGTCAGTATGTCACGGCCTGGGGACAACCGAAATATGTGAGTAATCAGCAATTACGCATTGATCCGCATCTAATTGGCGGAAATACACGACAGCAGACCCCACATCATCCTCACCATCCTCTATGCCTTCACCCGTGGCGTCAAGGCCTTCATCATCCATAACCTCCACATCGACCTCCTCTTCGACCACATTAACCCCGTGCTCTCCCCCCACACTCTCCTCTACTTCTGTAGTATGACCCCCAGATGACCCTCCCACCTCTAACGTGTTACCGGCAATACCAATGTCGCCCTCTACAGGCACCGACGAGGTTGCACCGGTGCCTTCCTCCTCGCCTGATTGACGTGGTACCATCTCAGCGTACACACCAATCTGAAAAGATTCATCCACGGCCTTTGCAACGTAAAGGTCCCAGGAACTTCTGTTTCGAAGCTCCCACATGTTGCACACTACTTGTGCGCTGTTCGGCACCAAACGGGGCCGAACCGCTTGTAGGCGCAGTTTATATCTTCTCCGGTCAATAGCTAATGTTTGAGCTACTATCCCTATCAGGTCTTTAGGTCCAATAGGAAGATCTATTGCGGCATGCGTGCGCTTACAGCTCTGCATGCTAACAAAAGGTCCGCGCACTTCTGTGGGAGCATCTCCATAGTAAATATGCAGTGTTGTAGCCATCGAAATCTGTCAATGCGTTATTAAATTTAGTTGTGTCATTTAGTAATACTTGGTAGCATGCAGAACAAAAGTGTATTATTATGTACGCCATTATTTCATAAAAAAATACATTTATTAAATTTGAGCATTTAGTGTCGTTCTGATGTTCATCACGCAAACCCTTTTTTTTACTCCACGTTCGTGGGTCATTTCAACTCCATAATTTTCCAAACTTTTAAAATAAATTAAGGGATAAGTTCTTCACATTACCTGCTGCACAGTACAATTTTTTCGGTTTTCGATTTTTGTAAGGGTTTAGATGGACATATTATTTTTTAAAAGTTTTACTGGAAGTTTGAATCTACATGATAGTTTTACCATATAAATTTTAGCCTAAACTTATTTACCGTTATTTTATAACAATTCTAACATTACATGCTGCACAGTATAATTTTTTCGGTTTTTCATTTTTCTAAGGGTCTAGATGGACATATTAATTTTTGAAATTTTTACTGGAAGTTTGTATCTACATGATAGTTTTACCATAAAAAGTTTAGCCTCAAATTATTTATTTTTATTTTATAACAATTCTAACATTACCTACTGCACAGTACAATTTTTTCGGTTTTTGATTTTTCTAAGGGTCTATATGGACATATTAATTTTTGCAATTTTTACTGGAAGTGTGGATCTACATGATAGTTTTACCATAAAACTTTTACCCTAAAATTAATTATGTTTATTTTATAAAAATTCTAACATTACCTGCTGCACAGTACAATTTTTTCGGTTTTTTATTTTTGTAAGGGTTTAGATGGACATATTAATTTTTGAAAGTTTTACTGGAAGTGTGAATATACATTATAGTTTCACCATAAAAATTTTAGCACGAGAATCACATTATTTATTTTCTTACAATTCTTTTACTACTTTTTCCAGAATTTGAAAACTGCAATGATTAAGTGAAAAAAAATAGCTAAACTACTTCTTAATTTTTTAAAAATTTACTGACTTAGGATAATGGTAATAAATACTTATAGTAAAAATTTCGAGGCCTAGAGTTCTGTCCATAATTCTCCATAATTCTATTACTATTTAGGTCAGCTTTAACTTTTACTCCCAAAAAATTAATCACTACATGGTTTAATGATGTTCACACTGTTTTTGACCATCCTAGGTCATCATCCAGGGTACTTTAGGGTTAGACATAATTTACTAAGGTAATTCTTTTTATTTTACCGTTTTACCATTTCTTATTTTCTCGTTTTCCTTGCTTTTATCTATTCCAACAATCATTTGCTTCGTCCAACAATTCAATAAATGCATGCAAAATCATAAAATACAGCAAACAAATTATTTCATATTTTAATATTCGATTATAAGCTTTTTATTAAATTGACGATGTTACAACACATCACGAATATGAAAACATCGATACAAAGACAAACTAAAAAACCCATTCACACCACCTAACAATGTGTCGACAACACTCCTTCTACATTTTTTCCTTGTACACTACACCTCGTAAACACCGTCTTACCATTTTACCATTTTACCATTTCTTATTTACACTATTCCAACAATCATTTCAATGTCCAACAATTAAATAAATGCACGCAAAATATTAAGATACATCAAACAAATGATTTCATATTTTAATATTTGATTATAACCTTTTTATTAATTTGAGGATGTTACAACACAGTACGAATGATAAAACATCGTATACTAGACAAAATAAAAAACATATTCACACCACCTAACAAAGTTGACATCCCTACAATAATTTTTGACCACGAATATTATAAAACAATTAAAATTATTTCTACACAATTAAACCGTTGCTACAATAATTCTTGACTTCCACTACAATGCGCACCATCCAACTTATGTACAAAAAATTATATAATCATTACCAAATAAACATGATTTTTAATCACATGAACTTAATAAAAGGGTGTACAACACAAAGATTAAATTACCTTCACAAAGACCGAACAGATCGACACTCTTACAATAAGTCCTTGCCTCGCCCACCAATGCACCTTGCAATTTATTTAAGTTAAAATATTACTTTATGTACGTACCAACCACCGATAGTAATGTCGACCTACATCTAATGTAACGATGGTACGTATTACTACGATTAATAATTGTGCTAAAATCATTTCTTATCAACACCCCTACTACAACAATACTAGGCTTACACTACACTCATAACCACCTTCCATTTTATTTACACTAAATAATGTCGTAATTAGCAAATATACATGTTAATTTAAAAAATGACGTTAGGCGATGTCGTGTATTTTCATCATACAATAACCCTACTCGCATGAAATCATTTGAAAACCTATTCGCAACAAATAAGCACCATTTTACTAATTCCCGCTTAAAACCTCATGTACATTCTCATATAAATCAAATGGAAACAAATATTATAAAACATGACAGAGATAGCACCTCAGGAGTGGAATAAGAACAAGAGCGCTGTGAGGTCCAGATCGTTACACCTAACAGTTCATTTACATAAAATAATACAATAGTTAGCAAATGAAAATACACAAGACACACAATAAACCGACAGAGAACCTCGTGAGAACGCACTTTGTGAGCCGAGTGAGAGATGAGAGAGCAGAGCATTGCTCGAACCACAGCGTCTTATATAGACGAAGCGGCGATTAGTTTAGTTGATGATTATATTATGTTAAGCGAGTCATTTCACAAATTAAGTTAGTCATTAATTAATCAAATGACAAAAGGACAGAAACTTTCGGTGGCTCCATGTGCATGCAAACAAAGAAAATGAATCACGGGTGACCAAAGCCGAGACCTACGGGCTCCATGTGCATGCAGACAAAGAAAATGAATCACGGGAGGAGCAAAGCCGAGACGCGACGGCGAAGCAAAGCGGCGTGGGGCCGGCTCGAGCTGGCTTCCGCCGCCCCATGCGCAGAAGCGGGCTTCCGCCACCCCACTTCGCCGCCCGCAAGGCGGAAACGCCCCCTTTCCGCCGTGTGGCATGGAGGAAGCCACACGGTGTGGCGGAAACCCGGTTTCCTCCATGCCACACGGCGGAAGCCACACCATGCGGCGGAAACGAGGTCCATTCAGCGAATTTCGATTTACTACAGGTTAGTTTATTAATTTAGATTTAACTGTTGTTTATTTGAGCAATTTTTCCAAAGTTTATCCGGGAAGATGCGATTGACAGCCGCTGAATTGCACTGGAGTTTCGCTCCTTATCGTACGGTGCATTCGGAGCTCGATCACCAGCAGTGCCGCTTGGGGCATCGATATCCGCACAATCACGTGCTCATCTCCGGTTGCATGATTGGAGCAAACGATGGAGCCGGTGTCCTGCCCATGCATCGACCGGGCGGCCGGGTTAGCCTCTCCGGTTACTACCGGTGATTCCTCGCCGACGCCGTAAGGCGGGCGGCCGGGCGCGCGGGGGCTTGCTTTGTCTCCGTGTCGTCGCGTGCCGCGACGACGGCGCGCCGGTCGATCTGCGGCAGCGGCGGGTGACGTGCCAAACTGCCAAATGCGGCGTATAGCTTGGGACGGTAAAAATGCCTGTGGATCCGGATACCCGCGGGTACCTGACCCGGCGGGTTGGGGTTCGAGTCTAAATTTGAACCTACAGGTATATTACTTCGGGTCCAGGTCCGGGTCTGGATCTCATTTTGGACCCGTGGGTACCTAGACCCAGACCCGACAAGACACTGACATGTGGGTCACCACCGTAATGCTGCTTTGTTGTTCCGGTAGGAAAGTTCACTTGTTCTAATTTGATTTTGTTTAAGGTATACAACATTAATACTTAATCGAGTGAGAATGAATAAGTGGGTCACCACCGTAATATTTGTAACAAGAACTATTTTTGCTACTGTAATGCTGCTTTGTTGTTCGGGTCTGGGTGCCCATCGAGCCGAGTCTAGGTCCGAGTTTGGACCGTGACAGACTTCGAGTCTAAATCCGGATCCAGACTTCGGGTCTCGAGTCCAAATTCATAGAGGTTGGACTCAGAGGTACCCAGACCCGTTGTCATCCATACCTACAGCGCCGAGGACCGATCGAGCTGGCGATCAGCGCCGTGCACTGGTGTGGTGCGTGCGGATCTAGACCGATCAGCGCCGTGCACTGGCGTGGTGCCGCGCGCAGGGCGGATCTAAACTGTTTGGATCGGGCTAGCTGACACCGACGTCTTTCAGTCCAGCCTGTATAAACCTCTATACAAGTACTGTATGTACTTAATATAGTATTTAGTTATGATAATTAGAGTTATCCTAGTTATTTTTAATATTTTTTATCTATATACCGAAAAGAAATATATTTTATAAACTTAGACCATGTATTTTTTTTCTCTGATACGTCTCTGGCATGCCGTGGTGCCGATTAGGGGTGGATAACGAGCTAGTTGAACTTTTTTTTTAGCTTTCTTCGACACTGATTTATTCTTATTTATTATAGTCTCCTGTATTGTTTGAGATCCAACTTCGAACCGAGCTTAACGAGCCGAGCCTAACGAGCCGAGCCGAGGTTGACTCTGGTTCCAAATCAACTAATTTTTAATTTAAAAAAAATGAATGTAATCAGAGTAATTTTGAAACGAGCCACCGAGACTGCTCAACGAGCTTTTTTTTTTTCCAGCCGTAGTGCCGATGCCGTGCACTGGGGCGTGCGGCGTCCAATCCAGCAAATTTTTGCGTGGTTTTGTGATTTGGGCTTTCGTTTGCGCGTCGTTTGGTGGTGGGCGGTGAGGCGCGCACACCGCACTCGGCCCAGTGAGGCCGAAAAGGCCCATATCATGTGCTGCGTCACATCACGATCGGACAGATCGAAGGCCCATTAGTATGTGACGATCCCTATCCTGCGGGAGTGCGTGGCCTCTGGGCATTGTGTATTTTTGTTGGCTGGCTCAGTTTGACTTCACCTATAATGGTTTCAGATCCCTCTGAAAAAAATAATGGTTTCAGATAACCAGATATGGTAGTAACAAAGGTAATTAATCCCTCTGATGATCATGTTGTGTTTGGAGCGATGCACGCTTAGTTCTTTTTCATCGAGTCAGCCAGACGAGGTATTGGTACTTTCGCATAAAACATAGCCTGCCAAAAAAAAAATGGTGTTTAATCTGCACACTAGGTCACATTATCCGCCCCAAAGCGGGTCAACTTTGGAACGGACTCACCAAGCAAAGATCAGAAACAAGAAATGACAAGACGATAGAGGATAGCATTAACCGGATTATCCCAGGCGCCACATGCCGCCTAACCCACATAAACCAAAGTTTTTCTTAAAAAAAAAACTGAGGAGATGGAGGGCAAGTTGCAGACAACACCTGGAGACAGTGCCCGTTTCGTCGCCTCGGTGGCTGGCTACTGAGTAATTGCCGTTGCACCCTGTCCGTCCAGTTGGTCTCCTTGCCCCTTCCCATCAAAGCTTAGAGCTTCCAAACAAAACTTTTCATCCTGACGATGCTTCGACGAGGCAAAACTGACGCAGACCACTCCAGTCCAGGCCATGCACTCCAGAGACCAGACGCAGGGAAATCTTTGGTCCGGTAGCTTTCATCGCTTGGCGACTGAATTGATGATCAAGAAGCGGTTGGACATGATTAGACAGGAATACCCCAAGATTCCCAAATGCAGGAGATGAACAGGTTCTATCACCATTCACCAATGGACTCTGCTCCAAGGGGACCGTAGCATGTGGCAGCGAATGGGCAAGGGGCGGCCAAACCCCAGCAATTTCCGCCCTCCCTTTCCCCGGGATTCTTCAGACGATTACCAATTCTCTCCTCTCTCGTTTGCGTTTCCATTTTGAGTTTTTGGATTAGATTCTTCGCTACCTCCGCTCGACATCTTTGACCATCCGTTCCCTAGCAACCACCGGTGTGGGGTTGCGGCATTTTGGACCGGCAGAACGTGTCACCTCTCACGTGTGCTCAATCGCAGCCGCCCATTCCGATGAGATATTTCTTTCCGGAGTCCTGTTGCCGAGAATTTCTTTCGGCGTGATTTATGCTAGGTAGAGCCGCGCGTCGCGCCGGGTGAATCTTGATAGTGTTTAGATGATAAAAGTAATCTCCACGGTGGATGTCATTTCTTTTCGTGAAACATTAAAAAAAATATAAAGAAAACCGAAATAATCACGATTTTAGAATTCGCGGAGAGCTTCTCGTTGAAACGGCGTAGGAGAAGAAGATACCAGAAAATTTATGGATTTTCCCGCAAGAATGGGGATGCAATTTTCCGGAACCATGAGTTTTTTTTTTTGCAAAAAGGCTCGGTCTGGATCTGGATGCAATTTTTTCGAACTGCGAGGATTTTTTGTTTTTTTGCAAAAGGGCGCGGTCCAGAGTTGGATGCTAATTTGCGGAACACAAGGGGTTTTTCTTTTTTGCAAGAGAGAGGGTGAGAGGGTCTCGTCGTAATTTCGGGATTCACGGAGGTCTCCTCACAAAAACGATGACGTGGTGGGCTAGCTGACCGAGGATTTCCTCTCGCGTAAGAGGTGCACTATTTGAGAATTGTGTGTTATGATATAGGTAGAGTTCAAGCCCAAGTTTGGAAGGACTCTATCTATCAGTGGAGGAATCAAAATCTATCTCCGGTTGGTTTCGCTATATATTGGGCACCTCTTTTACAGAGGGAATCAATCTAATAAAGAAATAGTACCTTTCCCCCTATATTGTGTGCACTTGATTGATCGCGGATGAATAACTACGTTTTACAAAATTGTGGACTTAACAAGTAAAATTAAGATATCTCATCCTGCATATTTCCTTGCTCAACAATGTCTAGTAGTTACAATGCACAATGTAGCTGCAGAATATCCGGATCTCCAGATATACAGTGCTCCAACATGCATAGCATGTTTGCTTAGCAAGACAGGCCCAAAGGTGGTGTGGATGGATGAATCCATCTTATCCCTTGCAGGCTAGCTGGCTTGTATTTGTTGGTTGCATGCGTTGAACTTGAGGTGGGCGTTCGGGTTTACCCGAAATTTCGGGTCGGGCTTTTCGGGTTTTTTATATTTCGGGTTTCAAACATATAAACCCGAACTGCACCAGACTCTGCACCGCACTTTCGGTACCCACAATTTTGCACGGTTCAGTAACAAAGAACTACCCGATACACCCAGCCATGCACCGATTGATTCAGCTTCGATCTGCGCGCACAATAAATGAAACTTCAGACCTGCAGCGGCCAGCAGAGAAACAATATTCCGATTCGACCACTCACACATAGCACTAACGAGAGCACACATACAGAGTCACGCCTCACACATAACAGAGAGCAAGAGAGCACACACTGACACACGTAACACACAGCTGTACACATTCTCCAGCAGTACACGCCTACACGGCACAACCGCACAACACAGGCATACGGGTATTTCGAGTTGAATGGGTACTTCGGGTACCGCGGGTTAAAACCCGATTAGGCCCGAACTTAATTCGGGTATTCAGTTTTGTTACCCGCTGGAACTATTCGGGTAACGGGCTTCGGGCTAAACGGGTACGGGTTCGGGTATTTCGGGTAACGGGCTTCGGGCTCGGGTTTTATGCCCAGATCTACGTTGAACTGCAAGCCAATCGCAAGGCAAGAGACAAAGATCTCGCACGACATCTGGCGCCATAAGAGATGTAGATCATAGGAGGCCATTAATTAGTGGGCGGGGGGGGGGGGGGGTGGGCTCAAGCTGGAAAAGGACTAATTAGCCGCAAAATAGCTGCACCACAATCTCTTGTCAAGTTGTCATCCTTTTAAAGAGATACTAGAAAACGGATTATGATTAAGTGATGAAGCCAAAAGTAAGCATCTTTCTAATAGGCAAGTTGGATCTTATAATAGTACATGAATTCTAGGCCTACCCCACAGTGATGAACTGATGGTAGGGCATTTCTTTTAAAGAGAGCTGAGTACAAGCGAGAAGCCACCCATATCATCCTCATGCCACACATTACAAATAGTTACGAGGATCCTAAGTTATTTTCTCTAATACTCCCTCCGTTCACAAATAGTTATCATTTTGGATATAGGTGTAGTCAAACTTTTAAAATTTTAACTGTTAATATATTTTTAAATATTTAAATTGGATACATAAAAATTATATGTGTAGATTTGTCTCGAAAAAAATACTTTCGTAATATTATAGTTTTATTAGGTTTCAGAAATATATTATAATAGAAATTAGTGGTCAAAACTGTGTTTTGGAGATTATCGATATTTAAAACGATGACTATTTGTAACCGGAGAGCGTACCTTTCTCAATCTCACCATTGCCTTAGTTTCTATGTAAAGTTTAAAATATTCCTTACTAGTTACATGCCCGTGCGTTGCTACGAAAAACAAAATTGATAACGAAAAATAAAGATTAAAAAATAAAAAAATTATTTCATAAGATCAAACATCTATCTTTAACGCTTCGTTTCTTGCGAAAGCTGGCTAATTAAAGCAACGCTTCGTTTTTTGCGTAGTACAATTAAGCAGGGCAATTAAGTAGGACAATTAAGCAGGGTAATTAATGACGTGGGTAGAACTCACCACTGCCACCAACTGCTGCTTTATAAGAGTAGAGATATTTATTAACTAAGAGGACAATAATCAACTGCCACTTGGCTAATTATGGCTGTTCACTAATCATGGTCCTTGACCCAAATCCAGCCCCACAAACAATTCCCTTTCTTTTGACAGCACCACTTGGGGAACAACAATATTAAACACAAGATGCTTGGAATATTCTCTTCGCCAACACCCATACACGAAAAAAGTCACCGATAAGCTTATAACCACACTATCTTCACTTTATCTTGGCGTTTGGCTTAAAATATTGCACTACACTTTGCGTACCGACATCATCCAATCCTACTGAAAGAGTAGTCTGAGCTGAGAAAACTACATCGTAATGACTAAGGATACAAATTTGAGTAATATTTTAAAAAAATTATCCATATGTTTGCTTGCTTGAATAAAACCATCCCATCCTGAATCAAGTGATACAAATTTGAGTAATATTCTCTAGATATTGAACCATCTCATTTACCCAAAATAATGAAACCAAATGGTACAGGATCATCCCATCCCATTCACCCTTATCCCATCAACCAAACACACACTAAACCCATAAGAACATCAATGAAATTCCACAGCTTCCTAGAAAAAAAAGGAGGAAATTTCAGAGTCGACCAGATAATTTTTGGTTTGCTTTTGAACATTCTTGGATACGCCAGTATATCATTCTTTTTCCAGAAAATTTCTCTTGTCCTGCCCAGCAAGCGTAAAATATCCTATTTCGAAGCTGGTAAAGTTGAGCTGGACCTACGTGTCGGTGAGATCGAATGGCATGCGAAAGCGTATGAAACTTCTTTGAAAATGTGAAGTAAGCTGAGGCTATTTCGTCAAAAAAAATAAAAACTTGAGGTTAAGAAAATAGTATTCACGTGTTTTGTGAACTCCCCCATGCACACAGATGCATGCGAATAAATTAAGATAAGATGGGATTCTCTTGCAGATTTCCCGAACATTGCGCCACCAAACATGCTATGCACCACTTATGAAAACCTTTGCTTAATTGTCCTCGCCATTTTTTTTAAATATGTTTACTTGCAAATATAATTATAAAAATAAATTTTTTAGTGCGTAAACATTGTCAGGTGACATATATCACCTATAATGTTCGTGTACCGTAGCAGGAGCCCAAACCCTCATTAGCCTGGTTAACCGTGGCAGCAATCGGTAGGCTCATCGCGGTAGGCTTGCTGCCGCGTTCCGCCAGCTTGGCAATAAGGTGCCGAGCTCCCCGAGCAGGGGCGGAGCTAGCCCAAGGCCACGCCACGGGCTGGGCCAGCTCTCCCACGAGCTGGACTACATTTGTTTGCATGCACGTTGTCAGAGGCCCAGCTCTCTATCGGACCAGCTTGGCCAGCTCTCCCACGGGCCATCGCTCCAGGCCTTGGGCTCAGGCCCGAGGCCTAGATGCGCCCCTGTCCCCGGGCATGGCAGTACGTCCTGTCAAGTTGCCATGGCTCAGCAACCAGCTTCTACCGCACTCGTCCTCCTGCCACAGTTGGCCGTGCTGCCGCGAGTGCGATCTCCTGCTACGGTATACGGGTGCGACACATGTCAGCGTTTTTACAATGAAAGAAGAGACAATTTATAAATTTTTATTCGCAGCGGTCATACTTAAAAAAAACTGTCAACGGACTAAAAAAGCGAAGACATCGGCTCTTATTGCAATTTACTAGTACAAGCCTACGTTGATTTAGAATTTTAGACCAAGACGAGAGAAAAATAAATGCTAAGGCCAACTGGGGTTAGTGCATGCATGTACGAAGATTAGCGCGTGGTCATTATGTCTATCCATCCATGTCTCTAGTCAGATTATAAAATCCAATAATCTAGAAGCATGCACCGTGCAGGTTAGCTCAGTAACAGTTAACTTTGAACTCTTCGTACTCTGCTGGTTAAAAATAAAAGACACTGGCAAACGGCTCTTTTAATTGGTGCCTCAAGTTAGAACGTCCTGGTTACAAGTGAATCAAACTCCTTAATTAACATCAAAATGGACGTAGTACTGAATATAACTGTTTGTTAACGGAAACAGTCTAAAACACTTGATCCTACTAATCTGTTGAACGAAAGCTTATCACCAAACCCTTGCAAATGATATAGTAATTAATATAGTGTGCTCATGATCGCCGAAGGTGTCCTATCAAATTGGACATTGTATTGAATAGAACCTTTGTAAAACAGTTAGCACCGCTAAACTGTTAAACTGAAAGCTAATCACTGAAGCCTTGCAAATCATAAAATAATGATGTGCTCACGATGACCGAAGGTGCAGTGTACTGCTCCCTCCCTTCACAGATAATTTTTATTATAATATATTTATAAAACCTAATAAAATCATAATATTATGAAAGTATTCTTCGAGACAAATCTACCCATATGATTTCTATATATTCAATTTAAATATTTAAAAAGATATCGACAGTCAAAATTTAGATTGTTTGACTACATCTATGTCCAAAACGATAACTATTTGTAACTGGAGGGGGTAGCTAGAATGGCACACATTTTAGATGTATCATGCTGGTTTATTGGCATGGCATGCATTGTAACTATAATCACCCAGATTTACCTCAATTTAGATTAACGGTAGAATGGAACTAATTTGAAAATAAAACGGATGGTTCTATTTCAATTTATTTGCTTCAAAAACCAAGGTGTACTGTCAGAAAGAAATACGTAAGAGAATGACTAAAAAAATTGTGGTGCATAATGAGTTAGACCAATATGGTTCAGAAAGGTTACTTCTGTAAACATAAGTCTGCTATTAGTAATTAGAGACAAAAGCATGCACCCTTACTATAGTTGCTAAAGTACAACACATCCCAGTGGCACAAATGGAAAAAAAATTACATAACAATTTGTGCAACTAAAATTTGATTACGATATATGTGCAGTTAAAATCTAATGGTTGTTAAAGTAACTATACCGGAGGAGCAGCAGCCGTCACCCACTTACTACAAGAATCCGGCAAACCGACAGCTGAACAGCTTAGTAGTAATAGAAAGCGATCAATCAAATGCATGCATGTTACTGGAAGGAGATCAGGTGCAGCGTTGGATTGCAATTTAAACAGTCTCCGTTGAACCATCCGATCTAAAATTGTCGGTTCAATTAGCCAAACAAAAAATATTGTGCGGATTTCTATTGTGCAAAAACCCTGATAGTCATAGTACTGTAGGCATAGCAAAAATATTGTTCATTAAAATTTTAGTCGATCCAAACTGTCTGTATGCTCGATTAGACGGTCCGAGACTATAGAGACCGCTTAAATTGCAATCCTATAGCAACCGGAGGGGAACCCTGTCCATGTATACTGCTCCCATTTGTCATCCTAAGCCACGTCTCATGCTTCTACAGACCACACCACTAGTGTTCAAAATTCGATTCAGAGAAAATAGCTCCAAATTTGAAATTCATATCGATCTAAAAATCGGTCGAAAATCTAAAAAATTGAAGAGTTTCAAAATCAATTTTTTTTAAAAAAAAAATATAAAAAATCAACCGTTTTCATGGAAAATCGATGGAGTACTTAAACTTTTTTAAGGGTTTTAGAAGCCAAAAATCAAACCATTTCCAATTATTTTTTTGAACCCTGCGCATCACAGCTACAAATGAGCCAAGAGACCAAGCCACGTCACACGTACACAGTATATTTAATGTATTATAATAAGTACATGACCTGACATGTACTGTACATTATCATTAGTACTAGTATTATATTACGTGTAGTAATACTAGCATAACATATAGATTATTAAAATATTGAAAAAAACTAGATCATATTTAAAACACTGTATTCAATGTATGCACATAGAGAATATCAAATTTATCAAGATACTTATTAGGGTCTAAAAGAAAATCATGCTAATTTTTTGCATTAGAAGATGAAATGTGCACCTATAAATTTGGTCGAAGGGAGTATACTATATTCAATGACTAGATTATATTTAAAGCACTATATATAATTCATGCCCATAAAGAATATCAAATTTATCCGGATATTTATTAAATGTATAAAAAATATATAAAACTAATTTTTGTACTGGAGGATTGAAATACGCCACAGTATACTACAGCCTACAGCCCAACCGCGTCCATCGGGCTATCGGTGAACCGAGCCCACCGAGCGAGCGGGGATGTGTCAAGGCGTCTCACCAGGGCGGACGGAGACCGGCCACCTCCTATACCACGCGCGCCAGCCTCGGCAGTGTGGACCAGGCGCATGCACCGCGCCCATCGTTTTCGCTGTCCTGTACTAGCTCTTCCCCACTATAGAACACGGCCTGCCTGCCTGCTCTGGTCAAGCCTCTGAATCCTATCCTTCCCCTTCCCTCTCAGACTCTCACCAAGATTTCTTGTCCTGTTGTCCTTGCCTGCTCGCTTTGCTGTGGTCTGGTTCTTGGCAGACGCACCCACCGGCCCGCCGATCCATCCATCCGTACGTCGCCCGAGATTTGGTTGGACCTTGTTGCAGGCGCGCATGTCCACGGCGGTGGCGCCCGGGACGCCGCCGGCGCACGGCTTCCGGGGGCCGGAGAAGGGGAAGGCGGATTCGGGGGAGGAGGAGAGGAACGCCAATGGGCTCTTTTTAGAGGAAGGGGAGGAGGAAGAGGAGGTGGGGCCGGGGGAGGCGCTGTCGGAGAGCTCGTCGATCGGGCCGGCGTCGTCGGACAGCTCGTCGATCGGGGAGAACTCGTCGTCGGATAAGGGCTGCGCGGCCGCGGGGGAGGATGAGGAGGGGGAGGAGGTGGAGAGCCAGGTGAAGGGGGTGGAGGAGGGGCTGGGGACGCTCGAGTCCTTGGAGGATGCCCTTCCCATCAAGTAAGCTTACTTATCTTCATCTCCTCCTCGGCTTATTAGCTGAGGTTTTAATTTGGTTAAATTTGTGTGATCTTGTTGTGTTCGATTGAAGTTGTTCTATCTGTTCTTGGTCAAAATGGATATGGCAAGGTTGCTGCTGCATCTTACATAGTGGCTGTGTTCCTTCTGCTGGAATTATATATTAAGGTTAAAATCACACTAGTGGAGCTTGGAGAAAGGTTGCTTTTTTGCAGCCTAATTAAAACGAACTACGGATCTTGGTGTGTGTGATTAGCTAAGAATCCAAGCAAGTGATGAGCTACAAATTGAACCTTGTTGTGTATTACCAGTAATTACCAGTAAGTACATCAAGAACAGACCAAATATTGGAATATATCCTGGACAAAACCTGACCAAGATTCATTCTTTGATAAAACGCAGGAGGGGCCTCTCCAATTTCTACGCCGGCAAGTCCAAGTCCTTCACGAGCCTCGCGGAGGCGGCGACCACGGCGGCCGCCAAGGAGATCGCCAAGCCGGAGAACCCCTTCAACAAGCGCCGCCGCGTCCTCGCCGCGTGGTCGCGGCGAAGAGCCTCCTGCAGCTCGCTGGTCACCACCTACCTCCCGCCTCTCCTCGCCCCCGACCACGCCGTGGTGGAGGAGGAGGACGAGGAAGAAGAGTGCTCGGACAACGAGGAGGACCAAGAACACCAACGCAACAACAATGGCGGCAAGAGCAGAAGGGATAAGAATGTGCCCACATTCCCTCCACCGAGGCTCAGCCTGCACACCCAAAAGGACGCCATGATGAGGAGCCCGAATGCATCCTCCTTCAGATCCCCTAGGTCGTTCTCCCTGTCTGATCTCCAAAATGCAAGCTATAACTAGCTAAAATTAGACCACTTCTCTTGGCTTAATTTAGGTGTGAGAGATGCTGTTACTGTTGCTACCACTATATAATCAAGATATATATAAGAACCTTCATTTATTTTGTGTGTGTCTGTCTCTGGCTAGCTGGTCTCTTGAATATTTGATGACTTGAACTGAACAATTCTATGAGCAAACTGACAGGCTATGGTGTATGTATATATGTGACTGGTGACATTTCTTCCCTTCTCATTAGGGCTAATCATGTTGAGCTTTGTTTAGCTCATGATGGTGATGAGTGGTTTGTTGATCACTAATGTTGTTGGTGTGGCCTGTGGCCTGTGGCAGCAGACAAAATGGTGGGCGATGAGTCCTATGCCTAATCTGATAAGCATCCAGTAGTTAGTGACCATTTTTTTTTTGTTTCTTTACTTTCTAAGCTTCCATTGTTTTTCTTTACCCGAATGAAATGATTCAAATATGTAGACTAGCCGGCGACACATCTAAGCATAGCACAAGAAAAAGCGACCTCCTTTCAGAAGATAGCTTTGCCTCCCAGAAAGGTTGCAAACATATCAAAACAGCAAAACGCCGTGTAGTTGTAGATCCGGCACAAGAACTGGTTTTTAATGGGCGGTAACTTCATTCCTACAAAAACAAAATGAAAATTAAGCTATCGAAGCAGCAGTGAGTTGCCACGTGAACGGTTCACGAAGCAGAGTAAACCGATTTTGTTTGGGGAGACATGTGAAGGAAAGCAGCGAGTGGTGAACAGGGTTCGCAAAACCGTCGAAAACCGCGATTTTCGACCGTATCGAGCCGGTTCGAAATCATAAACCGGTCGGTAAACCGGTTCAATTAAAAAAAAAATCAAAATTTTGAAAAAATTTATGCGATGAAAACCGATCGAAAACCGGTGAAAACCGAGCGGTTTTTCGAGAAAACCGACGAAAACTGCTCAAGAAACCGATCGCCCAAAAGGTTCAACTCGTCGAGCGGTTTTTCGAGAAAACCGATCGGTTTTTGAGAAAACCGATCGGTTTTTGTTTTTGTTTTAAGTTTGATTTGAATTTTTTTGTTTAAACGCTCGGTTTCGAAAATCTTCGGTTTTTGACGATTTTTGACCGATTTTCGCGAAAAACCGAAGCCGAGCTGGGTTCGATTTTCCACCTCGAAACGGTTTTGTCAACCCTGGTGGTGAATCGCATCACATCTCGCCAGGGTTTCAAATATCATAAAAATAGCTCAAAAATCAAAAATCGGTACAAACCAAACAAGTTGAAAATAAATTTTTTGAATCAGCGATCAAACTTGGTTGAAAAAAATTAAAAAATCGACCGATTCATTAATTTTCGAACGATTTCCCCCCAATTTTTGGCACACTAAAAACTGAAAAAAAATTTTTGTAGAAAATCTGAATAAATCCTAATTAATCTATAAAAAATCTCAGAGAAATGTTAACAAATTTTGAATTTATTTAGTGCTTTTGGAAAATCAAAAATAGCAATTAATGAAAAGGAACAAGGATATTGACATACTGTCATATTTTTATAAAAATTTGCAAGTTTAATCATGATTTGAAATTTTAATGGTACCATAAATAGTGCCTAGGGATCATGTAGTAAACTTTGTAGAAATATTATACTTCATTTAGTACCCTAGAAAATCAAAACAGAAGAGCATATACAAAGACAATAGCACTGTCATAATTTTTTTAAAACTGCACATGTTTGACCATCATTTAAAAATTTGACATAATCATCAAAAATTGCCTCAGGACCTCACACAAATTTTTTTAGAAATATTATATTTCATTTAGTGCTATTAGAAAATAAAAAACAGAAGAACACACACAAAGACAGTAACACTGTTAGAATTTAAAAAAATTACACAAGTTTGATAATAATCTAAAAATTCTACAGCATCATTAGAATTACCTTAAGACCTCATATAAAAATTTTCAAAAATTTTTAACATCTTTTCACAAATTTCCTAATTTTTTTGAATTTAGATTTGAATTCTACCAATTTACTGAGCGTTTTCAGAAATCGAACGCCATCGAAACAGGTGATAATCGCTCGATTATCGAAGATTTTTGCAACCCAGGATCTCACAAATCATTTTCTACTCTCTCTTTTTCCCCCATTCTACGTTTCTACAGCTGCATCATCCGTTCCATCAAAACATCCCCAAGATAGGGGTGGGCATTTTTAAACCAAAAAACCGAGCTGAACCGATTTAATCGAATATTTTGGTTTTTGATTTGGTTTTTACTTTGGTTGTGTTCGGTTTTTGGGTTACATAACCCGATTCTACCAATACACCGAATCGTTCGACACTTCGGGTCTTCAGCCCATTGGCCCAGGCAGTGACGGTGAGCCCCAATCTCCCGATTGCCATCCTCGAACACCAAATCCCCCCATTCCCCAACCCCTCCCTCGAAGTCTCCAATCCCTCGATCGGCTGATCCCCCATTCGCCCCATCCCTCGACCCCCAACCCAACCCGTGGCGGCAACTATTCCCCAGCATAAGGGCCTCGAGGGGGCCACGCACCTGCCTCCCGTCACCTTGCTCTGCCACCTCCTCAAGCTCAAGCGCCCCCATGAGCCGATATCATCGGGAATGGAGGGGAAGCGGGATAGCGGGGAGGCGAAGGTGGTGTTCGAAGCGACGGATATGGAGGGGAAGGGGTGCGCGGGGAGGAGGTGCTAGAAGCGGTGGACGGGGGCGTGTTTGAGGGTGACAGGGAGGTAGTGGGCTCCGGCGCCGAGGTGGGTGGTGCCAGAGCCACCGGAGAAGTGTTGCCACCGCGCGGACCACAACAGAGGCGGCTGGTGAGGGTGGATGTAGTGTAATCCATCGGCGGTGGTGGCGGCGCTACTTACCTGCGCCACCTACGGCTGGTATTGTTCTTTCGGTAACCGAAAAATCGAACCAATTTTTTTTCAGTTAGTTCAATTTGGTTTTTGAATGTGGTTTGGTTGGGTTGTTAGTTTTCGAAAAAAAAAAACTAAACTAAAGAAACCGAATGCCCACTCCTTCCCCGAGATGTCACATGAGCCAACCCATTTTATTAACCTGGCCATGAAAATGCATGTACTACTACGAGCGATGGCTATCTAATACTCTCCCGTTCAAGTTTATAAGGTATATTTTTTAAATGATCTTATTCATAAATATAAAGCATATTTTATATTTAAATATAAAATTAGTGTGATGTAAGCTATATATCCTTACTAAATATCTATCTTTACTTCATATACTCTACATGCATGTATTAAATATATTGTTTAGTAATAATAATAAAGGATACTATAGTTATTTTTAATATCTTTCTAGTCTATGCGTCAAGAAGAAATAATCTTTTTAAACTTGGGACGGAGAAAGTACTATTGTTGGTGGTAGGGATGGAACTGGTACGGATATTTTCCGACCGACCGACCGACCGAATTGATTTGGATGATGATTTGGATAGTTTCACAGATATCCAGTTGATTTCTCGGATAAGGATATGGATATAGATAATTTACATGGATACGGATACGGATATGGAACACTGATTATCCGATGGATACGGAATATCCGAGTTTTTGTTCGGATAATATCCGAATATGACATACGGATATTATCCGAATAACACATTTCAGAATAACACATTAACAATTTAACATGTTTCACTGTTTGGTAGACTCGGGTGCATTGGATGACAAGATATAATGTATTCATGTGAGCTAGATGCTAAATTGGAGATATTTGGGTAAAGGTGATACGTAAATTGGCAAGTGGCGTTTCAGAGGGCTACTTAGGATTCAAAGAAGATATGCCACCGCAAATCATTTGGTTCAATTATTGCAATGGGGTATATTGTTACTCGCAGAGTCACATGTATGACAAGCTAGGGATAAAAAGGCAAAAAAAAAGACATACAAATATATTTCTTTTGGAATTTTGAATTTAAATTTGGACGAAAAAAAACTGAAATTGGATTTTAAAATATCCGACTAATATTATTCGTATCCATGTTGATTCCGATCCAGATTCGATCCAGATTCAGAACCGATATTATCCTGTATAATTCGTATTCGATTCTGTATTCGAAACTATTTGTATTCGATTCTGTATTCGATAAAAAATACGGATACGGATATGAATAGGATGATATTCGACCGTATCCGATCCGATCACATCCCTAGTTGGTGGCGTTCTTCAAGGTTTGCAGGGAGCCAGGGACACAAACTTGGGGAGTTTTCTTAGACACCTAAGACAACAAGGGGTGTGTGAACGTGATCATGTGAAGTATCTTATGCCCAATCGTTTGCTAATCTGGTGAGTTATATTCCCTGGGCAAGTGTGATTAGATAAGGATTTCAAGTACTAGTACTCTAGTAGATATATTCAGAGGGAGAGACTAGAAATGTTCACCTCTTCATTTTTTTTTAAAAAATAATCTTATTTGTAAAAAGTTACAAAAATAGTTCCCTACGCACCACGAAAGGTATCTTTTGTACTGCAGTTTTACAAAAGTACCATTTGTGCTACAGTACCATGGAAGGTGTTGTAGCACGTGCGTTTCCGCAAACCGGAAACGCGGCAGGTGGCGTTTTCGCGGACTGAAGATGCAAAAGGTACCTTCTACAATGCACACGAGACTATTTTAGTCATTTTTTTTTATTGAAAGAGATTATTTTTTTAAAAAAAAATTAAAGGACCACATAGGAGAACACTTCGGGAGACTACGAAGGGAGATAAGGTCTGGTCTTGAAAAGCCAAGAGGAAAGGGACCGGGCGCTGCACGTTGTGCGTCTTTGTACGAGAGAGAGAGAGAGAGAGAGAGAGAGGAGGAGGGTGTGCATGCTCATGTCTCGTGTGTAGGGCTGGTTGAAAGACTTGAAGCTCGTGAGCCTGCCTCGTGTGTAGGGCTGGCCGAAAAATTTGAAGCTTGTGAGCCGTTTGAATTCAATTCATTGAGTTTGATTCGGGGTCGGTTTGTAAAATAAATGCACTGAGTTGAACCAATTTTCTAGTTTGTTATCTTAACACGTTGAGTCTAAACTAAGGCTTTATTTGGCAGAGCTTCAGATTCCAGGTCCACATCAAAACTGAAATTTATAGACAAAAATAAAGTAAATTAAGTTTATATTTTATTTTAAAATATAAACAAGATGACTCACATAAATACTCTTAATATACCCACAGCTCCAGCTCCAGCTCCACAAATTCACGAATCTGATGGAGCTGGAGATCTGCCAAACACCCATTAACTTACAAGCCACTCGATCGCTCGTTAAGACTCGATAATTGAATATTCACTATGATGATTTTTTTATACAAAAAACTTTTGGTTAGCTAAATATTTAAATTAATGTATGCCATGTAACCATATTAGGTTGGAATATAATTGTTATGATCGTTAATCGATTCCTCACTAATTACTTATGTTTTATTTGTATAATAGTGTAGGATCGATATATACTAGTATAGCAATCAGAGAGGGGGTGAATGATTGTGCGGAAGCTAAAAACAATTTTTTGATCTACTAAAAAATCACCCCAATTCGGAACCAAATAATTGCTTCGGTTTAATGCAGAAACAGATTGATAGACGTTCATTAAATCATGAATCCCGGAGATCCAACCGTCCAATTGATGTGAATTTTTTACTGGAGCAACTAGATTCAATTTAGAAACTAACCCAATAAGAATCGGCTCAATCGGATCTACGGATCAAAAGTTATAAGCTTATCAAGTTGACTGTTCCAAAAGTGACGCGAATTGATTAAACCTTAATTTCGTAATTAAACAAAATCTATGAGGAATTAACCAATCAAACTTTTTAGATCACTAATTTGATGCCTTAGAAAAGTTTGGAATAGATCAAATTAAAATTATCACGACGAAAAGATGAATCAATCTACGATAAAGACAGCGACAAACAAGAATCTAGATTACCGGCAAATCACTGCAGCAACATCTCGAGTTACTGTTCATTACTGTAGCAACCGAACTGCCTTCGGGTGGGAGCGATCTGCTGGTGCTGATCCTTTCCTTTGCCCAGCACCGAGAGCTTTGATTGCTACTTTGCACGGCCAATGTTGTGCTTCACTCGTGAGGACATGAAGTAGCAACACGGCCCAACTGCCGCTCCTATGTTTTTGTCAAGCGATTAGCATCCAATCAGATGCCGGCCGGGAACAAGAGCAACGCATATGCAACGACGACGAAAACGCCAGGAGGATGACCGAGCGCACGACGCGTACACCAAATTGTTTCACAATAATTTTTCCTCGTGTTTTGTACGGCTTCCAAATCTTTGTGTCTAACAGCACTCCAAACAAAAGAGTACAAACCCTAAATCCCAAGCACACAATAAACAGGGGACACCTACCCCTATTTATAAGAAAACCCTAGAAGAGTTCGCATGCATATCCACTTGGCCCAACATGGCCCAATACATGCAAACTACCTCAAAAAGAATACAATCGCAGCGCCAGACGCTCCACCGCCGTACTCACGTGACTCACTAGCAACCACGTGCACCGTTCTCTAGTCCGAACGCCCCGCATGACATCCTCGACCACCAAGACCTCGATTCCTCCCTGAACCTAGTCCCGAACCTCAGTTCCTCCATGAACCTAGTTCCGGTCCCGTCACCGACCACGTTCGACCTCAAGCAACACCTGCACATGAACAAACACACAACCGTGTACGAGCACAAGTCCACGACTTGACTCAAGATCAATCCATGCAACCACTCACACGAGCGCATTGCATCAAGCAAAACAATTACCATGCTATGACAAGCATATCAAATAATCATCTGAAACAGCACATGCACATGCACCACACATGCCATGAGAACAACCACTTTGCAATACCAAATTCATCATTAAGCCAATTTTTCATCACATGATTTCACAAATAGATAATTAGTTACGGTTACATTTATGTAGTAGATAATTAGTTACGGTTACATTTATGTAGTCCTTCTATTGTATATATGTGTTAACGTATGGTATATGCCCACGGCATGGTTTAACTTAGCTCCTAACTAATTACCATAACTCTTGTGGATTAGCTTAACTCAGTTCATCTTAACTGACGTGACTCGTGAGCTACTCACGAGCTACTCGAGATTTTTTATCGAGCCGAGCCGATTTTCCAGCTCGTTAGCTTAGCT
This sequence comes from Rhipidocladum racemiflorum, assembly GCA_036346355.1. Classification (NCBI taxonomy): domain Eukaryota; kingdom Viridiplantae; phylum Streptophyta; class Magnoliopsida; order Poales; family Poaceae; genus Rhipidocladum; species Rhipidocladum racemiflorum. The sequence continues at coordinate 78,797,870 of CM070583.1, read as the reverse complement.
TAGCGAGCCGAGCGAAGCTATATTATATTTAACCAGCGTGAATGAGCCGATCCGAGCGAGCTGAGCCAATAGCCAGCCCTACTGGTGTGAATGCTCGGTAGTTCTATGCTGCCGAGCTACAAAAATAGGAGATGATATGTATCGTCTATCGTTACTTTTATAATTAGAGATAGAGCTAATTTCGCAAATTTATTCGCACAAAACTTAGATTTACAAAAAAGTAAATGTGTTAAAAGCAAAAAAAAAAAAAAAAAAAGTCGAAAGACTCAGTGTGGACTGTGGTCCCTGTGGAGTACTAACCAAATCTTATCCTGTTTCGCGTGATAACGTATTCCGCGGCCGTACGGCGCAGAGCTTCTCTGGTATGCTCTGCCTCCTATTTTAATGGCTGGCAGGCCCCACCTCCCTGTCTTTTCAGCCAGACGGTGGGTTGGCTACAGGGGTGGGCATTTCATTTTTTCAATTTAAACGGTTCGGTTTTGAAATAATTCGGTTTTTGAAACTGATAATCGAATTTTTTGGACCAAAATGAAAAATCAAACCGAATTAACTGAAATATTTCGGTTCGGTTAATTCGGTTTTTCGGTTAACCGAAATATTTCAGTTCTGTTAATTCGATTTTTCGGTTAACCAAAATATAAATAAACACTAGGTATATTAGATTTGATTTTCTCATATCGCAATACAAAGTAGAGATAAACTCACACAATATTCATAGGTCATTATAGTATAAGCATAGTGTAACATATGAACATATCACACATATGCATAAAGATGTTAGAACATGAAAATTGTTTGGTAGCGTCATGAAGAACATTATAAAAGTAGTATTGTACATGGACTATTCGGTTATTTCGGTTTCCGAAAGCAAAAAAACGAGCTGAATACCGAAAACTGAATTATACCAAAATAAAAACCGAAAACCGAAAAAACCAAAATAATCGATTAATTCGGTTCGATTTGGTTTGGTAATTCAGTTTCGGTTTAAAAATGCCCACCCTTAGTTGACTTGGCCAGTTGGGCACTTCACTTAGCTAAGCTGAAATAAGAAGTTTTTTTTTTTACTATTTTTTATGAATCGGATATTATGGCTTCTAGGTTTTATATGACTCGAGATCAAGGTTTAAAATATCGTCAAAAATTGGTCAAAAATCATATTATTGATCTTATCGAGCCGGTACGATATTATGTACCCGTCGGTAAATCGGTTAAATTAAAAAAAATTCAAAAATTCGAAAAAATTTATACGACACAAACATCACAATTATTAAGCCATATTGAGCGATTATCGCTAAAAAATCGACCGACGAGGAAGTTCATTTGATCGACTGATTTTTGAGATAAATATCGCGATTATCGCTCAAAAATCGACCGACGAGGAAGTTCGTTTGATCGACTGATTTTTGAGGTAAATATCGCGATTATCGAGTCATATTAAGCGATTATCGAGGAAATATCACGATTATCGTTTTTTTCTTTTGATTTTTTGTTTAAAAAGTTTTAATTCAAAACTCTTTGATTTTTTGTGATTTTCGAGCGATTTTTAATGAAAATTGTTACCGAACTGAGGACGATTTCCGAGCCGGTTTTGATAAGGTGAACTCATGTCACACCACGTACATACGTTGCCTAATCGCTGCGCGCCGCTTGCACGGTTGATACTTCCATTCGGCATGCCCGCGGGCGCGCGTGTCAACGAACTTGGGCACAGATACTCCATCGATACCACACTAACAATTTATCCCTTAAACTTTGGTAATTTGATGCATATATATACGTAGCAATCCCTCCCTCTCCATGCAAACAACCGTTGAGGTTTCCTGTTCTTACATGCCTCCTCTCCTCCATACGTAGCCGTTGTACGTGGTTGCCATTCACGGTTCCATCCCTCCCTCTCCATGCATGCATATGTATTTATAAGCCATTGCGCCTGTCATCACTCCAACCGGATCAATAGGAGACGTTTACGCATCTTGAGCAGTGAAATCTTTACTGTCGTAGACTGCCAACCGAGCCTTTGAAAAGACGTCAAAATTGATCATCCTAACATGTTAGAATAGTGGAACGAATGTACCAAAAGAATTTTTGAAAGAAGCTGAGCTACCAATGAGCAGATTTTTCAATCTATCAAAGATAAGGCTGTAAACTGAACTTTAGCGGTGGCGTCTAAGCTTAACAAGATTCTACATCACATTTCTTAAGGAATCTAGGTTTTTCTTGCAATCTCTTGCACCTTGTAACTAGGTTTTAAAATTTATTTTCTACTCCTCTAATTTAATCACAGTCATAGTTGTTAAAAAAAATGTATTTATAAGCACAGGTTCAGCTCCAAGTCTTTCAAAGATCCACAAAATCTGACAATAAGATCCCACAGAAGAAGAAGAAGAAGTCGCCAATCCGAGATGGAGCGCGGCATGCAAGTACCACCTACGGCGGAGATGCGGCCCACGGCTGTTAGTGGTGATCTCAGTCAACCCAACTAAATCCGAAGTTTTCGGATCTAATGACCACTACGCGCTTTGATCGGGAGCATACCATATAAAATTGGTTTTGATCCCGGTTGCCAGCGCTGACATTAGAAGGGAGAAGCTGCAGCTTATGTGGACTGACGCTTTGCCATCAAGTTCAACTTCTCCCGAAAACCCATCCGATTTGGGAGCCAACACAAGGTTACCGAAGGCCCTAACCCCGCCGAGTGGATCTCGGCGTCTCCCTTTTCTTCATCGCGCAAGAACATCAATCGAGCAAAGCAACGCTAATGGATTATACCTTACCAGGTCAGTGATTTATTCATTTCCGCATTTGTTTGTGATCATGACTTAGGCTAGCTCATGATTTAGTTCAACACTTAAGTCTAACATTTGGTATCAGAGCAAACTAGCCTTAGCTTGATCCAATTTAGCCCGGATTAGTTCTTTATTCCTCGGTTTAGCACTTAATTTGGCTCAGATTAGTCTTCAATTAGCTTCATATTAGCCTTGATTTGGGTTGATTCAGCATTAAGAAGGAGGGGATAAGAACATCAAGAACCCTAATTCGCAAAACCCATCAAATCCCGAAACCCTAAATCCCAAAATCCCATTCGGATTTCACCCTAAAGATCCCAAATCCCAAAACAATCAAGCAACCTAATGATCTAAGAAGGGGTTTTGGGGCTTACCTTAGCCAGTCGCTGTTCACTACTACAAAACTGCAAATAGGAGACGCCCTATTAGTGGCGGTTTGTTTGGAACCGCCACTAATAGGAGTATCAGTGGCGGTTCTTGAGTGCAAACCGGTGACAGGATCATTCGTGACGGTTTTTGTTCCGAACCGCCACAGATAGTGTCATATCAGTGGCGGTTTGTGGTTATAACCGCCACAAATACTGCGACAACTATAAGTGGCGGTTTTAACCCTAAACCGCCACTGATAGTCCACTATCTGTGGCGGTTCGAACAAAAACCGCCAGCGATAGGTAGGTATTATCGATGGCGGTTGGAGGACAAAACCGTCACTTATAATGAGCTTATTTGTGGCGGTTCTAAACAAAACCGCCACAAATACGATTATCTGTGGCGGTTTTGTTTAGAACCGCCACAAATAAAACCCCTATATATACTAGTCGCTACAAAGACTCTCTGGAGCTCATGGTCATCTTCCTCCCGAGAAGAAAAGCAAAATTTCAGATCTGAGATTTTGTTTGCAAAGAAACTTGAGTTTTTACTTTGTAGGGTTGTTCCAAGGTGAGTAATTTGTTCTCCTCTCTTCATTTGTGGTGATGTAGTTGCAATTTAATGGCTAGATCTAGTTTATTTAAGATTTTCCTTTCTTGAATGGCAAAGCTTAGATTCAATTTTTTTATTTACCTAGCATTTTTAGATTAATTTATATCTAGATGATGAATTTATTACCTTGCTCCATTAGATTATTTGTTGTCTACCTTTTTAGATGACAAAATATGGCAAGCATATATTAAATTTATTTAATTAAGATTGTTGGATATTAATACACATTAAATTTAATGTATATGGTATATAGGTGATCATGAAGTTGCCTTGCATTTTGAGATGATGAATTATGTACCTCTTTGAGAGGATAAATTTAATTTTGGCTATGCATAGTACTTAAGATTTGTTTCTAATTACCATTAATTTTCTTACTACCTTGCTCTATTAGATCGGTCTTGGTTGCCTTCTATAGCTCTATTAGATTAAGTTGTCTACCTTTTTTGGATGATAAATTATGATTGAGCATATATTAAATTTATTTAATTAAGGTTATTGGATAGTAACAAATAATGGATTAATGATTTATGTAATTAAGATTATTGCATATTATTAATTGTTACATTAATTAATTGTAGATGGACCAGGAGATGGATGTACAATGCGAACCGTTGCGGTAGAGAATACATCGACGGCGTATTCGCTTTTCTGACGAGCAAATGAGGAGAACAGTTGCAAAAGAAGGCGGAGTACATACATTGTCCATGCATTGATTGCAAGAATGAGAAGATGTTTTCGGACAAAGACCAAATCCACTTGCACCTGATTCGGAGGGGCTTTGTACCTAGCTATACCATTGGACAAGGCACGGTGAAGAGGAGATCATACTTCAATGTGATAATGTCGACGACGCACGGCCGCCAATATGGCGGTGACATCGGGTATGGAACCGATGAGGATAGGTTGGTCGTTGGCGATGACAATAATCTGGCTCAAATGTTGCGCGATGCGTATGAAACTACAGATGGTGAGAGAGAGTTTAATCGGTTCAAGGGTTTGATAGAGGACTCGGAGAAACCTTTGTTCCCAGGTTGCAAGGAGGAATACACAAAGTTGCACTTTGTGCTTTCACCACTGAAATTGAAGGCAAGCAATGGTTGGTCCGACAAGAGTTTCACAGAGTTGCTCGTCTCTTAGCGGACATGCTTCCAGAGGGCAACCTGTTGCCTAAGACCACGTATTTTGCCAAGAAGGTTGTATGTCCCTTGGGATTGGAGGTAGAAAGAATACACGCGTGTCCAAACGATTTGTATACTCTATCGCAAAGACTATGCGCACACGCATGTATGTCCGATTGTGCAAAGCATCGCGATACAAGCGTAAGGGCGAGGAAAGCGAAGGCATAGAAGTGAAGAATGGAGCTCCCGCTAAAGTGGTGTGGTATTTGCCAAGTAATACCTGCGTCTAAAGCGTTTATTTGCAAATAAAAAGCATGCCAAGCTGATGCGATGGCACTCGGAAGAGCGAAAGAGGGATGGAAAGTCTGAGGCACCTGCCGATTACGCCGAGTGGAGAACCATCGATAGGCTCTTTAGGAGAACTTGGAAATGAGCCAAGGAACATAAGGTTTGGGTTGAGTACGGATGGAATGAATCCTTTCGGTAACATGAGCAGTATTCATAGCACTTGGCCCGTGACTCTCAGATCTACAACCTTCCTCCTTGGTCATGTATGAAGCGAAAATACATTATGATGTCATTTGCTTATCCAAGGGCCGAGACAACCTGGAAACGATATTGATGTATACCTACAACCATTGGTGGAAGATCTTGTGCTCTTGTGGAATGAAGGTGTACGGTATGGGATGAGTACAAGCGGGAGTACTTCACTCTACGCCGCAATGTTGTTCTGCACCATCAATGATTTACCAGCCCTAGGTAACCTGTCCGGCCGTACTATAAAAGGAGCTAAAGCTTGCCCCAATGCCTGGATGAAACTAGTAGCGTGTGGCTTAACAACTCGAGGAAAACAGTCTACATGCGTCACCGTCGGTTCCTTCGAAAGAATCATCCGTACCGTAATATGAAAAACCAATTTGACGGTACAAAGGAGGACGGTTCAGCTCCAAGGCCTCTTCTTGAGGAAGAGGTATATGATATGGTTAAGGATATTAATGTTGTACTTGGAAAGGGGATACCTCGAGGTCCGTCTTGAGAAAACCACATGGAAGAAGAGATCCTTATTTTGGGATTTGCCCTATTGGAAGGACTTAGAAGTTCGACATTGCATCGACGTCATGCATGTAGAAAAGAATGTATGTGACAGCGTGCTTGGTCTTTTCTTGAATATTCCTAGCAAAACAAAGGATGGGTGAAGGCACGAAGGGACTGGAAGATATGAAGATCGAGCCGAGCTACATCCTCAAGACACCGGAAAGGCCGACTTTACCTTCCCCACTTGCCATACTCTGTCCAAGAAAGAGAAAGCAGACCTCTGCAAGTGCTTGCGTAGTGTGAAAGTTCCGTCCGGTTACTCATAAACATCAAGAAACTGGTATCGATGAAAGATTTGAAGTTAACTGGTATGAAGTCTCATGATTGTCATGTGATGATGACACAAATGCTCCCTATTGCAATTAGAGGTATTTTGCCTGACAAGGTTCGAGAGGCAATCATGAGGTTGTGTTTCTTCTTTAACGCGATTTCACAGAAGGTCATCGATCCCGTTGGACTTTATGAACTGCAGGCTGATGTGGTCAACACTCTGTGTCAGCTAGAGATGTATTTTCCTCCATCATTTTTCGATATCATGGTTCATCTCATTGTTCACCTTGTGAATGAGATAAATATTTGTGGGCGAGTATTCCTGCATCAGATGTATCCGTTCGAAAGGTACATGGGTGTTCTGAAGAAATATGTACGTAATCGATCGCGACCGGAAGGTTCCATTGTAGAAGGTTATGCAACTGAGGAGGTTATTGAGTTCTGCGTCGATTACATGGACGAGGTTGAACCTAGGAGTGCCTATCACGCCATGAGGAGGCTAGCGGCAAAGGAGTAATCGGAAAGAAATCCACAAATTCTTACGATCATTTTTGTTCGAACAAGCTCATTTCACGATCTTGCAAAGATCGATCGAGGTATCCCGTTTATGGACATGCACAAGGAAAAGCTACAGAGGGAAAATCGTGGACGATCGAGAGGTTTGGATAACAAAAGAGCACAATCGTGTGTTCAATCATTGGTTCAAGGAGCACATGTCCGTGAAGAAACCAAGTGTTACGTTGAGGTGGTTGGCAAAAGGGCCATCGGTACAATCGTGACATGGCAAGGATACGACATAAATGGATATACATTTTACACGAGCTCGGGATAGCAAAAGTACTTACCAAAAGCAGTGGTGTCCGTATAGATGCCTCACGACAATACAGGCAAGAAGAAGAGCAGCTTCTATGGGTTTATAGAGGAGATTTGGGAGCTCGACTCTTTGCATTTTCAAGATCCCGATGTTTCTTGTCGTTGGGTCCAACTCCCAAAGGGTGTCAAGGTGGACAAATATGGCTTCACTACTTTGTGGACATCGAGCAAGTCGGATATAGAGGCGAACCATTCGTGCTTGCGAAGCAAGTTGCACTGTGTCTTCTATGTAATCGACCGGCAGATAAGAAGCGTCATGTAGTTCTTCAAGGAAAACAAAGGATCGTCGGAGTTGAGAATGTCGTGGATGAGGAAGAGTACAACCAGTTTGATGAGTTGCCTCCTTTTCGTAGATGGCGACATCGTGCTCGACGAAGCAACCACTCAGAAGCCACCTATCATCGTGATGATCATGAAGAAGGCCAAATTGTGAAAGAAAATAATTAGCTACGAGTAATGGCAAAATGTGTGTATTTATGTGGGGTAATGGAAATGTAATGTCGTAAATATGCATTTATGTGGAGTAATGGCATTTTTGTTAAAAATATGCTTTATATTAATTCATGGCTTTATATTAATAGAAGGAAATCTGAAAAATATGCTTTATATTAATTTATATTAATCGAGGATTCAAATTTCATAAGAATATAAATTTATATATCCTAGATAAATTAGTTATGAATAATTAGTAGTTAATATATATGATAGGTTCACTAATACATTAATTCATGGCTTTATATTAATAGAAGGAAATCTTAAAAATATGCTTTATATTAATTTATATTAATAAGGGTTCAAATTTCATAAGAATATAAATTTATATAGCATAGATAAATTAGTTATGAATAATTAGTAGTTAATATATATGATAGGTTCACTAATACATTAATTCATGGCTTTATATTAATAGAAGGAAATCTTAAAAATATGCTTTATATTAATTTATATTAATCGAGGATTCAAATTTCATAAGAATATAAATTTATATATCCTAGATAAATTAGTTATGAATAATTAGTAGTTAATATATATGATAGGTTCACTAATACATTAATTCATGGCTTTATATTAATAGAAGGAAATCTTAAAAATATGCTTTATATTAATTTATATTAATCGAGGATTCAAATTTCATAAGAATATAAATTTATATATCCTAGATAAATTAGTTATGAATAATTAGTAGTTAATATATATGATAGGTTCACTAATACAAGAATTCATGGCTTTATATTAATAGAAGGAAATCTTAAAAATATGCTTTATATTAATTTATATTAATAAGGGTTCAAATTTCATAAGAATATAAATTTATATAGCATAGATAAATTAGTTATGAATAATTAGTAGTTAATATATATGATAGGTTCACTAATACAAGAATTCATGGCTTTATAATTGAAGGAAATCGAAAAATAGTATTAGTGGCGGTTTTAATTACAACCGCCATCGATAATTTTATCTGTGGCGGTTTTTAATTACAAGCGCCATCGATAAACCTTATCTGTGGCGGTTTTAATTAACAACCGCCATCGATATGTCCCCTATATAAACCACGGCAAAGTGGTCGGTCCTCACCAAGAGCTTTGAACCCTACCGCCTCCTCCCGCGCGGCGACCCCGCCGCCTCCTCCTCGCCCGGTGACCCCGCCGCCTCCTCCTCGCCCGGTGACCCCGCCTCCCTCCGCGCCCGGTGACCCCGCCTCCTCTGGTGCCCTCGACGCCGCCACTGCTCCAGCCCCGTCCTCGCTCCCGTCCGCCCTGGCGGCCACCCCGCGCCCTCTGCTTCCTCGCCTGCCTCCTCCTGCCCCTCGACTCGCCGCCATTCCGGTGGAGCGCCGTCCCGCCAAAGACAAGGTCTCCTGAGCCGTCCCGCCCGTCGGCCACCCCGCCCTTCCTGCTCGGCCCGCCACTTGGCTCGTCCCGCCATTGAAGGTGAGCCCCGTCCGACTGGAATGGAGTAGTATATATTAGATTAATGAAAATGGCAGACCAGTATAATCTTTGGATTGGAGTAGTATGTATGTATGTTAAATTAATAGTGATTGGTTACCTCGTTGTTCCATATGCTCTTCGTCTTGTGAGATCAAATGAAAAATTATGATTGATTAGTCGTTGGCTCTTTAGTGAACCTTCTTGGTTGAAACTAATATGCTCACTAGTCACTATTCAAAGCACTAATATGGTCTTACATTAATTATCTTGTATATTCAATTCTGAGATTTGTGTTGCGCTACAATAACATTTGTCTCCATTGGTCCACCCTTGTCGCTATAGTTTGGATGCTACAGAGTTCAAATTAACTCGTAGTTCTCTCTAAACCTTGAATTCTCGCTTATGAAAACATTGCAAAGACTTTAGATGAAAATACCGACTTTCCATTCCTTGTTAGTACTATATGCAAGCAAACTGTACACACTATATGCAGCCAAAGTAAGGAAACTATGTTAAGAGTCGTTGAATGAGATCCATTGCATGCACACTTATTACATTGCACCGAATAGACACTAAGCGGCAAATTGATTAGCGTTTCATACTTTCTTGAATGATCTGCACAATTACAATGGTTTCTTTGTCAACCATATAACCATATGAGGTAGCCTTCTACTTTGATAATACTCCATACAGTCCCTTTCATAAGGAAACTCCATGCGATTCATATTGTTGATACCATTCATTATGATGAATTGTACTTCGATCCCGACGGCTAAATAGGGATTGATAAGATGTATTTAAGGGACTGATGTACATATTTATATGCTCAATCTGTTTGATGTGTAAAATCCTGAAATAGTGAGTAATACTTGTGCTTACTATTTATATGCTCATGCTTCAAATTAATCTGACATCTTCTCTCTTCTTTAAAAACAAAACCATAATGGACCACTTCTTTAAAAACACTACATATGGTCATCACTTTGTTATTGAAAGCACATTGTGCAAGAAAATGGTCTCATTTTTCTTTGCTTGTTGCGTGGTGACTAGAATAATATGCCAATTTTGGAACATTTGCTTAACTCGTATGCTCTGGATGAATTGTTGGTACTGTGGGTAATTCTCTGTGAGGAGTCGGCTTAAATGAGACGAGGTTGTGACAGTATAAGCAAAGTCTGAAATTAGTTAACTTGTTATTAGTATTTTGTCAAATTCCTTTACTGGTTGTTGTGTTGATTACTTAGTTCAGTTCATCTGTTACTTATCTAGTTCGTTACTTTTGTCAGTTTGTGAATAGGCTTTGATCTTTCTCATAAAGCTGTGCATGATATAGTTTGATTGTGTATGTCCTAAGCAACTCAATAACAGGAGGTAAACTGTGTTGACAAAAGCGAGAACTAATTTCAAATTTTGCTAGAAATCTTGTCACAACTAAGTCTATGATCTAGTTGCCTTTGTGGCGAGGAAGGCTAATCTTTTGATTAAGCAACCCGACATCCGAGAGAAATACTAAAATCAAATCTTCTTATTGTTCTCTTATATTCTCTCCGTGGGACTATAATCAACCCACGCTTTCGGACACTAGGGTTTTTATTGTTCTCTTATTTGCATCTTATGGTGTTCATGTTCTTCAAGAGCAATAGGTGCGACTCGAGGCGTAGACCTCGAGAAGTTCTTGGTGCTCGGACACCAAGATTCTTGTTTCTTACCTCATTGCTTAAGAACTTGGCCATAAGACCTTCTAATTAATACAAGACTTCTTCTCTTTTAATCAAATTGCTGTTCTTAAGGATGTACCTATTCTGGTCTTAGCCGCCTTGCTTTTAACTACATATTTTTTAGACGCAACGCATAGCGTGTAAACCTACCTAGTCCGGTCTTAGTTGCCTTCTATAGCTGCCAGAGTAGTTTTACCTGTTGGTTAGGATTTCTCAACATTATTTATCACATCGGTTGATCTCTCTACACAATAAGACCTCTTGTTCACATTATCTTCGAAATGACTATGTTTACTTTCGAAATGTAGTTCTTATGGAGCCTGAGGCCCAGCCTGGGTTGGAGGATGCTTCCAACCCGTCCCCGAACTCAAGCCCGAGTAGATACCTGTTGGACCATCCAACCTTCGAAGGTGCCGAAGCCTCCTTCGCTGTCGGAGATGCTGATGCTCCCGTTGCAAGACGTCGAGGCCGAGGGAAAACTAAGAAGCTCAAGGCCGGCATACCATCTCGTGAGGTCTCGAGATCTGGAGTCCGGTTAAACCGGCAAAACAAAGAAGAAAATATAGGTCAACATGCGGGTACATCGCAAGGGATAAAGTGCCAATCACCTATTTGGATTGGCACAAAGTGCCCGACGCCATCAAAATGGATCTATGGACAGAGCTGAAAGAAACTTTCGAATTCCACTGAAGGAGTGAAGAGCTCGTGCGTGTAATGCATTGATGTCAATGGATGTCGCATGGAGGAACTTCAAGTCCAAGCTGAATACGCAATATGTGATGAAAAATCGGTCGACCATCGAGATTATCCTAAAGTAGAGCCATATTGGGATGAATTTATTGCGATGAAGCAAGGCGAAGCAGCAATAAAATCCAGTGAGGACCACCGCCAGATCGCAAGGATGAACACTCACCCCCACGTACTAGGCACGAGTGGAGTACGCGGGTAAGATTCCTCACCGGGAGAGGCAAGAATTGGATGCAATCCGATCGACCGGCACAAGTCCCTTGGCGGTCTACCGGACCGAGTTAAGCATTATGTGCTAGCAAGGGCATCTGTCATGCCTAGTGGGGCTTATCATTCAAAAGCAACGATGATGAAGCAATCTCCCAACGAATTCAGGAGCTGCACGCCGAGTCCACCCAAGGAAATTTTCACGCAGATAGGGAGAAGGACGAACTAACCGCGGCCTTGGGAAATAAAGAGCATCCTGGTCGGACACGAGGCGTAGGGGTCAAGGTTCCTGGAAGATTGGTTTCCCGAGCACGGAGACTCAGACAGAGTCGCAAGAGAGCGAAAAGAAGAGCGTGCGAACGGGCTATGGAGGAGATGAAGCAAAAGATGCTTCAAGAATTACAAAGCACCATAGAACAACAAGTTCAACAAAAGTACAAGAAGCCATGAGCCGCCGCAAGGACACAACACTGTTCTCGCCAGCCCTACGAATCGCCGTAGCGATTCTTGGCGTCCACACCATTGGTACAACCGGATAACACGCATTATCCTGTGGACGACATACAAGACCCCACACCCTGCCACTCAATGTGCCTGTCATGAACATATTTTTACAGTCGCTACGAGGATAGCTTATCCATACCTACAAGGGGATGTTTTGCACAACTCTCCGATAGCTCCGTGTTATGCAAAGGTCCAGGTGGACACGGTGCTTCCACAGCTTCTTTGAGGTTGGACTGGAAATGCCTTGCAATGATGAGGTCACAACTCTAGGAAGTGCCGTTCACACTTTCATCCGATGGCGTAAGCGTGACATCGTCTTGGATCATGAACCGCCAGCCTCTCTTGCAGTACAACCGCCAAACCTCTCTGCGGTACAACTCGCCCATTCATCACCAACACCTGGCGTCAAATGGCTAGTGCGCCCACTATAAAGGAGCTCGCTCTAGGAGCCCATTCGTCACCAGCGCCTCAACATCAAAAGCTTAGTGTGACCACTTCAAAAGACGAAGGTACAACACTGATCCGAAGAAATGGCCCGTTAGACAAGCCATATCGGTTAGATCAGCGAAGCTGAAGCAGTATGATGTCATCGAGAGGAAAAGGAAAGGGCAAAGCGAAATCTCAAGTACAAGATAATCACGAAAGGTCAAATACGAGCTTGGAAAGCCATTAGTCACCGAATCGAAGTTGAAGAGCCTAACACTCATGATGCAAATGACTACATGATCGGGTACATGATGCGATCCAATCAACATTTACTCCCGAAGATGATCACGCCATTTACGGAGAGGAACATTTTCACCATGAGGGGTTGGCTACTTCATGATAGAATTCGATAACTTGCACAACTTGTTCTATCCACGGCGCCCTCGACGTGTCTTTTTATGCGATCTTTGGACAATCGTAAGTGTCTACTATATAAATCATGGTTTACATTCACGTAATACCGATAAATGTGTTGTCTAACTTTTTCCTTATCTAGATACGAGACTATTGGATTGAGAAGAACCAAGGGCCCAGTGGGATTCCTCGACCCAGGAACGGTGTGCGGATCGAAATCTTAAGAGCACCAAATGAGGTTGAGGAATACATATACAGGCGTTGCTAAAACTACAAGACAAGGAATTCATACTTGTTCCATACAATTTTAAGTAAGTTTCTCCTTTGGCTAGTTAAATCACTTGTTGAATTCGCTCATTTCTCTTATCCTAGGGCTAATGACTATAGCATCATACATGTATATGTAGGTTCCACTAGATTCTTGTAGTAGTGACCCCAGAAAAGAGCAAGTTGCTGGTCATGGATTCGATGGACAAAGATAAAAAGACTACGAAGAGCTGCTAAGTGTAATGAATGCGGCGTTCAAAAGATATTGTACAAAGAGCTTGAGATACCGCCCATTCCAGAAATCCCTTTCAGTCCGAACTAAATTTCGATGCATACGCAAGAAATATTCTTATATCGCATTTCATAGTAAATAACTCCTTCCATGACATTTTAGTTTATTCAATTTTTGTAGTGTCACAAGCGATGCAAGGCACAAATTTATGTGGGTACTTAGTGTGCCAATACATGCGCGAAATCTTATCTTCTACAATAATAGACAATGACGTAGAGGTTTGTCATGCTAACATTACACATTTATTCGCACCACTCAATTTCTATATATACTCTTAGATTTATTTTTAGTACTTGTAGCGCCTCAAATTGCCTACGACAGGACTACATCCTCTTGACATCCAAGCCATTCAGGACAGCTCGCCACTTCCTCATGAAGGAAGTCATCAACAAAAAGGGCGAGTTTTATGATGAAGACAACAATGATCAATTGCTCCATGTCTTTGTTAAACGTCGTTCGCCTCCAAAGAATCCCTAAAGGCTCGTAGGCTTAAGATTGTGTGAGAAGATACTAGGTCTTGGATGTGGACTTGTAAATTGTAAACGAGCATGACAAACTTTAGAAGCGAGAAGATACTCTCTTGGTCAATATGACTAATCTTATTTATTATCGATCTATTACAATGTGTGTGATATAATAGTTTTGCTTGTGATATAATTATCGATCTATTACACCGAATGTTGTAATGCTGATTGGTTTTTGTGATATAATTATTCTCTCGTCTCATCGTGAACTCCTCCTTCACTGCATCATCGCATCACGAACTCCTCGCATCGGCGCCATCGTGTGCCTCCCTCTGTAAATGTGGTTAGGATGTAGTGATGATGGTGCTCATCTTTGAATTCCCGAAGATGACCATCAATGTTGGTTTATCATTTGTAATGTGTTGAATGGGTTGCCACTTATAGTTCACTTGAAAAGTCATCCAAAATGGATATGAGAGCATGCATTATGTGGGTGGCCATGGCTAGCAATTCCTGTTTGCACATTTTTGTTAACTGTTCTCACAATGTTGGCCTATGTTTGCATGTGCTTTTGGCCATATTTCTTTTTGAGTTACTTAATTGGTGAATTAATATGTTCTCTATTAGCATATGAAAGATACAGTGAAGTGCTTGTTGGGCGTCACATTAGATTGTGGTCAAGACTTAATATGTGGTAAAGTTACTTGCGAATTATCATATTATCAAACTATAATCACTTGGTTAGTGTAATTTTGACATGTTTTGACTCAATGTAGTTATAACTATGGAACTGTTGAGGCATATGATCAAGAAAATGGCTTTCACAAGGTACTGTTATTACTTTCTCTTGTGCAATGTCATATTAGTACAGTTATTTTTATTTGTTGTTTTATTGCAATACTAAAAAAATCATAAAGTTTATATTAAAAAAATCATAAAGTTTGTCCTGCTTTGTTGTTTTATTGCCCAATATTAATAACTTGGAAGTTTATATCATACAAAAAATGCTTATAAAGTAAAATGTAGTGTCAACAGCTTCATAGCTTCATATGTATCTCCCTGCAGGTCTGGGGAATGGGGGGATCATCTGACCTTACAAGCGGCTGTAGACCGGGTAATATGGTACTTCTAGTTTCAAGATGTCCAAATGGTTATCGGAGCAAAACCTTTTAGCTGCAGCATTTTTGCATTAATGTTATTGTGTTTCTCAAATTCTGACTATAGCTGGAACTTACAATTATTTTATCCCTTATGGATCCTACTTCAAGATATGAAAATAATAGATGCGTTTGATGTCATTGGTTCATTGTTGATGAAAATTCATTTGGCAATACTTGTTGAAAATGCTTGAAATCTCTCGATGAATTTGGATCACAATGTTTAGTGGTTGGTGATTGTTGTGTTTTTGGTTTCATGAATATGATAAGATGCTTTTCCTGGACATTGCAGAGAAATAGGTGGTGAAGGTTCTTGAGCATGCAAGTACAAGACAAGATCTCTGTATGGTATTAGGGATGAAATTTGTTAGCACAATAATCGATCAAGTTCATAGCGATCCTAGATGACTCTATTGGTAAGGACCACAAGAGCATTAACAATGATATCCTGTCAAAACTTGATAGGACTATAGCTACCCTTAATAAGGAAAAAGTGTTGAGGCTAAAGAAGGTAATACATATCTTCGATTCAGTACTTGCCAACCAACAATTTATTCTCTTCCTACATTATAGTTCCATTTATTTTCAATTTAATTGCAACAAATATGAGAAGGGGTGCACAGTTTTGAGTATATATATTGTTGTGTGACTTGTATATCTGTCCATGATATATTGTCATGATCATTGCTAGCCATATTTTGTTAGAATGGACTATTAAAATAATGCATTTCAAAGATTCATGCTTTGTTCTTCATATGTGATTTTGTATGGTTTTGTAAACTACAAGCTCTATTTCCTAACAATAACTTTGGATATTTCTGGCAACTATTGAGGAAGGTGTTGTAGTTGGTGGTGGATGTAGCCTATTAAGATTATGTAAGAAGATCGACAGGCTCAAGGAGTCAATGGATAATATAGAGCAAAAGGTACCTCACGCCTTTGTCGTTGTCAAGAAAAGGGTAACATGTGGCGGTTTGGATATGTGTAGCTTGCAGCGTTTGATTCCACAAGCGATTATTTAAGTGTTTGGTTTTGTCCTTCGGCATGTATCATCTTGTGGTTCTTTTGTAATTCTGTGTAATGGTGAAATGGATGGATGACGATAGCTATATAGTTCTTTACGTATCTTGTTTCAGAGGGCATGGCTAGCAATTCCTGAGGCTAGCCAAAAATACGTATTTTTTATCTTTGGGCGACGGATTATCGGTGGCGGTTTGATCCACAAACCGCCATCGATAATAATACCGATGCCGGTTTTACTTTTAAAACCGCCACCGATAAGTCAATAACGATTCACGGTTTTACCCACAAACCGCCATCGAAAGGCAATACCGATGGCGGTTTTACCCACAAACCGCCACTGATAATGGCAATATCAGTGGCGGTTTTGACCACAAACCGCCACTGATAATGGCAATATCAGTGGCGGTTTTGACCACAAACCGTCACTGATAATAATATTTGTGGCGGTTCTAAAACCGCCACTGATAATCGCCGAATATTAGTGGCGCTTAATCTGTGGCGGTTCAAAAACCGCCACTAATGTCAGTTTAGAACCGCCACTAATGTGCTTCTCTATAGCAGTGGTTGTCGCCGTCGCTTCATCTGCTTACCGAAGCTACGCGCCGTCCAGCCACGTCACGCACGTCGACCGCTTCGAGCACGTCGTCTTCAGCTCGCCCGGCATGCCTCGAGGGTGCTGGCCTTCGCCGGATCCGCGCGTGCTCCGTCGGCCGCATCGTTTCGTGGCTCCATTGCCGGCTCGCTCGTTTGCATGAGAGATCGTTCGGCTTCCGCCGTTCCAGCCGCACGGAGTTTTTGGGGAGACAATGGATTTAGGGTTAGGGTTTTTTCCAACCACGCGTAGTTTTGTTCTTCCCTGATGAGATCTCGTCCGTCTGTTGGCGTCCGATGGTTGTGATCCTGCGCCTGCGCTTTTGGGCTGGGGACTTTTCTGGGCCGTGCGGTTGCGCTTTTGAGCTGAACCGGCTAGGCTGCGCCTGCGTGTGGGCTGCCTCGCATTCTGCTGCGCATGGCCTTTTAGCCTTTTAGTCTATACTGTTTTTTGCTGATAATTACCTTTAGCACATTTAATAATTGTTTATGCTATGTCACATTTAACTTAGCAACAATTATTGTTTATGATTAAATTTCTGGGTATTATTATTATTGTTTAAATTTATGATTAAATCTTCTGGACTAATTGATTAATATGATGATTATTGTTCAGCTCATTTCAATATTTGATGTATTATGCCTTATTTGATTCAGCAATAATCATTGTTTCATGATTAATTTCCTGGGCATTATTGCTATGTTTAATGATTACTCCTCTGAGCAAATTAATTGTTATGACAATTATTTTATATGATGATTGTTCCTAAGTGTTGTCTCTAATTAAAATAGAACCAACGGAAAATTTTGATTAGAGACCATTATTTAATGTTTGAAAATTGGGATTATGTCATGACTGCAATCATATTCTGACCAACGTTGTTTATGAACATGTGTCACCCATAAGATAATTTAGTTCTTTTCGTTTCTGCCCAACGGTGATGCGAATTAGAACTATTAAATTTTCTGTCATTAGCATGATTATTAATCAGACCAACGTAGGGTTAATTTCATGCCAGACATTACTTTATTGTTTACTAATTCATGCATATATATTTATTTAGTAATAAACACATCCAACATTTGCTAGTACTTTAAATGGCATTGAACAACTCTCTAGAACTAACCTCCCCTCTTGGAAAGAAATATTGCAAATCGCTCTTGGAATTATGGATCTTGATCTTGCATTATGTGAGATTGCTTCTGTTCCTCCAGCTGTTGATGTTGAGGACTTGGCTGAGAAAAAGAAGTTCTATGATGCTGCAACGGAGAAGTGGGAGCGATCAAACCGCATGTCGCTCATAAAGAGCACTATCTCTATCGGGAGTAGGGGAGCAATCCCAGAGTCTGAAGATGCTAAGATGTACTTGGCATGAGTAGGGGAGCAGTTTAAAGTCTTCTCAAAAGTTTATGCCAGTATTTTAATTATGAGGATGCTTACCACCAAGTACGATGACTCAAGTGGTCTAAGAGAGCATATCATGATGATGACTGATATGGCTGCGAAGCTTAAGGGCATGGACATGGAAATCTCTAAAGTACTTCATTATGACTTCTCTTCTGCTGAGTTTGGTCCCTTCACGATCAATTATAACACTCAGCACTCAGAAGGAGAAGTGAACTATGAGCGAATTGATTACCATGGGTGATGAGTACCCGTACCATGGGTACCCCCAGCGGCCCAAAAAGACGCACGGGCCGACCCGGGCCAGTCAAGGCCCGAAGTCACGACCACCGGGCAAGGTCCGAAATCGCGACCAGGTCTCCGATATCCCAGAGAAGCGACGGCATTTATTGCGTATCGGGCGCATTAAATACCGGCCATAATAACGATGACGTAGCGGCACAAGTTCCCGACCTTCGCATTTATTGCGGGCGACGCAGCGACTACGGCGACCTGCGGCGAGCGAGAGCCGGCGGCGATCCCCATCACCCGCTACTTTCGGACGACCAAGAGCACAGTCTTTTCCTCTTTTTCCTAACCAACAGTGTAACCTTCCTCCTCGCCTATATAAAGGGGGGAGGAGCGAGCATGTAAAGGGGACGAACGATCAAGAATCAATACAATCCACCTCACACGAACTGGAGTAGGGACGTTCTGCCCGAACCAGTATAAACACCAGGCCTCTTGAGCCGACCATTCGGGGAGAGGGAGCGCGCGACCCCCTCCGACCATAAATTCGTATTGCCGGTGCACGAAACACCGACAGTTGGCGTGCCAGGTAGGGGGATCTCGCGCGTCTTCATCGACATCCTCATCTTCGGATTCCCATCTTCTTCCCCGATGGCTTTTTTCGCCCGCAACGACTCGCCGGCGTCGAGGGGCTGGATCCGCTTCGGAGCCCTCGACTTCATCATCCCCACGGCAGGGGAGCTTGTCCTCGTCCCCGCCACCCTTCGAGACCGGGCGCCCTCCACGAGCTTAGATGTGGTCGCCGACGTTCTCGGCAATCTCCGCCTCGAGACCCCGCTACGGGCCTCCTCGGCGGCCTCGTCGCGCGACGGCACCGTCTCCGGCAACACCACGCGCGACTCGCCACGAGCAAGGATCTCGCCCTCCGCGAGTTCCCGGCTCGTGGCCATGGCTGGCTACGCGCCTACCTCCCTCCACGACCTGCTGGGGGACTCCTCCAGCCACGGCTCCAGCTCCGACAGGGAGCACCCCCCGCGCCGGATGAACTCTCGAGAGTGCAACATGACGGGTGCGGCGGAACCGTCCTCCACCCCCGCTACCCTCGGGACCCTCCTCCCGCGCGACGAAGCGCGGCGGGAGGAATCCCAACGGGAAGACGACGCGCCACCAGCAACGCCGCCGACTCCGCCACGTCGGCGAGGAGTCGAGGCTCGAAAGGCCGAGCTCGACAAACTTCAGGCCGACCTGGAGCGACGACAGCCCGAGCCGCCACTCGTCCCTGGCGCGCGCGCCCGCGCGCGCCAGGTGCATCAGCTACTAGCTGAGGGGGCGGGCGATCTTCCGTTCTTCCCCCACGCCAACGTAACATCGGCTGCTGCGGCAATCTTTGCTCCATGATCGCTGAGCCAGCGGGCGAAGCCAAGGCTACCTACCAGAACCTCCGGGGACTGGTAGAACGTGCCATCATTCAGCACGCCCAAGGCTCCGGCTCCCGACGGTCAGGCGCCACCTCGGGCCGCCTGGGCCATTCCCCCTCACAGGGTCAACAGAGCCCAGCCAAGACGGCCCCGCTGCACGAGCTCCCCCAGGCATCATACACCCCGGTGCGCCACCGCCTGGGGGACAAGTATGATCTTCGCGCCACCCTCGAGGCGCGAAGGAGAGCTGTCGACGCGGCGGCACCCTCGCAGGTCGCCGATAAGCGGATCGCGAGCACCGTGATCGTGGTCCTGATGGCCCGGCCACGAAGCGTTCTGCCGTCCGCAACGCTGGCTTCCCAGCCAGATTCCGGGCTCCGACCAACATAGCCAAGTACACAGGGGCCACCAACCCCAGTGTCTGGCTAGAA
Organism: Rhipidocladum racemiflorum; assembly: GCA_036346355.1. Taxonomy (NCBI): domain Eukaryota; kingdom Viridiplantae; phylum Streptophyta; class Magnoliopsida; order Poales; family Poaceae; genus Rhipidocladum; species Rhipidocladum racemiflorum. Next base: position 78,777,521 of record CM070583.1, on the reverse strand, counting down.
GACTACCGGCTCGCCTGCCGAGCGGGGGGAGCGACGGACGACTCCTTCATCATCCAGTATCTCCCCATCTACCTTGCGGACTCAGCTCGAGCCTGGCTCGAGTACCTGCCCGCAGACACCATCGGCAGCTGGGCCGACCTGACGAACCTTTTCGTCGGGAACTTCCAGGGCACATACAAACGCCCTGGCAACTCCTGGGACCTGAAGAGCTGCAAGCAGCAGCCGGGGGAAACCCTCCGGGACTACATCCGCCGCTTCTCCCAGCAGTGCAACGAGCTCCCCGACATCCGTGACGCCGACGTCGTCGGGGCGTTCATCTACGGCACCACGTGCGAGGCCCTGGTCCACAAGTTGGGCTGTGCGAAACCCCGGACCACCAAGGAGCTCCTCGACATCGCCACCAATCACGCCTCCGGCGAGGAGGCCGTGGGGGCCATCTTCGAAAGGAAGACGGCCCACAAAACATCCAGCCTCGAGGCCAGCGCCCCTTCCGACCGTCCTGACAAAAGGAAGCGGAAGGAAGCTGGGCGCGAGGCCGAATGGTCGCCGCCGGCCGACCGACCTTAAACAAAGCCAGGCCCGGCAGACGCCTCGACCGATTCAGAAACTGATGGATAGTCCGTGCCCGAACCACGACTATCCCGTCAAACACAAGTATCGGGACTGCGAAGTCTTGAAGCGGTTTCTTTCCGGAAACCCCACGACATCGCGGGGTAAGGGGAAGAAGCGCGACCCGGCACCCGACGCCGGGGCGAAGGGCGATGAGCCAGCCGACGAGTTCCCACAGCTCGACGGTTGCCTCATGATCTTCGGAGGGGCAGAGTGCTATGCCGACAAGCGACGGTTGAAGCTCGCCCACCGAGAGGTTCACACGGCTACCCCCGCCGTGCCCTCCTACTTAAGGTGGTCGGAGTGCCCGATCGCCTTCGATCGGACCGACCACCCCGACCACATCCCGCACCCGGGACGCTACCCGCTCGTCGTCGACCCCATCGTGGGGACGAAGCGCCTGACCAAGGTGCTCATGGACGGCGGCAGCAGTCTCAACATCATGTATGTTGAGACCTTGGATGCCTTGGGGGTCCCTCGCTCCGCCCTCCGGCCGAGCAAGGCGCCTTTCCACGGCGTCGTCCCAGGCCAACAGGCCCACCCTCTCGGGCAGGTCGGGTTGCCCGTCACCTTTGGGAGCCCGGACAACTTCCGCACCGAGAGCCTCACTTTCGAGGTTGTGGACTTTCCCGGCTCCTACCACGCTATCTTGGGACGGCCGTGCTACGCGAAGTTCATGGCGGTCCCCAACTACACCTATCTCAAGCTGAAGATGCCGGGGCCGCAGGGTGTCAACACCGTGGCACGCGTCTTTTCAGCTTCGCTTATAATCAAGCGAGGCGATTGCAGAACCGGCCTCGTGGTCGCCGCTCACTGAGCTCGCCCAGCTCCAGGAGAAGGCCCCCGAATCCGCCCCCGACTCCAGCAAGTCGGGGCCAAGCTCCTTCAATTCCGCAGAGGACACGAAGGAGGTCGCTGTGGATCCCGAAGGCCCCACCAAGATCGTGCGGATCGGGGCCGCCCTCGTCGCCAAATAGGAAGGCGCGCTCGTCGACTTCCTCCGAGCAAACCGAGACGTCTTCGCTTGGAGACCCTCGGACATGCCAGGAGTTCCAAAGGAGGTCGCCGAGCACTCCCTGAACATCCGAGCGGGATCCAGACCCGTCGCCCAACGCCTGCGCCGTTTCGACGAAGAAAAGCGTCGGGCCATTGGGGAAGAAATCGCCAAACTTTTGGCCGCCGGCTTTGTAAGGGAGGTGCGTCACCCCGAGTGGCTCGCCAATCCCGTCCTTGTAAAGAAAAAGTCGGGGCAATGGAGAATGTGTGTTGACTACACGAGCCTCAACAAGGCCTGTCCGAAAGATCCATTCCCATTACCTCGCATCGACCAGGTCGTGGACTCCACCGCCGGGTGCGAGTCCCTTTCTTTTTTAGATGCCTATTCGGGCTATCACCAGATTGCGATGAAGGAGTCCGACCAGCTCGTGACCTCCTTCATCACCCCGTACGGCTCATACTGTTACGTCACGATGCCTTTTGGTCTGAAAAACGCAGGCGCCACATACCAGCGGTGTATGCAGGCGTGTTTTTCAGACCAAATTGGCCGTAACATCGAAGCCTACGTCGACGACATTGTTATCAAAACCAGGAAGGCCGATGCCCTCATCACCGACCTGGAGGAGACTTTTGCGAACCTCCGACGATTTCGCATAAAGCTCAACCCCAAGAAATGCGTCTTCGGGGTCCCCAAGGGCAAGCTGCTGGGATTCATCGTCTCCGAGCGCGGTATCAAAGCCAACCGTGATAAGATCTCCGCTATCACGAGGATGGGGCCAATCAACGATCTGAAGGGGGTCCAGAGGCTGATGGGGTGTCTCGCGGCACTAAGCCGCTTCGTATCCCGCCTCGGCGAGCGCGGGATGCCACTCTACAAGCTGATGAAGAAGTCCGACCGCTTCCACTGGACCCACGAAGCTCAGGAAGCTCTCAGTCGACTGAAAGCTTTCCTGACCTAGCCTCCGGTCCTGGTCGCCCCGGAGCCACAGGAGCCCTTGCTCCTCTACATCGCTGCCACGACTCAGGTTGTCAGCGCGGCACTCGTTGTGGAGCGAGCGGAGGAAGGCCGCGTTTTCAAGGTGCAGAGACCGGTCTACTTCGTCAGCGAGGTACTCTCTGAAACAAAGGTCCGATACCCCCAAGTACAGAAACTGCTGTACTCGGTACTCATTACCAAGAGGAAGCTCGCTCATTACTTCGATCGACACCCCATCTCCGTGGTAACCTCCTCACCGCTCGGGGAAATCGTCCACAACCGCGATGCCACCGGAAGAATCGCCAAGTGGGCTCTCGAGCTCAACGGCCTCGACATATCGTACGTCCCCAGGACGGCGATCAAGTCCCAGGTCTTGGCGGACTTCGTCGCCGAGTGGACCGAGGCGCAAGTCCCTACGGTGGTCGAGGACCCGGAGTACTGGATGATGTACTTCGACGGGTCTTACACCAAGAACGGGGCCGGCGCGGGGGTCGTCATCATCTCCCCACTCGGCAACAAGCTCCAGTACGCCATACGCCTGCTCTTCGACGCCACCAATAATATCGCCGAATACGAAGCACTCGTCAACGGTCTTCGGATCGCCGCCGACCTCGGCGCGCGATGGCTCTACGTTCACGGCGACTCCAAGTTGGTCGTCGACCAAGTGATGAAGGCCGCCGAGCCCCGCGATGCTCGGATGGCCGCCTATTGCTTGGAGGTCCGTAGGCTTGAGGAAAGGTTTAAGGGATTCGAGCTCCATCACAGTTACCGGCGTTACAATAGTGAAGCCGACTCCCTCGCCAACCTTGCCTCCGGCAAAGGACCGGTACCCCCCGGGATCTTCGTCTCCGACCTCCATAAACCGTCGATCCGGATGGGCCCGAGTGCCGGGGGCACCACCGACCCCCCCGAAGACGGACGCTCTACCCGAAGACGCTCACCCGCCCGAGTCGAATTTGGACGTCCTGAACGTCGAAACCGACTGGAGGCAACCCTTCGTCGACCGGTTGACAAACGGGTCACTCCCCGCCGACACCACCGAGGCTTGGCGCCTCGCCCGACGGGCTAAGTCTTTTGTCCTGGTCGAAGGCGCCCTCTACAAAAGGAGCCCGTCCGGAATCCTTCAGAAGTGCGTTCCGACCGACCAAGGGAAGCACCTTCTGCTGGACATCCACGACGGGGTGTGCGGGCACCATGCCGCGCCGCGGTCCCTGGTAGGAAAAGCCTTACGACAAGGTTTCTACTGGCCGACCGCCGTAGCAGATGCGACCCAAATCGTCTGCACCTGCGAAGGATGCCAATTCTTCGCCAGGCAGACGCACCTTCCTGCGCAAGCCCTGCAGACGATCCCCATCACGTGGCCCTTCGCGGTTAGGCGGCTCGATCTGGTCGGGCCCTTCAAAAAGGCGCCCGGGGGCTTCACTCACTTACTTGTCGCCGTGGACAAGTTCACAAAGTGGATCGAAGCCAAGCCGTTGGCGACGATCACGTCGGCGCAGGCAGCAGGCTTCTTCCGCGATATTGTCTACCGCTTCGGGGTGCCCAACTCCATCATCACCGACAATGGGACGCAGTTCACGGGGAAGGAGTTCCTCGAGTTCTGTGATGACTTCAACGTCCGAATCGACTGGGCGGCGGTCGCGCACCCCCAGGCCAACGGCCAGGCCGAGCGGGCCAACGGCATGATCCTCCAAGGACTCAAGCCACGAATCTTCAGTCGACTGAAGAAATTCGCGGGACGGTGGGCCGCCGAGATACCCCCCGTTCTTTGGAGCCTACGAACCACACCGACCCGATCGACCGGGTTCACGCCATTCTTCTTGGTGTTCGGAGCGGAGGCCGTCCTCCCGACCGACCTCGAGTACGGCGCGCCAAGAGTGCAGAACTACAACGACGCACGGGGGCTAGAGGCGCAGCAAGACGACATCGACCAACTCGACGAAGCACGAGACGTCGCAGTCCTGCGCTCGGCCAAATATCAGCAAACTCTGTGCCGATACCACAGTCAGCTGGTTCGCAACAGGTCGTTTGAAGTCGGCGACTTAGTGCTGCGTCAAGTCCAGTCCACGAAGGGTAGGCACAAGCTCTCCCCACCCTGGGAGGGCCCTTTCACCATCGCGGAAGTCCTCCGACCCGGCACCTTCCGTCTCAAAGACACTGAAGGAAATCTCCTTACAAACGCTTGGAACATAGAGAAGTTAAGAAGGTTCTACCCGTAATCAGCCTACCCCTTCTCTGTACCATGCGAAAAGTTCGCAAACGAAAGAAGCTGCAGCGATCGACAGCCGACCGAGCGTTTTTTCCCTCAAAACTCTCTCGCATTACTGATCTAGAGCACTGCGACCTCTCCCCCGGAGGCAGAGATCCCGAAGTGGTACTCTTTTCGGTTGCGTATGGAAAGGCGAGGGCAAAAATCTCAACGAAGAAAAAGACAGAAACGAAAGAAACGCAGCTGCTTTATTCATTTATGGAGGAACATCGCCCCAACCAAGAAGGAACCGCCCGCTACGATCTTGGTGTGCGCCCCGCCAGCCGGACGACGCGCGACGTCCCTCGGCCATCGCCTGCACCAGCGGCACCCTCACCTCCGCGATCAGGAACGCCTGCGACGAGGACGCCAACTCGCCGTGCGTCTTCACGCACGGCCTCGGCCTCGACCTCCGCCACCTCCCGCAACCAGGCATGCTCCGCGCCAACCTCCTCTCGAAGCTGAGTGTAGCGGTCCGCCATAGCTCGCAAGGAAGGTTTTTCCAGGCAACAGCTTCGATGAAGTAACAAGAGCGCCAAGCACCTCCCCTTTTATAGCCCACGGTGCGGGAGGCACGGAAGGCGAAGCGCCTCAAGATCACGCAAAGAAACGGAAGCCGAAGCGTCCAGCACCAGTTCCGAGGGCAGCGCGGTCACCCAGGCGAGTTAATCTTTCTTTTGAAAATTAACGCACGACCACAGCACGCTCAAGTGGTGCGCGGGGACTCCACCTCCAGCCCCCACGCACCCCTCGGGGGCTGCATACGACCCCAGCGGTCGGTAACCTAGGACGATAACTCGACCGGCCGAGCTATTCTCCCTCGTGGTATTTTCCTCAAACCGAGTGCCGCTGCCTACGCCCCCGCGGCTACGGCTCCTAAGCAGCATTTCGCGAAAAAAGGGATCGCCCGAGCAAAAGATAGCTTGATCGGTCGGGGCAATCCGACCTAGGATATCGTCAAAAGGGATCGCTGGCATAAGTCGTGTTTCAACCGACCAAGCGATCTACCTCGCGGCTACTTCCTCGACCCAAAATGCTGTGACCTACGCCTCCGTGGCTATGGTCCCGAAGCAGCACTCTGCGGGGAAACAAGTCCTCCGAGTAAGAGACACTTTGGTCGGTCAAAACGCCCCGACTCAGGCCAGCATCCCAGCCGGCCAAGAGAAAGCTTCGCCGAAAAAGGCGGTCAGAGCCAAACGGCGCAACGCCTTTTTTCCGAAGCCTCTTCTCCGCAAAGCACGCGCTCTAAGTCGCCTGTCTCACCCCGTGCTCTCTTTCTTGACGTAACTGGCACAACACCTACGCTCTCGGGGCACCCCCCACGGGCCCTGTAGCTACGGTCGTAAGATTGTCCAGATCACAGAGGAAGCACGAGGTAGGCAGGCAAAAAACTTAAAACGACCCGACAGGTCGGATTCGTTCGAAGCAGTCATGTTCATTACATTTTGCAAAAGAAAAAACAAAAACTAATCATATCCTTCCTTCCGGTGGAGGATATCCCGCGGCGAGATTCGGTGAGTGATCTCTTGAGCGCACGGGTCGACCCGGGCCATGAATGCCTCGACTTATTCATCGCTCTGATCAGCAGCAACGCCGCTCCCGACTGCCTCAAGGTCAACACCATCGTAGTAAGAGATGGTGTTGACCAAGGCCGACGAAGCGCCATGCACTGCCGCCTCCCGAACTGACGCCTCGACATGGTCCGGGACCGTCCCTAGCAGGGCGGCGACGACACTGGGGCCCGGAGTAAGTCCGAGCAGCCGGTCGCAGACAGCCTGGCTGGCCACCTGAAGAGCGGTCAGATCGGCCGTCGTGTCGGCCGCGTCCCTCTCCGCCACCCGCTTGTCCATAAGGGCCGAGTCACGTGACTCGACCGCCGCATCCCGCTGCGCCACCGCCACCCTCCACGACTCGAGCGCGCTGCTGAGGCTCTCCCGCAGCTCTGCAGAAAACCAAAAGCAAACGTCAAAAAGAAAACCAAAAGCAACGTCAATTACCAGAAAGGAAGGACTACCCACCCGCCAGGGAGGTCTCCTTGGCGCGAAGGTCCTCCTCGACCTTGGCACGCGCTCCTCGATCGGACGCGGCGCAGTCGGCAAGCTCCCTCGCCGTCGCGAGCTCCCCCCGAGCAAGATCCCGCTCGCCGCGAAGCCGGTCGGCCTCCCTGCGGGCCGACTCGCATTCCTCTCGGAGGAGGGCGGCCTCCACCCGAGCGGATTCTTCCGCGCGGACCGCAGAAGTCTTGGCCACTTCAGCATCCGCCAGGGATGACCTGGCCCTCTCCCCCTCGACGGTCAACGACTCCGCAAGTCGCTGAGCCTCCCGCAAGGCTTCAGTGACTTCCCCCAGCCGCTGACTGGCCGTGGCGGCCCTCCCTTGCTCGGCAACAAGCGCCCTCTGGGCGTCAAGCAGCTCTTCCCCTATGGCACTCCCCCGGCTGTGCAAATGCCGGAGGAACATCGACTTGTCCACCGCCCGGGATGTCAAGCGCTGCAAATAAAATACCTGCCCGGTCAGTCTCCGTTCCCCGCTCGTAGAAGGCCGCCAGCGAGACTATCTCCCCATCTCCCAGTTCGGGGACCTCGGTCCCGGCCGGCGGCGTCCGCCAGCTGGACTGAGGCCGCGGAGGAAGGAGCTCCTTCCTCTCCAAGCCAAGGTAGCGACCCGTCGCGGCCAAGTGCGGGGTCAACGACATCCCCAAGTATGCGTAGGAGAGCGGGGCACGGCGCGACGAAGCGGGAAGCTTTTCTTCTTCCCTTGCGTTTTCTTTCCTTTTTGCAGAGCGAGAGCGAAGGCTTTGCTCCCTCCACGCCGCCTCTCCTTCCTTTATAGGCGCTGGCGAGAAACGACGCGCCTCGCACTCCAACCAACGCCTCCTCACGCGAACGCAGCGCGATCGCGACCGTCTGCCGCCACCTCGCCCACTACTCCGTGCGTGCGCGATCCATTTAAATCCCATGGCATTAATCGCTCGACAGGACGGCCGCCTCGCGCCGCACGCCGCGCAGCATCGCAGGCCTCGCCGGCAACAATGGGCCAGGGCGCCCCACGCCAAGAAAGGTATGAAAACGGCCCACTGGGCCACCCGGCCTCGGGAGAGCAAGTGGCCTACGGGCTCGCGCCCGAGGCCCGGCACCGTGCTGTGGGTTACGAAGGCCGAATCCAGCCAGCTGGAATGAAAGCCGCCCCAACACGTAAAAAAGAGCGAGGGGCGGGTCGCAGTGAGCCCCAGAGGGCCTCTAGATGGGTCGGCGGACGACCCAATCACTGTGGCCCGCGTCCGAGACCATACCTCACACTCTCCCGCGGAACTCATCGATGAGTGGCGGCCAGCCGCGCTCCGGGTCGGCGGACGACCCGGCAGCCCGACGCGGGATCGAGTAAGGAAAGGTTTTTATGGAACGCCCCACAGCGGGTCGGACGCCCGCGCCGGGAGCTACGTCCGCTTGGAAACGGTCCCCCTCGAGGGAGATCGCCAAGGTTCCACTCGGATTGCCCGATAGTAGCTCGCACGAGCATGACGTTCAGACCGACGAAGGTAAACGTGCGTTCGCTCACCCGACTCTAAGAACCCACGAACGCCGTGGCCTGCCAGAGTCCGGCAGGATAACCCCTGGCCAGGCTCTCCGACCGCTCGGGGCTCAGAGCTACACCACCGGTCTTCCTTGCGCCGGGGCTCTCTTCAGGCTGGTGCGGCTCCCGAGCAGTCGGGCCAACCTAGCACCGCCGACCTCCGGGCCGACGGCTGCCTCCGCCGGGATAACCCCCGACCGGCTCTCCGACCGCCGGGGCTCGAGCTACACCACCGGGTGCGCTCGCCGCCAGCCCTTCTTGGCCCGCACTTGCCGATCGCGCCAGCGTCACCGACCTTGGTCAACGGCGCCTCGGCCGGGTAAACCCCAGCCGCTCTCCGACCGGCTCGGGGCTACACCACGGGTGCGCTCGTCTTGCGGGCCCTTTAGCGAGCCTTGTTGCCCGATGGTCGCGCCAGCCGGCGTCGCCGACCTCGGGTCACGGCCGCCTCCGGCAAGGTAAACCCCGACCGCTCTCCGACCGCTCGGGGGCTCAAGAGCTACACCCAGGTCTTCGCCAGCACCGGGCCCTTGGCGAGCACAACTACCCGGCGATCGCGCCAAGCGTCGCCGACCTCGGTCGTGGCGCCTTCGATCGGGTAAACCCCCGGGCATCTCTCCGACCTGCCCAGGGGCTCGGGGGCTACTGACGAGTACCCGTACCATGGGTACCCCCAGCGGCCCAAAAAGACGCACGGGCCGACCCGGGCCAGTCAAGGCCCGAAGTCACGACCACCGGGCAAGGTCCGAAATCGCGACCAGGTCTCCGATATCCCAGAGAAGCGACGGCATTTATTGCGTATCGGGCGCATTAAATACCGGCCATAATAACGATGACGTAGCGGCACAAGTTCCCGACCTTCGCATTTATTGCGGGCGACGCAGCGACTACGGCGACCTGCAGCAGGGCAGGGGGAGCCGGCGGCCAGTCCCATCAGCCCGCTACTTTCGGACGACCAAGAGCACAGTCTTTTCCTCTTTTTCCTAACCAACAGTGTAACCTTCCTCCTCGCCTATATAAAGGGGGGAGGAGCGAGCATGTAAAGGGGACGAACGATCAAGAATCAATACAATCCACCTCACACGAACTGGAGTAGGGACGTTCTGCCCGAACCAGTATAAACACCAGGCCTCTTGAGCCGACCATTCGGGGAGAGGGAGCGCGCGACCCCCTCCGACCATAAATTCGTATTGCTGGTGCACGAAACACCGACAATGGGTGTCCAGGAGGAAGAAAGACTAAAGGCCGAAAGAAGGATTATGTCAACCTTGTAGGCCATAACAAAAGAAAATTCCAAGGGGAAGCGAAGCCTTAGAGTCGCTAATGGAAAGGAGGCTGAAGTTGAAGCCGTTAGCACACTATCATTAGTATTAGATAGTGGTTGCACCCTTCTTTTGAATAATGTCATTTATGTTCCTAGTGTAAGGAGAAACCTCATTTCAGTTTCTTTATTAGATGATGATGTATACACTTGTATCCTTGGGAACAATAAATGCATTGTAAAATTTAATTTCAGTTTCTCTATATGCTTCATCTATCTGAATCTCCTGTATCAATGAATGTGTGTGATGCCACCAATAAGCGAAAGAGAAGTCTAGGTGATGAGACTTCATTGAAATTGTGGCACTATCATTTAGACCACATTTCGAATGGGAGAATGAAACATCTCATTAAGGAAGAGATACTCCAACCTCTAGACTTCTCTGACTCAGATCATTGTATTGATTGCATCAAAGGGAAATATGTAAGACAAATTAAGAAAGGAGCCACATGAAGCACAAGAATCTTAGAATTAATCCACACTGATATATGCGGACCTTTTCCTGTGACTTCAGATGATGGTTATAACTCCTTTATCACGTTCACTGACGACTTCTTCCGTTATGGTTATATTTTCCCCATTCATGATCGATCTGAATCACTCGATAAATTCAAGGCTGAAGTAGAAAATCAGCATAACTTAAAGATTAAAGTAGTGAGATCAGATCGAGGAGGAGAATATTATGGGAGACATGCTCCTTATGGACAAATTCATGGTCCATTCGCTAAGTTTCTTTCAGAAAATGGCATAGTAGCACAATATTTCACACCCGGTGAACCTCAGCAAAATGGAGTAGCTGAAAGGCGCAATCGCACCCTTATGGATATGGTGCGTAGCATGATGAGTTACTCCAGTTTACTGGTTAGTCTGTGGATGGAAGCATTGAAGACAGCTGCACACATACTTAATCGGGTCCCAGTAAATCAGTCCCTAAAACCCCTTATGAATTATGGATTGGAAGAAAACCGAGTTTAAAGTATTTGCGTGTGTGGGGTTGTCCTGCTGAAGCTAAAGTCTTTAATCCACATATTGGAAAATTGGATCCTAAGACAATAAGTTGCCATTTTATTGGATATCCTGAAAGGTCTAAGGGATATCGATTTTATTGTCCAAATCATATTACTAAGTTTGTGAAAACCCGCCATGCTGTATTGTTAGAGAATGATAAAATCAGTGGGAGCTCAGAGGCTAGGAAAATAGATCTTGAGGAGGTTCGGACTTATGTACCATTGCCAATAATCCAAGAGACTATCGTTCCTTTACCTCATATAGTTATACCTCTAGCTGAGAATCCTGGAGTTGAGCCCCCGTCTGAGAATTCAGGTTTCAACAGTACATCACCTAATGATGAGCCTTAATTGCCTTCTGTGATAACTAATGAACCACTAAGGAGATCACAGCGGGAAAGAAGATCAGCCATCCCTAATGATCATGTTGTATAAATGAATGAATATGTATGTGATATAGGGAAGGTAGATGATCCTACATAGTTTAAAGAGGGTGTGATGACTAAGGATTCATCCAAGTGGCTTGAGGCCATCCAGGATGAAATAAAGTCTATGAGCATTAATGACGTCTGGGATCTAGTAGAAATTCCTGATGGAGTCAAAACAGTAGGCTGTAGATGGGTCTACAAAAGTAAGCATGACTTTAAAGGAAATGTCGAAAGATTCAAGGCGAGGCTTGTAACAAAATGGTTTACACAAAGAGAGGAGATTGATTATGTTGATACTTTCTCTCCCGTCTCAAAGAAAAATTCACTAAGAATTGTCATGGCACTTGTTGCTCATTATGATTTAGAGCTACATCAGATGGATGTTAAAACTGCATTTCTTAATGGTGACTTGCATGAGGATGTTTACATGGCTCAACCGGAAGGTTTTGTCGTGGAAGGCAAGGAACATATGGGATGCAGACTTAATATATCTATCTATGGACTAAAACAAGCGTCTAGACAATGGTATCTTCAGTTCGATGAGACCATAAGAAATTTCGGTTTCAAAAAAAATGAAGTGGACAATTGCATATACATTAAGATTAAGGGGGAGCAAATTCACTATCTTAGTGCTTTATGTGGATGATATCTTGTTGGCTAGCAGCGATAAGGATATGCTGTATGAGACCAAAAGATTTCTTTCCACTGATTTTAACATGAAGGATCTTGGTGATGCCTCTTATGTTTGGGGCATTGAGATTCACCGAGATAGGTCCAAGGGGATATTAGGCCTATTCCAAAAGGCATATATTGACAGAGTGCTTAAGAGATATAATATGCATAACTGCTCTGTCACGCCTGCTCCTATTGTTAAGGGTGATAAATTTGGAACATTCCAATGTCCAAGGAATCAATTAGGAACTGATTAGATGAAGGGGATTCCTTATGCTTCAGCTATCGGAAGCATTATGTATACTCAAGTTTGTACTCGCCCTGATTTAGGATTCGTAACCGGGATGTTTGGCATATATCAATCAAATCCAGGGTTGGACCACTGGAAAGCCGTTAAGAGAGTCTTGCATTATTTGCAAGGCACTAAGCACTACATGCTCAAATATAAGAAGTCTGATGACCTTGAAGTTGTGGGTTATTCAGACGCTGACTTTGCAGGCCGTGTAGATACTAAGAAATCCACATCATGTTATATCTTCACACTTGCGGGAGGAGCCATTTCGTGGAAAAGCTCCAAACAATCACTTACTGCATCATCAATGATGCAGGTTGAGTTTGTGGCATGTTATGAGGCTATTGGGCAGGCAGTATGGCTTAAGTATTTTATTCTCGGACTAAGAGTGGTTGACAGTATATCTAAACCACTAACAGTATACTGCGATAATAAGACCGCAGTTTTCTATTCGAGTAACAACAAGTCAAGTGGTGCTACCAAACACATTGACATTAAGTATCATGTTGTGAAAGATAGAATCCAGGATCAGACAATTGATGTCAAGAATATAAGTACTAAGTCTATGCTTACGGATCCGCTTACTAAAGGCTTACCACCTAGTCTCTTTCGAGAGCATATTGCCGGTATGGGTTTATTGGAAAGCCTCTGATTCTGCAAATAAGGACCATAAGAAGTAAACCAACTCCCATTAAGAATAAGTGATTATTCCATTAAGATAGAATTGTACACTATAGATACTGGGGTTTCAGCGGTGACTTTATTAACCGCTGTAATACTTTGTCTTGGTATGTTATTCTGTTGAGTATGGACTTATGTCATTAGCCTTTCGATCAAGTGGGAGAATGTTAGTGGTGATCTCAGTCAACCTAACTAAATCCGAAGTTTTCGGATCGAATGACCACTACGCGCTCTGATCAGGAGCATACCATATAAAATTGGTTTTGGTCCCGGTTGCCAGTGCTGACATTAGAAGGGAGAAGTTGCAGCTTATGTGGATTGACGCTTTGCCATCAAGTTCAACTTCTCCCGAAAACCCATCCGATTTGGGAGCCAGCAAAAGGTTACCGAAGGCCCTAACCCAGCCGAGTGGATCTCGGCGTCTCCCTTTTCTTCATCGCGCAAGAACATCAACCGAGCAAAGCAACGCTAATGGATTCTACCTTACCGGGTCCGTGATTTATTCATTTCCGCATTTGTTTGTGATCATGACTTAGGCAACCTCCTCCTCCCAAATGAGCCGGCGGCCAGAGGTAGGAGTAGGGTGCACAGGAGGAAATATTTATATACACACACACGATAGTGCTAATATGTGCTTGCACACAAATTAGGTTATTCCACAAGCTGGTCGTAATGTATAACGTCTGATTGTAATGATGGTCGGTAGTGTATGGCCCATAAACAACTCAAGCCCAAAACTCACTCTTCTGTACTATCTCAATTGAGTTTGTTCGGCAGTGAAAAGCATAGTAATTCATCGTAAAAATAAGGTATTCATCGTAAAAACTTATAATCTTATTCCCTGATACAACATCGATAAGCATATCAGCTATGGGCATCGGGTACTCATCTTTGGGTGTCGCCTTGTTCTAATCTCTAAAGTCGATGCATACCCGGAGTTTGCCATTTTTCTTTATCACAGGAGCGATACTAGAAACCCACTCAGCATATCGGCAAGACCGGATAATCTTTACTTCCAGTAAACACTCTATTTCTTTTTTTATCTTATCATACATGGCTGGATTAAATCTTCTAGGAGACTGCTTAAACAGCCTATAGCCGGGTTTTATAGGTAGACGATGTTCAACAAGTTGTCAGCTTAAACCAGGCATCTCATGATACTCCCAAGCAAAGCAATCTTTATAACTTTTGAACAAATCGACCAATCTTTTCTTGTATTTGCCTGTTAGCTTTGAACTAATAAAAGTTGGTTTTTTCCTATCACCATCACGTATGTCTACTTCTTCCAACAGATCTGAAGACGTGAAACCTTGTCCAAATCTCACAATGTCTTCAAAATACTCAATGGCCTCGAAGCTATTAGTTGTCTACCGATAGTGTGGCATTTTGTCTTGTAAAACTTTCACTGCCGCTTTGGACTCCATCGACTTAAAATCTCATTTGTCCAATCAAAGGTACTTGGCTTCACGCTGATCGAACTTATACCTGTCTAGCCAATGCATATACAATCGCAGTCCTCAAGTGCATTGCCCGATATGCATTCAGCCCCGTCATGCTGCCAATTGGCATCTAGGCTTGCCATAGCTACATGAGCTGACGTGTCAACTTTGATCACCTCAATTTCGTCGTCATTCCACTGTATCAACTTTTGATGCATAGTCAATGAAATGCAATAGTTGGCATGTATTCAATCTTTGCCAAGCAACACGCTGTAACTCCCTTTGGCATCAACTACAAAGAAAGTTGTCGGCAAAGTTTTGCTGCCAACTATGAGCTTGGTTACCTTGACACTCAGCCTCTGTAGGATCTCCAGTGAAGTTGTTCAACATCATACTTATTTTAATGAGATCCTCATCTGAGTTACCCAATTTTTTTACAAGTTGAGTAGGGCATTAGATTAATAGTTGTCCCACCATTCACCAGCATTCTTGATATCGGCTTGTCGTTAATTTGACCTTTCAAATATAACGGCTTTAAGTGCCGATGATCATCTTGTGATTTTTCAAAGATGGCTTCCTGTGAACCAAATCATAACTACGTAAATGATTCTTTAGCCGATGACGAACATACCTTGAATTCTGCAGGCAAAGTGAACACCTTGTTTATGTCCATCGGTGGTGGTGAATCATTGCGAAACATGGGGAATCCAAGTCATCAGCCGAATCAAATTCCTCCCTAACAATTTCTTTTCTCCTCCACTCCTTGACATACTTAATCGGACGAAGCTCGTTCAAATCTTCATTCTTCTTCTTTTCTTGATCAGCTTCTCTTAATTTTTGAGTCCTTAATCTCCGGAGCCTTCCCAACCTGAAGGACACCATCGTGGCATGGGTTCAATCGGTTTAGGTATCTTACCAACCAAACTACCTTCCACATTGTCCTGCTCTTGATGTGACAGCTATTGACTCCGAAATGGCTCATCAATCCTTTCATGGATTGGCCTCTTATGACTGTCCTCCTGTCAGTCTTGGGCCAACACAGACAACCTTTCCTTTGCCATTCGACGATGTTCTTGGCCCTGTCCAGGATAATATTGCATCCATCAAACATATGGCGATGGCAAGGCTAACTCTCTCTCCCAACAAAATTGTCAGAAAGGGCACCGCTCATGAGCCCTTTCGGCGGTGGTTGGCCGATGCATATTATCGGCCGTTGAGGAGGGCTCCACCATGATCTCTGATTTCTTCTTTCATACTTACCCAGCAATTGGGAGAATGTTGATTTATGCTTCTGCATAGGCTTTCATGGCAGTATGCGACGTCCTCAAACATTTGCCCTCATGGTCGGTCTCAATCTGAATGGGCTTGACCGTGATCCTAGTAGTTTCTTCCCCCTTTGCGATCTGTGAATCATGTGATGAAAAATTGGCTTGATTTTATGATGAAAAATTGGCTTGATCCTATGCTGAAAAATTGGTTAGGATTAATCTTGCAAAACTGCTTGCATGAAGAACCAAACATTCAATCATCCAAAAAAAAAACAGAGACTCTGCATTTGCGCCAGACCAAACATCCAAAAAACAGTGAGTTTCGCATGTATGACGGACCAAACTTTTTGGTCTGTCATAAACGTGATTTTGATGCCTTTACGCTTGTTCAAGAGATCTTGTTTTTCCCATGCATGACGGACCAATTTTTTTGGTCCGCCATACACATGCTTTTTAGCGATCTCGTTTTTTCCATGCATGACGGACCAAATTTTTTGGTCCGCCATACACATGCTTTTTGGCGATCTCATTTTTCCCATGCATGACGGACCAATTTTTTGGTCCGCCATACACATGCTTTTGGGGATCTGTCCGGCGTGAATGGTGTTTGCTCAATTAGGGTTTTGAGCGATTTGAAATTTTTTTTTGATCTGTTTTTGAGATTATGAAATTTGTGAGAATTTCATGATGCTTGAAGTGGAATTTATGCAATGCTCGTGTGAGTAGTTGCATGAACTAATGTTGAATCAAGTCGCGGACTTGTGCTCGAAATTGTTTTGTGGTTTGTTCATGTGCAGGTATTGCTCAAGGGCGAATGTGGTCGATGACGGGACCGGAACTAGGTTCATGGAGGAACTGAGGTTCGGGACTAGGTTCAGGGAGGAACTGAGGTCTTGGTGGTCAAAGATGTCATGCGGGACGTTCGGGCTAAGAGAATGGTGCACATGGAGAATGGTCAGTCACGTGAGAATGGCAGGAGGTCATTCGCGTGCAAAGTGTTAGTCACGTGAGTATGGCAGGTGGCCATACGCGTGCAAAGTGTTAGTCACGTGAGTATGGTAGGGTTGCCATACGCGTGCAAGGTTTGTACTCGGCCAGGTTGGGCCAAGAGGAGTTGTACTCCTCCTAGGTTAGGAGTTGTATTCGAACTCCTTGCGTTTTTGCTCCCTTAAATAGGAGGGGTGTCTCCTGTTTAAGGGTAAGCTTCTTGAGTTGAGCATTGAGAGCCTCAAGCTCAAGTTTTAGGGTTTGTACTCTTTCGATAAGAGTATTTTAGACAAAAGAAATAAAGATCAATTCTTCCAAGATTTTTGCGTGCTACAGTAACCACGTTGCTACAGTATTTTTCTGTCTTGGTTCTTGTTTGCTTGCTTGCTCTAAATCTAGATTGGTTTTTGATCCTTGAGTGTCATCTTGATTTGACCCATCAAAAACCTTTCTAGGGTATTGTTTTTGAGTTCCTCAAAGTCTAGTTGATTAAACTTTTGTCGGTTCTGTTAAAACTTTCAAGTTTACGTTAGATCAATTCTCGTCAAGTTCTGGATCAGCAAGCTTGCGAAGCTCATAACTTTTGATCCATAAGTCCGATCGAGCTGATTCTTTTTGGGTTTGATTCTTATTGGAATCTAGTTTCTTGTGTCCAAATTTCAGATCGTTTCGACGGTTGGATCTCTGGGAATTCTCATTTTACCAAGCGTCTATCAATCTGTTTTTGTTGTTTACGAGGCAATCTTTTGAATCCGAGTTGGGGTGTTCTTCCAGTAGATCAAAAATTTTGTTTTAGCTTCCGCATAATCATTCACCCCCCCTCTGATTGCTATATTCGTATACTTCGATCCTACAAGTGGTATCAGAGCGTGGTTTTTCTAATTATTCTTAACCGGTGATTAGAAACCGTAGCAATGGATAGGTATTCGACAAAACCTTGTGTTTTTGATGGTGTTGATTTTCAGTTTTGAAAAGCAAAGATGGAAGCATTCATCCAGGCGCAGGGCTTCGCAATTTGGGAGAAGGTTTACAAGCCGTACGAAGTCCCTGGGAACGACAACGTCAACGACGCAAATCGCGCACATGTTGAAGCAAATAGCAAGGCGCGCAACTTGATCATCCAAGGTTTGGGACGCAGCGATTTTGATCGAGTGGTTCATCTTCGATCCGCATATGAGGTATGGAAATCTCTTTGTGATTACCATGAGGGTTCTAACACTGTCAAAGAGGTTCGCCAAGATATTTACAAAAAAGAATACATGCGTTTTGAGATGAAACCTAGTGAATCTGTAGATGACTTCTTTGCACGTTTCAATAAAATTCTTAGCAATCTACGTGTTGTTGGAGTTAGCTACACTGATGCTGAAAATGCTCGACAATTGCTTAGTGCTTTGGACATGTCGGTGTGGGAGATGAAAGTAACATCTATACAAGAATCTACTACCATGAGCACACTCACATTAGATGTTCTTTACTCTAAGTTGAAAACTCATGAGTTGGATGTCCTTGCCAGGAAGGGTAACATTAAATCAATTGCTTTGATCTCTAACCCTAACATGTCAAATGCAAATTCTTCTTCTAGCTTTGCCTTGTCTTCCATGTCTTCTTTAACAGATGAGCAACTTGAAGAGTTTCCCGAAGAAGATCTGGCACTACTCTCTTCTCGCTTTAACAAAGCTTTGCAGAATGTGAGAATGAGAAAGAGAGGTGGTCCTCTAAGATGCTATGAGTGTGGTGACCTCAACCATATTCGCACAAATTGTCCTAAGCTTGCAGGAAAAACATCAAAGGAGGAGAAGGACAACGACAGAAGGAATGAGAAGAAAAGGTTCTCGTCAAATGATAGGAAGAAGAAGAGCTTCATCAACCGCAAGGTGGTTCACCGAGTTCTTTCCGCTCTTGAACAAGTCAATTTGAGCGATGTGGACTCGGAGAGCAGCGAAGATAATGCAACTCCAAGCAAGCATGATCTGATGGGATTGTGTCTCATGGCAAGCAGCAAGGATAGCTTCACTGAGGACGGCAACGACAGCGACTTTAATGAGGTAGACCCTTCTTATGATGAATTAGCCAATGCTGTTGCCCGTCTTGGAAAATTACTTGACAAACGTGATAGAAAAATTAAGAAACATGGTATTCTTGTGGAGTCATTGAATGCTGAAATTGCTAGACTTAAGACATTGATTCCTGATAATGATACTTGTAAATCATGTGACTTAATTTACAATGAGCTCACCTTGTTTAGGAAAGAACATGCTCTTCTGTTGCATCTAAATGAGAAAAATGAGAAACATGTTAAACATGCTAGCTGTTCCACTAATGATTTGCATGGTTCAACTTCTTGTTTTAAATGCTCAACTCTTGAATTAAAATTGAAAGATGCAAATGCTAAGGTTTCTCAATTGACTGATAATCTGCTTACTCATGAGGTTCCTTCATGCTCTACTTGTCGTGAAATGTAAAGGGAAAGTCAATATTCCTTGCAATAATTGTTTAACTCTTGCTAAGAAAGTTGATTACTTGCAAAATTCTTTGGAACGTTTCACTAATGGCAAGAAAAAGTTGAACATGATTTTGGATCAATCTAAGGTTAGCACAAACAAGAGAGGTTTAGGTTTTGATCCTTATGCCACATATGAAACTAAACCTCAGACCTTTGTTGTTCAGGCTCCTTGCAAAATTGAGTTATCTAATGAGCCTAAGAAAATTGCTTTTCAATCTGCGGTTTTTATCTTCTACTATGATGAATGCAAAATGTGCTTTTATTGTTAAAGCTAAACATCATGTCAAGTACACTTGCACTCATTGTGGTAGAGATGGACACTTAGTAGATTTTTGTTTTAGACTAGCCAAACAGCAAAAGAAGGAAAGAACTAAGGCTAGGTCAAATTTCAGCAAAGCACATTTTTATTCGCCTAGAGTGATGAAAACACCTTCTGTTCCTACAAACATGGGAAAAGGCAAATCTGATTTTGTGCATAAAAATTATCGTGTTGTACCCTCATTGTGCGTCGTGGTGTCTCAAGATCGATTCCCAAAAATCCCATTCCTAACCCCAAGATCGAGACCTCGACATGTTTTGCTATGTAGGCTTCTCGCGAGGAAGGAGAACATATGGCTAGTGGATTCTGGATGCTCACGCCACATGTCCGGTGATAAGAATTGGTTCTCCTCCTCACTCGTGCATCTCGTCTTTGAAAGTGTTACTTTTGGAGATGTTTCTTCCTCTTCTGTTGTGGCAAAAGGTACAATAAAGGTAAGTGACAAGTTTATGTTCAAAGATGTGGCTCTTGTTGAAAATTTGAAATATAACTTGCTTTCTGTCTCACAAATGCTTGATGAAGATCTTGAGATAAGCTTTAAGAAAAATGAATGCAAAGTGCTAGATGCTTCAGGTGATCTTGTGTTCAAAATTTCTCGTTTTGGAAGAGTCTTTAAAGCTGATTTTGATGCATCACCTTCTTCTAAGCATAGGTGTCTAATTGCCAATGTTTCTAAAGATTTATTCTTTTGGCATCGTAGACTTGGTCATGTTGGTTTTGATCATCTTACTCGTGTAAGTGGTTTAGATCTTATACGTGGCTTGCCTAAGCTTAAGGGTGATAGCAATCTAGTATGTTCTTCTTGTAGACATGGTAAGATGATTGCAGGTTCACATCCACCTCTTACCATGGTGATGACAAACGCTCCAGACAGCTTCTACATCTTGATACAGATTGGACCATCTCGAGTTCAATCCTTTGGAGGCAAACGGTATGTGCTTGTGATTGTTGATGATTTTTCTAGATACTCTTGGGTGTATTTTATGGCATCTAAGGATGAGGCTTTTAGTCATTTTAGAAGTCTTGTTCTTAGGCTTTCTGTTGACCATCCAGAGCTCTCAAAGCTATTAGAAGTGATAATGGAACTGAATTCAAAAATGCTTCCTTTGATCTCTTTTGTCTTTGAAAAGGAATTGATCATCAATTTTCATCTCCTAGAGTGCCTCAACAAAATGGTGTAGTTGAAAGGAAAAATAGAACGTTAGTTGAAATGGCTAGAACTATGCTAGATGAGCATCACTCTCCTCGAAATTTTTGGGTGAAGCGATTTCAATCGCTTGTTATGTTTCAAACCGTGTGTTACTGAGATCAAAATTGGGTAAGACTCCATATGAGCTTCGGTTTGGACATAGACCTTCTGTTTCTCACTTTCGAGTTTTTGGATGCAAATGTTTTGTCTTGAAATCTGGAAATCTTGATAAATTTGAAGCTAGATCAACTGATGGCATTTTTCTTGGATATCCTGCTCATACTCGTGGCTATCGTGTGCTTGTTTTGGAGACTAACAAAATTGTGGAAACTTGTGAAGTTACTTTTGATGAGGCTAGTCCAGGCACTAGTCCAAGCGATGCAGGTACAGGCGCATATGTTCAGGGGGAGAAAATCTTTGAAGATAATGATGATGTTGAAGATGAGGTCTTGACTCTTTCTAATGCACAACAAGCTGTAGCACCTTTGGCACCTACTACTACATCACCTACAGCTAACCATCCTCAAGCTACAACATCATCTGTACATGCTGAAAATGAAGAAGGAGAAGGAGAAGTCTCAAAAGCCAATGCTCCCTTGCACATTCAAAAAATGCATCCATCTGAACAAATGATTGGAGACCTAAATGAGAGAGTCACTCAATCCAGGTTTATTCATTCTGACACTCATGCTCATTCTGCTTTAGTTGCTTCTTTTGAACCCAAAGATATATCTCATGCACTATCGGCGAAATCTTGGATCAATGCCATGCATGAAGAATTAGAGAATTTTGAACGAAATAAAGTTTGGAAACTTGTCTCACCACCTCCTGATTTTAATGTTATTGGAACTAGATGGGTTTTCAAAAATAAACAAAGTGAGGATGGTGTTGTTGTTAGAAACAAGGCTAGATTGGTTGCTCAAGGTTACACTCAAATTGAAGGCTTAGATTTTGATGAAACTTTTGCTCCTGTTGCTAGAATTGAAGCCATTAGAATCCTTTTAGCTTTTGCTGCATCCAAAGGTTTCAAATTGTATCAAATGGATGTGAAAAGTGCTTTTCTGAATGGCTACATAAATGAGGAGGTTTATGTCAAGCAACCACCTGGTTTTGAAAATCCAAAGTTTCCAAATCATGTGTTCAAATTATCAAAAGCTTTGTATGGTTTGAAACAAGCCCCTAGAGCATGGTATGATAGGCTAAAAACATTTTTACTTGAAAGGGGGTTTTCAATGGGAAAGGTTGACAAAACTCTCTTTTTACTCAAGCAAGGCAATGATCAACTATTCGTTCAGATTTATGTTGATGATATTATCTTTGGTGGTTCCTCTCATGTTTTAGTGTCTGAGTTTTCAGAAACAATGAGGAAGGAGTTTGAGATGAGTATGATGGGTGAGTTGACATACTTTTTGGGATTTCAAATCAAGCAAACAAAGGATGGTACTTTTGTGCATCAAAGCAAATACACAAAAGACTTGTTGCATAGATTTGGGATGGAAAACAGCAAGCCAATCATGACACCCATGGAGAGCGCTTGCACACTTGATCCGGATGAAGATGGTGAGCCGGTTGATCAAAAGGAATATAGAAGCATGATAGGTTCACTTTTGTACCTCACTGCATCAAGGCCGGATATACAATTTGCTGTGTGCTTGTGTGCTCGTTTTCAAGCTTCCCCACATGCTTCACATCGACAAGCTGTCAAGCGAATTTTCAGGTATCTTCATGGAACTCAAGATTTTGGCTTTTGGCTTTCTGCTTCCTCATGCATTAGTTTAAGAGCCTTTTCTGATGCTGATTTTGGAGGATGTAGAATTGATAGAAAAAGTACATCTGGTACATGTCATTTCTTGGGCAATTCTCTTATTGCATGGTCATCTAGAAAACAATCTTACATTTGCACAATCAAGCTTTGAATCTGAATATGTGGCTGCTGCTAGTTGTTGTTCTCAAATTCTTTGGATAGTAGCTACACTTAAAGATTATGGGGTTAATTTGGATAGTGTTCCTCTTTTGTGTGATAACACTAGTGCAATTTGCATTGCTAAGAACCCCGTGCAACACTCTAGAACAAAACACATTGACATCAGATTTCACTTTCTTAGAGATCATGTTGAAAAAGGCAACATTGTGCTTCATCATGTGGATACTGAACATCAATTGGCAAACATTTTCACAAAACCTTTGTCTTCTTCTCGTTTTGCTTTTATTCGGGGAGAACTTGGGATTGTTCATCCAATGGGTTTGTTTTGAGGGGGAGTTTCCTTGCCAAGTTCTTTCACTTGATGAGCTTACTTTATCATATTTCTTTATATACTATGTAATTTTGCTAATATATGATAATCTAAATTGTTCCACTTGAACTAAAAATGATATTGCGGAATTCTTTGGTCTGATTGCCTATAGCTGAACACTCTGTGATATCTCACTCGTCTAGGCTTGATATTGAATCTTCTTGACAAATTTGGGCTATGAAGCAAGTGTGTTTTCAGCTTTATTCTTTCATAAGACCTCTTAATCACTCTTGCATGTTTTACAATCAAAGAAAAAGAAAAGAAAAGGGAATAAAAAAAGGGTAGTTAAAAGCTAAAGCTTCAAGTTATATGCTTCAAGCATGCTTCCCTTAAAATGGTTAAGATGTATGCTTCAAGCATGCCATTCCCTCAAAAACAAGATGTATGCTTCAAGCATGCCAATCCAAGGAAATAAAAGAAGTATGCTTCAAGCATGCCACATGCAGTTTACTGTTTAAAGATTAATTTGGTCTACTAGATTGGAGTTGAAATCACTTGCTCGCCCAGAGTTGTTAGTTGTTTCAATTTTTGAGCTTTTGTTCTTCTACTGAGATCTTGCTTAGTACTTGGCTATAGTTGACTGAATTGAAGTTGAGATGCATGTCATTCCCTAACTTGTTAAAATCACATCAAGATCATGTGTTTTACATATTATGTGATATATAAGGTTATATGATCGAAAGAGCTCATCTTTTCTATCTTGGCACTCCTTAGTTTCTCCTTGTGAAATCATTGCTACAAGAAAATTTTAAACATGTTCCTTCTTTTGTACGCTTGATGAATCCATTGTCAAAGGGGGAGAAGTTTTGAGAAGTTTTTTTAAAAAAAGGGGAAGAAGTTGAAAAAGGGGGAGAAGTTGTTTTGGGGATTTTGAGAATTTTGTGAGAAGTTTGGAGATTTTTAGACTTTTTGGACACATTGCACATTCACACACATTTTCCTTCTCAGGGGGAGATTTTGTTTTGCATTTTCAAAATCTTTTGTAAAGTGAATGCCAAATGTTCAATTCTATTTGGTGTTGCCAATGTTTTCATCAAGGGGGAGATTGTGAATCATGTGATGAAAAATTGGCTTGATTTTATGATGAAAAATTGGTTTGATCCTATGCTGAAAAATTGGTTAGGATTAATCTTGCAAAACTGCTTGCATGAAGAACCAAACATTCAATCATCCAAAAAAAAAAACAGAGACTCTGCATTTGCGCCAGACCAAACATCCAAAAAACAGTGAGTTTCGCATGTATGACGGACCAAACTTTTTGGTCTGTCATAAACGTGATTTTGATGCCTTTACGCTTGTTCAAGAGATCTTGTTTTTCCCATGCATGACGGACCAAATTTTTTGGTCCGCCATACACATGCTTTTTGGCGATCTCGTTTTTTCCACGCATGACGGACCAAATTTTTTGGTCCGCCATACACATGCTTTTTGGCGATCTCGTTTTTTCCATGCATGACGGACCAAATTTTTTGGTCCGCCATACACATGCTTTTTGGCGATCTCGTTTTTTCCATGCATGACGGACCAAATTTTTTGGTCCGCCATACACATGCTTTTTGGCGATCTCGTTTTTCCCATGCATGACGGACCAATTTTTTGGTCCGCCATACACATGCTTTTGGGGATCTGTCCGGCGTGAATGGTGTTTGCTCAATTAGGGTTTTGAGCGATTTGAAAAAAAATTTTGATCTGTTTTTGAGATTATGAAATTTGTGAGAATTTCATGATGCTTGAAGTGGAATTTATGCAATGCTCGTGTGAGTAGTTGCATGAACTAATGTTGAGTCAAGTCGCGGACTTGTGCTCGAAATTGTTTTGTGGTTTGTTCATGTGCAGGTATTGCTCAAGGGCGAATGTGGTCGATGACGGGACCGGAACTAGGTTCATGGAGGAACTGAGGTTCGGGACTAGGTTCAGGGAGGAACTGAGGTCTTGGTGGTCAAAGATGTCATGCGGGACGTTCGGGCTAAGAGAATGGTGCACATGGAGAATGGTCGATCCACGTGAGACTGGCAGGAGGTCATTCGCGTGCAAAGTGTTAGTCACGTGAGTATGGCAGGTGGCCATACGCGTGCAAAGTGTTAGTCACGTGAGTATGGTAGGGTTGCCATACGCGTGCAAGGTTTGTACTCGGCCAGGTTGGGCCAAGAGGAGTTGTACTCCTCCTAGGTTAGGAGTTGTATTCGAACTCCTTGCGTTTTTGCTCCCTTAAATAGGAGGGGTGTCTCCTGTTTAAGGGTAAGCTTCTTGAGTTGAGCATTGAGAGCCTCAAGCTCAAGTTTTAGGGTTTGTACTCTTTCGATAAGAGTATTTTAGACAAAAGAAATAAAGATCAATTCTTCCAAGATTTTTGCGTGCTACAGTAACCACGTTGCTACAGTATTTTTCTGTCTTGGTTCTTGTTTGCTTGCTTGCTCTAAATCTAGATTGGTTTTTGATCCTTGAGTGTCATCTTGATTTGATCCATCAAAAACCTTTCTAGGGTATTGTTTTTTAGTTCCTCAAAGTCTAATTGATTAAACTTTTGTCGGTTCTGTTAAAACTTTCAAGTTTACGTTAGATCAATTCTCGTCAAGTTCTGGATCAGCAAGCTTGCGAAGCTCATAACTTTTGATCCATAAGTCCGATCGAGCTTATTCTTTTTGGGTTTGATTCATATTGGAATCTAGTTTCTTGTGTCCAAATTTCAGATCGTTTCGACGGTTGGATCTCCGGGAATTCTCATTTTACCAAGCGTCTATCAATCTGTTTTTGTTGTTTACGAGGCAATCTTTTGAATCCGAGTTGGGGTGTTCTTCCAGTAGATCGAAAATTTTGTTTTAGCTTCCGCATAATCATTCACCCCCCCTCTGATTGCTATATTCGTATACTTCGATCCTACACGATCATTGTTACATCGGCTTATCAAGCTGACTTAGCCGATGCTAACATTGAGCGGATCTCGTCATCCTGTGCCAACTCTTTCTCTTTCACCGAATAATTGACCATATTGCCTGGGAAAGGATTAGCATCCAACCACATCGCTGGCTCCTCAGCAAATTTGAGCTAGCCATCTTCAATAGCCGATTGAATCTGTTGACGAAAGATATTGCAATCGTTGGTATTATGTGAAAATAGCCCAGAGTTGCACCTCTGCTCGGGGACGGGGCTTGGTCGCTGGCCGAGATTGCATCCAGTGCCACGTGCGAGGAGGGATCCCCCTCGAGATCCTGAGCATCTCAGCGATGATGTCACTGGCCTCGGGATCCCCAGGGTCCTCGCGCTTCTCTTCGGCCCCCGCGGGATCCTCGGACTCGTCCTCCTCGACTTCATCGCCGACCTCGATGATGATATGGGGGATCCCCGCCCTCGCTGCTCGGGCGTCCTCGGCCGCACCCTGATCGAGAGTGACTTCCTCGGACTCCACGACTTCGGCAGCCCGAGCAAGCTCCTTCTCTATTACAGAATTGAGCACATCATCGACCATGGCTTCGAAATCTCATACTTCCCTACTAGCTATAGCGCCCACAATAACAATGTGGGGTTAGCATAGCGTTCGAAAGAGAAAAGACCCGGGAGGAAGGGATAGACATTTACCTTGCTCGGACTCCGCCACGGAAGCTCGGGCTCGGGCCAGGAGATTGGCCATGTCTTCGGCCACCTTGCTGGCCTGCGCCACCGTGGGGGCGACCTCGTCCAGGTCGACCTCCTCCAGGGTGGGGGTGGGGCACACCTGCGGTGTGCCCGATGACCTTCGGTGCCTCGTGGTCAGCGGCACTAGGTCCTCCTCCTTCTCCTCGAGCTCGGGCGTCGAGCTCGAGGCCACCTGTGAGAGCTCGGCTTGGAGAGCGGCGATCTTGCTCTCCAACTCCTCCTTCCGCGTGGGTCCCCTTGCCGCAGCTGCCGCCTCCTTCTTCGCCTGCTCGGCGAGCCGGCGCAAACTGGTCATTAGCTCTGGATTCTGTCTAGACTAGGGAGAGTCGTGCCCAGGTCGACGCGCTTCTTTGGGCACCGAGGTGGAGACGGCATCGACGATGGCGACCTTCCCTGTCGCCTGCGGCCAGCCAACCTCTTGGTCTTAGGACCAAGCGCGGGGGCCCCAAACTCCTCCGACAGTGGCTTCAACTTCGCCACCGCGATCTCGAGGGCGACCTTCAAAATGGAGAAACAAACAAGTCAGGAGATCGCTCGGAGGCTATCCCCCAAGCACGACATTCCCGGGACGAAATACCCCGAGCATGTCTTGCCCGGAGAAGGGTGCCCGAACCTGACAAATCCTCAACGCTTCGCCTCGGTCGAACACATTGCTCGGGATTTGGCGACCGGCCTTAAGATCTTTGCCCCTGGGGGTGCCGAACATCTCGACCACCCTTAAGTCCACCCAGTCCTCGGGCGGGGCTGTGCTTCAACCAAGAAAAGCAGTAAGCATGAGTGGCACCAGTCATAGGCAAAAAGGGAACTCGGTAAATGCAGCATACCTGAGTGTGACTCCCGAGTGAGGTCCTGCCACCCGGTGATCTCGAAGAAGGGGTGTTCCCTCCTCCTGAGGGGTGACACCTGGTTCCGAATGAAATCCCGGGCGATGTCCCGACCAGTGAGCCCTGAGCAGGTGAGCTCGCTGATTGTCATGAGCACTCGTTCCTCCTCAGGCTGGATCGGGGGTCGGGGTATCTCGGTGCGTGGAGCGATTGCTCTGGTGTAACAAAGGGAGCTCCCCTCTCCCTTCCCCAGGTAGAACCAAGAATTGGCCCACCCTGCAACCGAGTCCTTGAGCGTGAGGCTCGGGTACTCGTATGGTTGGTTGGTCCGGAGGCGGAAATAGACGCAACCGGCCGAAGAAGCCTGGCCGGTGTGGAACAAGGAGTAGAAATGGAAAAAGAGGCTGGCCGTGCGCAAGACGCCCACGTACCCCTCGCAGAGATGCGCGAAGATGGAGAGGATGAGAATGGAGTTAGGGTTAAGGTTGGAGACCTCACATCCCCAGTGAGTGAGCACTGACTTGAGAAACTCGCTCTCGGGCATTCGAAGCCCGTTGATGGAATAAAGCTCGCAGGAGACGATCTCCCCCTCCTGCGGCTGCGGCTCCTGCTCATTGCCCACGGCCCTCCAAGATCCCACGTCAACAAACTTGAGCTTCTGGAGCAGTTCGAGTTTTTGTTGGTTGAGTTTGCTCGCGTCGAACTTGGCCATTGGAGCAAAGGGGGAAAAGATCAGGGGAGAGGCAAATGCAAGAACAAGGAACTTGGCGAGTTTCGAATGGATAAGATGAACGAAAAGAATCCTGGCGGCTGCTTAAATAGCTGACTTTGGGGAAAGCAAAGAGGTTTCTTGCTGTTGCGCTTGGGAAGCCCTAAGGGCACGGGAGCAGGTGGAGAGACCACCATTCCCGGGCTGACGCGTGGACGCACGGTTTTCGAAACTATCTCGTTGTGGGTCAGTTCCCAAAAAATGGCTCGCACTATTACCGCTAGGCTTCTCCAAGAAGGAACCGTGATAATCGCTCGCATACCCCTACCCAGGCGCCCCTTGGTTGTGGGACCGAATTGTTTTGCTCGACCTCGGAGGAAGTTATGCTCAGATGCTGCAGGAGTGATTCGCTGCGAGGTTCCAATCCCTCCATTGAGTCAGTAGGCTCAAGGGGAAGGCCCATTCGAGCGGTTCCCTACTTGAGCCTCGAGGGTTAGCTGTCGGGGATTGGATAACTCCAATAATTACCATAATGCCTGTAACATCCCAAAATTTGCTTTTAATTTAATTAGTGTGTTTCTGGGTTTATTTGAATTTTTCAGAAATTATTTAAAGCCCTCGATGTTAATTCGGATGGAAGTCTATTGAACTAATCATATTAAATAAAGATCAGGCATTTTCGAATAAGCGTAAAATTTAAAATTTTGTTGATAATTAAGATAATTGGTAGACGAGAGTGTTCTCTTCAAATATTTTCGAAAAACATGCTATATAACGTAAGTCGTGGATTTTACAAAAATCGGTACAGGTGTCTGATTCAATAAAAGATTTTTTGCGGAAAATCTATGCGTCGAAAAATCGCGAAACCAACTTCGTTAAATTCCAAATGGTTCCTAGTATTTTAGAGGAATTTTCTGGATTTTTAGAACCTCCCTGTTAATTTTTTTTCCCGCAGCACGTGTGAGAACGTATGTGTGTATAACATGTATACAAAAATATTTAACTTCAGTAGGAATCGAACTGGGGACCCATTTGATTTGGTCGTAGTGCACTTTGTCACCAGACTGTGTTATTGCCTGTCATTTCTTCTCTCATCAAACCCATGCATGTGACGTGATATAAATGGCCATGCATGGCGTCACCACAAAGTGCCTTCTTTAAATTCTCTATTACTACACTTGTAACCGGCCATGCATGGGAAATCATCTCCAATGTAGTAACGTGAATAAGTGTTTCATTTTTTTATGAGAACGTTTCCATTCTTCCATTCATTGCATGCAAGGAAAAATTACTCACGGCATGATGTGTCCTTCCTAGCCGTTTCCTCCATGCATGACTCACGACCATGACGTTTCCATTTACCTGCCTTTTCCATTTCCAGCTGGTTCCACAGTCTGCACGTCTTCCCATTTTCTAGCCACTTCCTTACTAGCCATTTCCATTTCCTACGCAAGAGGGTTCCTTCCTTCTATTTCTCCATTCTCTGCAACACTTTCCCATTCCCTAGCAATACTTCTCCTTTTCCTGCATGTTCTGCCATTTCCAATCATTTCTTCCACCGATCTTTTGTTCCGCCGGTTACGTCACCGATCGCGCGCTCGTCTCGCTGCCGTCGTCGTCACCGCCGGCGCACTCTCCGGTCTTGACTTTTTCCGCGTCGATGATCCGCACTGCTGCCACTGTTGCATCACCGCCATCACCGTCATCCTCTATGTCGCCGCGGTCTCGCCGCCGCCACCGTCTTGCCGCCGCTGCCGTCGTCGTCGTCGCCGCCGATTATGTCGCCGTCGCCGCCGGTTATGTCGCTTCCGCCATTGTCGATGCCGTCTACGTCGCTGCCGCCATGGACGTCGCCGCCAGTACTTCCCTCAGCCTCACCTTCCCCTGCGTCGCCGTCGCCAGTACGTCCACACCGGTGCGCTTTCCGGCCACGCCACCGCTGTGGCAAACGGTGTGGCTAACTGCTTCTTTGATGTCGGTACTCCCTCTTTTCTCTCGCGCGTGCTCTGTCTCTGTTAATCAGTTAATCTTGTCATCTGTAGTTGCGCATGTATATATATATATATATATATATATATATATATATATATATATGCTAGTGTATATATACGCATATATTAGGCAGTACATGGAGAATACATATTTTTGGTAGGGCGTATACACTTATGTCAGACGCATGCATGTATTCCTAATATAGCTGTACGTATCCTATTCCTGTATATACATATACGCACACGATCAGGTTTGCATACATGTTGATTCGGTTTTCTTCTCACGTGTCCTAGCCAACCATTGAAGCATACACATATATGTGATCAACAGTGCCATGCACTAGCTTGTGAAGTTACTTTGTACATGTGTTTGTTTCCAAATTGCGCATTTTGTCTTTTTCGCTACAAATTCGTTTTAAGTCCGAATTGCTTGCAACAAATTTTGTTAATTAGTAGAAATTAATACCTTTATACAGTAATTTTTATGAAATTTTATGAATAAATTTGTACTACTAAATTATTCGCGGAAAGTCTAAACTGACGAATTTTGTATCTTTTAAACTATACGTCCAAAAATTCCAAAATAAATTTTATAAATCTAAGAAAATGCTAAACTAATTATCTATAAATTTGCATGGGGATTATAAGCTAGTTTGATTTGTAGCATTGTTTTTGAATGTGTGTTTATACGTTGTTCCGAGTGTTTATTTGGTTCTTTATTTGCTACGCGTAGACGTCGAGTTGTGTGACACTGTCGGAAGCGAAGCTCAGGACCAAGATCAAGATCCACACCAAGACTCGCTGTTTTACGAAGGCAAGTTGTGCTTTGACCATATTGCTCCTAGTTTTTGAAATGTATTTTGATTTAAATTATGCATGCTATGTTGATTAAAATGAATAATTTAATTTGGGCTAACTAGTTAATCAACCTAATTGTTAATTCCATCCTTGTTAATAATATTTGTATGCCATATATTCCATTGTCATCTAAAGTTGGGATTAAATTGTTGGATGATATGATTGTGCCAACACGGGAGGCTAGACCGTGACTAGTTGCTTAGCCATGCTTACGTGAAATATATTTCAAATAGCAAAATAATATTGACTAATGACAAATGGAATGATTTTGGAAGTCAAGTGTAATCTTGCCACGTGATGATGTGAAGTGTAGGTACCTTTGTGGTTCTACATGGTAAGCGATATTATTGTTGGCATGTGTTGCACAATAATGGAACAGGGTGGAAAAGATTTAGTCTGGGGCAAGTGGTATGAGGCTTTATACGGGTGGGCCTTTTGGCACAGATTTTGAGATAACAGCCTTTGCGGCAATGCGATGAGTGATGTGAGAAGATTTGGGTCAGGGTTTGTGAGAAGGATGTCTTGCCCTGGACAGTTAAGGACTTCACCTTGCAAGCCTTTGAACTGGGCCTTTCGTGCAACCACATGGTGGAGTGGGGCGGTCTTAGTTTAGTAGGATTCTAAAGTCTTACCTTTGATACCTCGGGGTGTGATTACACCGGAGTAATCGTGCGGGGAGCGTGCTGTGCTACGGCTTGGTACCCTATCCAACGGTGATTGTCGGTCCTACACTTCGATCCTTCGTGGGGAAGTGATAGTGAAGGCAATACCGCGAGGGTCATAGGTGTAGATGGAAGTTTACGAAAAACTTCGTTACGGTCAATCGCCTTTGTGGTGTGCTTTTGTATCATGTGGGTAAAGTGTACAACCTCTGCAGAGTGTGTCAAAACTATTCGAATAGCCAAGTCCACGGTACTGGACAAAGCTCGGGGATTACAGTCAAGGGTTAGATTTTCTAAAAATGAAATGTGGGAATGGGTGGTCAGAGGCCGAGATAATCGCTAAAGTGATTTAGGGCTTGGTGCCAAACTGTTGGGAAAAGATATTGATAACTTATTGTATAATATGGTTTTACCGCTTTTGAATCTATTAAGATTATTTAATCAAAGCAAAATGCTGTTTGATGCAAAACAACCACTTAAGCCATTCCTTTGGAAGAAGCCATGCATATAGTAATAGGATTGCACCTCTGTGCATGACTTGCTGAGTATGTTGTATACTCACCCTTGCTTTCAACAAAATCACCAGTTGAGGAGAGGATTACAACTTTGAAGGAGGCGAAGTTCCACGAGAAGGCGATTATCTAGGAGTCAAACCCTGTCAGTTGCCTGTGGCGTATTGATGGGATTCACCGGTGTTCTTCATTTTGCTGCTATTTATTCTCTTTTGTTGTTGTAAGCCCTGCGTGGCAGACTATTTGTAAGGTGACCTTAAGGTCTTGTAACCAGTTTATTTAATAATTGAAGTACTTTATTATTAATTTCGCTGTGTATGATTGTGGTAGTTCATCCCTGTTATAACTGTGTGCACTAGCGTGATCCTGGACTAGTGCATAATACACAGAGGGTCCGAATTTGCAGATTCGGGTCCCGACAATGCCCCGGCGGACCAGGCCCGTCCCAACCATGTGCACCCTCGGAGGTCGTTCCCGAGGATTACTTAAGAAGACCGAGCATCGTTGCTCGGTCTAGCTCGGCCGTCACGAGTTCCTTGCCCGGCTAGTGCCCGGGTGCGGGACCCGAGCATACTTGCTCGGGTTAGGGTCGAGTTAGCTCAGCCCTAGCTCGGGATGGGATGCAAGGTCGGATGGTCGTGATCAGGGTTCAAAATCTCGTCGAAATTCGGTGAAATTTCGGATTTCGGGCCCCTCGGAGTTTCATAATCCCGGCGAAATTAAAAAACCCTAAAAAAAATTTAAAGTACTACAGTACATTAAAATCTCGCCAAGATTTCGGTGATTTGGACCGAAATTTCGGTAAAATTGACCGAGATTTGTATAAAAGTTGACCGGATTTGACCGTAATTGACCGGATTTTCATCGGATTGGGTTCTTCACGTCATTTCCCATGTGGGACGGTCGGTAGATCATAATTTCCGCGAAGTTAAGAAAACCCTAAAAAATTGAAATGTCATAGTACCGGGAAATTTCGCCGAGATTTCGGTGATTTGGACCGAAATTTCGGATTTCTCGGTTAAAAAAACGGATTTGACTTTTGGTTTTTGAATTTCGTTCGGATTTGGTCCGAAATTTTCGAATCTCGGTGAAATTTCGGATTTCGGTAGGTGAGAGATTTAATCCAAAACAAAATTTGAAACCCTGGTCGTGATCGACGGTTGCGCCGGAGTAGCGAGGATTGCGCCACTATGCAGGGCCGTTGCGCACGTAACGGGGACGTGGCGTAGATCTAGGACTCGGTTGCAGCCGAGATAATCGCGGTCAAACGTTCGTGGCTTGAGCTGGAATCGAGGGAATACACTTGTAACCTATAAGTACCTCCTAGATGTTGAGAGAAGGGGGCTGATTGATACACACACAAACATCCATCTCGGCACTTAGACACACCCCTTTCAAATACACGCAATACATCGTACTGGAGTATGGTTATTATCTCCCCAGTGAGAGGCCCGAACCAGGATAAATCCCCGGATCGTCCCCTGAGCGTTCTTAGTCCCAGGCTATCAAGGCATCCTTTAGAAGCAACCCTTCACGTAAGAAGGGGACAGGGTTGATCCCTCGTTCAATCAAATAAGCTCGGCGGGTGCCCGTTCCCCAATCGTCGATAAGTCTTATCTTTTTTTGTGGGCTCTTTTCATTCATGACCATGTAGGCCCAAAAGTAGAATAGTACATATTGATCGTCATCACCTTTAGCTTAAAAAATAAGGTGATGGCCCATTTCAAAGTCAGCGCATGAATCACCTCCGTGAAGGTCAAAATCACGTGCGAGGCCCCCACATCAAGACCATCATCGTCCGATACCCCTATGAAGACAAAAACACCTCGAAGGCTGTAGGCGCAAAAACAAACACCACAAATGAGTCCCAACCTAGTGCAAAATAGTTGTATTAAGCATCCATGGTGCGCCCATAGGTAGCCGAACTAGCTATATGCACGATGCCAAACACTCTTACACTGGGCCACAGAGGTAGATTTCACCCCTGGCTTAAAAAATAAGCCGATGGTGTGGATTGGCATAATCACAATGCAAATCACCTCGTAAAGGTCAAAACCACAAGTGTAGCCCTTATATTGACACCACCGTCCCTTGTGGAAATAAATACACTTCGACATCTGCTGGCCCAAAAAAAAAACGTCGATGGACCTTGACCCAGGCCACAAAGCTATGGTGGCCCATTCGTCATGGTTTGACTGTCACCGAGTGTCCATAGTGCCCGATAAATGCCGAGACTAACCATACATGATGCCAAACACGCATGCATAGTGCCGCATAGGTGGATTTATGTTGGTTCAAAATAATAAGCTGGTAGCTTGTGCATTTGGTTCGCGGGTGGAGGGTGGATGGGATGGCTCCATCGCTCCGAGTATCCTCGTAGTACCGATTATGCCCCCTCCGGTCTTCTCGAACATGGTTCCGAGAATCACCGTGATGGGAGCGAACAGGGGTGTGACGGTGATGCTCCCGGGAAACACTCCGGGTCTTCTTGCTTCGAGATGTCTCTGATGCTTTCATATCAGCAGCAATCTTTTCAAGATCTTCAGCCACAATCGCGCCCATTGCTTCCAGATCCACATGCTTAGGGAACTCCCTAAAATTGCGCACGACCGCGGCCAAAGCTTGAAGTCGTTCCCCGCTCGGGGGAACGGGAGGTGACGAGCTTGGCTGGCGACCGCGCACATGCTCTGGTGTGCCACAATCGCGGGAACTCTCACGAGCATCGGCTTCAGCCCTAGTGCTCGAATTTCCATGAGCTCAACGACATATACTCACCAATGTCTTGTTTAAGGACGCTTCCAGGTGGTTCCTGGCTGTCTCATAACGGTGATGACGGTAGCCCCCGAGAATTCAGCCTAGGGGTTTTCTTCTTCTCACGCCATGTTGACGTCACGAGAGTGCGAGGACCGTGAAGGCGACATCATGGTGTCCCCATGCGATGCAGTTTCGTGATTGGGCTCGAAATGACCCGGGATGTCCAGACCGTCGTAGAGTCTGTCGTACTCCTCATCATCTGTGAGGGTATTGCGCTGAGAGTGAAGGTACTGCTCTAGCGCTGCAGCCACCGGGGAAAGGCTCCCGGGTTCAGTGTGATCCTTTGGGTCAGTGATACCGGCCACACCTTTGTCAGCGAAGTACAAGTCTTCGCCCTCGGCGTCACTGAAAGCGCAGAGGTCCCGAGTATCTTGAGAGTTAGGCATCTCCAGGGACTCTTCACGAAAGGAACTATCAGATCCCTACGGACGGCGCCAGTTGTCAACGATTGGGAAATGGGTCCCCGCCGAGCTTACTTATTGATTGAGGGATCAACATGGTCCCCTTTTTCGATGAAGGGATTACGTCCAAAGAATGCTCGATTGGCTTAAGACACAGGGAAGATGGACACAAGGGTTTATACTAGTTTGGGCCTCTCGCTGAGGAGATAATAACCCTACTCCATTGACAGTGGTATTGCTGATTGTTTCAGATGGAATGTGTGTGTGCCTAGATTTTCTAGCTTTTTTCAGCCTCTCCTTTCCTTATATATATAGGAGGTATTTATAGCTCTCAAGAAATATCCACACTGGTGTGGAATATACAGTCCCCAAGTATCCACAAGAAAGAGAAGAGATAGAGTTCCATATCGATAAGGAAAGCATGATTGTACTCGGCATGACTGGATATGGGAACCAACCTTATAACCGACTAGGATTACCTCCTTCTATCGGACTAGGACTCCTCCATGTAACCCAACCCCCCTGATTATATAAAGGGGGCCTGGGAGCCTTAGACGAGGCATCCAACGGGATATCCCATCCAATCTCGTGATCTACACTCATCAATATATACCACCAAACACAGGACGTAAGGTATTACCT
Organism: Rhipidocladum racemiflorum; assembly: GCA_036346355.1. Classification (NCBI taxonomy): domain Eukaryota; kingdom Viridiplantae; phylum Streptophyta; class Magnoliopsida; order Poales; family Poaceae; genus Rhipidocladum; species Rhipidocladum racemiflorum. Next base: position 78,741,673 of record CM070583.1, on the reverse strand, counting down.
CTCCTTGAGGGCCTGAACCTGTATAAATCCGTGTCTTGTGTTACCATCGAGCTTCTGATCTAGCGCCTAACCCCACAAATACACACCCCCACATTCATTGCCGATACCAAACGTCGACAATTAGCGCGCCAGGTAGGGGCAGTGTCAAGATCAACCTCGTCAAGTTCGATGGCAGCGATCAACGATATCATCACCACCTTCACTCCCAGAGGTGCTTTCTATTTCAAGGGCTTCAACCTCGGCAAACTTGCCCCTAAAGAATCGGATCAGATCCGATCGGAAGACAACTTCATCCGCGAAGCAACGCAAAGAGAAAAAGCGATATGTTCGCATCCAGAATCTGGACGGAACTTGTGTCACAATTTCCCATTAACTCGGAAGGAATTTCGGAGCTCGACGTGGATTTCACCTAGTACCTCGGCGATCCTTGGCGCACCTCAGCAAAACCATGGCGGACCTCGACCACAAGACAGAGCTCATCCTGGAGATCGCGGCAAAGCTCGGAGACTACCGTATGACTACATGCAGATTGATGAACCAGCTTCATCGACTTACGGTTCCGACGACGATGACGACCGCTGCGCTGACTCGCAGCTTCGGCAACGACGAGGAGGACCACACCTATTCGCTGCTCCAACGGTGCCGAGGATAGCCACGCCGACTTCTCACACCGGCTTCTCGCACGCACGACGCCGAGGATAGCCACGCCGACTTATTACGCTGGCTTCTCGCGCGCACGACGCCGAGGATAGCTGCACTGACTTATTACGCTAGCCTCTCGCGCACACGACGCTGAGGATAGCCGCGCCGACTTCTCATGCCGACTCCTCGCGCGCACGACGCCAAGGACAACCGTGCTGACTTTTTAGGCCAACTTCTCGCGCACGACGTCGAGGACAGCCATGCCGACTTCTTACGCCGGCTCATCGATAACTCGAAGAACATAAAGCGGTTAAGTTTTCATCATCATGATCTTTTTCATGTTATTTCTTGACTTGCTACTTAGTTGTTTTCCAACTAAGCAGTAAGTCGGGGGTACACATAATTGTGTCACTCGCGTGCCCCCAATTTCTTTAATTGTAGTTCTTCTACATTTAATTCCCAATCAATTTGACTTTCTCCTTAGTCGTTTCCCGACTAAGCAGTAAGTCGGGGGCTACACATAATTGTGTGCGCTTGCGCTCCCCCGTCTTTTTTATTAGTTGTATTTTACTTCTATTACTTAGTGATTTAAGTGAAATCCGAGTGTATCATAATTCCGAGAAGTGAAGCTCTAGACCCTATGACAGACGAACTCTAAGTCACCCAAATGCGTGCATGGGAAAAACAGCCATGAGCTAACTCCCTGCGCTCGGGGGCTAGACTAGTCGGACAGAGTGTTTAACAAAAGGAAGGAAGAACCACTCAGACTAATGAAAATCAAATAGTAAGAGGGAGAAAAAAGGGCTAATTTACACACACAAAGGTAGTAGAACTTTTCATGTTTAGATACTACTTAATCCCATATGTTCTTGTTGCAGGGAGCGGAGCCATATTTCGCCTTGAGCGGGAACGACGTTTCAACTCCTGTAAAAGTTCAGACCTAGGTTTAGGTTTCGAGGGTATGCACCTAATGGGCGTACCTGCTGTGCTCCGCGCCATCTAGGCTCAAGTACCACTCGGATAAACCTGATTTGGGCAAGGGCACGCCCCACGATGGGCCGACTACCAGTTACTGTTTTCAAACAGGAGCTGGGTGTCTACCGGACGAAAAATCAAAAGTTCCTCTTGCGATATGCCTCAAGTAGGCCTAATTGCTAGTCACCGCATGACAGGATCAGGTATTGCAGGATGGTTAAAGGTTCTGGAGGTATACGCCTAAAAGGCGTGCCGGCTGAGCTCCACGCCATCTTGGTTCATACCATTCGGGTAAAGCCTATCTAGGATAAAGCGGGCCTCATGCTAGGCCTTTGCCGGTTACCGTTTTTAACGGGACACTAGGTGCCTAACATCCAAAACTTCTCTGATATGCCTCACGTCAGGCCAACAGCTGGTTACCGCAAGTCGGAATTAGGTATCGTGAGAAGTCAAGTCCGAAGGGTATGCGCCATGAGGGTCAAAAGCTGTGCACCGCAATAGACGAGTACGGATACCACTCGGCAAATCCTTTTCGGGTATAAGGTACGCTCCAAGCTGGGCCAACTGCCAGTTTTCAACTAAGTTGAGCTGGGTACCACTCGGGTAATTCAATGAGGGGCTTTAGAGTTCTTCACAGTCTCCTTGCAAGCAACGGAGCACTCGGCATCAAATGTCAATGCCTGTCAAATGCAGTAGCAACAAACTGGGAGCACTCGGCAACAGAGCATGACTCGGCAAAAGGCGACCAGAGCAATAGCAACTCGACTATAAAGCACTCGGGGGCTGCTGTGGAATATACAGTCCCTGGGTATCCACAAGAAAGGGAAGAGATAGAGTTCCATATCGATAAGGAAAGCATGATTGTACTCGGCATGACCGGATATGGGAACCAACCTTGTAACCGACTAGGATTACCTCCTTGTATCGGACTAGGACTCCTCCGGATATGGGGGGCTGGGAGCCTTAGACGAGGCATCCAATCACGGGATATCTCATCCAGTGGCGGAGGACGGTCTAAAATTTTGATATGGCGAGGTATTAGAGCCGATCCTGAGCGAGTTTAAGCTAGTAATGCTTGAGCTCGGTTAGGCTCGAGCTCAGCTTGAATAGTACCGAGCTTTAGGTCAGACTTAAGATCGAGCTCGATAGAAGCTTGATTAGGTTTGAACTTGGCTCAATTGAGCTTGAATAAATAAAATAATGTTGTTATATGGCTATACGAGCTTGGTTGGCTTGATTTCAAGATCGACCTCGGCTCGAATTGCTTGGACTAATTGGTTAGAGAAGGATAGCTAGCGAAATTATGTTTATCCGGGCTCGGTTATGCTTGATGAGGGCTTGGGATCGAGCTCGAGCTCGGCTCGAATAGTGTTGAGCTCAGTACTAGGCTCGAGACCAATTCGTTTAGCTTTCGAGCTCGAATCAAGCTTGATCCAATCTTGAAAGCTCATCGAGCTCGAGCTTTTAGTCTAGCCCTAGTAAGGATCAGAGTATGAATTAAATAGTAGTAAGCAAATTGAAAGTAAGCCAAACAGTAACAAATATATATAATGCTAGTGCCGTGGTCAACATATGCCTACTGCTCAACTGCTGCGTGGTTACTGTCTGCAGATTGCATGCTGTATGGGGCAAGACAGGAGGGAGAACGTGGCACTATAGGTATGGCATATGCCATACCCAGCCATATGTGGACCTCCGCCACTGATCTCATCCAATCTCGTGATCTACACCCATCGATACATACCACCAAACACAGGACGTAAGGTATTACCTCTCCTTGAGGGCCTGAACCTGTATAAATCCTTGTCTTGTGTTACCATCGAGCTTCTGATCTAGCGCCTAACCCCACAAATACACACCCCCACATTCATTGCCGATACCAAACGTCGACAACTGGAAGATGGATTTGAAAATAGTGTCGCAATATGCCCGAAAGATGGACACAAGTGAGATAATTGCTACCATCCAGGGCAGGCACATCAAACTCACTTTTTGCAATGTCAGATATATCCTATATGCAAGCAATATGAAATTTTACTACTGGTAAAATATTATAATGCATGCATCTCATTAAATCAGTAAAGTTTTAGTCTATATCTATTCAGTAGATAATTATCACAATTTTCCAGAATTTTTCAAGCATTTTCACAATTTCTGTTAATTATTTAGCATTTTTCAGTATTACTTAATAATAGAAAATATTTTAAACATAAATTAAACATAGAATAATGCCAAGAAAAAATAATCCATAGGCATGGTGCTCATGATATGCTATCTTACATTTTCTAGAATTTTCGTGGTACTTTCATAATTTTTCGATAATTACCAAGCAATTTTCAGAATTACTTAATAACAGGAAAATTGAATTCAATACATATCAGCATGAAATAACACTAAGAAAAATAAAACCAGAGCAATGGCATGAATAATGTGTCATCATAATTTTCTAGAATTTTCTAACAATTTTCATAATTTTCTGTTAATTATTTATGCAATTTTCAGAATTACTTGTGTCGGGAATTGGATAATTTTCATAAGTACCATAGTATCCAGGCAGCCAGTTTTCAACCGACCATATGTACCCTCGGATGATGTTCCCTAGGATGACTCGCGTGTGATCTGGCTGACCGGCCCGTCCGGTCGGACCAGGCTCGTCGCTCGGCCTCGAGCATCTGTGCTCGAGGCCCGAGCATACATGCTCGGCCAGGACCAAGCGCGCTCGGACCAAGCTCGTCTGCGAGATGTATGGTCGGAAGGTAGTGTTCGACAGTAACGCCTAAGTAGCGCTAATCATGCCACGACGTGGTGCCGTTACGCCCACGATGGGAGCGTGGTGTAAATCAAGTCTTCGGTTACAGCCATAGTTGATGTGGTCAAATACCCATTATTCGGCTGTAATTAGGTTGAATATTTCTTGAGAACTATAAATACCGCCTGTACATATAAGGAAAGGAGAGGTTGAAAAAAGCTAGAAAATCTAAGCACACACAAATTCCGTCTGAAACAATCAGCAATACAACTGTCATTGGAGTAGGGTTATTATCTCCTCAGCGAGAGGTCCGAACCAGTATAAACCCTTGTGTCCATCTTCCGGGTGTCTTGAGCCAATTGAGCATTCTTCAGACGTGATCCCTTCATCGAAAAAGGGGACCATGTTGATCCCTCAATCAACAAGTAAGTTCGGCGGAGACCCGTTTCCCAATCGTCGACAACTTGAATAACAGAAAAATTGATTTAGCACATATTGAACATGGCAAAAACTAGAAAAAAATAAACCCGTAGTATGGAACTTCTGATGTGTGCTAAATAATAATTTTTTTTTTCAAATTTTTCGGAAGTTGACATATCTTGAAATCTAATTTCTAGAATTTATCATCAATTCTTGGAATATTAATGTTTTTCGAAAATTACTGAGAAACTCGGGGGCATAAACATAAATTCCCTTTTTTAGGTAAAAGGGAAACGAGCCGGCCTACTGGGCTTGGCCCAACCCAATTGGGCCCAGCAGGCCCAAACGTGCCTCTTTTGTGGCCGACGGCTAGGGTTCCCATTCTCTAGCGGCCTAGCTGCCACTTCTTCACGCGCAGGCATCGCTCCTGCGAGCGAGGCCCGGTGGCCGGGCGCGGTGAGGCTGGGACGTCGCGCTGGCGAGCGCACGTGGTGGGTCGCGCGCGGGAGGCCGAGCGTCTACAGCGGATCGACAGACAAGGCAGCAGCGGCCGGTGGGACTACGGCCAGGGCCGGTGGCGGCGACTTCGAGTCGCATGCGGGGACGCCGGAGGCCGCTGCAGGTCGCGTGAGAGGTCGAGCATAGCAACGGCTGTTGGCCGAAAGCCGGGGTGGCTGGACGAGCCTAGAGGCCGAAGCCAAGCTGCAGGACCGTGGTGGCGTCTGCGGTGGGCGAGGGCCGGGCGTGGCAGGTGCGGGTGGCCAGGTCGAAGCGACATTCGGCAAGCACGACGACATCAGCTTCAGGTGGAACGGCTGCGACGACGACGTGACCAAAGGCTTCGGCCTTCGGTTATTTTTTTTTTAATATATAAACAGTAAGGCATTTTTTGTTTTTGCAACAGTGACGATCAGCAACTAACTACGATCAAAGTGTTGATGCGATGTAGGTTGATATCGTGTAGACGATCCCGATCAGCCATGCATAAAACGATCGCGCTAATAACGTATTGTGAATAGTCATTCGCCCATGTCAATCAATAGCACATCAATGCAAGCACAAGAAAAGAAGTAGCACACACAATGTAAAGAGAAAAACCTCTCTTTATTAAATTGATTTTTCTGTACAAGATAATATCTAATATATAAGGAAAAAATCCCTTAAGATTAATTCAAATTCGTCCATCAATGAATAAAATCCTTTCATACAGAGACATATATTCTATCCATATCATAATAGATAGATACCCCTGTAAAGGCCGAAATTGCATGGAGGTGGACAAGGCTAGTGCAACCACCAGAATACAGCCACAGGCTTTGTTGTTGCAACTGCACCCTCAGATCTTTCCTTATTGCTTGCTCCATTTTTCCAATCCAACAAACACAAGAGAACACCCCAAGCCACCGTTGGCTGAAAGCCTACAACGTATGACCTAGGTACATCAAAGTTATTTTATTTGCAACCAAAAAATGTGACCGTTTCGTAGTTAATAAACATTTACAAATTTACAATCATTTTAATAACAAGGTTAGAGATTTTCCTCCCAACTTAGAATTGTGGTTTATATTAAAACCCATCAAGGGAAAGCCCATAATCAGCAGCAAGGGTTGCACATTTGCACACGACCCGTCGCTGTATGCAAAGCTTCTAGTACAGGCGTTAATTTCTGCAGAGTCCTGCACCGCATCTCCAGCAGAAATAATTCAGAGCTTATCCGAAGCTGCGCATCTTAGCTCTGCCCGCCCTCTTCTTCGTCTGCGTTACGGCCATACGGGAGCATGCATGGTAAGCTTGTTGGATAAAAGTAAACAAAAATCAGCGGCTAATACTATGGAGTGGAGACTCACCTCGGCGTGTTGATCTCCAACAAGCATTAGGCTTGAAATAGTCCTGGAGCGATCTTACAGGCACAGGAATGAATTTCCCAAGATATGCCAGAGGCCAACTGGAAACATCACAAAAGAGGAAGAAAAGCGAGCTCAAAATTCACAGAAGGCTCATAAGAGGATTATAGTTGAAAAGTCCATCTCGTTACATGCCATCAACATTTACTTTCATGGCAAGAGTAGACAATGAATTCAGCATTGTACATGCGAACGACGATAAATGCATATCAAGATCAAAGGTTACAACAGCCTGGAAATGTCTCAAATGCAAATTAATATAATACTAGGCTACTCACAGAGAAAACCGAGGATAAACAATATTGCAATTCATAAAATAACAGTACGACACATTAAGCACACAAAACATTACAAGAATTAATAAACTACTGATTGCAAACCTTGCATAATGGATAAAACTTTAAAGTGCATACCTTACAAAGCCAATAGCAACTGAAACCAACCATAATCTCCAATTAAGTCTCACAGTTTTGAAGAACTTCCCCAGGAACTCAATTATTAGTATCTGCCAAAGGGGAGAGCAACTTTATAAGCACTTCATGGACAAGGTTGATTGGGCATTCAACGGAAGAACTCTGTATTGCTTGTTACCTGAAATACAGTAGTTATACCAATTATTCCCATGAAGAGGTGGTTCTTTGTTACTCCTTTGAAGACATTCCTTTCCTCAGGCTTGCGCGCATTGAACTCGTTGAAGATCTGGTACGAAATGCACATCAAGTTTAACAAAGACCTTTGTTTCAAAGTACATAAAGTTAATATAGTAAGTAAATTATGAAGCACTCATATTTTGTGGGAAGTGTTTGAATCATAACAGGTACACATCAGGTCCAATAAAATTTATAAAACCACACGCTCACATCAGGTCCAATAAAATTTATAAAACCCAACTACACCAATATATCATTTTCTAAGAAGAAACTCTAAAGTTTACATGATAGTTCACTTCAGACAACAAACTACTGCCACTATATTGAGTCAACGCCAATATTTTTTTTTATAATAATCCGATGTCAATATTCATCTGTCTAAAGAGCAAAAAAAGAATTTGGCTGCGGTAGCATTAGGTTACAATTCTTGAATGAGAAAACACCCAACCCACCTGGCAAAAGACAAAGGTGTTGAAGATAAAGGTGTTCTTCATTTTCTCGGCATTATCTCGACTTTCATTCTGCAGCCGCAGAATCCTTACTCCATCAAAATCAAAGATAAGAAGAATTGCTATTTGGTAAATGGCCTGCACAAAAATAATACAAATCAGAACAAAAGAAGATTAAACAGAATTCAATTGTATGCTGTAGGCATACAGGTGAGCCACAGAAATTCAACCTGGACAAACAAGTTTCTCCACATAATGTTAGTCACAAGAGGTTCCCTGAAGCAGCAAAGGGGAAAATATGGTCAATTATGTAGAAAGCAGTTCAATGCATAACGAAACATTAAAAAAAATACAATATTGTCAATAGTTAGGGTAATTTTACATGCCTTCGACCAACGGGCTGTCTCTTCATAAGATTGTCTGTTGGTGGTTCAGTTGCTAAAGCAAGAGCTCCCAGTGTATCCATTATAAGGTTTACCCAGAGAAGCTGCAAATTAAAAAAGGAACAAAGTGCGTGAGAGCCAACCTGGGCATATAAGTTTTCAGACTTACAATTAAGATTTTTCAGCATATCTTTCATGCAACATGACATCTAATGCTTCAATGGAAGAGGCAATGGCGAAGTTAAGCAATAACAAATATGGTAGCAATTAAAAAATAGTTACAAGAAACAAGGAAAATTGTCCCAACCTCAACAGCATTAAGAGGCACATCACCAGAGGACACAGCTGCAACAACATTAATCACAAGTGCAGCAACATTAACAGTAAGCTGGAACTGGATAAATTTCTGAATATTTGCATAGACAGACCGTCCCCAGCGAACAACCTAAAAGAGAAAAGAAATTGTAAATCCATGCCCTAAATCTCAATTAGGGAAAAGGTCATGTGGCCAGAATCAGTGCCTGAGAAGTGCAGAATCAACCAAGAATTTTTGTGTATACACTACGTTTAAGTCTTAATATGTAAGAGCCAAATGAGCAGCATAAGGCAGCATATCATTTTATGTATGAGCTTCTTCATTAACTGTATTGTCTATCTCAATGTCTCAGCTGATAGCAATCATCACAAAGCATGGTATCACAGCCCCCACAAGGTACTTTGATAGTATGCCATCAAGGCACCAACAGCTTCATGTGGGATAATTTCCTATAAAGAAAATCCCATGCTGATTGCTCAGCACAGTTATACTTCATTAGAAGGTTATTTTCCACGATTCTTAGTTGAATAAACTAACCTTGACAACAGATGTGAAGTCATCATCCAAGATTATAATATCGGAGCTTTCTTTAGCAACTTCTGTCCCTGAAATGCCCATTGAAAGACCTATATCAGCCTGTACAACAAATCGAACAATTAGATATAAGAACTAAACGATAAGCTCCACAATATCAAGATAAATGACTAATAAATTAGTAAGCTCATCAATATCATGAGTTACACATGACACCTCATGCAATGCAGGAGCATCATTTGTGCCATCACCAGTAACAGCTACAACATGGCCCTTTCTTTTCAAAGCTTGGACAAGCAAAAGTTTGTCATTTGGAGATGATCTTCCCATGACCTGAAAATCTGAAGTTAATTAGTTCTGAAACAGTCAGAAAAGAATGTCAGGAACTTACAAAAAAAAGGTGCTGCTGAGAGGGATAAAAAAGCTAGAACCTACCATCACCTATACAATTTGTAAGCAAAGTTATACTAAAGAATTCACCACTTAAAAATGACTCCACACTAATCACAAGCATTGTAATGTTTAGCAGCAGTCAGTGTTACTACTACTCAGCACTGTAGAACATACATACAAAAAGGACTAAAAAGAATAGAGTGCGAGTGAGTTACAGTTATTTGGTCAGCAATCTCTCCTCTTGCAAATTCAGACTTCTCACGGAACACTTTTCCCTCAATTACAAATGGCTCTGAAATAACATCATTTGCATTTAGTATTCCACACTCCAAAGCTATGGCCTTAGCTGTTTCAATATTATCTCCTGTGACCATGCGCACCTACATTTATAAAGGTAACAATTATCAAGGACAGCATAAAAATAAATATCATTCACAAGGGAGGAAAATGAAAAACAATATCAGTTTAACAGACAAATGCAACAGATGGCTAGCACACAGAAGCAGGGTGTAGCGTATCTTCTTTTAATACTAATAATTCCTAGAAAATTCAACCAGAAAGTCTAGCTGATACTGAATTAAAAGAAACAGAAGGTGACAGTACTAAAAAAACCATTCACTATATATGATGACCTTAAAGAGAGGGAACATATAATAACTGCAGTATTAACTGACACTGCAGCAAATAATATACTGGTGGAAAAAGAGGTGATATATCTTCTTTTCATCACATGGTAGCAGCAAGGATTCATTTCAGTAATTCCACATAAAAAGCTGCAAAGGGACATATAGAACACTTCTGCACCTGCTAGTATCCAACTTTTCAACTTGTTGACTTAAAAGAGGACATTATCTATTTGTTTTGTCTTCAAGGTGCCCCAGTAACACATAATCGACAGGGCTGATGCAGGTTTATGTGGCGACCCGCATAATTAGCCCAGGTAATTAACAGCTTCACTGTCATTACGCCGAATTAATTACACGAATCTCGGTATACTAATTAATCAAAATATCGAGCACACCCGATATTTTATCAATTAGTACACCGTGTTCAGAGTGTTGCAACAGAACAATAATTAGATATTGAATGTACTTTATTACAAACCATGCCACGCAGGCTACATGTCCATAACATAATTATGCATAGGATCCAAGTACAACAAAAAGATGACACATAGGTACGAATTACACAAAAGACAAACGAAGTCAAAGCACGGCTACTCAGCACTCTGTCTCTCTTGGTAGTCCTCATAGGTTTGGTTCTGCGAGTGACCCTCACCCCAAGCCTCGCAGACGGGTCCACTGGTAACCGCATCCCAACCGGATGTTTGATCACCGAAGTAGTTTTCTAAGCAAATGGGGAGTTATGCAAGAGTGAGTACAGAAGTACTCAGCAAGCAATATTAGCAGAATGCAATATATGAATTTTCCTTCCTCATCCATCTCAAGTCCTTTTCCATAACCATCTGATGTAACCTTTCATCGAAATCATTTTCCGAAATTAGAATTTTAATAGGAAAGTTGTGTTGATTTTAACTTATCCAAAAAGGCTACTAGCACTCGTATATGAGGCAGACTTAGCTTCCGTAGCCTCCAATCCAGGAGACAGGCATGAATTCATGATTTGAGCCTGCGCAGGTTTGTACCACTTTACCCATAGCGAAGCCAACCGCAGCTGGGAACCCAGAATGTTTATCACTAATCAGTATTTGATCTCCAATCCTGATAGCCAACGAGTAGTGGTGTCCTCGACTGTTTCCCACCTACTGTCAACATACCAGTCGTATTCCGACTAAGGACGCAGTATAGTACTCCAACTAAAAACTTAGAACTATACTTCGACTATTATGCAATACAATACTCCAACTATTACGCAGTAATGTACTCCGACTAACACGTAGTACAGTACTCCGACTAACAACGCAGTATTATACTTTGTCTGTTTACAAAGTACAACACTCCGACTAACAACGCAGTACTGTATTCCGACTAACCACGAAATACTCATCTCATGGCGTTTAATATAGCACCAGGTCATCCACAGCTGATTTTGTGTCCATCACTGGGCCTCCGGCATACCCAGCTTCACCCCCTAGTTATCTACTCTTACCCAATGTGGAAATCAAACACCTTCATATGACAACCTTTTTTGGTCGTTTCCACACACTATGGTTAATACGATTTAATACGGCTCATTGCCCGAGTGTAGTTTATTTATCCTTATATCATAGCTTGTGTAGAGGGTCCCTCCGGCAAATTATCAATCCATGGTACCCTCTACCCACCTCATATATAAACCATACCAGATCCATTCATTGGATGAGCCAATTCAATACACAATATTCAGCCACTGTCGCAGCAATGCACCAACAAACCAATTTAACAATAATCAAACTTTCTGCCACAGCAACTCACAATTAACCATCTTTCCAACAACTTCTGATTTAGAGTTTTACTTTAAAAGATATTTTTCTCATGCAGTGATAATTTCTAAAAACATTCAAATACAATTTCACAAATATGAACAAGGGAAACTTGCCTGAATTAGGATTATAATACTATGGTTCACTTAAGGGCTATAAAAGGGGTGTTGTTCCCTTAGCTAACCCAGCTAACTTAACCCCACAATCATTATTTTAGCAGCAACAATGACAACAATTTAATTAATACCATAAATACAATTTTAAAGATTAGCTAGCTAACTAATAGCATCTAGTCCGATTATTTTCAAGATTCCCTACGATTACGAGACGAGCAAAAAAAAATAAATATAACGCATTTCGCCACGGGGACCAATCTCTAATTGTTTTCCTATTTCCCTCTTTTCTCCTCTCCTTTTCTTCCTTCCCCTTTTTCTTTTCTTTTCTTTTCTTTTTACTTTCTTCCTTTTCCTTCTTTTCTTCTTTCTCTTGGCCGAAGCCTCTCTGGCTTCCTTCAGTTTCTACTCCTGCGCTCTTCGTCAGTTCCTCCCCCCCGACCCCTCGGCCATCCACCGTCGCCTGCCGCCGCCAGCCTTCGGTCGCCACTACTCTCCCACGCCGGTTCCTCTCCTCCCCTTCTCCTCTCTCTACTCCCCTATCTCTACCTCCCTTCTCTTCTCTCTGCTTGGCTAGCTGCCGAGCTCCCTCTCCGGCCTAACGCCGACGCCGCCATCTCCTCCACAATTGGCCATCGTGGCTCCCACCGCCAGCCTCTCTTCTGGCTGCTTCCACTCCCTCCCCTCTCTTCTCTTTACTGCCAAAACCCGGCCGCCGCCCTCCATGGCCGGCTCTCCCTTCCTGGGCCGAAACCTCTCTCTCTACTTCTCTCTTCTTTCTCTACTCCTCTCTCTCTACTGACTGAGATAAGAACAGATACTACTCGATCTATTTTCGTTTTGCCTACTTTTACCGTTTGCTTCTACTTGATTTGCAATATGGGTCGATGATGCAAAGCTCTAGAGGGATGGCAAGATGTTGATCTATGCAACCCTAGAGCTCTACTACTGAGACCAAAAATCCCTACTCGATCCACTAGCTACGCACTGCTACAAGGTAATATTGCTATTGCTAGTGGTGTGCACCTGGATCGGTTTGGGGATTAGGAATGTGTTGCTGCCAGGAAGTTGACGCCAGTGTCGGGGAAGGTGAAGTGGCCGACTTGCTCGGGGGAACTACTCCTCGGTGCGGTTCCCTTCTCCTCGCTGACTCCTGGTGAGCTCCCTCCTGGCTTCGGTTCTTGGGGCTCCTCTTGCTTCGGCTTGGTCTTGGACACTCGCAGTTTCTTTGGGTAGTTTGGCTCTGAGAAGAGGAAGTGGCTATGAGCTTGTGCCTTTGGTTTGCTTCGGTTGGTTGGGATCGTATGGATGTGCCTTTGCTCTTCTTGGTCCCTTCGGCTGTAATGAGGGCATGGCCTCTTGGCCTTTGCTTTGACTACCGAGTGTCCAGGGGGAAAGCATGGCATGGCCGGCTGGTCTCTTGTGGCTGTGCCAGTCAAATTTACTAAGTTACTTCCTTTGCCCCTTGGTTCCTTTTACCAAGTTACCGAATGGTTTACTATTTGGCCCTAAACGCTACGGATACCCGCAATCCGACAGATAAGTCAGGATTGCCGAGTGATGAACCGATCTAGCGATAGGTGCCGGCTCGGCCCCAACGGGTCTGGTATCTCGGTGATCAATACCTCGCCTGTGGGTCTGACGGCAATCCCCTTTTTAATTCTATTCGTTCTATTTGCAAATTTTAATTTTATAACAGCGAAATACGCTAATTAATATTCTAATTAGTAACTAATACTATTATCTATCTAATTAATATCCTAGGTCCTTTCAGTTTAAATACGCAGCTTATACAATTGCAAAATATCATCCACACTATACAAGTATTATACTATATCCCATTTACTCAAAATCCAGAAGCTAGTCAAACCAAAAGTCTCAATTTTCAATTCTCATGATTCCAAAAGGTCAAGTGAGAGCTTGTTCTTAGTTCCCCTTCCCTCCTACAGAAGCAAAGCCTTGTCAAGCCCCAATCCCAATCCCTCTGATCATCTGCAATTCTGCATAGTGCATACTGAATGAATCACATCAATTTCTGTCTTCCTACTTCCCCGAGAAACCGAATCTGCTAGAACTGGTAAGTCTTCACTCTTCAGTTTTGGACGGCTGATCACAAGGCTAAGAATTTTCAAGACACAAAGAAAGCCAATACAAAGTCCAGTTCATCTTTAAAACTTTGCAAAACAGTGTCCTCATCTTATATCAATCTAAGTCTACAAGGGAAAAAATCTTGAACAAAACAAGTTTTTTTTAGGATTGAACAAACTAAACAATAAGGACAACTGCACGAGAAATCAGTTGTTTTAGAGGAAGTATGTATTGAGTTGCATGCACCAGCCAGTTCACCCAAAAGCCTAAGCTGATGAGGAGAGGTGAGCAATTCACTTATACTTTAACACTCTCCCTCACGTGTAGGCTCCATCAGGTCTAAGATGTGGAATAGAAGTGGGCTACAATTATTATTTTTTAATTGCACCAACCGGGTCTTGAACTCAAGACATCTTGGCTCTGATATCATATTGAGTTGCATGCACCAGCTAGTTCACCCAAAAGCTTAAGCTGATGAGGAAAAACGAGCAGTTCACTTATACGATGAATATGGACACAAACTATTGAATATTCACACAAAGAAACCACAAAAGTACAGAAAGTACAAGGCTCACATTACTGCATAAAAATTGAAGAAAACTGGGGGGGAAAATCTTGCTTGAAACCTTGCCCAGCTATAAACATGATGAGCCCATTCCATGAGACAAGTAAAGGACTAGATGTATCTGACAACATGAGAACTGAAGTACCACAAAGGATTCACCTTCACTGTCAATGACTACTACTGTAGATTTATAGAAGTAAAAGATTTCCCAGCAAGAAAACAGGAAAAAACAATATCAGTACGATATACCTTTACACCAGCATTTCTGCATAATTGTACAGCATTCCTCACTCCTGGTCGACAAGCATCCTACAAAAGAAATTTTTTATAGCACGAGTGATAGATGAATTGCTACCATCGATCATCAAGCAATGCATAACATGACTGAACCGAAGAATTATGCTTATGACACCTCATATAAATTGAAGACGAATAATTTGGATATCAGTATGGTGACTAAGTAGCATATCTCATATGTAAGCTAAGTCAGACAGCATGGATAGGCTGGGAAATAAACAGATGATGAACCAGTTCAACCACATGCTATCTGATACGTACTGTGATACAGGTACGGCTGCAAATTGATGTATCAGGGTAACCTAGATCTTGAGTAACAAACTATCCGATGTTCTCAACACAAGTAACAATTGAATAGAACGCTATACGCAGTGTTATCCTATAGTTAAGAATCTGAAGCGACACTCATTTTTTGTCTCAAATTCTTACACTCAATTCCCTCCTTTCTGTCAAACACAGTCGATCTGACATGAATCTACAAAACAACAGTCACCAACCTTTATCCCCACGACACCAAGCAGAGTCAGGTCATCCTCAGGCAACTTCCAATCAGCTATGTCTTCCTTCGGTATCATTTCAATCTCACAAGGACAATATGCAAAAGCAACACATCGTAATGAACTCATTGCCATGTCTTCAATTGATTTCTTGTATTCATTATACTGCAAACATTTTAACAATTTAAGTAAGTATCAGAAATTAAGTAGTTGGCAAGTTATGCATGGCAGTTACCTTCTCAGCACTCATTGGTTGAACTGAACCATCCAGAGAAAGCCAACTTTTGCAAGATGATAGAACTAGCTCAGCTGCACCTTTCCAGTAGACGTGAACCCCAGCGTCTGACTGCAATTACAGTAACCAAACAGCACTGAGATAACATGAAGAAAAACGGGGATTAGAAACAATATAACACAGAAGTTTTCATCAACACAAGGCACTCGTTTGCATAAATCAGATCATAGATCTTTGCATGTCAAAAGACAAAGGGCCAAGCAACACTCCCCAGACCATAGTTGTCACGGGCTCATGGCGTCACCAAGGCGTCCGGTCACGCGGAGGGGGACAACTTGCCTCGTCACCCAGGTCGGAGCTCTTTAGGCGAGCGACTGGGGCTGCTGGGCGTCGACTCATCGCCAAGGTGTCATCTCCGTGACGTTGGCGAGCTCTTGGAGGGGAGAGGATGGTCTCTGCTGCCACCCCTATCTGGAAACCAGTGGATTCAGTGGCGGTTTCCTTAGGGCTAGGTGCAAAGGAGGCCGGTGGATGGCTTGGTGGCGGATGGGACCACCAGATACGGCGAGAAACTGCCGGATCTGGTGAAGGAACCGACCGAAGGTTGCCAAATCCGGCGGCATGGGGAGAGAAGGGAAGGAGAGGGGGAGCCACAGAAGGCACTAACGCCAGGAGGGAGAGGGGAGAAGGTGCCGACGCCAGGGAGGCGAGCAGCTCGGTGGCAACGTGAAGAGGAGGCGAGAGAGAGACGAGGGAGTGTTGGCGGCGGCTGGAATCAAGAGAGGGAAGACTGGGGTTAGGTTAGGGTTAGGAAAAAATGGAGGCCAGATAGGCCTGAGCCAAGTGGGTCGAGTGCAGAGATGAAGTTCAAGTTCATCTCTAGTTTCCTTTCATATAAGGTATATTTATTTAATTTTACATCATATGAGATATTATTTATTATTTTCATCGCCTAATCACCGCCTAGCGGCCGCCTCGGCGCCTAGGCATCCAGGTTCTCCAGACTCGCCTCGTTTAGCCGGACCGCCGTAACAACTATGCCCCAGACACTAGAATCAGAACAGATTGTCAATGTCATCCAATGCTCAAAATTTCCAGAGGCCCGGTTTTCCACTGGTAACCAGCCAGTACCAGAAAATATTTTAAATAACAAATCTGGTTGGTTTTTAACCAGATCCTGCAGTCATCAAGCAGGGAAAAGGCATCAGCTCACTTGCAGGAACCTGTACAGTTCCAAAACTGTTAAACTTGATGGCATCAACTCCCACAAGTCACAAGCACCGATATCAACCTCTAATCAAAACTAACATTAAAAAATAGCAAAATATTTCACAAAAGGAACCACCTATGCAATCAATGGGAAAGTTCAGGGTACATGATCACATGACTTTATGTCCCAACTACAAGTGTTGCAAATGATTAGTAAAATACAGCACTGCAAATAGAAATAATCAATATGAGGCTAAGAGTCGTTAAACTCTTCATGGAGACACTTATTTCATAGGGGTATAGGTACAAAAATGTGCTTACTACCTGTACTGCAATACCACCACGTTTCTTCTCCGAGCTAAATGGAAAAACATGAAGAACTGAAGATTTTGACCTCACGTCATTGAAATCCATCCCTATCTGTGAAAGGTTGAAGGCCAAGTCAACAAAAGAAGCTTGAAGGAAATACTGACATATGAAAGCAAAAATCAGTAGTACCTTAAGGCCCCAAGAAAGAATGGCTTTTTCAGTTGGCGAACCTGTAAATTCAGCAGCTCCCCCATCCTATACATAAAAAAAGAATGGATGTAATTATGTGGAAACAACAAAGCAATTGATATATCTGAGCGTCATGGACCACTACCCACCACCACACAAAAAGGTGGCTCCCACTTTCAGGCAGGAATCGGGGCCACCATGTCAGTGCAGGTAAAAGCCAGGCGAGTGGTAAGAAAGGCGCTGGCCATTAGGCCTAAAACGTGTAAGTCTTAAAAATCTCCCCAGACTGCCTCTAGGCGCCTGGCTGCTTGCCCAGTTCGGGTTTCCGCCTGGTTATTGGCGGGAACCCGTAAAATTGGGGTAGTATGATACTAGGATTGTATCAGATCTTAGTAAAAAAAAAATCTTAAACTCGATAGTGTCAGAACAGGCAACCAGCGCATTACCACCAAGTTTCCACCCTGCTAAGAACCTACATGTGAAGTTCACTTAATTTTCATTGGATTTGGTGGAATTGACAACTTTTAGCTGGTTGTTCTGGACTCCAGTGGATATAATTTTGAAAATTCATTTTACTCCAATTGTTAATTTCAGAAAAATAATTAGTAAACTCCTGCTGTTTTTCTCAGTTAAAAGATACGTACAAATAAGCGAATTGGAGTGCTGCAGAGAAAGTGAGAAACTAGGCCACATGAGCATTTCTAGTTAGTGGTGGAAGCCGGTTGTTTAGTGTATACCACCAACAGAACAAGGGTACCATATGTCAGGTCAATAACTCATCCATTAGTTGGTTCCCATGAGTAATTAGTATGGAATAAACTCTAATTTCTATCCTTCAAACAAAAGCAACCAAAAGTACGATGGGGAAATGTTACCGCTCTTTTTTCTTAACAATGGACAATGCAGGCACCTATAACATTATGAAAAAAAGGGAAGAAACCAAAGCATTTTATACCTCTGGCAAAAATACAGTTCCTGTTGTGTTTTGTGCAATTCCTTCAATAAGCAGTGCTGCTGCATTGCTTGACATTGCCGTAATATTATCACAAGGATCCAACTTTGTTCCACCAAAATATGCTTCCACAACTGTCATCTACTAGATCAATTACATAAGGGTTACCAAACGAATTACGATGCCAGAAATTTTAAAAAGTCGCAATTAAAATACAATTATCAGAACATATCCTCATCTAACCAATAACAATGAACAAAGGTATGTTCCATGATTTTTAATTAAATGGAAGGCCCTGAACTAGCATTCTGTCAGGGCAGTGTGTTGGGACCTCAAATAGCATCATGAAAGAACTTCAAATGGCATTTTCATGGCAGGTGCACCAGTAATTGGCTTCACAAACCTTATTCAAGGTGAGAGTTCCTGTCTTATCGCTGCATATTGTAGTTGCTGATCCCATTGTTTCACAAGATGAGAGTCGCCTCACCTAAAAAAAAAATGAAGCAAAATAATATTCTTTGTCCTCTCAATGTTTTGTAGGGAACTATAGAATTTTTCTTACCAGCGCCTTGTCTCGCATCATCTTTCGCATCGAATACGCAAGTCTGAAACCAAAATAATACAGATAGTCATGTGACTGAAAATTCCAAGGAATTTGCATAATAAGTAGTAGATTCATACGTCAATGTTACTGCCAACGGAAGTCCCTCAGGCACAGCAACAACTACGATGGTTACCTATTGATAAGTAAGAGACAAAATCAGGGACACCAAAAGAAGAGATACTATTCATGGTATCAATTGCACACTAGCTAGATGAATTTACATACTGCAATTGTCAAAATTCTAATTGCCCCCATAAATCCTTGTTTTACACCAGTAGTTCCATGCACAAATTGAGTAGTCCCATCCGGATTCTTGGTGTGTCCAGTAAAATATCTGTAGTTTAGTTGAAAAGTTGTTATAAAGAGTACATTTGTGATTGTTGCATTATTATGTAAAATACCTTATCCAAAGCACGATAAGTACAGCACCAGCTACTGACAAACCCACCATACCAATAAAAGTTGCAACACCATTCAAGCGCACCTACTCCATGTCAAAAGGACCACAGCCATAAAATCAAAGCAAGAGGTCAGTACTCATCCATCGAAGAATATACAGATCCAGAAAAGAGATAAACCTGCAACGGGGTTTCTTCACCATTATCTTCGGAAAGGTTAGCCATCAACTGACCCCATTCAGTATTGATACCCACACCTGTTACCTTTGTATTTGATAGGCAAAATGCATAAATATTTAGTTATAGTCAATGTAGCCATGAAAAAGGAAATAGTAAAAAGAAAAAATAAGGAAGAAAAAATGCTACGCATAGTTACATAGAAAATAGGTATGTTCAACTCCACATGTTGCTGAAACGCTCAAGATTGTGGTACTCACCAACATAGAGCCATAGCCATCTGCAACTTTGCAACCAGACATCAAGAAGGGAGCCTTTTGATCCTTGTGAACCTAAAAGTAATATCACATCATGACAAACCCGAAAAAGGTATGTTTGAGATAAATGAGAGGATTTCACAGAAGCTCACAGTTTTTGATTCCCCGGTCATACTCGATTCATCTATTGCAAGAGAATGGCCAGATATCAGGACACCATCAGCAGGAACCTGAAGGTAAAATAATGAATTTAAGCAAATTATCCTTGAGGAAAAAGAGAACATAGTCAACAAATAATATATATACCATCTTACTTGGTCACCAATTTTGAGGGGAACCACATCACCAACAACAAGGTCAAATATTGAAGCTCCAAATCTTTTACCACCTCTAACGACCTAATCAAAAGAGATAGTAAATCAGAAATACAGCCATTGAATGAAACTTCATATGTAGAATCACACTGGAAAATGCTTACACATGACCATACTCACCTCCACTTGTATGTTCTGTTTCTCCTCATTCAGATGCCGAAACTGAAGCGATTGCCTGTAATCACTGATTGCTAGATAGATCATAAGAAAACAAATTAGAGACAAAAAAAAAACAAAGAAAGAAAGAAGTTAAAAGAAGAGGGAATACAGAAATCCAAATACATTACCCGTAACAAGTATCACAAGAAAAACAGCTAAGAAAATACTTCCACCATCATACCATCCATCATCTGCACCCTAAAATAAAAGAAAAATATGGTCATATCTAGGCTTAAAGCATGATCATTCTTTTAGTTCAAAACTACCATCACCAGTGAGAGTGACAGAAAGTAAGCCCAATATAAGAAAGCAAAGTAGAAGAAGAGGTAAGAAAATACCTCTGTGGTCATGCCCAATGTCAGTGATATGGCAGCAGCTACCATTAGAATGACAAGAGTTAAATCTTGGCATGCTTCGAATACGAAACGCTGCATATCAAACATTAATATGGTTAAAGTTTGACATTAAAATGTTGAGGCATCAAAATTGATGCGATACTGTAAAGAAAGAAAATTTCATAGGACCTATATGTACTTGACTATCTAAAATGCAAAATAGATCCATTTTAAATGTTGCGATAGTAACTTTAGAACTTCCTAAAAAATTTTCTTTATGCCTGCAAAATGAAATTTATATGTAACTGGAAAGCTTAACCCCCGCATGCACAAAAGGAAAGACAGAGATGAAGACAACAGGTGTTAGTTACACCAGGAAAGTGAAATTATAAGCGGCTAATTGAAAATTCTCAAGAGGGCAAAAGGAACTTTAAAAATAACCTATAGAATTTATACCAGTATGTTTTTCCTTTTCTTGCGTGGATATGTATTTGCTCCGAAAACATCCCTCCTTTGTAACAATTCATCCTCATTTGGACTAATTCCCCTGTCTAAATTACTCTTTAATAAATCTGACAGCCCCTTAACCTGAAAAGAAGGGTGTCATTAGAGACAAATGAGCAGTAGCATGCAACCGAGCGGGAAAAAAATTGAAAACTAGCTAGTATTAACGTACTCCTCCAATTTCTTGAAGAAAAACACTGTCATGGTCCCTATTTAATGTTGTAAGCTTTTCCTGTTCAATTGGGAAACTGCGAGAGGCCGTTGCAAGGTTTATACCAGTATAAGCTTCTGCTCAGATCAAGGACAGTAAAAATAACACAAGAACATAAATTATAATGTATGCAATATAAGCACAAAAGGAACAGATAGACTTATTGAAAAGTATAAACTGAAAAAGGCAGCAAAAACATTGACATGCTGAAAGTAACCTATCTAGTTGCTAAGGGGGAAAAGCCACATGGAAAATACTACATATCTAGTGCAATAACCAGGAAAAGTGTAACGAATGAGGTGTATGATAAATGAAATAAATGGTTGCATCGTATGAAATAAATAAGACAAAAGTTACCGTGAATTTTAATATTGGACATTTGAAATAGAAATAGATTTGAAGAAAACAAATTACAGAAGTGAATGACTGCAATTGTCAATGCAAGTTGGGAACAGTATTGCTTCTTTAGTGTTTACACAGAACTAAACCATTTGGTACATTGTCACTAGAAAGCTGCCACGCAGTCTAAGGAAACAGAAAAACTGAAGTTATTTTTCACTTTGGATTACTGTCCTCCCAAACATGTCATCTTACATATTACTTTGTTACTTCATATTTAAGGATGAAAAAAACTAATGACATGCTAATAGGGAACAAGCCTCGTGAATCTCACCATTGATAACCCATACATAAAAGAAGCAATATTACTTTAGCAAAGAATGAAATCACAGATTAGTTTAATAATAATGAGCACTAAAACAGAAGTTAATGATATGAAATAGCACCTCTGAGATCTTTTTCACCAGCTTCTTTGAAAAGAAATGCTGCCTGGAGAATCCAAATTTAGAATGAACAAACAAATACAGCCAAAAGAGAACAGGGTACGTCAGCTGGAAAAACGACACACTACCCGTATAACTTGTGCATGTGATCGGATCTTTCTTCTTATCATCTCTTTCTCTTCCTCCTTTTTAAGGTCTAGAGTATATCTAAAGCGACGTGAAGCATTGAGCACGAGAGCAGCTTGCTGAGATGGAGAGAATAATCAGATGTCAGAACTCTAGAATAAATAGGTGCTTACATTTGTCCACTGCCCATACCCCGAAGGCCTCTTCACCTCTTACAGAACAAGTTCCCATGGCCCCAACTTACAACAATTAATTAAAACGGGTATCTCGTTAGCTGTAGTAGAAATGCTACTGTAAACTTCTTTTCGTAATTTCCCCCGTACATGAACTGGGAAAATCTGTGAAACTGCGGAAATTACTATTGTTTGGATGAATGGATGCATGAATGTATGATAGAGCTCTATTTTCAGCATTATACTTACTTTTGCTGTTTTACGGGCCTGTTTTTCTGCAAATTTGCACGCCAGTAGCAGAGATTAGGCCTTTTTTTTATCGCCAAACAGGCTCCAATGCCTTCACTCACAGGAAATGTAGACACAAAATGCATGTGATATTATTTTAGATAATGGAAGTTTTTCTTCCGGCTTCTGCATCACAAGATGCAGAGCCAAATGCATGTGATATTAAAATCATCAGAACAATGAGGATGGTTGAACAAAGCAATCAGCAATGCATCGAAAAACTTCACCGCAGTATATGCACTATCCCAATAAACATAATTCCAATCCCCCTTTTTCCTTCCCAGAATTGGCATGTGTATTGATTGCCCACACTCAAAACAAATCACAAAATGACGTCTCCAGGCTACAGTCACGGAATCGTCCCAGAATTAGGACATTTCGAGCATTTGCGAACCAGCGCAATTCGGCGTATACACACCAATTACCGCCCCATATCACATGAACAACGCGTCATTACCGACCCGATTCGACTGAAATAGCATCATTGATAACAGCTTCATAGGATAGGGGAGAGGAGATGGCAAGCAAAGGAAGGATCCCGTACCCTCCACCGCCGCAAGCGATCGTGGGACGCGTTCTTATGGGGTATATCGAACGCGTCGCCGAACTCCTCCTCGGCCTCCGCATCCTCCGCTCTATCCTGCTCCGGCGAGCCGATCTCCGGCGGCGTCGGCGCCATGGCCGATCAAATCCCAACCACCTACACAGCGCTCGCAGGAGAGACGACACCGACGACCTGCCACCACCGCCCTGCACATGCAGCACACGCGAGCACGCAAACAATCACCACGGGATCGATCGATCGCGATTCGCGGACCTCCCTCCCGCAGCCGCAGGCGTACGCCGTACAGGCGGGAAGGGAAGGCCAAGCAGGGGGACCGATCGCCTCACCTGGGTGCCGCGAAGCTTCTAGAAGGTTCGAAAGGCCAGCTCACGGGCTCCGCCTCGCGCAGTCGTATCGACCTTGCAGCTTCGCTACCCACCCTCTCCTCTCTCTCACCCCCCTCTCTCCGACTCTCCCTCTCTCTCTCTCTGAAGCTTCGTGTTAGTTTGTTTTTTCCTTTTTGCGCCCCGTTCTTTGCCTGGGGAAACTTCCAGGAAGCTTCTGCGTGGCGCCTCTGGCTGCCACGTGGACCCGCGGCCGGGCTAAAATTGGGAAGCCCGTGCTCGCATTGGCCGGGACGTGGAACGTGGGTTGGCCCACCTGTCAGCCTCAGGATCGCGCGGGAGGTAGGTAACGATCGGAGGCAGGGGGCAGTTTGGCGCGGCGGGGTCTTCGCTGGCACGGTTTAAAATGAAGATGGACGCTGAGAGCCGTCGGATCGAGAGATGATCGGCTGGATGTAGTCCATATCCGCTGAGAGCTGCTTGTCCTTACTTTATCAGTCGAGTAGACATATGAACGTGCAGGAAGATGTGATGAAGCTATGCCGTGTTTGTCTAGATTATGTGATAATGTTGGAAATGAGGTCAAAATGTGGTGTACAATCTACAACAGTGGTTACGAAGATATGTTTGGAAAACTGCAATAACGGAACCCAGATAAATACCTACTCCCTCTAGTCGCAAAAGAGTATCATTCTGGGTCCAGCGCAGTTAAACTTTCTAAATTTTGGTTATCAATATCTTTTTTTAATACTTAGACTGAACACACGAAAATAGTATGTATAGATTTATTTTGAAAAGAAACTATAATTTCATTAGGTTCTACGAATCTATTGCAATAGAAATTTCCGATCAAAGCTGCATTTCGGGACCATTTCAATGTCTAAGGTATATGGTTTTGTGACTGAAGGGAGCATGTACCTGTGTGCTGTGGTCTAAAGAGTCCACAGCTTTTTATTAAACCCTTGTTGTAGTCACAGGTTTGATGTTCTGGCATCCGGTTCCACCAATAGATGAGTGTGGCTCTCGGTCGCCAAACCAGCTAGCCACTAGACACTTAGACCATCTCCAACCCATTCCCGTCCCCTCCCTCATTCCCTTCGCGAAGGGATTCCCATTCCCTTCAGCGCTCCAACGGGTTCCCTTCAAGATTCCTTCAAATTTGATTCTCTCTCCCATTCCCTTCAGGAAGGGATTCTCTCTCCTTTCCCTATACAATTCCCTTTAAAAGGAATCTGTTGGAGATGAGTGGAAATAAAGGGAATGGGAATGGGGAAGGGAACAGGGAAGAGAATGAAATGAAGGGAATATGGTTGGAGATAGAAACCATGCTAATGAAATACTGATCTAGGTCACCCCACCCGGCTAATTGGTAACTAGAGTCACGGACTGCCCGCCGCCTCCGAGACGAAATTTAGTTAACCGACGTGGAATTGCTTGCCAGGCTTTACACGTAACTTCGTCCAGATCCCTGCAGTTCAAGAGAGGAGACCAAGGCCAGGCGACAGGAGGAAGAAAGTTCAGATGTTGACTGACCAGCATAGAATTATTGCCATATGCCGAAGTCTACATTGCTTGCTTCACACATTGCCCCAAATCCTGGGTTTACCGTTTACACACACCCGGTATCCTTGTGCGCTTGTGGATCTCACGATCTAGTAGTAAGCAGTGTCCATCATGTACTCTCCCTTTCAGACGAGTCGACCTCACGGCTTGCTTGCACGTCGAGGAGAGAGAGAGAGAGAGAGGGATTGGGCCGTGTCGGCCATGGGTGCTGGCTGACACGTCAAGCACGGCGGCAGGTGGCCGACAGCAACCGCCGGCGACGAGCCGAACCGATCCGTGTCCGCCTTTAGCAACCCGTTCACTCGGCAACGAGCGCCGTTCCATGCGGCAAGCGCTTACAGCATCCACACGAGATTGCCACGATTTTTCCTCGGGTTGCTGGGAACATCCGAGTCACGCAACCAGACTAGGCTGCATGGTCGCACATGGTTTCCAGATCAGGTCAAGACAGACAGGCTGGAATGGATCCAGAATTCAGGAGAACTTCGGGGCAGTTTCGATCGTCAGGTTGAATGTACCAACCATTTGCATATATAAAATTATACATATACAATGGACAATGTTTGGGCAGGATCCAAATCCCTTTGGTAACAGGGTGGGACATACTTAGCGATGAAAATGAATGGAATATTTCCCACCCGATCAAAGACTAGATCCGATCGGAATTAGATTCGAGACTGAATTTGACTATCCAGCCAAATCCAGAATAGGATCCAAATACTTGAATCCGGATCCGATATTAGATATAGAGCAACCAATATCCGGTAAATACGGGACGAGATCGGGATATCCAGATTTTCCTATTCGAATATCAGCAAGACCTAGTCCATTTGATCACATTTTTTTCATAGCAACCAATTTATATTAACAATTAATTGGTTCTATTGATCCTAAAGTAGCATATTCTTTGTATGATGTCATTGGGTTTGATTAATATATAATTTGCTACTATGGTTATGGACTCTTACAGTTTAATTCAACATATATTACTCTACATATGCATGCATTATCCATATATCTTTATCTGATTTTGAACCGAATCCGTCACATATTCGTCCCGTATCCATATCCCGAATAACTCGAATTCGTATCCGTATCCGATTCTGAATCCGGAAAAAAATACGGGTTAGGATACGAGAAAAACAATATCCGTTCATATCCGACCTGTTTTCATCCCTAAACGTACTCATGCGTTAGTGGCAGGAATAAATGAACAGTGCTACATAATTTGTTCAAGTGCAGACTTCACATCCTTGTATCCCAGGTGAATGGGAATGTATACCTGCTTCGATTTTCTGTGATTCATTTTACACACTGAGAGCTAACAGAACTCGAGAGACAAAAGCCTATCCATGTTCCTCCACAGTACATCTAGTGACGAGTGTAGGTCCTGTTGCAGCGTAATATTACCTACAGTTTTCCAGAGACAAAAAAATCATACAGCATACCTCTATAAGCTCCGGTAGTCCATAACAGTCACTTCATCTTCAGGAGCATCAAGGTCTTGATAGCTGCAAGCAAGGTGAAAACAGGTGAAACAGCAGATAATGTTGGCAGGGCTAAGTATCTGGAATACCATCCAGAACAAATATTAAAAGTGAATGGAAAGTGCTAAGTCGAAAAGAAAATGGATAACCATGTACTAAGGAAAGTGTTTACTCAGAAGCATAAGATTTGCAACCCTGACATGCAGCAGGGAACAACATTATCTCAAAATAAACAGAAAAGCAATATTTGTAATCATGTAATGCATATAGGGAAAAAACATTAGAAACACAAAAACGAGTTAGGCCTAGTGAAGCAAGCAATCTACAAATAGTACGAGGAACATGGTGTACAATGTTGCACACTGCAGATAGTTAGCACAATCTAACCCTGTGACATTTATCATATTTTTCAAGGTATACAAATTCCGAATTAATCCAATTATTAGCTCAAGCTTGCTAGCAAAGCATCTAAATTTTGTACTAAACTTGAGAGAAACTTGAGAGAGTAAGATGCCCCGAATATGCACATCACATCATGATAATGTACAACACAATGACGTCAAGAAGAAATCCACAGATAAATAATCAGTATTCATTTTTTTTTACTATTCAGCGTATTTATTATGTTGGCCATGTTTCAGAACATTTAAAAAAAATCCTATATTGCATGGTGAGGAATAGGGATGACAATCTTGCCCAATTACCGGTGTACCCAAGGGCAAAAACTCTAATAGAGGTGGATGTGTTCCTCTTTTATTGCTCGCGGGCATGTGCCCACCGGGCAGACAAGCGCAGGCAAGGGGAGCTCCACCCATGCCCGTTTTGCCCGATTACTCGCCAACTCCACAGACATGCGGCCATGAGTAAAAAACCCTACACATATTCCCACCTGGCCAACCCCAACTCGACCAGGGCACCAGGCGTCACCCCCAATTCCTCCCACATCGCACGCGCCATCCATACTCCCGCATCGCTCTGGTGCATCCACCCTCTCAGCTGCTCCCAACTCACCTTTCGCCAGCTGCTCCCGACTCACCAGCCACTGCACCTGCCTGCTCCCTCCTCCCATCCCCCAACTCCCCTGTCGGGCTGCCCCCTTACTTCCTCCATCCTTCGCCCCCAACTCCCTGGCTGGCACCTCCTCCATCCTCAATCCAACAAGCAGCACAGCAGTTGCAGATCAAGCCGCAGGTTCCCTCCTGCTGTCCTCCACGTAACTCCCCCTGCCGACTGGCCACAACACATCACAGATCAGGTCGTTACCACCCTAGAACAGCTTCCTTTTTTCATCCATTTTCCCTCACAGATCCGATCTGTGGTTTGTATTGAATTCACTCTTTTTCTTGCTACTTGATAGATCTGTGATGCGACTCCAACAAGGAGGAATCCCGATCTGTAGTTTATTTCCACTTTTGAGTTTCCAAATTCAAGTGATGAACTATATAAGAGATGAAGTACATATGTTTCTTGCAGTTTTGTACGTTGAAATTTACTGCAAAGTTTTTTTTGGATGTGCTGGTCTTCTTGGTGTGATTCCCTTCGAAACCATGGTTGGCGGGTATACGGAGACGACAGGCCTGGGCAAAGACCTCTGCCCGTTACGGGTGACGGGCACGAGCCTCCCTAGTGAGGATAGCTTAGGGAACACAGGTGCAAAGTGAACACAAGTGCCAAGTGATTGAGGTATAAGTATTAACCTTCGTATTTTACGAGGATCATGCATAAGAGGAGGAGGAAGAGGAGGAGCAAGGAGTGGTGATGGACCACCCATTGGGGGACCACTACCCCTTCCAGCTTTCCTAGGATGTGGACCAGCAGTTGGCTCAAAAGGTAGTGGCCCACCCTGATCCTTCATCATACGCATTGCAACTTCCGGTGGTGCAGGAACAAATGGTCCTAGTGGGCTGCAATGATAATGAAGAATGAACCAATAATGAGTACATCGTTGTGCTGCACAATAAGCAGAAGTTGCAGACTTACCCAGCACCAGGCACAGGCATTAGCACAGGAGGAGCAGGAATATCTGGAGGAAAGGTACCATGCATAGCCGGATCACCATAAGAATCATACATTGGATCATCAGGATTTTCACTAGATCCATCATGGATTGGTGAATCAACATTTCTGTCAAACCTACGACTGCCACGCTCATCTCTCAGCCGACTCTCCATTGGTGGCCGGTGTCTGCCTTTTTCCCTCTGTAACATTGACCAATACAAACAAATAGACAGGGACTTAAATAGTTTCCAATTTGCAAAAGAATATCGACCAGGCAATGAAGCTTACTGGAGCAGCTTGCTGCATGATAGGTGTTCCGCCAGGTGCCTTGGGATCACTGCATTCAAGATAAAATACCCCATAAACAGCTTGCAATAGAAAACATTAGTTCAGTCAAAAGGATGGCGATGCAGAAAACATACTTCATATAGTTCTCAAAATAAATATCCTCTCTCACTTTTGAAGTCAGCTCCACCACTAAATCTGCATGCTTGAGTTTGATATGCTTCTGGACAAACTCAGGAGCATGGAAAAGCTTTGTGCAGCCCTTGGCTCCACAACCATATTTCCATCCATACTTTTCATCCCTTATTTTTCTGACATGTGGATCCAACACTTCACTAGCAGCTGCATCGATCTTTTCCTTTGCTTTCAATATTTCCAATGGATCCTGACCTTCAATCCTGTCATGCCAAAATGAATCAAGTTTCTTCTCCCATTCGACTGCATTTGAGTTAGCACCATTATACGTCCTTGAGTCTGCTTTCACATGCCTTAGACCTTTGGGCTCATTTGTTTCAGACATGCCATAATAATCCACACCATGGATACGCCACAAATAGGTAACAAGAGTGTCCAGTAACTCTACACCCTCAAGACCCTTTACAGTAGATGAGCCCCGTATTATTACAATTGGTCCCATGGAACCACGTGATTTATCCCTGTCTGCTTTGTCGTGATCACTACTCGATAGAACATTGTTCTCAATACCCTTCTCAGAATCAAGTTTACAAATGAGATCTTGAGCTTGTACAATGTCAATTCTAATTCGCCGAGCCTCAGAACTAACTGGATGAGCCTTGGGAGCAGCATAATATAAATCATCAGGGCCCTTTCCAAGTTTCCCTTTCTTTCCATTCACATCCATGTCATCTAAATTTATACCACTATTATTTCCAGATTTGTTCACTGCGGAACTCGTTAATCCTGGACCACTGCAGTGGCAAAAAAAAAAAGTGAAGCACATACTCATGTTTTTTTGTGTGTGCATGTGTGTGCATGCGTGCGCTTCTACGCTCGTGCGTGTGTGCCTGCATGTGTGGGCGAACAGGCGCGTGCATGTGCAAGCGCGCGCGCGTGTGTGTTTGTGAGAGAGAGAGAGAGAGATGATCTCACGTGTCCAAACTTCCACTCTGCAACTCTTGGAAGAATTCATTTGCAGTAGTTCTTGCAAGTTCATTCCTTCTGGTTGTGACAAAGGATAGCATAGTTATCACTTAAATGGACTGGAACATAAAGAGATGATAATGATATTAGAAAAAGATCACAATATTCAAATTAGACTAAGAAAATAGCTAACCTTTCCATAACAGATTCAAGGTTAGTAGGATGGTACTTGTTTCTCAACCTACGACGAAAGCAAGAAATGCAGCAGTAAAAGGTTATTGAAGAAAATTAGTCATTAGATGATACATCAAAAGGATGTAATAAAAAAAATAATTACCAATCTTCATTCTTATGAAGGTCAAAATACGCTTTCTTCTGAGTTGTGATATACTCTGACTTGTACTCCTCATATCTAAAGATTAGCACGATGAATGGAATACCAAATTACATTTCACATTAAACATAAAGTACAGTGCACAGAGCAGAAATAAATTTTCATCTTAATGGAGAAAGAATGGCCGTAGTTGAAATACAAGACTGCCAGAAATTCACAGTTCAAAGGAAAGAGATTCCGCTTAGCACACCTGTGTTGAGCTTCAACTGGTGAAACATCATCTTCAAGCTCATCCATGAACTGCTTGTAAGACATCAGCCCTTCCCTATAATCAATATTGGTCACTTTAGTTGCTTTCGTTAGCGTATAAGGACAAGAAAACAAAAGTAATACCTAACAAATCTAAGGTAAAATATACTTTTAGTCCCTCTTGTTTACCATGGGTTAATTTGGTCCCTCTACTTTAAATTATTCAAATTGATCCCCATACTTTCAAAACTCATCACAGTTGGTGTTTTCTAAATAAAGATGATGGAGGGCTGAACTAGGCACACCAGAATGTTGCTTATATTTCAACTGAGATAATGTGTACTCAGCATTTTTTTCTTCTTGTTAACTTGTGGAAGCATCTATTTATGTTCACAAAAAACTTATTCAAACCAAAACCAATGTGAGTAACCATATCTTTTTGCACAGAATGTAACTTGCTGACGTGCTAACTTAATGTTCCGTCAATCTCTTAAATGGAAGGACCAATAGTGAACCAAAATAGAAAGTAGATGGATCAAGATGTGCCCTGGAACAAAGGAGAGGTGGGACTGAGTGCACCACTTACCCAGAAATCTGTGTGAAAACTAGAAAGAGTGCTCCAACAAAAGATGAAGCACAAACATCGACACAATGAACTACCATATCCTTAGCAAAAGACATTTGCGCGTGATTATCTAATTATATTTGCCATTGGTTTTACCATCAGTGACGCATATGTGGCAGTGGCAATGCTGGCAATAAAATAACCTCACAAACAAAACCATACAAGCTGTTTAGGCAATGCATACGTCATTGGGAATCAAGCTTCCACATTCCAAGCACAAACAATTGAAGAATCAAGAAGCTAAATAGATAATAAGAAACAATATGTGACCATGCATTGGTTTTAGATATTTAAAAGGGTAAAATTGTGTTCCCCAAAGCATTTGGTCAGATTCTAAAGGAGGTATCTCAAGAGATGTCAAAGATTGAGCTTTTTATTTTGAGCATGCAACATTAAATTATGAACAGTAACCAATTTCTTCAATGGTCCCTTTGTTGGTCAACTACGATGTACTGCTCGACAGATACAAACAATAATATGAAAATCGTACATAATTGTTCAAAAGGTCCACGATAATTGTCACTTTTCTTACTGTTTAATTCACACAATGATTGAAAAAACTTTTTAAGTGTATACTTGAGGTGGTTTGCAATGACCAATGATGGCTGCTTCTTTGACCACTCAACAAATGGGAATGAGGACTGGTGTTTTCTTTTTCATGAATATTTAGTTCAGGTCTTTTAGAGTATATTAATCTTTTGCATTATGATGTTTGCACAAGAAATTTCCAAGTACATGTCATATATTCAAAGTTTGCCACTCAAAATATATGACGAGCTCAGTTGCTCATAAAATTCGACAATGGACCAACCAGAAGTTCTGAAATTTGTACAGTACAGAATGTAAAGCATGTAACCAATTGTCACTAAATAATTATAAAGCACATCATAAAAATACATGAAAAATCCAGAATTGCATACATACCTACGAGAGTTCACCGAGCCATCATTCCATCCACCACGTCCAAAATCAAGCCAATCTATAGAGCATGGAACAACAACAAAATGCACATAATTAAAAAGCAATTATATCGACAAGCAACTGAAGTAGACATGATTTAATTTATGTATC
Source organism: Rhipidocladum racemiflorum (assembly GCA_036346355.1). NCBI lineage: Eukaryota > Viridiplantae > Streptophyta > Magnoliopsida > Poales > Poaceae > Rhipidocladum > Rhipidocladum racemiflorum. The sequence continues at coordinate 78,709,393 of CM070583.1, read as the reverse complement.
CATATGCTACTATTTTTATCAACCTCTCTTTATAGTGTGCTACACTTCTAAGACAAAAATTTACAAACATGACTTGACTTTGCTATGATTTACGATACAGTCTGACGACTACATAATATGTTGCATGCTACAGAGTCTCAATAAAGATCAGGGCAATCGTATTAGAAATGAGGCAAGTGAACAAGAGCCAGACTACTTCTCAATCTCACGTGGGACTTAAAACTACTAGCATCCATACCAAATGAAAACTAGTGGATACTGGACAACCCCTCAGCCACCAGTGCATACCTGGTCCACGATTGTATCGGCCCTGGCCTCTCTCCTCACCATATCCGCCTCTTCCTCCTATACCACCATGATCATTCCCATGCCTAGGAGACAAGTGTCAACAAACTTCAAAAGCTGCAGTGGCCCTCAAAACAATGCGCAAGCACAAAAACATGGGACTAGCAGACACCCAAACCAATCAGGTAATTTCCTTCTTTTCTACTCATAGTTGGAAGAACAAAGAGCAAACTCTCCAAATGAAAACAGCACATCCGATATTGCGAAGAGCTATCGTTATTAGTTGCAACACATCAATGAATAAGTTTGCTTCATATGTATATATAAAAAAAAGTCGAAGCTTTAAACATCCAAGTTATCAGTAGTGCCTTCGGGTTGAACTAGTAAGCACAGTCAGTGCAGGAAGCTCTGGTTTTCCACGGCGTTATTGGGGATTCAGGAGCTAAACATAGGGACTAAAAACAAGCAAAGACCCTAGTAAGCTCCGATTGGGGCGTTTCATCTACCAACCCGAACTCTCCCCTACCACCCCGCACCGAAACTCCCAAAGGCTCTCTCACGGTCTCACCTCCTGTCGTCCTGCTCGAACCCTCCACCCCCGAGGCGGCGCCGATCGAATCCGCCGCCCTCGTCCCTCCGGTACCTCTTGCTGTGCGGCCCCGGCGGAGGGGGGCCGGGGGGCGGCGGCGGGAGCGCGGGCGAGGAGCGGCCGCGCTTGCGGTCGCCGCCGCCGGAGGGGGGAGGGGGAGGGGAGGGGGAGGCCCCGGGCGTCGAGCGGCTGGGCGCTTCGGCGACCTCGGCCATGGCAGCGAGGCCCTGGGCTGCTCGATCTGGAGGATCTCTCAGGTCGGGTTGGGAAGGGGAAGGAGGAAGAAAGAAGGGGAAGGTCGTGAAAACTTCGAATTAGTTCCTTGATTTTTTTTTTCCCCTGATGAACTACCAATTATCAAGGCATATTCGGAATGCAAGAATTTTCCCAAGAAATTGTTCGATGCCGAGGGCATTCCTAGTGTATAGTTTTTATAATTTGCATCTAAATATACTATAACATATAAAAACAACTAAAGATACAATCTTTCTAATACATAGTATCTAATAAATACTCCACTCAGTTAATTTCTTCATTCCTATCTCATCTCATCTCTCTTTCCCTCAATCCTCATCCTAACTTTCTTGGTTTTTTCAATTAAGTTGTATCTTACATGAGAAACAGCTCTGCTCTCTCTCTTCTTTAACGTCCTTTCCATATAAGATTTTATATGACTTTGTATCATATAGAAACTGCTTGTATCATTGTGACGGGAGTGCCACGAGGGCACCATCCTAACTTTTTTGTGCAGTCCACATGCATCCTCTTCGAAATACAATGCGAATGACTATGAAAAATTCTGAAAAAAAAATTGGTTAGATAAGTCATGATGCAAATAAGCATCCTGCAAAAAAAAATCGACAGATACAGGTGTACCGCAGAATCATCAGAATTTCCAGATGAATAGGGGAAGTGCTAATACTCCATTGTCAGAATTGCATGCTGCGATGCGAGAATAAGACATTTGCTTATAATACACACACAGCAGTCTCCACAAGCAGCATGGGCATCATATTACTGTTATAGCAATACGAGCATATATAACACACACACAGAGAGAGACACACTTGGCCACCGGGGGAGAGAGATTCCCACTCGTTATTAAAAAGATAGCCATCCCACTTATGCATGCAACATCACATGATCCTTAATACTCTCTGTCGGATCGCACATAGGCTTATAGCGCGGTGAAAATGGGTAAAAATGCCAGCGTGCGCAATCTTCGCTTTTATTTGTTGCTTGTCTTGATTATCTCATGGAGTGCCCTCTTGGCTTCCTCTAGAGTCTCCACCTTGTGAGGCACATCAAATGCAAGCCTCTGAATGTTGAACTGTGCAGAAGAAATTACAAACTGAAGTATGTGGAGAAGAGAAAATTTCTTCCTCAAGAGAAAAATAGCCTTGGTGCTGATGGTAGGCAATTTTGCATGAAGTTTACCTGTGCACCCTGGCGAACCCGTATGTCTATCCCTTTGCTGTCTACTGATATAAGAGCAGCATCATCAACCTCACCTTCGGATGACAAGAACTCTCTAAGTGGTTTAGAGAAAATCGCATTCAACTCCTACACGTAGAGCATCCGTCAGAAGCGGTTGAGGTTTTACTGTACTCAGCTATTATAAGTACTAGCACATGGCTAGCATAATGACCCAGCTAATATGCTGGTAATGTTATACCATAAACAATGTATCGGTGATTTGGTGTGGTTACCTTTAAGCTTTGTTCGCCACCATCAACTGCTATCTTATCAGGTTGAATAGCTTCATACTCCTTCACATCAACCCATGCAACAGTGCCAAAGCCTCCAATAAAGTATATGTCACTGTAATTATTGAAGATAGTCTGTCACAAATCCTACCTTACACAAGCATCTATGTCAAGAAAATATTGTTTCGTAAGGAAAGGGGGAAGAAGGATATTTCCAGTTTTGCATGTGTTTGAATGATAAATGGATCGGCCAACATGAAATGATAGAAGAGCATAACAAGTTAAGTCAGAGACCTTATGTTCTGCATCCTGTAATAGTAAAAATTTCCCCACTGTTGAGATGCCCACTGTTGATGTTTTGCGACGTATTGCTTATGAGCCCATTCCTGAGGGATGCATGTAATCACCATTAGATTATGAAATCTTTTAAAACCACGAATGGAAGAATTCTGCACTCATTGTTAAAGACATGTAATGCATCCCAATCGTATGTTTGCAACAGCCATGAGAAAGCAAGTATCCTCTTTAAGCCCATGCCATGACAAAAATGCAGCCAAAAAATAAGAAAGACCGAAAACTAACTTTGTATTCATTGTTGTGAAATCTCAATCCACATATGGCTTTCACAGTTTCACACAATAGTAGCTTCACAATAGGACTTAGAACCTAATTCTAAACGATTAACATGCCAATCATCAACATAAAAGTGAATCCTAGCTGATTGCAATATCAAACAACAAAGGAAGCTAAATATGAACCTGTTGTTCAGCTGGCAAAGGGTATACATCACCAAATATTGTAACACGAGCATTCGATAATCCACTCCATCCAGGTACCTATGAAGGAGTAGATGCTATTATTAACAATGAACCTTTATGCTCCAGTAAAACATATTAAACATACTGAAGAACTTCAAACCTGGACAACAAGTGTGGATCTTGGGTCAGAGAGCAAGTTTCTAGTGTGGATTGCTAAGGGTGACAGGGAAAATATCGGGTCTGCACAACACATCAAAACCAAACAATTAGCTATGAGGATCTAACAGTGTCATTTTTATCCAAAGGATAACCAAGGAGCTAACTTACGGCCCATTGAATCATTAGCAAAGTCAACAAGTGAACCAAACGGATATCCAGTACGCCGATGATGCATGCCAGACATGACGGTGCACAGATGAGCAAACCGTGCCTGGTAAGCACCGTCATATAGATAAGACAGTAACATGAGACTTCATCCAGCAGGCCCAAAAGAAGTTCAAGGGGCTGACTAACCGAAGATACCTGTTCCATCAAATTGCGAACAGCCAAAGCCGGTGGAGGTAAACCATGGGCGAAAGTTGCGCTCTGCACACCACCAGATATAGGTGTTCTAAACAAGCCGGCTCTGGACCCACTTGAGTCAGTAGTAGAATGGGTTGATAAGGTCGTGTGTGGCTTGTCAGCTGTGATCGGCCCAAGACCTCCATTTTGACTTGAGTCACTCTTCACCTGATAAGTAACAGCTAATACGAATTGAACATGTATGACTGATCAAAGGCCAGGAAAAAAAAAACTAAACTAAAATGAACTTGTGCGTCTCTTTTCTTTAGCAACAGGAAAAATAACTGATATCTTTGCGAACCGGAGACACGATTCTTAACTAATCTCATCGTTCGGTAGTTTTCGACTGCATGGTAAAAAGAGCCTCCTTTTCATGCCATCTGAAAAATCTAGCTCTGAAACCTAATTGAGCCTCGTAAGAAGAAGATAGAAGAATCCAGATACGCCCCCGTACCTCGCATCCAATCCAGCATCTAACAAAGTTCCTAGACACAAGCCAGCCTCTTTCGGATTCATCCAATCTAGACTGCCACTCATCTACCCAGTCTCGGCCTCACTCAGCCACAGCCTGACGACAACCAATACCCGAGCAAAACCTTCGTCTCTTCGCTCTGCTTCCCGTAAGCGTACAAGAACTGTTACCTTGATGACGGGAGACCCGTTCGGGGCGGCGCCGGCCTGTGCGTCGTCCTTGCCGCCGCCAGCCGCGCGGAGGGGCCCGCAGGGGCGGGCACGGAGGGCTAGGCGGGACGGCGGCTGGTGGTGGTGGGCGGGGAAGGTCGGGAGGAGGGAGGAGGTGGTGGTTCCCGCGAGAGCCTCCATTGGATGGATGGATGCGAGGAGAGAGAAAGAGATGGAGCAGCCAAGAAAGCGTCGAACGGCGGAGAGAGAAGTCGTTGCGGGGCCGGAGGTCGAGGAAGGCGGCTACGGAGGGAGGAGAACGTGGAGGAGAAAAGGGTTTTTTGTTTTGGGAATGAGAAAATACGTTATATTCTACCGAAATCGTTTAGGATACATCTCTAAAATCATTTATTTTCAGGCCCGTTTGGTAACTTGGAATCGAGCCGTTTCTACTAGATTATGGAAAAAAACCCAACCAAACAGGCTAAAGCTCAGAACAATTCTCCTCGAAACGTTTCTTCTTTTTCCACTATGTGGTCAAATCAGTCTCAACCCCGTTCCACACGATTCACAGAATTCTACCTGAAATGTTTCTACCAAGAATCTGAAACCGTTTTCGTTTCTACTAGAATCTGGGACCGTACCAAACAGGGCCTTAATGTGTCATTGTATTCCCAAATCTTTCTTTTATGTATCCTTGTTAAGCCGTGAAGTGGTTTGCAAATATCGTGTTGCTCCTGCTTTGTCTTGTTCCTTCTTCCTTCACGTTGACGCCACACGTTACATGTGTTATCATTATGGCTCTATCATTGTGTTTTCAAAATCCTCTCTTATTTGTCACAGTTGACTAGCCAAGCTATGAAATGTTTATGTAAGTATCGTTTTGCCCGTGCCTTGTCTTCTTCCTCCAAGCCGACACCACTCGTCGTCTCTGTCATAGTCACTGTCTCCGAGTGGCAGTAAAGCCGTAGCAGCAACACCCTCTTGCCTCTCCTGCCTCCCCTCTGCATCGCCACACCACCACCGAGCCACCATTTTCCCGCCAAGTCTGGTGAAGCACCGGATTTACTCCGTAGCCACCTCAATTAGATTCCTAAATTTGAGCCTATGCTTGTCTTTCTCATTATCGCTTCCCTCACATTCTCTACACCTTTGTAATCCGAAGGACATTTTTTTGCCACCGTCGCAACTAGGAGATCACCATTGCCTTGTCACGTCGTTGGCCCCCGACGCTAGCAAATCACCACTTTCACTATATTCCAGCCAAAAATGCCCAAGTCATAGGGTCTGCCTCATCACTACAAGCCTCTTTCCCATCTCCTTTTGTCCCCTCCTTCACCGTGGATCATCGGCACTGTTGCCCTTGCAGTGCCACACCATCTCGTTGTCGCGAGCCTCAATCGCGCTACCGTAGACGAAGTCGCTGCCACTAGAGTCCTCATGCCACATCGTGCTCCTGATGGAGACCATCGGATTTCGATGACAACGAGCTTCTCCATGCTGCAACTGTTGCCCTTGCCCTGCCTGTTTTGGTCGCCCTAATCCTCCTCATTGCCCCAACCTACCCTAAATGGGTTTGCCTTCCTCAGGGGACACATCACACGCTTACTGTCGTTGTTGATTTCTCACTATCGTTGTTGATTTCTCACTCTCTCTATCTAAGTTCATTGGGGGAAGAATCACAATACTAAGCCAGTATTATGTACTTGTGGTACATGGCCCGACGGGCCAGAGGGCGGCGAAGAGGAGATCGGGAGATGGGCCCCATTGGTGCTGAAGGGCGGAGGGAGGGGTTGGATTTGGCCGATCCAAGGAGATGAAGAATGAAGGTGAGAGAGAGGCAGTTGAGTGGAGAGGAAGAACAGAGAAAACGGTGAGAGTAGAATGAGTGTTACGGAAAAATCTAACAGGCTAAATCTAACGGTGTTGACGACAATGACATATAGCGGTAACGTTTCAAAAATGTGATGGCATGTAAAAGAGATGTCACTTTGCAATGACACACAAGGGATATGAAACAATCGTAATGGCATATAAACAAACTTCTCTTTGGGATTTTAGAGGGGAGTTGGGGGAGAAAAGGGGATACGTGTCAAATCTGGAGGTGTTGGATTGGAATTGGAGAGGGATCTGCTCCATCAAGGGATTCTTTCTCTTTCCTTTTTTCGGCGATTGAACTATCATTGAAACGAAAAAGTCGGATGATCAGGGGCATGTTTCATGGGCTACCTCACATTGCCACATCTAGTTGTGCCAATTTGTGACAAGATACACTTTTTGTGGCTAACAAATTGATGACCACATTAAGCTTTGGCAAAAATGTGAATCTATGATAGATTGAACCATAAGGCTAAGAACATTGTGACATGCTAAAACAATGGCAATGAACCAAACGGCCGCCACAAAAAGTTCCCAACTTAAGTTTGGCAAAGAGTAGCATTTAACCAGGGGGGCATATCCTGTGCAATTAAAGGTTTGGTGCAATTACCGTGCAATCAAACTAAAAAAAGTTTCAAAAAATTGTGAAAAAAATCATGGATGTATATCTCAACTTACCCCATCTAAGTATAAAATTTCATGATCAAATTCGTCATATGCTAGAAGTTACAAAAAAGACAATTTTGGGGTGCATTTGAACTGTAAAAGTTTGTCAAAAATTTGTCTTTTTTTTTAACTTCTAGCATATGACGAATTTGATCATGAAATTTTATACTTAGATGGAGTAAGTTGAGATGTACATCCATGATTTTTTTCAGAATTTTTTGAAACTTTTTTTAGTTTAATTGCACGGTGATTGCACCAAACCTTTTATTGCACAGGATATGCCCCCTCCTTTAACCGACCCTAGGTCATCCAAATGGCAAATGCTCTCTTCCTTCCTTTTTTGAGAAAATTGCTGAGGTTGGAGTGGCCAACATACCGAAACATGCTAGGCCGGTCACAGGATTCTCCTAAATTTTTTCTTGAAAAACCCTAAATCAGCAAGAGTAGATATTTCATTTTCTCCAAGATTCCGCTTTCGAAATGTGGCCTAGGTTTCTGGAACATGGAGGCCAAATTGGAGCCAAATTAGTAGACAGGAAGTTGCCACATCTGTTTTTAGTCCAATTGTCCAAATATGATGGGTAGTCACCAGATTACCAGTCATCTTTTCTGGTCAAAGAAGCAAGAACAGCTATAATTTTACTAAACTACTACCAACAAAGTCGAGTGAATTCACCAAGCAACGACAATTGGAGTTACAATGTTTGCCCTACATCATTCACTACACTGGTCATACATGCTTGTTCATTGACTTTGGCTTTTGAGTCCGCCCTTGCACTGTCATTGCCCTGCAATGATTTATCCATTAACATAATAAGGATACGGGTAACCGGTAATATGAAGAGTTCAACGAACAACTTTAGATGATTTTGACAAAATTGCTCACGGCTAACCTTTATACAGACATAAATATAGTGAACGTCAGGTTTTGGGCCAAGAAGTCCAACAACTGATGTTCTATCATCATCTAAAGGCAATGGCTTCGTCAGTTCCCATGTCTGATTGGAACTTCTCTCCCATGTATCTGCAACAGTGCCAGTGTCAATGCAAAGTCATAAACAAAAGAGTTTTAATACAACGAGAATGAATAATAGGTAAAATCTTTACAGTACTCACTAATGAGAAATTGTTATTTATAGCTTGGCAAAACTAAAGAATAGATAAAAAAGGTCAAGGGTACATGAATCATGAATGGGTGACATGGTTAAGTTAAACTGGTAGTAAAACTCACTAACCTATGACATGAAGCTTTATTGTCCAAAGCTGCAGATCCTTCAGGAGACGCAATCGATAACTTGGATCCCCATAAGTGATCTGCAGCATTGTGGGACTCAAAAAAAGTTATAGACACTAAAAGAAAATCACATGGTTACCATGAGCAAATAAAATACTAGATCATTTACCAGAATGTAGACCCCCTTATCCTTGAGAATTCTGCAGATGGAAGAAAGAAATAAAAGCTATAGTAAAATAAACAGAGATATCACAAACAAATATCAGTGTACTCTTTACCTGTTCACCTCCTCTAACATCCTAGTTGCATTCTCTTGTGAATTTTGGCCGCACTACAATACAAGAAACACGATTCTGAGTATCGTGCAGGAAGAATATCAGAGTATCCTAGCAACAATTGACTCACCAAAATAGAATCTAGTGTTCCTGCACACAACAAAATGGGTTAGAGCCTTGCGTATGTGTGTAGAGATGTTAGCAATTGGTAATGGTGGCAAGTATTACATTGGTAATGGTACCTTTGTCAATAACAGCATCAAAAGAACCAGACTCAAAATCTGACATATTCATTACGTCCATCTTCATATCTGTGTAAATAGAAGTAAAATAATATCATATTAGGAGGTATATACTCCGAAGGGATTCAATATAGAAGGTTGGGAACAAAGAGTATACATTTCAGCTGAGGCTTATCATGGTATTTCTTCTTCATTTGTTCGATCACCACCGACGATATATCGACGTTGATAACGTCCTGATAACCATCGTTAACCATGTCTTCACCAAAAACTGTGCAACATCCAAAGGTAGATTAAAAACATAAGTAATGTCAACTAAACCAAGAATGAACATAGACAACAATGTAGCAATTGGCATCTAAAGTCAGAAAGTGCTTAATGCTATAGTACGAAACTATATAGAATTCTTGATTGAAAATTAATGGTTGAAAACATCTTAGTTCCCAACTATCAACAATACCACCAGTAAGCATGGCAAAATTAGAGGCACAGATATTTATGCATTGCAACTTCAAAAAAGGTAAGGATAAAATTTCTTTATTTTCCTACGCTCGACTGTCAACACAATAAGTACTCAGCAAAAAAGATGAACACATTGCCCAACTCAAACCTTTAAATGCCTAAGAAGATGAGGCCAAAAAAGTTTCTTCGTGAACTTAGATGGATCAGAGTCCCCGATGCTTAAGCTCAGAGATCACAATCTGCTTATTATTATTTCAACTCCACCTTGAACCATTGTCAAGTGATTTGAGTATAATATTTATGCATTAAAAGTTTAATGTCATGATCTAAATATTATTACAATTTAGAGTATACTTAGAGGAATCTGGCACATAAAATTTCTATGTTGACAGTAATTAATCTGAAGTTCGTTGTAAAGTAACTATCCTCCATTGGGTACAAGGCGCACCTATCGTCTCACAAAAGTTGCACTCTTAGCTGCCATATTCTGCGATACTAACAAGTGCCATTGTGACAATCAACCGGAGCCCATACACAGTCACGCATGTCATTTCTGTACACGCCTTTTTAGCCGGACACTGTGATGGTGACAAGGGACAGGAGCCCATAACGCACCACATTTTGCATAGGCTTTTTCGACCGGAAAGATCACTCACTCTTACGTTGATCCAATCAACAGTCTCCCAGGAATCCCAGACCATCTCGAAATCACATGAGCCAACGCCCAATTCTACCAACGGTTGGGCGAAACGCTGCAGAACCGCGAAAGGAACCAGGACGGTCACCACAACCCACCAGCCAAGGGAGTCAAGAGCTCCCTCCCCTTTACTCACCGGAGTTGCCGCAGCCGACGAGGAGGAGGCGTTGCTGCGGGCGCACGTAGAGCCGGAGCAGCGGCGCGAGGGCGGGGTACTTCTGGTACCAGTCGAAGGGCCCGGCCTCCTTGCGGTAGCGCTCGTCCCAGTACCACGCCTCCCCGTAGGCCTGCTGCGACGCGGCCCCTCCCGCTCCCGTCATCCTCTTCCTCCCCTCCCCTCCCCTCCGGCTCACCAAGGCCTCGGATCTGGTCGCGCAACGCCGGAAATGGCGGCTTCGATGGCCTCTCCGGCCGGCAAGGAGCCTTACCTGCAGTCAGAGGCTAGAGCGTTCCGGATCGGTGGTCGGCTTGGCGCTGGTGGGGTGGTCTGCTTCGCGCAGCGGTTGCCATTTGCGCAGCCTGCTCTTTTATGGTGCGATGCGGCTTCGAAATGTGGATGAGAGTCGCGACGCTGAGACACTTGGCCCAGACATGTTTAAATGGGCCGAGTTGTAGGCCCAATAAGGTAGTCGTATTTGGCCGACAACCACTGAGATACTCGTGCAGCAGTCGATGGGCCGCATACTCTCGCGGTGGCTTCGTTTGGAGAATTTTTTGTTATTTAATATTTATTTTAAATCTTTTTTTCAAATCTAATCGATGGAAACACAAAATTGCAAAAATAGGCATCCGTATATTGGGGCGATCGCCCCATATTGGGGCGATAGGTACCTGGATGCAAAATATGCGGGTGCCTATTTTTGCAATTTTGTGTTTCCATCGATTAGATTTGAAAAAATGATTTAAAATAAATATTAAATAAAAATAGATTCTTCGTTTGGATGGACGGGTAACGGGAGATGCTGGTCGAACCCATATGGACTTAATAGAGCTGGCTTAGTTTTTTTATTTCGGCTTTATAGTTTAAAGTGAGTTTTTGGATTTAAACAGTTTAAAAACTATTAACTTTTATATAAGGTAGAGGTGGGTATGTTTACCTAAATTTAATGATATTAGCCTAAAACCAACCACCAGTAAGCTAAAAAAGTATATCTCTGTTGGCTTTTGACTTTTAGTTATGCGAAGATTTAAAGTTTTTGAAAAAACATAGATAAAAAAGTACCTATTTATTTAGAATTTAGCTTTCAAACACGCAAGAGAAAGATTGACTTTAATCCGCTTTCAGACTATAGAGCGTCGGGATAATCCCGCAAACCTGCCACTTGCTCGTTGAATACTAACATCTTCGTTTTCAACAGTCCGTCCCTTTTGCTGATCAACTATCCTCGTTCCGTGTCATTGCATAAGGTACTAACAATGTAGTAGCAGCATGTAGGCTCAAGTAATACCTATTAGTCACCTCTAATCAGCCAGGATCCTGATTATGGGTAGTAATTAAGGCTGGTAAAAATTAAAGAATCGTAACTAAACATTGTATCAAAGTGGCCTCATGATCTGATCATCTAGCTGATGATTCTTTAGTGGAGTGGTGTGCTATTAGTAGTACTACAAATTAGGGCCGGTCAAAATTAAAGAATCGTAGCTATCATTCTATCAGAATGGCCTGATCATTTGATCAACTAGCTGATGATCGATAGCTGTATTAATTCTTAGTGGAGTGGTTTTCCCTAAAATAATCACAAGACTTTGATTAGAATCTAGCCACAAAGATTATAGTCTAGTCAATATGGGCCCTCACCACCCATCAATGTATGGTGTTCTTCGACTGATGGTTACTATAGATGGTGAAGATGTTATTGATTGTGAACCCATATTAGAGTATTTACACCATTCGCCCCAGTAGAAGCAAAGAGAAAAACCAAGCAAAAAAAAAACTTTCACACCTAGATGGTTCTACCGCCAACCAAAATATGGTACTACCCAAGTACCCATATATCGGTGCACTACATCACTTTCAATAATGGTAGTACTTCTCTCCATAGGAAAATCAAAACAAACACAACTTTTAAACCGTAACTCTAAATCTCATGAAAATTTAAAAAAATTCTTAGGACCTTAAAAACCTATTCTAATCAACGATCTCATATATTATTGCTAAAGTTTCAACCTTTATCCATTTCAAATAAGATTGTACTAAGACCAAACCAAAACTAAATCCAGAGCCAAAAGCTTGCTTGTGAGCTAAGAATGGTCAAGATAACCTTGGATCAACCCCCACACATCCTAGCAAGCTAAACAACTGCAAAACTCCAAGCCAAAACACATTGAACAAAAGCTCTCGAGAATTCACTCCTTCCAAACCAAAATTGGTCAACCTCCAAAAACTTGCTATGGAATGTCTAGATGGATGCGATATGACCTTCTATAAGCTTCTCCACCTTTTACACGTCCTTAACAACTAGCAAGATAAAGAAGAATAAGAACCAAAGCAAATCCAAGCAAAAAGATCAAAGAAAAGACAAGCTTGAGAGAAAACACAAGAGCAAAGACTTGAACAAAATTTGATCTCTATTTCCACTAGAAAATATATTATTACAACTACCCCAACCTTGGAGGATAGATCTCACTCAAGAGCACACACAACTCATGATTTCACATGTTCTTAACACACACACACCTGTGCTACTCCCTCCTAAAATTTTTGAAGGGTTTAATCCCTAAGTCACCTCTACCTCTCTTTTTGTGGTGGTGGTCAAACCAACCACTTCACCGCAAACCCTAGATCTAAATCACACATGTGGATACTATCTACTCACACATGGGCTAATTCGGTAACCCAACAACACAACGAGTTTTATAATTAACACACGCTTTTCAAAGCACTCTTCACCATGACACTCTAATAACCCGATCCACGCTCTTGTTCTCCATTGGCTTTACATACACCACTTAGACCAACGTTGTGTTTTTTCCATACCGGCATTTTTTCGGTATTGGGCAAATGTACAAATTGCCCCTCTATCGACCTTTTTTTTTCATTTTTTCTGCTTGAAGCAACTTCGAAACCAAGTCTTCACATCAAAGCATTTTCGTGTGTGTGTGTGTGTATAATAATAATAATAATAATAATAATAATAATAATAATAATAATAATAATAATAATAATAATTAACTTGGACAACATGGTGACTAAGCTTGACTTGAATTATGAAAGACCATGTGCAGGTATATCCTTGTTGGTGATGAGTAATTGAATATAGTTGAGCATGTGGTACTCATATTTGGGTTTGATTTGAATTTAAAGCAATTTGGTGTGTTGATAATTTCATGGCGGTACCAGATTTTTACTGCAAATTGAGTAATGATTTTTTTATATGATTGGTTAATTGCATATTTTATCGTGCAATGCTATGTGATGTGTTTCCTTATCTTTGATGGTTGTAGGATAACGATGAGAGATCATGATGAGGCGAAGGATGATCATGACTAGGCGAGGTGCTCCAAGGTCCAGACGGTCGAGGATCATTGGAGGATGACCAGAGACGGAGTTGTTGCGAGCCTAGAAGACAAGGAAACGACTGATATGCTAACTTGGAGCTACTCGGATCAAGGATAGTTGTTGGATCGCGGTATAGAGGATGGAGTAGCGGTCAAGTTAGCTTAATGGACAAAACCCGTTTGTTAGTGGATTTCGGGTTAGCTCATGTGTGAGCGAGTGAATCTCAACACTTGATAAGGTTTCTTAAGCACCAAGAAAGTCATCCAAGGGTGGAGATTGCTCCTAGTGGAGGAGTGAACCTCAATCCTTGATGAGATTTCTTGAGGGCCAAAAATGCCATCCAAGAGTGGAGATAACTCCGAGGTTGCTATAAATAGAGGTGGAGAGGGGTGTCTCTTACTTGAAGGTTTTTATGCTCCTTTGAGCTTTGCCCACCTTGTTATGAGGTTTTGTAAACCTTTCATTCCAAAAATAAAAAAATTATTTCCTTACTATTCCGAATTTACTTTCAATATTTACATTATGTCTTAATTCAATACTTATATTTTGTAATTTAAATTCAAGTAATTTAATTTTCACAATTTACATTTTGCACATTTGAATTTGCTCCCCTCCTTTTAAATGTTTGTAGATTTTATGTCGAGGATAAATGATTGTTGGATGAATCTTCTTTAGATCATGCCCCAATTATCTAGGCACATCTCTTCTTAAACTTTGTAAAAAAACGATTTTTTTGCTTGAAACGAAGACATTCTTGTAAATCGTTTTTGTGGCTTTAATTATTGTGTTCTTGTTTGCTGTGACAAATGAGAGGATATATAAGATCATCTTGATCATCAAAACTGCATGAGCAAGTTCAAGACCAAGATTTTGATTTTTGCTTCCCTTGATGCACTTCTCCTTCGATTTGTAAAAGATCAGAACTTTGACATCGATCTTCGCGATTGAAGGTTGGAATAGGTTCCTGACATTCATAAGGAGATGTGTACTGAGTTTCAAGGACAAGTTTTGTCTCGATTGGTTCTTTGAGTTTTTGGTAGACTCTTGTCCGGTAGGTGAGGGAAAATTTTATTTGAAAACATCCACCCCATCTTATCGCCATTCCAGTCCTTGAAATTCAAATATATATGACGCTGAAATGTTACACTATGGTGTCAAGTCATCATGATTTCAAATTCAAATATATTTTTCAAAAAATTCTAGTTTTAGGGTATATACCCATCTATAACAATTCAAATGAAACATGTACCGTTTAAAAATATACTCGAATTCAAATATTTTGAACGAATTTATATCACATGCTTTGCTTATTTATATATACTAGTTACATGCCCGTGCGTTGCTACGAAAAAAAATTGATAACGAAAAATAAAGATTAAAAAATAAAAAAAATTATTTCACAAGATCAAACATATATCTTTAACGCTTCGTTTGTTACGAAAGCTGGCTAATTAAAGCAACGCTTCGTTTCTTGCGTAGGGCAATTAAGCAGGGCAATTAAGTAGGGCAATTAAGCAGGGCAATTAAGCGGCAATTAATGATGTGGGAAGAACGGACCACTGCCACCAAGTGCTGCTTTAGAATAGTAGAGATAATCAACACGTACCTATAATCAAACTACCATTACAAATGCAACTCTATTTTAAATTTCAGTTCAAACTTATTTAAACTAGTTAGTAAACTAGTTAAACTCGACATCCAAAACCTTTTCGTAAGCAATTCGCATAGAAAATACCCATTTTAGATTATAATACTTATACACTATGGTGTTCCAGTTAATTATACTGTATTATACGCACACGAAACTGTTGACCACTGAATCGCCGTGTGCGTGTGATCAGAAAAAAAGACCCGAAACTATAACAACCTTTATTCTTCTACTGTCAACCGCAACTATAACAGTCTTAGTATGGTACCAACTACCAAGAGCATAACGACAAATGGAATCAAAGCCGTCCTTCGGAATAAAGGAACAAGAGCATAACGACCGTTTGATTCCCATACAAGTCTCGTGGAAACCACGGGGTTACCTGCGAGAGCCCAAACAGACAAATGGAGATACAAGGCTTGAGCAGGGATTCGATTTGCATGTAGAAGATGCCAAGAACACTCGAAACATTTGCTTCGAGTGTAAGCAACAGAAACAGAGCCAGCCAGCCAGGACTCAGGAGTCTTCCATATGGGTTGGAGACTTTCGATCGGCCCTGGCCAGCTAGATAGAAACAAATGCATACACAGTATGGTAGCCTTGGTAGGAGCTAGTATATACTACTTCCTCCCGGTTATAAGTAATTGTCATTTTAGATATACGTATGGTTAAATTTTAGAAATTTTAACCGGCAATACCTTTTTAAATATTTAAATAGGATACATAAATATCACATGTGTAGATATGTTTTGAAATCACTTTCATAGTGTTATAGTTTTATTAAGTTTTATAAATACATTATAATATAAATTAGTGGTTAAAAACTATATTTTAAAGAATATATCGATATGGAAAACGATAACTATTTCTAACCGAAGGAGCGTGCCTACTCTAAGGCCCTGTTTGGTACGGTTCCAGATTCTAGTAGAAACGGAAACGGTTCCAGATACTTGATAGAAACGTTTCAAGTAGAATCAGAATCATTATCTGAAAATCGTTTGGCTAGCTGTCTGAATTCTCCTCGGAACATTTCTTCTTTTTCCATGTCGGAACCGAATCACCCTTAACCCCGTTTTAAGTTGCCAAACGGGTCCTAAGCAGTCCTAGTCCTGAAGCGTTTTGGCCCGGCCTGCCAAGAATAGCCTGAAGCGTTTTGGCCCGGCCTGCCTAGAATAGCTGCACACACGAACGAAACACGGAGGAGGCGACGTCACCGCGCGGCTGGGCTACGCGTAGAAGGAAAGGAAGGCCTGGAACACACAGACGGGGGCGGCCGGCCGCGGGAGAGAGGGGGCGCCCGTGTATAAGTGGAGGAGCGCACCACCGAAACCCGCTAAATAAAGGCGAAGAAGACGAGAGAGCAGAGGGAGGGGGATTGTTTCAGCTAATTCGAGAATTGAACCCCACCCGTACGTCCACCTGCGCATCATTTCTAGCTCCAGATCAGAGAGAGAGAGAGAAGGAAGAAATCAACAGGCAGAGAGAGAGAGAAGGAAGAAATCAACAGGCAGAGAGAGAGAGAGAGAGAGGGGAAGATCGAAGGAGATTACAAGGTCGCCAGCTAGAGCCTGGGATCAGATTCGCTCACCCGATGGTATGTGCGCCGTCCTGTTCTCGATTCTTGCAAGTTTATGCATGCTTGTTTACCTGAATATATGAGTTTCCCTGATAGCCTTAGATTTTAAAACTGCCGCGCGCGTTTAATCATTTTTCCTCCGTCGGCGTTCATCGCTGCGGCCGGCGCCGGCGCCGGCGCCGGCGATGCCGTGGCTGTAAGTAAGACGCGCGCGCGCGAGGGGGCGGCGCGATCTAGCTCCAAGTGGCGTGCCGCGTGCGTACACGTCATGGTTGATGCCTCCATCGGTTGCGAATAACGCTACTTGAGGCCCACACACCGGCCTCGTTTTTTTTTTTTCTTGCGGCGCCTTTTTTGTTTTCACATTAACCAACGCGTACGGCGTCTTGCTTTGTGACCTCTTTAATAGTATTATACTCTGGCTGTCTTTTAATAATATAATATTAATAAAATCATATATGAAGGTGAAAAAAGAGAATGTGCTATCTCTTATGAAACAGACAATCTGATCACGTAAATCAACATAAAAAATAATAAGTGTGAGGGAAACAATGTGATAAATATAATATAAAACAGTTAGAGGAATGACTTTAAAACAAACTACTGAAGATGTTGTCTCTAGTGCTTTCTTTAGATGAATTAGAATGCTTAATTAGAAACAACCTTTAAGGATATACTATTGTACATGCTCTTAGTTGTTTTTCACATGTTTTTTCTAAACGAGGGTAGAGCACCGCCAATTCATCAAGAAAGGTAGCAAAGCTAAACTTTTAGTTAGATGGTAAGTTTACAAATAACTGTATTAGTATTAGAAGTCAGACGACTATCAATGAAACCTTAGTCGGTTGACAACGCTTTTTTCCATCACAAACATCCTGCTGAGAGATAAAATTAAGCACCGTTTGTATTGTGTGATATGAATTCTCAAAAATTCCCTTATTTCCTTCTTCCCATATGTTTCAAAATGTGTAAATGAAAACTTCGTCCATACCCTTTCTCCTTTCTCCGTTGCGTAGCGATAATATCAGAATGAATTGTCACTAACGAGCGGCACTCTATCCCTTAATTTCTAGCGGATTATCCTGGTTGTACGTGCAGTCCTCTCTCGAAGAATCTCAACCGCGTTTGGGCTATGCCGAGCTAGATTAATCAAAGCGAAGGGCATGGAGGAAAGTAAGATAGTGAAAGGCATCTGCTTTTCGCTGCTGAGAAGAAGGGAAGCCGAAATGGAGTTTCAACTCTCTTTCTCTCTCTCTAGTCTCTACCTCAGCCGCGTTAGGGATTTGTGTACGTATTTCTAGGCTTCTAGCTAGTGCTACAACCTTTGCGTTGGTGGCCAATTGGCCGGCCATAGCGGCTAGCGAGCAGCATCTTGACAAGCCGGCACTGACCTTTTCTCGACTTTTTAGCTTCTCCAACCGTTTGAAGACACCATTAGATACCCTACAAGACGAGTTCAGGAAATGAAAATGAAGCACCGGTTTAAGTAGACCAAATGAGATATTCCCTCCGGTCACATTAATAGCTATTGTTTTAAACATTAACATATATAGTCTGAAAAATATAGCTTTGATAACTAATTTTTATTATAATATATTTATAAAATCCAATAAAATTATAATATTATGAAAGTATTTTTGAGATAAATCTACACATATGATTTTCATATACTCATTTGGAATATTTAAAAGATATTGATAGTCAAAGTTTAAAAATTTGACTGAACCTATATCTAAAATGATAACTATTTGTGACCGGCGTGAGTATTAAGATAGCTGTGTGTTTTAACCTACTGGTAGTCTGCTCAATTTTGCTTCATAAGAAGTGTTTGAATAAGACTGTTCCAGTCTTTCCCACTCAGTAAGTCTTTTGGACTTTCGGCGCACATGTATTCATTGTGCTTAATTTTTCTTTCGGGGTTTTTTAAGGAACAATATCATTATGGATTTTGAGTTAAGGGGAAATTTGTTAGAGATATCCCAATAAGTTTGTTAGAGATATCCAAATATCCAAATAGGAGTTCACATCTAGCACATCTCAGACTCTATTGGCTATATAAACCACCTCCTATGTACACGTAATCTTGAACATAAATAGTGGATTATCTCCCATGGTTTTTACCTCTTCGTGAGGTTTTTTCACATTAAATCTTGTCTCATGTTCTGCATCTACTATCCCTAACATGCCTTAATCTAAATTATTTACCACCCCAGTTGATTATCATGAACACATCCCATCAACATCAACATTATTGTGTGACAACACATGACACACCCTTTTTCAAAAGATATTTCATAGACCCTTAGTCAAGTTGAATTTGCACTTTAAAAATATAACAATTATTCGTGGCATGGCTAAGCATACAAAGTACGATCTAACCAACTCACATTGGTATTATATTAGCAACCAACCAATAAATATCCATTCTCGAATGATAAATGAATATGGCATAGCAAATGATAAGGTATGTATAATTCAAATGGGTTGAATAACTTATTCCCAAAATATTTCAAAACTAGTGTAACTTAAAATACCATGTAATAGATTAAAATAACATAGCATTTGTAAAACTGGATTCAACATGATCAAAGCACAACTTGAACAACTCTTGATGTTGGTCTTGAATCAACTCTTCACCTTCGAATGCTTCTAGCACTTCAACGTCTAAGTGAAAAGAACGGCGAAAACTAAAATAAATACCAAACAAACTCTAAAAATCAAATAAAATACTCCAGGAGGTAGAGCTTGAATTTAGAAACATGAACTGGCTCAATCGGAGATCGTATGAAGAATAACAGACTCTCGAAAGATTCATCGAATAATTAAATCCTTAAAAAAGAGAAAGAAAAGACAATATTCTTGAAGTATTCCCTCTCGAGAGACTAACAAGTGGGCCTGGCATATTTTGTATTTTGTAATTGATTCTTCGAATTTCTAAAAACATTAGAGGCTGACATGTGGGCCACTGGTCCATAGACTAAGTACACTAACTCACAGGCTCGGTCCACGGTGAACCTGGCTCACGGCATGTCTCACTGACATATGGGTCCACAACTCCGAGTCACTGCTCATGAAAAACTAAGTCTACATATAGATCTGCACGTTTGCGTGGCTTGCTAACTCAGCGCAACGTGGCACACCACGTTGACTCCATATCACTGCCACATCAGCATGGTTCGGTGCAGGGACCTAGGTCAACGGGAGTGAGCTCCAGATCATCGCTTCAGCATGCTCTCAGCACGGCGAAGTTGGTGACACAGGTGGCATGGCCAATGGCGACCAACGACGACAGTGACGACCATGGAAGCGGTGGCTGCGTGGCTTCAACGTTGATGGCGACGCACAAGTAGGCTTTAGCCGAGATGATGCAAACATTGGGTAGAACGTGACACGATGAATAAGATAGTGTAGACCAAGGGCGCAGAAGCTCGTCGATGGCGATGGATCGAAGCTTCTTCTCCCGTGGTGGCGCTCTCGAAAAACTCAAGATCCCGCCAAAAAGACGGCGACTCAAGGCGATAATGTTTAGGGTTTTGGTTGCACGGTTCGAGGCGGTCCGGGTGCACATCTCTTATTGTCCTAGAAGTTCGTGTAGCGCACGGAACGGTGGCAAAGTCCGCGGTGGTCATGGCTCGGACACAATGTCTGTCTCCCACAAGGAGAAGATAGACCTGACAGGTGGGCCACACTTGTCGGCGTCTCACGCGATAGCAGACTGGGTTGGGCCACGTGACTTTGGGTTGGGCGGGCTGGGCTATGCCCAAAGCTATTCCAAGAATTTTATTTGCTTTTGTCATTTAGAAAATACAGAAAATACAAATTGGCTCCAAATAAATAGTAAATAGACTTGAAAAAATCCTAGAAAATTTTGTAAAATACTTTAGAGCATATATAACTTAAATAAAATAATTTCAACAAACGTTCACCGGAGCATTAATCATATTAAGGGTCTATTTGTTTTTTGCTTTGGATTCTCTAAAACCTGATTCTGGATTGTGGTTGTAGAGAGGCTGATTCTCCAAAAGGTAGAATCCAAAAGCACATATGGAGCGGATTGTGGATTCTAGTGTATATGTGTGGGTTGGATTATGGGAATCGACTTCTAGAATCGAGCTGTTTGTTTTTGATTCAGCTTCTGAGGCCAGAATCCAGAGTCAAAAGCAAAAACAAATATGCCCTAAATCCTTTTTGAATTAGAGAAATTCCAAATTGAGCTTTAATTGGCAATAAAAATTATAATTTTTTTTAAAAAATGCCAAAATAATTAAAATAATTTCTAAGGCACAAAAGTTGGGATGTTACGGGCTTACGGCACCCCAGGCGTGGTTCTCCATGATATTTGTAGCTTCTCAAGACGACACTTCGCTTTTCATTTACAAACGCAGCACCGATGTTGTCTACCTTGTACTGTATGTCGATGACATTGCTCTCACCAGTACCTTTTCTTCCTTTCTTCTTCGTTGGGTCATTGACTCTCTCAACGATGGGTTCTCCCCAATTTTCCCCTAGAAATAGTACGTCGATGACATCCGTGCTCGTGCCGGCATGACTAGCTACAATATTTGCAGCACGCCCATCGACATGCGCTAGCTCTAAACTGTCCGCCTCCTCTGGTGACCCGGTTGCTAACCTTACTCACCAACACAGCCTAGTACGTGGGTGCTCTTCAGTACCTTAAATAAAAAAAAAATTCCAACTCTTCAGTACCTTAAATAAAAAAGTTTCGACTTAGAAAATTTTTAAATAAAAAAAATCTACTTGAAAAGTTTCAAATAAAAAATTTTCAACTCGAGAAACTTTCAACCGGGGAAATTTCAGCTCAGGAAAAATCAAATCGAGGATGTTCAATTAGAAAAAATTTGACTCGAAAAATTTCAAACCAGAAAATTTTCAAGAGAGGAAATTTTAGACTGGGAAATTTCAAAAACTTTAGGTTCAAAAACTGTTAATTCAAAAGATTTCGAATTAGCAAGTTTCAACTCGAAAAGTTTCGAATCAAAAAATTTTAACCCAAAAAGTTTCAAAGCACTCTTCCCTGAGGTCCCGAGTCCAAAGCACAGCCGAGGTGCCCCGCGCACGAATTAACGTAAAAGAGTTGACTTGCTAGTTGCCACGAGAGATCGAGACGTGCTGCATGTAGGGGCGATGCACACGAACTAATCTTTGAGGTTAACCACAAAATAACAAATACCGTTTTGTATGTTTATTAATTTGTTGTCATGTTTAGTTAGGATTCCATGCGTGAGTTATCTCCTATACAATCTTGACTCTATTGACTCTATATATGTACTCTTCTATCAATGGTCAATTCAAGCGATAAGTTAATTATCGCCTTCGTACGCGTATTTCTACGAAAACCAAACTATTTCTTGTAAAACTCCTGCCATCCAAACGGAAGGTAGTTCCACGCGTGCCAGGGCACCGGCATGCAGGGCGTGGCCGCCTCGTGGCCTCAGGTAGTTCTACGAAAACCTACCGCTCCCGTACGTTGAAACTGTCACTTGAGCCAAACACTAGTGGAGTATATTAAGCTGTACAGGCTCTGATTAGTTATTTGGAAGAAACAGCCTAGTTATGATCGGAACCTGGTGCAACAAGCAGGAGCAAATATGCATGGAACGAGCGATCTATCGGCAGTTTTCTGACGGCACCATCGATTCGGCCATTTGCACGCAGGTTGAGTCGGACTGCGAGGCGGCGGCGGCGGCGGCTGCCGTGGCCACCACCGCCGTGCTTACGGCGCCTCTGTCCCTGGAAGGGGGGCTCGCGGCGGAGCTCCGGCCGGCGAACCTTGCGCAGCGGGTGCTGAGCCTCTTCCGGAACGTCCGGCCAGGGTCTGACCTCTCACACTTCCAGGTAATTAAGTAAACACTACTCACTCTCATGCTTGATAGCCACTCTTGATCCTAGGCAAGCGACCTTCCAAAGTGCATGCATGTGAGAACTCCAATCTCGAGTGCACAAGTTGGATTACTAGTTTACTTACTTCAAGTTCATCCTGAAACCAGCAGAATTTAGGGGCCAAGTTAATAGTATACTCCCTTCAGTCACAAATAATTGTTGTTCCAGATACAAACGCAGTTAAATTTTTAAAACTTTGACCATTAATATCTTTTTAAATATTTAAATTGAATACATGGAAATTATATGTGTAGATTTTTCTCAAAAAGTAATTTTATAATACTATAAATTTATTGAGTTTTATAAATATATTATAGTAAAAATTAGTGATCAAAGTTGTGTTTTAGATACTTCTTGATGCCTAAAACGATAACTATTTGTGGCCGGAGAGAATACTAATAAGGACAATTAATTAATTAATTTGCTTATGGAGTTATGGGAGAGAGGAGTAGGTGTGAATCAACTAAAAACTAAACAAGCTTCAAGAGTTGGCTTCTTGCATATGAAAGCATGAACAGTCTAGGAGTACATATGTTTCTGTAAAACTTTAAAATTTGGACGTGATTGTTCCGTCTCATCTGACCGTACTAGAGTTTTCGATTTTTCAAGATATGTTTATTAGGGAGAAATTTTACGGTGGATTATACTTGTAGTATAAACTGTTGATTTGTTAAGGGTGTTTCTACTACTCTACTACCAGGTGTAGTATAAGTAAACTCTAGTTAATCTGATCCATTAAATCAAAAAGAATGAACGGTTCATATTCAATTTAGTCTACCGTAAAAGAGCTCTTATCAGGAGTTACTTGTCTGGAGATTGTAACGATTGACTAGTCACTTTCAGTAGCCTAATTTTTAGGCACTGTACACTGTACTTCACCCTATTATCTTTTTTAAGAAAGAATTTCTGTACTGGAAATATGATACATGGATAATCATTACCACTGCATTAATATTTCAACAGTGTTTAATCATGCTATACTTCACTGACAAAATGACGATGGATGATGATGTATTGACGCCGTTTTGTCTGAATGTTTTCAGCTACCTGCTACATTCAACCTGCCGAAATCACAGCTTCAGTTGTACGGGGAAGGAGTCTACTGCACTGGAGACGATTACCTGAGCAGATGTCCTGAAGGGAAGGACAGCCTCGAGCGGTTCACGTCGGTCGTCGCGTGGAGCATCTCGACGACGAGGCCTCCGATCTTCGGCTTCGCGCCGTACAACCCCGTTCTTGGAGAGACGCACCATGTCTCCAGAGGATCACTCAACGTTCTTCTTGAGCAGGTGTGCAAGATGCAAACCGGCAAATACATTTTCAGCCGAGCACAAGTGTCCTTTGGCCTTTCTTGATCTAGAGAAGCTAATTAAGAACATGTATTCTCGTTTGTGTAAAGCTGGCAACATAAAAAAGTAACTTCATAACAAACCGAAAGTATTTAGCCATCCAATATTCCAATTCTGAGTAGTCATATAACATTGTCATTTTCAGGTGTCTCATCATCCCCCAGTGTCTGCGCTCTATGCGACTGACGATGCCGGAGACATCGAGCTTACGTGGTGCCAAAACCCGGTACCAAAATTTCATGGTAGGCCACCAGGACAACAAATTCACAAGTTTCAGCATAACATTGCTCTTGGAACAACATTAAAGCTTACAGAAAAACTAACCTACGGTATACCGTAGGAACGGTATACCTCTGAAACTTGTGAAACTTGTGATTTTTTATACTGAAACTCATGAAACTTAGCACTAAAAACTAATGAAACATGAAACTGATGAAACTAAACACTGAAACTCATGAAACCAGCACTGAAACTGATAAGTTTCATAAGTTTCACAGCTATACCGTTGGAACTGTATACCGTTCCCTAGTCTCCCTCCAAAGCTTATGTAAACTGCTGCATATCTTTTCTTTCTCTAAAGGTGCTAGTGTGGAGGCAACAGTTAAAGGCAAGAGGCAAGTCAGGCTTCCCAAATTCAACGAGAAGTACGAGGTAGACTGTCCGAATTTGCTCATAAGGTTGCTGCCTGCTCCTTCTGTGGAGTGGTCCGGAACCGTCAGGATCGTCTGCAAGGACTCCGGGCTTGAGGCGGAAGTGTGCTACTACAGAAGCCACTCTTTCCTGGGCTTGGGAGGAGATGCAAGATGTGTCAATGGCAAGGTGTTCCATTCAGGGTCACAGGAGACCGTCTTTGAGATCGATGGTCATTGGGATAGGACTGTTTCGCTGAAGGATGCACACAGCGGGAAGGTTTCGGTTTTGTACGATGCGCAGCGCGCCATTGCTAACCTCAACGCACCGGTGGTTAAAGACCAGGAGGTAAGATTTCCTTACAGAAGAACACAGATATGGCATTCCCTCATTCGTACTGATAATTATTGTTACCTAGCTTGGCGATTGAGTTTACAAGGACAGTAAAAATCCATGCACATGTTCTATATATTGAAACCTCAGATGAGAGCATGAAGGGGCCGGGATGAAATTTAGATTACGAATTTTCAGTCTAACATAGTTGCAGCAAAAGAGTAGTACTTTTTAATTTTGTCGATCATGTGACAGGGCTTGTCGCCTTCAGAATCTGCCATCGTTTGGAGCGAAGTCAGTGCGGCAATTCTGGAGAAGGATTGGGAGAAAGCTCGTCAGGCGAAGCAGCGAGTGGAGGACAGAGCTAGGAAGCTTGACAAGGAAAGAAATGAGAGAGGAGAGGTTTGGATGCCCAAACACTTCTCATTGTCTCAGGACAAACATGGCAATTGGGAATGCTGGCCATTGGAGAAATCGGTGCCTTCAGCTCCTATCATTGTCCCTTCATGACGTACAGTAGATTACTGTAACAAATGTTATATAATAAAGCTGATCTTTTTTGTAGTATAGCTGCTTATTTGTGATCCTTCAATTTCTTCAAGAACTGAATCTATTATGTATCAAAAGCTCCTAGCATGTCTTTTAGAGTTGCTAACAAGAAAATAGGCTAATAATTCTCACAAAAAAAATATCTAGCGTTTAATCTGGTGGACTCGTTGATGCCAAAAAATGAGACAAAGGGTTAATCAGCACCAGCGTACACATAAACACGAGGTTTAAGTTGGGTACAGGCGTGCCAACCAATTTGATCCTACAATCTGCAAGAAGGTATATATTCCAATCAGCCGCTAAGTTGATCAGCTTTTCAATGATGATCTGATCTAAATAGCCACTCAAGCCGATTAGATCAAAAGTAACCGATATATCTAAACAGTCTGATTGAGCTGATTAGATGAAAGATAAATGTAGGTTTTCCCCCAAAAAGGTGATGTGCAACAAGATCGGAGAAAAAAATGAACTTGTGTTGGTGTAAGTCGATGAGATCAATAATCGGCGATACGCAACTTTATTGATCAAACAAATTACAGAAGAAGGATTACAAGTCTAAAATACGAAAGTAAAGTAAAAAGTAGAACGAGTTGGTTGATTGATTGTTGGATCCACTTCTATGTTGTCTATTATCTTCTTTTATAGCACCTAGACCGATTGTATCCTTCTCCAACTCTAACGTATGAACTGTATTGGTCATAATCTCATTGTTAATCTTTTTCTTAACCCAATGTCAGCTCTCAGCCTGATTTGGCCTCGTTTTCCAAATAAATTTACCAAATTAATTCTCCTACCAAATCGGCTATGAGCACCAAAACTTGGTGTTAACATATGCCCCCCATTTTTGAGAGATTACACCAATTTCCCAAAAATCAGTAGCATCGGTTAAATCACGAAATATCAACCAACTTTGCTGGGATTCACTACTCCAACTTCCATCCGTTTGTGCCATCCACGGCAACTTCCCGCGCACTACATGTGAACGCATAATTTCACACATTAAATGTAGTAGATCTTTGCGGAAATTACCCACTGATGCCACCGAAGTTACCCCTCTATAAATATGGCCGCCCCCCTCCTGTCATTTTCACACCCTCAAGCTCTCGATTTCTTTCTTATTGGATTGAAATGCCTCCTTCTCAAACCAAGTCAGCAACTTCCTAGTTGGCCTTAAGCATCGATGGATCCTCATTAGGTACTTATCTCTGTGCCCGATTGTGAGAACCAATACTACTTAGGGCCGTTAGGCAATTTAGATCCACCGGCTATTATAGATCAGGACATGCCTAGACTACCACTTCATGCTCCCAAATATAACCTAAATAGGTGGAGGAAGAGCTTCAGAGCTTGATTGGCAGTGCTTAAGGGCCATAGAGATTGGTTCAGACGGGTGTCAGTAGAAACAATGCCTTCCTGGGAACAGATGGATATATCATAATGTCTTCCGCTTTCTCTAGCTGATTCTCAAGCCAATAAACCATTAGTCACCATGGCATGTTACTTCTGGTCCGAAAGCATAAATGCTTTTATGTTCAAAACTAGCCCTATCGGCCCAACCCTCTTGGATGTAGCTTAGCTATGTTGCCTGCAACCAGATAGGGACCAACTGTCCGCTTTTAGTGCAAAATCTAAGGGCCTGATTGTTTTAGCTAGGGATTATAGAAAGCAGCTTCTAAAACTTGGATTGTAAAAGCTGGATTGTTAAAAGCTAGAGGTTGAAAAGCTAATGGCTGTTTGGCAATCCAGATTATAGTGTGTTTGGATTACTGTTTCTACAATGAGGGGGTGTCAATGGTAGGTAATTTCGACTGAAGTTCGATGGACATTTTGGTCTTTTGCAAAAAAAAGCTGAGGAAAGCTACTCTAGAGTGGATTGTGGGATTGCTACAATCTGCCTCCCAGATTGTTACAATCCAGATTGAAAGTTGCCTGCTTGTTGACCTTCTAAATTTTAAAAGTTGCTTTCTACAATCCTCAGCTGAAACAAACAGGCCCTAAGTATGAGCTAATCTCCACTAAAGGTGAAGGCTAGAGTCAGTACATCGGAGAAAACAAAGGAATTGGCCTAGTGTCAGATAAAGAATATGTAGCCTTTTTGAATATGTGGTTGGGTTGGTATTTGTTTTGTGGAGCATCCCTCGGGCTCACCCAAGTGTATCAAGTCTTAGCTGAACAACTGGTAGAAGGCCATCGGCTTGCTTTAGGCAAAATGTTCGTAGGGGCAATGTGGGCGGCCCGCTGTGGTTCATCCAAACATATATGGTTATATTACGTATTCAGTTGACCGTTCAACATTGACACAACATTAACAACTCCATTTCCCAGTGAAGAAACTCCAGAAGACTAATAAATAGAATTTCGAAATGGCCAATCTCATGGGGAAAGATATATCCTCTGCTCTTCTTAAGATACTAAAATTACTATGATTAGTGCCAGAAAGTTCTTAGCATTCTTTTTTCAGCTCACCAGTGAAGATCTCTGACCAGGAGAAATTTTTAGTTATACAGAGGTTGATAGCTTTCCTTGGCCATAATTTCTTCATTTATCAGTTGACAACGTCGATATGTCTGAAGATACTCTGGACTTATATAGAATTTAAATATGTATTGCCAAGATAGCTTTCCCTGGACGTATATTCTCTACTATAATGTATAATATTAAATTATCACAAATAGAGTTCTATAATGATCTATTCTGCAAAAAACAAACTCACATATGTATTGCCAAGTCATTTAAATATGTTTTAAAGATGATACACGTGCAAGTGCGCGGATCACCTTGCTAGTTCTCTGGAAAATGGAAAGGGTTTTTTTTTTGGGATTTTTTTCGATTAGAAGGGCAAAGGAAGTTGCCCCAGTTTCAAAGAAGAAACTGAAAAACATTACACCACCAGCAAAAATGCTTTTTGGCAGCAGTTTTAGCATCTGCAGCAGATTGCATTCATGCTATCTCAAGCAAAACACAAGATCAAACTCAAAAAACCAAAGCTAACAGAAACGGACATGGTTCACCAAAAGCACCGTATGCTTCTAATCATCTTTCGATATCGAATCTGATCACACACGGCTAAATCAACCATCTCATGCTCCAAAGGTAGAGGTGCTTGTAGTCTTGTCTCCAAATTCTTGCAAAAGCGCTTTAGCTGTAACGTCTTCTCTTCCTTGAATAGTATACTCCAACTTCTTAGCGTAAAGAACATCTTTCTCCAAACTGTTTTGACACTTGACCAACACTGATAATGAAAAATCATGTTATTTCTAGAAATCCATAAGCTCCACAGGTTAGCAGCACAAATAGTATTCAAAACCGCATTTTTCTTATTACTCAACCAAAAACGAGCCACAGATTCAAAATTGTAACCAATATCAATATCAAAAAATTCTCTAATAATATTCCAAGTATTCTTAGCCACCACACACTCGAAAAAGAGATGAATAATGGATTCATTTTCATTACAGAAGCTACACGAAGTTCCTCGGTCTAAACCTCTTCTTAACAAGTTATCTCTAGTCATGATCTTATTATGAGAGAAGAGCCAAAGGAAAACATGGATATTAGGAGGGACAGTCAGACTCCAAACTGAAGGAACAAAAGAAGGAACCACACCTCTGAAATTGATAATTGCATAGAGAGATTTAACGGAATAAACCCCATTACTATTATATTGCCAAACCAAAGCATCATCATTATCAACAAATCTTATACTTTTAACCACTTCCAACAAATCAAACCATCTAATCATCATACTATCAGAAAAAGTTCTTCTAAAGGAGCATTTAAAGTTAATTCCATCCCAGATATCAGCAATAGTAACATTTTTCTCGTTAGTCAGCACATACAGGTCCCAAAACTGAATAGCTAAACAAGAATTGCCAAACCAAAAGTCTTCCCAAAATCTAATTTTCTTGCCATTACCTACATTCCATCTGTAACCAAATTTGACAGCTTGTCTAGCCCATAAAATGCCTTTCCAGAAAATCGAACTATGTTCAGAACTACAAAGAAAGATGTTCGGATTATTAGTTTTATATTTGTAGTTAATCAACTCTATCCAAGGTTTGTGATCAGAATTATAAAGTCTATGAATCCAGGAAGACAATAAACACATATTAAGATCTCTAATATTTGGTAAACCAAGACCTCCATACTCCTTTTTCATGCAAACCAGCTTCCAATTAGCTAGGTGAAGTTTATTATGACCTTCAAAATCATTCCAAAGACATCTAGCCATGTGAGAATTAATGAGATCCAAAGCCCAATTAGGAAATTTAAAAAAAGAGAGCAAGTAAAGAGGAATACTTGCAAGGCAAGATTTAATCAGAATCAAACGGCCCCCATAAGAGAGTAACTTGCCTCTCCAACCCGCAATTCTTTTCACGATCTTATCAATAAGGGGTTGAAAATCTTCTCTCTTAAGTTTGTCATAATGCAAAGGAATACCGAGATACTTAATTGGGAGAGAGCCTACTTTACAACAAAGAATGTTGGCATAAAGGTTAGTTTCATCTTTATCACAACCGATGGAAACCAATTCGCTTTTGTGAAAATTAATTCTCATGCCAGACATTTGCTCAAAGCAAGTCAAGAACCATTTGAGATGCAAAACATTTTTTTCATTATTTTTAACAAAAAGAAGGGTATCATCCGCATATTGCAAACTAGTGATCCCTCCCGGACGGAAATCATCACATAAACCCTTTATCAGGCCTAAACCAGCAGCTTTATGTAAAATTCTAGTGAAAACATCGACAACCAAGTTAAACAGGAGAGGAGACAAAGGATCACCTTGTCTCAAACCTTTACCTGTTTGAAAAAAATTACTTTCAACATTATTAATTTTGATCCCAATGTAACCTTTATTAAGAACACCCACAATCCACGATTGCCATTTGGTGCCAAAACCTCTTTTAGATAAAATGTCAAGTAAAAAACCCCAATTGACCATGTCATACGCCTTCTCATAGTCCAGTTTCAAAACAAGACCTTTGTTTTTTTCTTGATGAATCATGTGAATAACCTCATGAGCAGTAACCACACTTTCTAGAATAAAGCGATTCTTAATAAAAGCAGACTGATTGTGTAAAATAATTCTATTGCAGATAGGACTAATTCTATTTGGTAATACTTTGGTAACAATTTTATAGCTGCAATTTAACGGACTAATGGGCCTAAACTTCTTTATATCCTTGGCATTGTTCTCCTTAGGAATTAGCGAAATCATTGCAAAATTTAGTCTAAACAAATCAAGGACTCCTTTTTCAAAATCTTTAAACAGATCCATTAAGTCTTCCTTAATAATATCCCAAAACTTTTGATAAAACATAAAAGGAAGCCCGTCAGGACCTGGAGCACCATCCGAATAAGCCTCAAAAACAGCTTTCTTAACCTCTTTTTCAGTAAAAGGAGCCTCAAGCAATAAATTTTCTTCCTCCGAAATCATATCATCAAGATTGAAAAAATTGTCTCCCAAGTTAATGTTGGGTTTAGCTTCAAAGCCAAATAAATTTTTATAGTAGTCACAAGCTATATCAGTCATACCAACAGTATCATGTATGGGACCATCAGGCCCTTCAAGCACGGTAATAATTTTCTTTCTTCTTCTTTGATTAGCAATCGCGTGGAAGTATTTAGTATTTCTATCCCCTTCTTTAATATATCTCTCTCTAGATCTCTGTTTAGCTTTAGTCTCTTCAATAGCCCAAATCTTCTCTATTTCATTTCTAGCACGAAGAAATCTGAAATACTCTTCAACAGTAAGGGATCTAGAATCAGCAATAATGTCCAGCTTATCAAATTCATTCACAATTAACTTCTTTCTTTTTCTTCTATCAGAATCCATATTTAAACTCCATCCTTTTGTAACCTTCCTAATATTTCTCACCTTAAATTGCCATTTATCTATAGCACTCATCCTTCTAACAGGAATGTTCCAAGTCTTATGAACAATACTACGGAATTCATCTTGCATAAAACCACCATTTCTCAAATTTGTAATAAGTTTTACTTTGCAAAGCGCCATTTCCAGAATCCCAAAGAATGGGAGTATGATCACTCCCAATCCTAGGAAGAGAAGAAAGAAAATTTAACGGGAATTTCTCCTCAAAAGAGGTACTACAAAAGACTCTGTCTATAACTGATCTTATTGGTCTATCTTGATTATTAGACCAAGTAAAGTGTCTCCCAGTTAGGTGTAATTCCATGAGACCCCACATATCTATCCATTCGTTGAACTTATCACACCATTTGTGATCTATCTTTCCATTGCTTTTGTCATTATAATATCTTACCAAATTAAAATCACCACCTAGTAAGATTGGGGTATTGTCATCAGAAATGAAAGTCTCATGAAGCTCAGAAATAAAGGCCTGTTTACCCTCTTCATAGGGTGAACCATAAACGGTAATGATTTTCCAAACAAAACCATCTTCTTTGTTCTTAATTAAACATTGAATTGAGAATTCTTTAATATCGACCTTCAAGATTTCCATAATATCGGAATTAACCCCAACTAAAATACCGCCCGCAGCGGCCTTAGCTGGGAGCCAGTGCCATTCCAAGTTAATGGAACCACTAATAGTATTTAGGAAAGAAGCATTGAAATTCTCTCTTTTGGTTTCTTGTAAACCAATAAAATCTATCCTATGATTCCTAATAAGATCTATTAAGCATTGAGTCTTTCCATGTTGTCCAAGACCTCTCACATTCCAAAATATTCCTCTCATTTTCTATTTTTTTTCATGGGGTGCTTGCCCCGTTTATGATTACCAATTGTAATCCATTCGGTCATATTCTCATTATCCTCATCAACCTCCTTCAGAGGTGTGGAGGAAAGAGGATTTTGCTCAGAATTATCTAGCAAACTATCTTCATTAATCACATCAGACTGAGTAGAACTAAACAATCCATCTCCAGCAGAGATATCATGCTCAAAATTAGAAACTCTTATGGCATCGAATTCTTTACAGACCATGATGTTGTTAACTTTCTCCAAGTCAGAACTACCCATCATAATGTCTACTTTTTCTGCTAAAGCATTTAATTCATGAAAAGTAAAGGAATCAAAAGAGCTTTTAGAAGATATACCTTTGGGTTTAGGATAATTCTCCAAATTTTTCCGCTGTTGCAGCTCCTGTGCTTTTTGCAGGATGGATTTGCCCTGATCATTCACTCTTTTGCTCTTTCTTTTACTAGGAACCGGCCCCCAGAGGTTCTGTCTTTTGCATTTCAGGATAGAATGACCACTAGTTTCCATGTGAGCATTTTCTGGTAGATCAACTAAAGAGGAGTCTAAATCTCCAATATTCTCCTCCTGATTCTGATTGGGTAAAGGCTGACAATCAAGTAAAGAATCAACATTGGATTTCATAACATCATCTGAGGAGACATCCTTCACAGAATCTGGGATAGCTAACCTTTCTTGAAATTCATCAATTTCCTCATCCGAGCTAATTAACTCTAATTCTTTAAGAATCCTATAACAGTTTTCACTCCCCAATTTCTCATCATTGTAAATCTTTTTAGCATTTTCTTGGAACATCTGAAGCCAAATCTTTCTTCCATTATCACTCAAGTTTGAAACAGAATCAACATTCAGAGCAAAATTGCTAGGATCCTTATCCTGACTATTCTTTCCTTCATCATCAGTAGGTTTATTCTTATCAGCTTTATTGCTGTATTTACTAGAAGACCCAATTTGAGATTGTCCAGCTACAACAGAATGATGTTCTGTATCCATATTATCCACATTATCATCAGTTTTTTTATCCTCATCTTTCAAATCATCAAGGTCGTCATCATTATCATCATCATCTTGATCATTATCCTCCAAAACTTTAGTTTCCTCATTTTGTTCAACCATTATGTTTATCCAGAATAAACTCTTCTCAGCTCCCATCAATCTTTTTTGAGGAATCTTAGTAGGATCTCTGCAAGCAATCTGAATTCTAATAGCCTCATAAAAACTTTTAAACATCCCAGTCCAATCTACATTGACTAAAATTCCAAAACAAGAGGCCACTTGTTCAAAAACCTTCCAAGAACACCATTTTGGGGGAATTCCCCTTATCTGAATCCATATTTCTTGAAGCTCATCAAAAACATCCATCTCTCCCTTCCAAGCTTCAATATAGACAGTCACACCCGGTTTATTCAAATTAAAACTGGGCAAAAGAGCAAGATCTGAGACTTTCTTCTGTGGAGGGAATCGAACTAAATATCTGAAATTCTCCAATTGTCTAACTTGCCAAGGCCAATTTGAGTCAAAGATGTCTGCCAAATTTTTTTCTAGCTCAGCCCGAGTGATTTCCCCTTGATCAATAGTGATGATCCCACAATTCTTAAATCTGAATGAAGCACTTCTACTATTCTCAGGAACTTCTAGATGAAAGAAACCTAAACCAGAAGCAGCACTACCCAGATATCTAGCAGATTGTTGGGGTTGTAACCGAACAGGGCAAACTTCTACTTGGTGACCTGATTCCTCACAAATGAAGCACAATTTTGGATTCTTACAGTTCCCCACCAGATGCCCCGGTTCCCCACAGTTATAACAGATAGATTTGACAAAAGGAAGATTCATCTCAGTAGTATCAGAACGAGACTTTTTCTCAACATGAGCCACCTGTTTATCAGAAGTCTGAACTGGCAGAATACCTGAAGAAGTTTGAAAATGTTGATGCTGTGGTTGATGTTGTGGTTGTGTAGGTTGCGGAGCACGGTTCTGCGCTTGATTCGGCGGAAGCCATTGGTTCTGGGCGAAACGACCTCGATAATTTCTCTGACCCCTGAATGGAGGTGGAGGACGCCATCCACGGCCGTAACCTCCATTACCGCCACCTCTCCCCCAATGATTCCAGCCCTGATCCGACATTTTTACCACTGCAGCAAACGATGGGTTCCCCTTTCCCCTTCCACAGAAATTATTCGCAAAGTTCAGATGGAGAGGGTTGGGAAGTAGAGAGTCTCGAGACGAAATCGGAAAGCAATCAGAGATCGAAAACTTCCCTGATGCGATGAGGTCCTTGCGAATCCAGACGAGCGCCTCATGCGCCGCCTGAGCCCTAACGCGAGGGGAAAGAGGACCAGGGACGAGCCAAAGTTGTCCGAAAAAATCTTCTAGGTCCTCCTCTCCTTCGACTGACCCTGGGCCATGGCGGATGCAATTCCGGGATTGCCCTTCCACAATCGACTCTGTCGAAACCTCTCCATGTGGCAGCAATCGATCGGGTGAGGGACTCGCATCACGATGATCTGGTTGTATACCATCAGCGGCGTCCATGACCGAGTCCTCTCCCGAAGAGAGACTCCGCGGCACCAACGTCAGCGGCTCGCTCATGGCGGTCGCCGGCTTGGGGTCGGAGAGTCCGACGTCGATGGCGATGGCACGGCAG
Organism: Rhipidocladum racemiflorum; assembly: GCA_036346355.1. Lineage (NCBI taxonomy): Eukaryota > Viridiplantae > Streptophyta > Magnoliopsida > Poales > Poaceae > Rhipidocladum > Rhipidocladum racemiflorum. The sequence goes on along the minus strand of CM070583.1, from coordinate 78,674,545 downwards.
CTTGCAACCTCAGAAGTTTTCATGAACCTGCAATAAACAGAGCAGAATATTCCTTCATGGAAATTATCTATAATAATCTGCATAAGAGAATCCAATATTTACATATTTCCCTTCTTATTGAACTGGTAGCATCTAATTATTAAGCGAATTTACAACTGCTATACACGAGGAGTTGGAACTACTGTCAGAAAACCCTACAAGATCTTTCTTTGATTGTACGTACTCTTGGGCTAATTTTTCTTCCTCTTAATTATGCCTCCGATACATCCAACATTCTCACTGGCTTCTGCTCTCCTCAGCGTTTCACGGTTGTTCGGTCTTCCAATGCTCGTCACAAAACACGGCCCACCCATGTAGAATGATCAGGAAAGGAACAAGAGCACTGCAGGTAGCAGAATCCATAGCTGATTGTATCGCGTGCTCGCTGACGACGGCAGCATCCAGGGCTGCTGATAGATACCTCCAGCACCATTGTTACCAGTCGGAGGCGGCTGGTTGGCACTTCCAGCGCCACTGTTGCCAATAGGAGGAGGTGTACTGTTAGCACTTCCAGTTCCAGCACCATTGTCGCCAGTCGGAGGCGGCTGATAGGCACTTCCAGCGCCACTGTTGTCAGTAGGAGGAGGTGTACTGTTAGCACTTCCAGTTCCAGCACCATTGTCGCCAGTCGGCGGCGGCTGATAGGCACTTCCAGCACCATTGTCGCTAGTCGGAGGCGGCTGATAGGCACTTCCAGCGCCACTGTTGTCAGTAGGAGGAGGTGTACTGTTAGCACTTCCAGTTCCAGCACCATTGTCGCCAGTCGAAGGCGGCTGATAGGCACTTCCAGCACCATTATTGTCAGTAGGAGGTGCACTGTTAGCGTCACCACCATTGCTCTGTCCGTTGGTCGGCGGCGGCGCGCCGAGTGGAGTGGCGACGCTTGGATTGTTCAACCTGAGCAAACCATCAGAGAATTACACTATGTCAGTCTCATTGCAGTTGTACCTGTATCTGATGAACTTTAGGACGTGTAAAGTACCCGTGGTTCATCAGAAGCACATTCCAGTGATTCTGATCACTGCTAAATGTTAATTACTAGTTGGAATGCATTGTGGAAGTGAGGGGGGAAAATGGTTGATTACCCGGTGGGAGGGAGGCAGAAAGCGATGGTGTAGTCGACGGCGTTGCAGGTGAAGGTGCTGGTGCCGTCGTCGTAGGCGTAGCTGTACGCGCGCGGGCACGCCGACTTGAAGATGGAAGAGTAGGCCGTCGGGCGGCACGTCGCCGGCGTGGCGTAGGCGCCGCTGCAGCAGTACTTGTCCTGCCCGAACGCCTCGCACGCGCTCCGGCATGCCACCGGGCCTCCGCCGCCGCCGCCGTCCACCTGCAGCTCCTTGGGACAGGCTGCCACACAAGCACGATTCTATGTGTCAGAACAAACACACACACGCACGCACGACATGCATGCATGGCTGCTTAAATTTGTTACGTGACACGTACAGAGATTGAGGTCGGCCGTGCAACCAGTGGTGTTGCAGCCGCCGCCCTGCCGCGCCCGCGGGACGGCGACGACGGGCAGGTTGTACCCGTCGACGAGGCTCACGTCGTAGTAGTCCTGGTCGGTGGCGGCGCCCTTCCCCAGCGTGACCTCGAACAGCGTCACCGGCGGCGTCCCGCCGGTGCCACCGCACTCCATTCGCCCGCCGCAGTCGCCAGTCTGGCACTTGCCCGCGCCGCGGGCGTCGAAGTCGCAGCCCGTGCGAGCCCATACCCGGCCGGACCACCCCGTCGGCGCCGGGACCTGCATGGCCTGCCCCGGGTCGAGCCTGAACCCCGTCGCGGGCAGCTGCGGCGTGCCCGCGCCGGCGAGCGTCCCCGGCCATATGGGGTGTTGGCAGTAGTTCGATATGGTGAAGGTGCAGGTCGCCATTGACATGCTGCACCAATGGGCCACTAGTGCTAGCACAAAGAGCGAGCATGCTGTACTGCAACTTCTTGGTGCTTCCATGACGCAGCTTTATAAGTAAAGCTGTTCTTGATTTGCTTGTTACTTGTTGCAGTTCTGTTCTTGATAGAATAGGAGGGGAATGAGGAGAGATTGGGGGCATAGTTGCAGGGCTTAAAAATGTTTTCGAGTTGCCGATGTCAAAGAAGGGTTTCTTCGTGAGATTGCTTTAGCATTTTGCATGCATGGGGTGGCCTCAGGAGAGAAGAAATACCTTATGTAACAACGCAAGGGATAGAAGTGAAAAATCTTATTCGGAGCCTACTATTACTCGTAGAGTGTATATACCTTAATTCCTGATTAGATATGCTCTGTTTTTATCAATTTTAACCCATCCTTGTTGAGGTTTTGTACATGCACCACCAGAAGAGCAATACTGCTTCATGTTCTGTACATGCACCACCAGAAGAGCAATACTGCTTCATGTTCTGTACATGCATGACCCCCGTAGCACTAGCATTAGCATATCTTTCCAATTAGAGCATTCAATTGCAACCAAACCAAAATTGGTAGTACAATTATCCATTTATGGATCAGTACGTCCTTCTATGAATAGTAAATTTCACAAAACTATAACTTTTTTTTTACAAATTATTAAAAAAACTACATATTTTAACATATATTTTAGAAAACTTCAAATTTTAGAAGAACTTGTGTAACTATATGTTTTAAGTTGGTTGTTTCTTATAACGGGTCTAACAATGTGGGTCCACATGGCAGTCTCACACGCGCCCATTTCCCGTTTCACTCATGAATGAGGTTGCCATGTAGGTCCACATTGTCAAACCCGTTACACGGTCAATTCTAAAAGCTATATTTTTATGATATAAATTCTCTTAAAACCTGTAATTTTGTTAAATAGAAGTTAAAACCTATAGTTTTCTGATAGTTTATATAAGAAACCTATAGTTTTATAAAATTTACTCTACTGTGAAAGAATTACCCTCTTTGGGGCACAATCTATTATTCTCCCTGAACATTGCTTTCAGGGGGGTACATGGTTTTGCGGCAGTAAGATCTACAAGAAAGGCATCAATTTCTCACATCCTGTGGTACTAATCCCACTAAACGTTACTAAAATCATTTCATCAATATAAACAACAGCATAGGTATCTGAAGAGATGCCCAATGCTACCGTTGTAGATCCAGAAGACAAAAATAACACCTTCCCTAACAGATCAGATAAAGCATAACTTCCGACTGGGTATCACAAAAAGAATAACCATCCATGCACAAATTAAAGAACTTTATGCCTCAAAGAAATTACGATGCAGCTACTATAGTATCTAGGACACAATAAAAGTAGATCCCCCACTCAGCATAAGCCTTTGCTTACCTCTCACTCCACCCTTAAAGAGCCCAATAACAAGTAAATGACAATTTACCAAGAGAAATATATAAATCACGCAAATTTGTAGATCAACAAATTCGTAAATCACCCAATAACAAGAGAAATATAAATCACGCAAATTCGTATGGAATTTATCAACAAAGAGCAACTTATGCATTTTTTAGGGGTTTTTGATAAGTTTCATCCGGATGTTTTCTTTAGTAACCATCATCCAAATTCCTGGCCATTGGATTTGCTTTCAGATCAATGCACGGACCCCTGAATTCGAGGTGGGTTGATCCTACGGATATATGTTTTGATCGTACGGTCCAAAATTTAGATGTTTTTTAGAACAAAAACATCTTTTTTAGGTCCAGACGCCATCGAGATGATATGAAGCATATTAGAGTGACAAAATCATGGTTGGGCTCTGAGCTACGGACGCACGATGTTCACAGGTCGCATGGCTAAAGAGGTTTGTGCATTAGACAACGGTCACAGCCCATCAGAAGGACGGCAAACAAGTTTCTCATCTTGTAGAATCACATCTGATGCTAAAACAGAAATTTATTATGCCTCACTCACGCGGTCACATCGTCTCCTCCAGTTGGTGCTACATCACCACCTTCTGGAGCATCATGATCATCAACAACTGTTTTAGCATCGACAGGTACAAAAGTAAGAAGTAGATTAAATCGAAAAGAGTAACAAGAGACACAGATTTAACGTGAAAAACCCTTACGGGAAAAAACCATGGGCGTCGGCCGGCAAAATCTCACTATTTCCTCGAGTGTTACAAAACACGCTCAGGGGATCGTTATGGATTTGTTTCCAAGTAAGATCCTAGGTCGCCATCATATATATACCTTCTTGTAAGCCGCAGAAAAGGGATAAGATAAATCGTAATTAGTTACAAGTAGCATAACCAATACCTTGTAGGAAAAGGCATCAATAATGAACTCACAAGTTGCAATAGCAGTCACAAAACTGGCTCGTAACGAGGGAATGCCATTCGGATTGGCAATCAACTATCAGAAACAACAATGGTGACTGGTGAGGGAGATCTACGGACAACATATATATTATTGTTTGAGTTGAGTGTCAGTTACTGATTGTTTGACATATATCTGTGTCACATACTGTCCCTAGATGAGCATTGGGCTTGGTTGTTATGGGCTGTGGGCTAGGTGAGTGTTTAGGGTTGACCTGAGTCGTGGAGTACAAAAGGAAGCCAGCGCAGCACAGGAAAGGGGGAACAGAACATTCTAGTGTTGCCTTTCTTCCTCCTTTGGACTGCCCTCTCTATCTTCGGTTGTTCTTGCTGTCCACTCATACTTCTTGCTTTTCCCAGTCTAAACTCTATCCAGTTCTTCATCTATTGTATCCAAATCGCTCAAGTACTAGTGCTGAGTTGTGTTTAGAGTTGCTCTGATACCAAATGTCACATACTGTCCCTAGATGAGCATTGGGCTTGGTTGTTATGGGCTGTGGGCTAGGTGAGTGCTTAGGGTTGACCTGAGTCGTGGAGTACAAAAGGAAGCGCCAGCAACGAGTACAGGAAAGGGGGAACAGAACATTCTAGCGTTGCCTTTCTTCCTCCTTTGGACTGCCCTCTCTATCTTCGGTTGTTCTTGCTGTCCACTCATACTTCTTGCTTTTCCCAGTCTAAACTCTATCCAGTTCTTCATCTATTGTATCCAAATCGCTCAAGTACTAGTGCTGAGTTGTGTTTAGAGTTGGAGGACCGTAACATTTGGTATCAGAGCCTTCGATCCAAGCCATGGCTGATGCTTTTGAGAGAGCAATCGCAACAAGTGACCGAGTCATTGAGCTGTGCGAGAAGATTCTCATCGACTTGCGCAGAGGGCGTTCCATGGTGGCTGTCGCCACCGAAGAGCTCCACGCTGGTTGTGACGCCATGAACAACAGCAACGACTCCGAGATGCCCTCTAGATGTTCGATGGTGCGCCCCAGCCATGATGCTAGCATACCAATGGTGGCATCCACCCTCACATAAATGCGTCGCCGCCCTCGCTAACACGCCGTTGTTGAGCCTGTGTTCTGCCGCCCGCTTTGTTCAGTCGAGGTGGAGCAATGTTGCGCAAGTGAGGTGTTTGACGAAATACCCCCAAGGAGCGGCACCCTGTCGGGTGTCATCACGGCTGAGCCTCGACGCAGTTAGCGTCGACCTGTGTGCTTGATGCCGTGCCTAAACCACAACCCCAACGAGCTGATGGTGGTGTCTACCCCGGTGCCAACTTCGATTTTGCCCTCGACCACCTCTTTGGTCGTGCCTGGTGTGGTCGCCACACACGTTGAGGCCTTCAAGCTTGTCACCAACCCTATTGCAGGCAATCCTCGGTGCATCGACGGACACACTATCGGCAAGGCCACAACCTCGAGGCGAGTCCGCCGAGCTCAGCCATGGGAACAACACACTGGGTGTGGCGGCAGTGCTCGTTCTCGTGATCCGGCAAGCCGCCCACCACTGACGGCCACCATGGGCAACTTCCATGACCTTGTGCTCTACCGTGTCACATGCGCGTTGTTACCAACAATCGACCTATTGTGGCTTCTCCTCCTGTTGTTGCCCTTGTTGACAATTGTGCACTTGGCCGTCAGCTGATGGGCTACCTCACCATCGTCAGAATCATGGCCGGCTGGTGGACTCTCATTATTGGTGTGACTGCTACCAATGAGGGGCCGAAGGTAATGCCAGGTGAGGGCACCATGTCAGATTATGGTGGTGATTCAGTGAGCTCGCCTTTTGTGAGTAGTGCGTTCTCACAAGTGTATTCTCGGGCCATTCAGTTCAATGAGCTCAAGGTGTTTGTGTGTGTTGTGGAGCTACAGCAACCATCTCCTGTTTGTGCATGTTTCAGAGGTGCAGTTTTAGATGTGGATAAATTTCTTGGGCACAAGACAGAGATGGCGGTGGGAATCGACAAGGCTCAATATTGCAACATCATCTTTGAAGGCAAAGGCTTTGAATTTGATCACAAGGAGGTGATTACTTGGTCATTCACAAGGCGTGAGCAACATCTCACTGGAACAACCAAGGAGAAGCCTCAGAGTTATCTTCAGAAAAGTTTTTGCTATGTAACTGAAAATCCACTCAAGACTTGCATCCAGTGCAAAACTTTCACTAGAGAGATATGCACAGGAATCCGTGGTACAAAGTATTCGCTTCTATGGCCACACCCTACTCAAGTCAAAGTTACAAGCACTGAGTTGAACAACGCCAACACCTTCGTTGTCATTCAATTGCGTCGAGTCGACGGGCAGTAAACTAAAAGCAACTATGGGCACCACCTCTTGTTCAACAGAGAAAAGTGGTGCTTCAACCTTGGTGTCTGTAGAAGTGGTATGCGATTGATGCCTTCATATTCATCACCTCAAAGCGTAATGGTCGTACTTTCTGATTTATGTGCTAGATTGATGCAATTAAAATCAAGAAATCTAGTTTTTGGTGCAGCTGAGATGGAAATGCTACTATTACTTGGTGAGCACTATGAAATCTCTCCCTGCTTTAGAATCTCAGCTGAACTACATACCATGAGTTTCATCACTGAGAAACTGTTGAGAGCTCCAGTTATCTTGTGGTGCATTTGTTGTGTGTTGACTAGTAATGGGAAATTTCAGAAGAATTTGCAAATAGGGGCAACTGCAACTCCATGCAATGAGCCGAATCAAGAAAAGATAGGTATTGAACGTCTGAGTAGGGAAGGTATCATACTCATTTGCTTTAGTCCTAGTACTCAACAAGATTGGACCATTGCATTAATGAGAATGAATCTGCAAGAACTGGGGCTTGGTTGTGGTGTTCTGCAGCATGCTACACTGTTTTGGTTCACTGTTGGCAAGCAAATTGTGGTGGTGGTGGATATGGTTGGCACATCATCTAGTTTGCAAACGGTTGAGTTCTACCATAGGGAAGCAAGATCATGGGAATACGTCATGGGGCCAACAATACACCTGTTCAGGTATCAAATGGTAGCTGAAATACCATTTGCAAGCAACGAGGGGCAAACAATACACCAGTTCAGTCATGGTATCCTGATAACTCCAATTTGCAAGCAACGTGGCTACCAAGGCTTGGGAATGGAATACTTCAGCTTGGGGTCGTGATTTCAAGGAGAGGAATGTCACCACATATCATGTCCCTAGATGAGCATTGGGCTTGGTTGTTATGGGCTGTGGGCTAGGTGAGTGCTTAGGGTTGACCTGAGTCGTGGAGTACAAAAGGAAGCCAGCGCAGCACAGGAAAGGGGGAACAGAACATTCTAGCATTGCCTTTCTTCCTCCTTTGGACTGCCCTCTCTATCTTCGGTTGTTCTTGCTGTCCACTCATACTTCTTGCTTTTCCCAGTCTAAACTCTATCCAGTTCTTCATCTATTGTATCCAAATCGCTCAAGTACTAGTGCTGAGTTGTGTTTAGAGTTGGAGGACCGTAACAATCTGCTGCAACTCCTGAAGGTAGGTTATATAAATATAGTGATGCATAAGTCACTATGAATAGAAGGTTGTGTTATGTCTGTTATATCTATGTGTAATAGCCCAGTTTCAATGGACAATTCACCTAGATTGTGCCCTTTGCTATAGTGTACCAGACATTATTTGAGCATTCGGATGAAAAGGGTAAAAAGAGGGCAAAATTTTCAATCTCGATTGATGTCAATTTGCTCGATTTGCAAAGTTAATGGGTTTACATGGCGGAAAATTACACCTTTCTGCACAAGTGCACATATCCATGAGCCGAGCATGACAGGACATGCAAAGTTCTAAGCATTCTATTTTAAAGCTGATCATTTTTATGCACCACATACTATTGGTAATGGAAAAACAGTAAGACAAAAATATATACTTACTAGTACACTACATATCCTTGTCAGTAAGGTTATGAGATTCAGGTTCAAGGTTTTAGATAAAATTTTAACAGCCCTGGATTCGAAGTTAAGTGCTTACAGTGAATGGGTGAATCAGTTGTGATATGATCTTTTATGCACCTCAAAGTCTCAAACCATTAGATAGCAACATTATCACTAAGAACTAGTCAGATGCTAACTCCACGACAAAACAAAACCAAAAAGTGGTACAATTAGCCCAGGAAGAATGCCTTGACAGTTGACACATCCAATTTGTTCGAATCGTCCCACATTGGTTGTGGAGAGAGTTTGAGCATGGTTTATAAGGGTGAGGGAGCACCCCCTCATTGAGCTAGTTTTTTAGGAGGAGATGGCCCAAGAGAACTTGGCCAGCTGCTCGGGTTGGGTCTACTTGGGATCCGAACGCGCTAGGTGTGGTGGTCTGGTTAACAAGTGGTATCAGACCCTAGGTGTGGCCCAGGGGGAGCCCAGGGGTGGCCCAGGGGGACCCCAAGTGTGGCCCAGGGGGAGTCCAGGTGTCCTAGGTGGTTCCTAGGTGGCCCAGGTGTGGATCCCACTTGTTAACCCGACCGCCACACCTAGCGCGTCCGGATCCCAGGTCAGGCCCAACCCGAGCAGCTGGCCAAGGTCTCTTGGGCCTTCTCACCCCAAAAGGTTAGCTCGATGAGGGGGTGCTCCCTCACCCTTATAAACCATGCTCAAGCCCTCCCCACAACTAATCTGGGACGATTCCAACAATCTTCCCCTCACACATTGGGCCGAGATTATCTAAGAACCACCTGGGCTACCTGGGCCACCCCTGGGCCCCCTGGGCTCCCCCTGGGCCACACCTGGGCTCTGATACCACTTGTTAACCGGACCGCCACACCTAGCGCGTTCGGATCCAAGGTCAGGCCCAACCTGAGCAGCTGGCCAAGGTCTCTTGGGTCATCTCCCCCTAAAAAGCTAGCTCAATGAGGGGGTGCTCCCTCACCCTTATAAACCATGCTCAAGCCCTCCCCACAATCAATGTGGGACTATTCCAACAATCTCCCCCTCACACATTGGGCCGAGATTATCTAGGAACCACATGGGTTACCTGGGCCACACCTGGGCCCCCTGGGCTCCCCCTGGACTACACCTGGGCCACCTCTGGCCACACCTAGGCTCTTCCTGGGCCACACCTGGGGTATCAGGTCCGGTTAACACAATTCACAAACAGCTTGATGACTGGACCATGGTCATTAACAAGCTAGTTTGGTAATTAGCTCTTCTAACAAAAGATAACGATTCAGGTATACTCACTTCCCTCGGTTGAATTTTAACCCCATCCTCTTGCCACCGCCGTCCTGCCCGGCAAGCAGAAACACAAAACAACACGGTTTTCACGCCTCATTGTATAATCCCATGACAAATACTCTACACATCTCAATGCAGCGTGCAATTGAAATAACAGTTGGATAAAAAAAATTTGAAAAAAAATTCAAATATCGGAGAGATCTCAATGATTTCGGCTGAAATCTCGGTGATATTGACCAGATTTTAATTTTTGTTGGTGGGATTTGATTGAATTTAGGGTCAAGACCATCCACAAAAAATTTCAAATTTTTTTGAGGTGTTCTTGACTTTTTTTTCCGATCGGTTCAATTTGATATGCATATGTTTTGTGAAAATCTCGACATGAGAAACAATTTGAGATTCAAATGCTCATACCTGTACACATTAGTGCATTGATGTTATACTTGAAGCAATACAAACTTCTACTAAATCTTTTGTAATGTTTTAGTCACTGTAATATCGCTTCTGTATATGTGTGTGTGTGTGTGTGTGTGTTGTTTTGACCAAATTGTCACATCTTCCTTGAACCTTTAATTTGCAGGGTGTTTAAAGTTATCAAACATAGCTTTGTAACTTGTGCTTAATGATAGGTAGCAACACCTTTTAAACATAGGCCACACAATAAAGACTTTGTACCAACATTTCTGAATGCAGAAAACTTCATATGGATCACTTGAACCGAAAATTGAAAACACAAATCCATTTGCTTTGATATTGATTAGCACTGCCTGATGGATATTGAAGCGTTGAGTACCAAAACATTAGTTCTTCACATGTGTTATTGTACTGATTTTGTGTTAGTTGTTGAAATGAATCAGTCTAGTACTGATAATACTCTTGCTTACCTTTATTCCTGTCTTCCTTCCCTCCCTTTCAACACCCCACAATGTATGAGATAAGATGCTTAGCGGATACATAGTGTTAATCCCCCAAAAAAGGTATGTTCTCTTTTGGGTTTAATTACTGAAAAGGAACCATATGTATCTTTTTTTATTGTTCTATCATGCTTGCTGCCACTTGAAGATGAAAGTCATATTGTTTAGAAGTAGGAGCTAATGCAATGGTGGGGGGTTTTGGTTTGTCGTGTTGGGTTTGCACTTACACTTTGACCTCTTGGTAGGATGATCGCTCTAATTTTGCTATAAATTAATGTCATTCTAGCTTATATATGATTAGAGGTACTTGAAAGGTACTGCTTCATATATTATTATCCACATATATACATATATGATAGGTACTCTAAGTTTTCTGGTAGGGCACGCAACCGTGCCAAATGGTCTAGTATATTTAATGCTGATGAGGAAAAACGTCTGAGAAAAATCTAAAAGTTTGTTAGGTAAATCGAATTAAAATTAGACAAATTATGCTATCCATGGTTATTTCTCATACTTATACTTTGTTTGCAACATTTTTTTTTGAGAATACATGGAGGGCGCACACTCCACCCGCACCACAGACAAATATATATACCCTTATGCACGTCCACTACTCACATTAGAATTTTGCAGAGGCTAAGGACCTCACAGACCACGAGCACACGCTATTTCACTGAACACATACGCGTACATGTACTCTCATTAAATATGATACAAAAAGGATGTGTTTGGTTGGTGGGATGAGGTTGAGTGGGATATGATGATCTTGTACCATTTGGTTCTATTGTTTTGGGTGAATGGAATGATTCAACATCTATAGAGAATATTCCTCAAATTTATATCCTACCATTCAAGATGTGATGATTTCATTCAAGCAACTAAATATATGGATGACTTTTTTTTGAACAATCGCATCAGGGTTCACTTTATCGCGAAAATCATGAAAATCGATGGTATCTGTGAGGGGAGCCGCCCAGATCGTCCTCGAGTTGTTGGATGGACGGTTGTCCCCGTCGGATTTGGATCCGAGCAACAAATCACCGGAGGTGATCATGATGCTATTACCCAAGCCCAAGGGAGACCACCCTACGAACGTCCAACGACTCGACAACAACCCCGGTATTCCCCCGGTATGCGATCCGAAACTCGCCCAGGATCCCCACATACCGGTTCCCAAGTCATATCACAACAGTTCCCACAAAGGGGCATCGAGCCCAAACTCACTACCAGAGACGCACGAAACGCGGAAGCAACAAAACACACACGGCACACGGAAGCCCAAAGGACGACCAAACAAAACAGGGAGCGAAAAGCCGACAGGTTCCATTACAGAAATAAAGTGCAACAGTTTACAAAAGTAAATCCGACTATTCTATGCAACAAAAGTAAAACACCCCGGAAGTGTCATGCCCTGAACACTTCCGGGCGCACACGCGCGACGGCCTCTACTCGGTGCCCCGCCTGGCCACCGATAGGCGATGAGGGGCAGAACTCACACCCCTCTGGATCCTCACCTGCAAAACCACAAAGCAGAAGCCTAAGTACAAAAGGTACTCGCAAGTCTTACCGTGGTCCATATACGACCGACTCCAAAGGATATGCATTTGGATGTAACAAGGAACAAGTCAAGGTAAAATTTGAAGAAATGCTCTTATTTGTGGTTTAGTTACTTAACTACTCAATTCACCACAGTCTTAAGCGGTTGATACTGCACCTACTTCTAGCATGAAGTGTGATCAACATTAATTAAAACAAACACCACCTTTCAAAACAAGGCTCCAAATTTCAACGGCGAACCATACGTTCAAGTTATTTAGTACGCAGAAGAAGTTCAGATCAAGCTTGCTCATATCCGAGAGCGGCAATTCGAATCGCTTTATTAACCCTGCAGGGAAGCATTGATCGCACGACACTTACCACAAGGGCCTAGTGTCAACCCCCTCCCAATCATACCCAATCGCTGAAGCGTCCTCCTGTGGCCCGAAAACCTAGCACCTCGAAGCTGCCCCAAGCCCGGCTTGGCGCTCGAGAGTCGGCCTAAGCCTCGCCCTCAACCACGCCCAACCACAGGAAGTTACGGTCCATCGATTCCATATGAGAGAAAGAGTGGCTTACCGTACCATAATCGGGCATGCGACCAACCGGGGTGTGCTCAAACTGATTCCACTTACGGATCGGTCCTTAACTGACACAGACGGGGCTACAACATTTGAGTCTCCATAACCAAATGAACCAACTCCCCGCCCGGTCCACAATTCATTTTCTTTTCAAAACCTTTCCCAATCCCAAGTCCAACATAACGTAGTATGCGTGACAGTAACAATCGCAAGTGACAGAATCCTCCGTCACTTGGCCCGAACCCGACACCTAAGCATTTCTAAGCGTGTTTCGATATATTACCCATAAGCTAGATTCAAGGATGGAATTAACAACATCAAGGAGTAAATGCAGCAATTAGGATCTCACCTAACCCACAGTTCAATTCCTAATGCAAATACCTAATCAACGAATAAGCAATTTATCCCCGAAAGTAAATTGACATAAAGGATCAGATATGCTTAGGGGCTTGCTCGCTTCTACTTATGATCGACAAAGAACGTGCCCTTCGGCAACTCCCTCAACCATCGCCACGCCGCTGCCGCGGGATCGTTCTCTACACGAGTACAATGCATAATGAGATGCATGCCATGCAAAGAAACAATTAGAACAAAACCCCGACGCATCAACGCAAAATCCCCAACCGAACAGATCAGGTGAACCCGGACAGTCCGGGTTTTCCATCCGGACACTCCGGCTAACCCGGACACTCCGGCCACACACGACCGGATACTCCGGCCTAGGGCGGACACTCCGGACTGGGGTCCGGACACTCCGGCCCAGGCGCCTCTCGCCTAACTATCACGAGGGATCGAGGTACCACCAAGCCCTACGGCACCACGAGACCCCGATCTATGACTTTCCTACACGTGGCTAAGCCGGAGAAGCTCCTAACTAGCTTACTCCACGAGAAAAGACACTAATCCATAGAACCTCTAACCAACCCTAATCAACCCTTGGACCGGCATTACTACTACCCGATCAACCATACTAGCACCCACATTCATCAATCCAAGCCCCAAACCAACCCTAGAATCACTACAACCAAAAACCCTAAAGCTCAAGATCCCACTCCGAAACCTCAAATCTAAACCTAAGCTCTAACTCCCACCATTGATGACCCTAGCACCCAAGAATCCCACGCATCAACCCCCAAGAGAAAGACCTACCTCCAAGGAAGATGGAGGAGAAGCAATGCCGGGTGGAGGAAGGAGGATGCTGGCGCGAGGACGAGCTAGAGGACGCCGGGGAGGAGCCACGGAGGTCGCCGGCCGGTGGGGCTCGCCGGAGTGGAGCTTAGGGGGGGTGGTGGGGAGAAGCACCAAGAAGTGTGGAAGGCTAGGGGGTATGAGGAGGAGTGGTGGGGAGGCTAAGAAAACAAGTGTTTATAGCCCCACCCCGAACATACCGGACACTCCGGACATTAACCCGGAGACTCCGGGTTGGGGTCTTCGGTAACACTAACCCGGACACTCCGGACATTTGGTCCGGACACTCCGGGTTGGGGCGCTCGGTCAGCCCAAGCCGGATACTCCGGACTCTTATCCGGACATTCCGGGTTGGATCCGGACACTCCGGATGCTGATTCGGATACTCCGGATGCTCCAGAATTTTTGAAAGTTTGGGGCCTTGACAAATCCTCCCCCCTTAAGGGAATCTCGCCCCGAGATTCAGAACAGACGCACAGATCGAGAGAAACGTTGGGAGACGGTACAATCGTATACTGATCCACACGCTTCAATTTTCGAAAACGACATACTAGTACTTACATGGTACCGAAGAACTCAGGATACTCAGTCTTGAGGCGATCTTCGGGTTCCCAAGTAGCCTCGTCCTCAGTATGATTACTCCACTGAACTTTGTAGAACTTAAGCGTCCTTCTCCGGGTCTTGCGTTCCGCTTCTTCCAGAACTCGAATCGGATGCTCTTGATAGGATAGATCCGGTTCAGGCGCAACTCCGAGATCACCCACTTCAAGTGACTCTAAAGGAGTACGGAGACACTTCTTTAACTGGGAGACATGAAAGACGTCGTGGACCATCTCGAGGGAGGGAGGTAGCTCTAGCTGATATGCTACTTGGCCGCGCTTTCCAAGGATCTTGAACGGCCCTACGTAGCGAGGTGCCAGCTTTCCTTTAACTCCGAATCGACGGGTGCCACGGAAAGGGGAAACCTTCAGGTAGACGAAGTCGCCAGAGTCGAAGGAGAGGGGTCTCCTACGGCGATCGGCATAGCTCTTCTGTCGCGACTGTGCTACTCTCAGATTTTCTTGGATAGTCTTCACCTTTTCCTCTGCCTCCATGACTAGTTCAGGCCCGAGGAATGAACGCTCACCACTCTCGGACCAGTTCAGAGGGGCCCGACAGCTACGACCATACAGGGCCTCAAAAGGGGACATCTGGATGCTGGTCTGATAGCTATTGTTGTACGCAAACTCGGCGTAGGGGAGGCATTCTTCCCACTTCTTCCCATACGACAACACACAAGCCCTCAGCATATCCTCGAGGATTTGATTGACCCTCTCAGTCTGTCCATCAGTCTGGGGGTGATATGCTGAGCTGTAGAGTAGCTTTGTGCCCAATGCCGCGTGCAGACTCTTCCAGAACTGGGAGACAAATTGTGAGCTTCGGTCTGAAACTATACGTTTTGGCACTCCATGGAGGCACACAATCCGGGAAATATACAACTCCGCATACTTTCTGGATTTATAGGTGGTACGAACGGCTAGGAAGTGTGCGGACTTGGTCAACCGATCGACAATCACCCAGATCGAGTCATGACTTGAAGAAGTCAGAGGTAAACCAGTGATGAAGTCCATACTGATATCTTCCCATTTCCAGCTAGGTATGGGTAGAGGCTGAAGAGTACCAGCTGGCTTGAAGTGTTCAGCCTTCACACGCTTACAGACATCGCACTCAGCCACGTAACAAGCAATCTCGCGCTTCATGCGAGTCCACCAAAACTGCCGCCTCAGGTCTTGATACATCTTGTTGCTGCCCGGGTGAATGGTAAGCAAGGAGTTATGCGCCTCATCGAGAATCCTTCGCTTCAACTCCTGGTCATCAGGGACAACTATGCGGTCGCCAAACCACAAGGTTCCCTGATCATCTAGGCGAAACTCAGCAGCTTGCCCCAAATTCACTTTACCCCGGATTTGGGTAACTTCTCCATCCTTTATCTGTGCCTCTCGAATCTGATCGAGCAATGTAGATCTCAACTCGAGATTAGCTACGAATCCCTGCTCGCCCATCTCCAAGCCGAGTCTCTGGAATTCGGCACAGAGGGAAACACTCGGGGACTGGAGAGTAAGGCGCTTGCATTGAGCTTTGCGACTCAACGCGTCGCCTACCACATTCGCCTTCCCGGTGGTAATGCACCTCCAGATCGTAATCTTTGATCAGTTCAAGCCATCTCCGCCGCCTCATGTTCAGATCTGCTGGGTGAAGATGTACTTGAGACTTTGTGATCGATATAAATATTGCACTTGTTCCCAAGAGATAGTGGCGCCAGATCTTCAAGGCATGCACCATCGCCGCAAGCTCCAAATCGTGGGTGGGGTAGTGCTCTCATGATGCTTCAATCTGCCGAGATGCGAGGGCAACGACTCTGCCTTCTTGCATAAGCACACAACCAAGCCCAATGCCTGACGCATCGCAATACACATCGAAAGGACTGTGGATATCCGGCTGAGTGAGGACAGGAGCTGTAGTCAGACGTTGCTTCAAGAAACCGAAGGCGCTCGCGATCCGACCATCCGAACTCAACTCCCTTCTTGAGCGGCTCCATCGGCCGCAATCTTTGAGAAGTCTTGGATGAAACGGCGATAATACCCAAACTACCCAAGAAAACTACGGATGTCCGTGATGATCTTGGCTGCCCCCATTTGAGTACATCCTGCACCTTGCTCGGGTCAATCGCCACGCCTCGCTCGTAAAGGGCGTGTCCCAAGAATGACACTTCTCTCAGCCTAACTCGCACTTGCTGAACTTCGCATACAGGCGATGCTCCCTGAGTCGCCCGAGAACAATGCGAAGGTGTCTGGCGTGCTCTTCTTCACTGGCTGAATATATCAGAATATCATTGATGAAGATGACGACAAAAGAATCCAGCTCTTCCATAAATATGGAGTTCATCAGGTACATAAAGTACGCCGGCGCGTTCGTGAGGCCGAACGACATCACGGTATACTCGTAGAGCCCGTATCTAGTGGAGAAAGCGCCTTCGGGATGTCCTCGGCGCGGATCTTAATCGATGGTAGCCGAGCCTCGATCAATCTTGGAAAATACTCGAGCACCGCCACCGATCAAACAGAGGTCGATCCGGCAATGGGTACTTGTTCTTGACTGGTGATCAGATTCGTGGACGGTAATCAACGCAAAGGCGCAGAGAACCATCCTTCTTGGTCACAAACAGAGCCGAGCAACCCCAAGGTGAGGAGCTCGGACGAATGAACCCTTTGTCCATCAGCCCTTTCAACTGAGTCTTCAGCTCGGCCAGCTCATTGGGTGGCATTCGGTACGGCCGCTTGGAAACCGGAGCAGTCCCCGGCTGAAGCTCGACGACAAACTCGATATCCCGATCAGGTGGCATCCCCAGTAGTTCCGCTGGGAACACATCGGGAAACTCGGTCACCAAAGGAATCGAGTCCAGCTCTTCAACTTCTGTCCCATTTAGTGAACACAAGGTGGCCTTGTTCTCATTAAGAAGTAGAGTGAGTCGGCCGCCCTTCGGATTCCTGAGTGACAGGGTACGACTACAACAATCCAAAACAGCCTGCTGTCGTGTCAGCCAACTCATCCCTAGGATGACATCTATTCCCCGAAGATCTAAAAGCAACAAACTAACAAAGGAACGGAATCCCTCGAATCCAACTATCGCCTTCAACCATCTGCCTAACCGTGAGCTTCGAACCCGGTGCCTCAATCAGAAAGGAGGCGACACTACTACTGACCCTCATCTGATGCTGCTCCGCAAACCCCGTGCGAATAAAGGAATGGGAGGCCCCTGAATCAAACAACACCCTAGCCTCATGCCCCTCAACAAGGAACGTACCAGCTAGCACGGCGGAGCCTCGGGAACCGCCTCGGCGTCGGCGAAGGTGACGCTGCCTCGGCTCGGCGTGAAACGGCGGTGGTGCCGTCGCGCACTGGCCGTGGAGCACCGGCGCTGCTGCCCGGACGTGGGAATGGGCGATCCGGATGAAGTGGCCCGCGCGTCCGCAATTGTAGCAGGCCAGACCGGGACTCATTCTTTGCTCTGTCTGCCGGTGGCGATAGCGGTGGTCGTGGCTGTAGCGGCAACCAGCAGGCTGGCTGTCGCGACCGAGACGGAAGGCTGAGCAGACGGCCTCGGCCGGTGATACTGAGACCGCCCGAGCCAGCTGCGCTGCCGCCGGCCCAGTACTGGCGTCGCCCGCTTCCTCTTCTTCTCCTCCTGATGAGCCCGCATCTTGAGCTCGACAGTGATCGCGCGGCTCACCAGGTCATTGTAGTCGGCGAAGTCGCAGACGGACAGCTTATCCTGCATCTTCGCTGTCAGCCCACTCACAAACCGACCCTGCTTCTTCTGGTCGGTGTCGACCTCCTCCGGGGCGTACTGCGCCAGGTAGTTGAACTCCTGCGAGTAGTCAACCACCGACTTGCTGAACTGTCGGAGAGCGAAATCGCCGCTTCTTCATGTCCATGAGGCTCTTCGATGTGGTACGCCCAAACGCCTCACGGAACTCAGCCCAAGTAAATCGGTGCCCGGCAGTCGCATCACCCTCAAATTGGCCCACCAAGCACCGGCAGGGTCTCGAGGCTGCGCCGCGAAGTGAGCCTTCTGGAGCTCCCCACAGTCGATAAGAGCAAACTTCTGCTCTATCGTGCGCAGCCAATCGTCTGCCTCCAACGGATCGGCAGCCCGTGAGAAGACCGGTGGCTGCGTGTGCAGGAAGTCGAGATAGCTGGTGGGCCGACCTCGCTCATCACCTCGGCCGCCCTGCTGGACCCGATCCTGGACCAGCATCTCAAGGATTCGGTTGGTGGCCTCCTGGTTCTGCTCCGACCGCATCATGATATCCAGCACATTGGGAGGAGGAGGCGGATCACCACGGCCAGGCTGTGATCGCCCAGCACCATCATCATCGCCCATTCCTCCACGGGTCCTCATACTGTAGTCAACCAAGGCCGGACAACAAGAGTTAGAACCACAGGAGGGAACATGTCCTAAACCGAACAAAACCCGCAAGACAACCCAAGCCAGACTGTAGCACTCCACATTGGAGTCCAACAAGTCTATTACGCCCAAAGGTAAAACACAACCCACACTGCAGATGGCATGGCACACGCATGAAATAACATGAGATGCACGATTCCGACGCAACTCACACTCACCACTAATAAGCACAGGGCGGGAATAAATATTACTTTCTATCTAATGCATTAATGACAATCCTAAGCAATCTCCTAACTGGTCGTCAAGTTGGGGTCCGTCTTTGTGCGCCTTGCTCTGATACCAACCTGTGAGGGGAGCCGCCCAGATCGTCCTCGAGTTGTTGGATGGACGGTTATCCCCGTCGGATTTGGATCCGAGCAACAAATCACCGGAGGTGATCATGATGCTATTACCCAAGCCCAAGGGAGACCACCCTACGAACGTCCAATGACTCGACAACAACCCCGGTATTCCCCCGGTATGCGATCCAAACTTCGCCAGATCCCCACATACCGGTTCCCAAGTCATATCACAACAGTTCCCACAAAGGGGCATCGAGCCCAAACTCACTACCAGAGACGCACGAAACGCGGAAGCAACAAAACACACACGGCACACGGAAGCCCAAAGGATGACCAAACAAAACAGGGAGCGAAAAGCCGACAGGTTCCATTACAGAAATAAAGTGCAACAGTTTACAAAAGTAAATCCGACTATTCTATGCAACAAAAGTAAAACACCCCGGAAGTGTCATGCCCTGAACACTTCCGGGCGCACACGCGCGACGGCCTCTACTCGGTGCCCCTTGGCCACCGATAAGCGAAGGGCGAACTCACACCCCTCTGGATCCTCACCTGCAAAACCACAAAGCAGAAGCCTGAGTACAAAAGGTACTCGCAAGTCTTACCGTGGTCCATATACGACCGACTCCAAAGGATATGCATTTGGATGTAACAAGGAACAAGCTGAAGGTAAAATTTGCAGAAATGCTCTTATTTGTGGTTTAGTTACTTAACTACTCAATTCACCACAGTCTTAAGCGGTTGATACTGCACCTACTTCTAGCATGAAGTGTGATCAACATTAATTAAAACAAACACCACCTTTCAAAACAAGGCTCCAAATTTCAACGGCGAACCATACGTTCAAGTTATTTAGTACGCAGAAGAAGTTCAGATCAAGCTTGCTCATATCCGAGGCGCGGCAATTCGAATCGCTTTATTAACCCTGGGGAAGCATTGATCGCACGACACTTACCACAAGGGCCTAGTGTCAACCCTCCCAATCATACCCAATCGCCAAGCGTCCTCCTGTGGCCGAAAACCTAGCACCCTCGAAGCTGCCCCAAGCCCGGCTTGGCGCTCGAGAGTCGACCTAAGCCTGCGCCCTCAACCACGCCCAACCACAGGAAGTTACGGTCCATCGATTCCATATGAGAGAAAGAGTGGCTTACCGTACCATAATCGGGCATGCGACCAACCGGGGTGTGCTCAAACTGATTCCACTTACGGATCGGTCCTTAACTGACACAGACGGGGCTACACATTTGAGTCTCCATACCCAAATGAACCAACTCCCCGCCCGGTCCACAATTCATTTTCTTTTCAAAACCTTTCCCAATCCCAAGTCCAACATAACGTAGTATGCGTGACAGTAACAATCGCAAGTGACAGAATCCTCCGTCACTTGGCCCGAACCCGACACCTAAGCATTTCTAAGCGTGTTTCGATATATTACCCATAAGCTAGCTTCAAGGACGGAATTAACAACATCAAGGAGTAAATGCAGCAATTAGGATCTCACCTAACCCACAGTTCAATTCCTAATGCAAATACCTAATCAACGAATAAGCAATTTATTCCCGAAAGTAAATTGACATAAAGGATCAGATATGCTTAGGGGCTTGCCTGCTTCTGCTTGCGGATCGACAGCAACGTGCCCTTCGGCAACTCCCTCAACCACGGCCACGTCAGTTGCCGCGGGATCGTTCTCTACACGAGTACAATGCATAATGAGATGCATGCCATGCAAAGAAACAATTAGAACAAAACCCCGACGCATCAACGCAAAATCCCCAACCGAACAGATCAGGTGAACCCGGACAGTCCGGGTTTTCCATCCGGACAGTCCGGCTAACCCGGACACTCCGGCCACACACGACCGGATACTCCGGCCTAGGGCGGACACTCCGGACTGGGGTCCGGACACTCCGGCCCAGGCGCCTCTCGCCTAACTATCACGAGGGATCGTGTAGGACCGAGTAGGCAACTAGAGGGGGGGTGAATAGATGCCGAATAAAATTCAACTATTTCTTTCGGAAAAATAAAGACCCCTAAATAGCGGAAGAAAATCTAATAATGAAGAGATCAAAACCCTAGATTAATTAGCGAGACAAGTCGAACAAAAAACAAAAACTAGTTCTATCAAAAATCGAACAAACCTTCTAATCAAGAATCAAAGCAAAAAAAAATAAGAGAATATTGCATAAACTTATTTTTTTTATTCCAAAGCCATCTTCAACAAGATGACACCAAAAAAAAATCTTCTAATCTTCAATGATTAGAAAACCCTAAACAAAATCTCTAATCTCACAAGATTAGAAAACCCTAAACAAACTAAAGAGAGCACAAAAACTCTTCTTTGTTGTAGACACCTTTTGCTTCTTGCCCTTTTCATTGGATGATTCTCTAAGCCCCTAAAACCCCCTATTTAAAGGGCTCCATAGCAGTTGATTCCTTCTTGTATACGGCAAACCGGCTGGCTCCACCACGCTTCCACGCGAGTCTCCTTCTCGGACACGTATCGATCCCACGCAATGCCGACCGATCCACCACGGCCACAACTGAGCACAACGCCGCGCCATCGCACGCCCTTCTCGGACACGGCATGCAGACACACGCACATATGCAACTCACGCACACACACATGCATGCAGCACTCACGCCATGCACACATGCAACTCACGCACACACTAGCATGCACACACACACAAACACCATGCACACATGCATGCACACAACACACTACATGCACACACACACTCTCATGCATATATAAAAAAAAAATCGTAAACACGCGTACGGCCGCTTGCACGCAACGAACTCGACCTCACGTGCACTGTTCTTTAGTCCGAACGTCTCGCATGACACCCTCGACCCTCACGACCTCAGTTCCTCCCTGAACCTAGTCTCAGTCCCGTCACCGACTATGTTCGACCTCAAGCAACACCTACACGTGAACAAAAACACAAAAACAATTTCCGAGCCCAAGTCCGCGACTTGACTCACATTAATCCATACAACCACTAGATAAACAAACCACTTTCAAATCTTATCAAATAATCAAATCAATTTCAACTCCTTTCAAATACTCATCATCAAAAACAATTGGATCAAAAACAATGATCCTTCAATCTCCCCCTTGATGAGTAATTTGACAAAACACAATAAGATTTGACAAGAGTATAGAAAAAAGAAAAATTAGAGATTGAGACCCAAAAGATTCCAAGACCAAGTAAAGACCAAGTAAATCCAAATTCTCAAACAGTTTGAAATTCTCCTCTCTTTTTATTTTCTTTTTCTTGACTTTTGCTCTCCACTTTTTGACAAAATAGTCATCAAGATCTCAAAACTCCCCCTTAATGAATCGGTATCTCAAGCTTTGAAGTATATTCAGGTATATAATCAAAGTAAAGCATTTGGAGGAGTTTTTACGAGTTTTCACATT
The DNA here is from genome assembly GCA_036346355.1 of Rhipidocladum racemiflorum. Classification (NCBI taxonomy): domain Eukaryota; kingdom Viridiplantae; phylum Streptophyta; class Magnoliopsida; order Poales; family Poaceae; genus Rhipidocladum; species Rhipidocladum racemiflorum. Next base: position 78,652,131 of record CM070583.1, on the reverse strand, counting down.
TTGTATCAATTTATCAATGAGAAAGCAAATTGTGAGAATATGGAGGCTCTAACACATAGAATAGTTGTTGCATAAGCAAATTAGAGCAAAACAAGTAAAATGTCATAAAGCGATTTTGCCATAGCTAAAAAGAAATCTATCATGAGCAAGAGAGACTTTCAAATTCACTAATGTTTGTCTCAAGCCTTTTCAAAATTTGAATTTCCTTTTTCTCTTTTAGCAAGTTTGACAATTTTGCTTTGTGATCATGACGGGGGATGACAAGTAATGCTTGCACACTAGCCCATACTTGTGTATGAGTAGGTAGTTCTTTCTTGTATCTTTCTCAGTTTAAATTGGCAAGTGGCTTCACATTGTTCTGAACTTTTGTTTAGACAAGTAGCCTTTTCTTGCATCTTTTGAATTTAAATCCAGCAAGGAAGTGCACATTGTACTAAACTTGTGTTTAGCCAAGTAGCTTGCTTGCATCTTTTCAACTTGCTTTTATCATTTAAAACAGATTTTGCTTGAGACTCATAATGATCATTTGAAGTCCAACAAAAGCTCACACATAGTTTCTAATCAGCTTTAGCCTTCAACGGATGACAAGAAACTTTTAAGCCTATTTCACAAATGCAATACCAAAATGAACAAGAGCCAAAATATTCTCTAAAAGCATCTCAAATTGAATTATTTTAGTCTTTTAGTCTTTTAGTGAAGTGAAGCAATGTAGCATTAATTTGACTATATACATAAGAATAGTCAACAAAGCTTTGTACTACATGATGCAATGATAAACAGGAGTTTTCTTTAAGTGTAACGTCAAAATAGCTCCTTGTAGTAACCAAAGTCAAGAAATACAAATAAAAGAGTTAAAATCAAGACTCCCCCTCAAATCAACCCATGGGGAGGAATGATCCCAAGTTCACCGCGTAAGAAAGCAAAGCGAGAAGAATCAAGCGGTTTAGTGAAAATATCGCAAGTTGAGCACCCGAATCAACAAATTTCAGTTCAATAGCTCCTTTTCAACAAGATCTCTAAGAAAGTGAAATTTGATGTCAATGTGTCCAAGAAAGAGAATTACTCAAGAAGTGGCATGAACCGGATGTACTTTTCTATCAATTCTACATCCTCCAAATTCAACATCAAAAGCTCTTAAACTAATGCATGAGAGCGAGAAAGCCAAATGCCAAAATCTTGAGTACCTGAGAGATACCTTAAAATCCTCTTGATAGCTTGTCGATGTGAAAGCACGCGGGGAAGCTTGAAAAAGAGGACACAAGCACACAGAACTCAATTATCTCATCCTCAACGACATCATCATCATCATCATCTTCATCAACAAAGATACTCTCCCCCCAATTCTTATCTCATCGGACAAGTGATGTGAGCATCCAGGAATCCACTAGCCATATGTTCTCCTTCCTCGTGAGAAGCCTACATAGAAGCGAGAGAAAGTGTCGAGGTCTCGGTGCGGGTTAGAAATAAGATGTTTAGGAATCCGATCTTGAGACACACGACGCTGATAGGCACAACACGAGCATTCTTATGCACAAAGATAGATTTGTCTTTTCAGGTGTTCTTACCAACAAAGGTGTTTGCATCACCTAGGCACATAATGAGAAACAAAGCGTGTATGCATCGAAATTAGACCTAGCCTTAGTTCTTTCTTTCTTTTGTTGTTTGGCTAGTCTAAGCGAAATTCACCAAATGACCATCTTTCCCCCAATGAGTGTGGTGTACTTAACATATGGTTTGGTATTAGAAGTAACTTTTGCACTTGAAATAGTGGGAGATAGAGTCTGCTTGATTTAATCAAAGTTCTTTTAGACTCATTATCAATTTTCACATTTTTGCTCTCAACGAGTTTAGTAGAAGCATGAGAGTTAAAACCTAAACTGTTGTAGCTCACTTTAAGTTGGTCTAAAATCATGTTCAAATTTTCTTCCTTTAGTGAACCTAGAAAGAGAATCTCGCAAGTAGTCAACCTTTTTAGCAAGATTTAAACAATTATCACAAGGAGTGTCAATTTTAGCTTTACTGTTTACGGCAATTTGAACCACGAGTTAATTTCATGAGTGAACATGTCATTTGTTAATTGGGTAACTCTACAATTTGCATCTTTTAATTTCAACTCAAGAATAGAACATTTAGAGCAAACAATTTGATCATGTAAACTATCGATTAGAGCAACCAATATTTTTCACAAGTTTTTCATTTTTCAATTGTTCTAAGATAAACGTGTTCTAGTTTAATCACATGTTCCTCTTTTAGTGACTTAATTTCAAATTTGAGATCTAAGCAAGTATCACAAATATTTTCAGAATTTGAATTTCTAAGATCAAAGTTTTGATTTTAGCATGGATAGATCTTTTTCTAAGCTTTTATTTTTGAGTGAAGATTTTCTTAAAGATTTTCTCAATATGACTAAAACTTCACAAAGCTCATCGTATGAAGGTATTACCTCATCACCGTCGCTGGAGGTGCTGTCGTTGTCACTAGAATCACTAGTGTTCCCTTTTGCCATAAAGCATAGTCCATTGAGATCCTTCTCATTCGACCGTTGTTTATCGCTTCCTTCTCATCTTCGGTTGAGTCATCAATGTCGCTTAAGTCTAAGCGACCAATTGCCCTCGAAGACTTTGTTGAGCATTTTCTTTGTCAGTTGTTTATTTTTATCCTTGCTCTCTCTTGGCCAGGAAGGACTTGGAGGAGTTGCTTTGCTCCTTCTCCTCTCTGTCTTTGTTCTTGAAGCTTGATTAGTACGGATGTGCCACTTACGCCTACCGCTTGTAGCGGTGGATGGAGGCTCCTCTTCTCTCCCTTGATCTCATACGCTGCATTGACACGCTTGGAAAGAAGAGCAAGTGTATCTTCCGGTATTTGATCTAGCTGTACATCACTAAGAACACTCAAGGCGAGAAATGGAATATGATGATGAAGAACTAGTAGCATTATCACATGAAGAAGAATTTGCATTAAGAGCCAAAGAGTTATCATTGGATGTTAAAACAATATCTATTTCAAAAGTCTTGAGACTAGAATAAAGTTTATCCAATGTCATTTCACTCATCTTGTGAGCCTTCCTAAGCGATTACTTTCATTTTGCAGATTTTAAGATCAAGAGAAGATAAGAAATGTCTAGCATTTTGAGTCGGTGTATTGTACATCAACTTGACTCTAAGATTGTTTAAGATTCTATTAAAGCGAGCAAAACAATCATCTAATGATTCTCGAGTTCATTTCAAATCTAGTGTATTCCTTTTTAAATTGATCTTGCCTAGCCTCTTTGTGAGTCATGCCTTCATGATAATCTTGAAGAGATTTCCAAATTTCATGAAGCGGTGAGTAAATGATGTACTCTATCGAATTCTTTTCTAGCAAGTCCTTGAAGCAATATGTTTCTAGCTCTATTATTATTTTCAACATCTTTTTCAAACTCGATTTTATCAATATCATCATTTGAAGGAAGCTTGTATGGAATCTTTACCTTGCGCCAAATAGCGTTACCTTGAGCTTGAAGATATCGCGATCATCCGGATCCACTTGATGGGAAATCTGTACCATCGAAGATCGGCGGTTTGTTGAGTATTTCTCTGTTGCCATAACTTACCGCTTTTACTAATCAACATTAAGATGGATTAGTAGGGCACTGGCTCAAATACCACTTGTAGGGGCCGAGTAGGCAACTAGAGGGAGGTGAATAGATGCCTTAGAATAAAATTCAACTATTTCTTCGGAAAAATAAAGACCCTAAATAGCTGAAGAAAATCTAATAATGAAGAGATCAAAACCCTAGATTAATTAGCGATACAAGTCGAACAAAAAACAAAAACTATTTCTATCAAAAATCGAACAAACCTTCTAATCAATAATCAAAGCAAAAAAAAAAAAAGAATATTGCATAAACTTATTTTTTTTATTCCAAAGCCATCTTCAACAAGATGACACCAAAAAAATCTTCTAATCTTCAATGATTAGAAAACCCTAAACAAAATCTCTAATCTCACAAGATTAGAAAACCCTAAACAAACTAAAGAGAGCACAAAACTCTTCTTTGTTGTAGACACCTTTGCTTCTTGCCCTTTTCATTGGATGATTCTCTAAGCCCCTAAAACCCCTATTTAAAGGGCTCCATAGCGATTGATTCCTTCTTGTATACGGCAAACCGGTGGCTCCACCACGTTTCACGCGAGTCTCCTTCTGGACACGTGTCGATCCCACGCAATGCGCCTTTGGATCACACGGCCACAGCGAGCACAACGCGGCGCCCGGCATCGCGCCCTTCGGACACGGCATGCAGGCACACCTTTATATGCAACTCACGCACACACACATGCATGCGGCTCACGCCATGCACACATGCAACTCACGCACACTAGCATGCACACACACACAAACACCATGCACACATGCATGCACACAACACACACTACATGCACACACACTCTCATGCATATATAAAAAAAAATCGTAAACCGCAGCGTCGGCACTTTTGCCTCTGGCCTACGCGAACTCGACCTCACGTGCCTTGTTCTTTAGTCCGAACGTCTCGCATGACACCCTCGACCCTCACGACCTCGGTTCCTCACTGAACCTAGTCTCGATCCTGGCCACCGACTATGTTCGACCTCAAGCAACACCTACACGTGAACAAAAACACAAAAACAATTTCCGAGCCCAAGTCCGCGACTTGACTCACATTAATCCATACAACCACTAGATAAACAAACCACTTTCAAATCTTATCAAATAATCAAATCAATTTCAACTCCTTTCAAATACTCATCATCAAAAACAATTGGATCAAAAACAATGATCCTTCAGATCGAGGTACCACCAAGCCCTACGGCACCACGAGACCCCGATCTATGACTTTCCTACACGTGGCTAAGCCGGAGAAGCTCCTAACTAGCTTACTCCACGAGAAAAGACACTAATCCATAGAACCTCTAACCAACCCTAATCAACCCTTGGACCGGCATTACTACTACCCGATCAACCATACTAGCACCCACATTCATCAATCCAAGCCCCAAACCAACCCTAGAATCACTACAACCAAAAACCCTAAAGCTCAAGATCCCACTCCGAAACCTCAAATCTAAACCTAAGCTCTAACTCCCACCATTGATGACCCTAGCACCCAAGAATCCCACGGATCAACCCCCAAGAGAGAGACCTACCTCCAAGGAAGATGGAGGAGAAGCAATGCCGGGTGGAGGAAGGAGGATGCCGGCGCGAGGACGAGCTAGAGGACGCCGGGGAGGAGCCACGGAGGTCGCCGGCCGGTGGGGCTCGCCGGAGTGGAGCTTAGGGGGGGTGGTGGGGAGAAGCACCAAGAAGTGTGGAAGGCTAGGGGGTATGAGGAGGAGTGGTGGGGAGGCTAAGAAAACAAGTGTTTATAGCCCCACCCCGAACATACCGGACACTCCGGACATTAACCCGGAGACTCCGGGTTGGGGTCTTCGGTAACACTAACCCGGACACTCCGGACATTTGGTCCGGACACTCCGGGTTGGGGCGCTCGGTCAGCCCAAGCCGGATACTCCGGACTCTTATCCGGACATTCCGGGTTGGATCCGGACACTCCGTATGCTGATCCGGATACTCCGGATGCTCCAGAATTTTTGAAAGTTTGGGGCCTTGACAGTATCGAGCCGGTTCGAACCCCTAAACTGATCGGTAAATCAGTGAAATTAAAAACAAATTGAAAAAAATTTATGTTAGGTAAACCGATTGAAAATCGAGTGATTTTCGATGCAAATCGACGAAATTTGCTAAAAAAACCAGATGAAAAAAAAATCGATTTGCTTGTCGATTTTCAAGAGAACCGATCGATTTTTGATTTTTTTTAATTTATTTTCCAAAATGTTTGATTTCGAAACCCTTCGGTTTTTTATAATTTTCACTCGATTTTCCTGGTAAACTGATAGCGCTGGGATTTCGATTTTCAACCCTAAAATCGATTTGGTTAACCTGCATCTCATAATGTACCACTTGGTACAAGCAATCAAAAACACTTAAACTTAATTCGGTGGAATCAAACATCCTCACTCCAACCATCAAGCCATTGGCATGTCTTTCACTCCGTTTACAACATGGTTTAAAAAGAGAAATTTTACGTGCATTATCTGGTATTATATAATGGTAGTAGAAATCAGATATAACCGTTGATTTATTAAGGGTATTTTTAATACTCTGCTACCGGATGAAGTATAAATAAACTCTAGTTAATTAGACCCATTATATCGCAAAGAATGAGCGGTTCATATTCAATTTAGTGTATCGTAAAAGAACTCTTAAAAAAAGAGAGCCAAACACCAAAATATGTAGCAATGGTTTTACTAAATAAGATTATCGTAAATTCATGATCGATCCGCCATAATGGCATTGGAACTAAGGATTTCCTGCGTGCTCTCGAAGAAAATTACGATCAAGCCCAAACGAAATCATGGGACGGTGCTTCCAGCAGCTTCTTCGAGCATGAGAAGAACTAATCATGTATGCTGGCATTGACACCAACATGGCCCATGTGAGGCGAAGCAGCAAATCCGATGCCTTCTCCCTGCTGTCTGCAGGTGCCGGCACATAGCACTGAATAATATGCAGGGGATCGAAGCCCATCGATGAATGTCTAATGCGCCATCATTCTTAATTAAACGTGTTCCAAATTAAGTCTATTTATCATCCATGGTTGGTATAATACCTTCTTAGCTGTGTGGTTTTTGTTTATTTGAAGAAAGTACAGCAACACCGAACGATTGATGTGATTTTTCACTGTGCATGGTATCCTAGATTTAATCCTATTACCTGTGGGTTGTGAGCTCTATGACGATGAAAATAACTAACTGCTCACACTCTGAACTAGTAAAAGAAACAGTAACAACAGCAGCTGTCCTGCATAGAAGATCATAATTAATTAAGGGAGAGCTAAGCTAGCCCGTGCCTTCATGTGGTGCTTAATGCTCGCTCAATCGGTTGCACGGTGCACATGCATAACTGGGAATAATTCAAGGTTTATGCCATCGCTTAATAGCCAATCTGAACAAGGCAAATAATGTGGGCCACAGGGAATGCAGTTGAGTGGTGCCAGTGGAACAAATTAGCCTACCTAAACAAATACGTTCAGAACATGTAGTAGTTGGATCAAGACGATCAATGTCTTCTTTAACACATCCATTTTTGTCGCTATAATTCTACTTTTTGGATCAATTATGTTATGCATGCATGAAACAAAGTACAATTATGCATACATATGCAAGTAAGAGAACAATGTACAGTACTTCTATGTTTTCCTCCTAATACAAGTTGCATAAATATTAAAGCAAACGAAGAGAGAGTAATCATTATATACTATTCATTCATACTTTAATGCTTATACAACTGTAGAAAAGAAATGTACCGAAGCACCCCTCAACAATATATAGGCTCGATGTATTGCTTAATGCTAGTGGTTGTTAAGTAGAAGCAGTTTACTATATACTAATACCAGTATATGCAAATGGCTCTTTCTTTCTTGATGACGACGTTTCCTTCACAATATATGCAAGCTGTAAGAATGCGATATATGGCCGTACGTGAGGTGATAAAGACGTGATAAGTACGTGCGTATGGCTATGGATGGAGAGGCTTCTTGCTTAGCCTGTTCTCTCTGTCTGAAGGGAATTTGATTCTTGTTCCTTACGTGCACTTCTGCCGCACCATATATTTCTCTCCATATCAGATTATGTGGACGTGAAAAATCTTCAGATTCACATTTGGTGCTCCAGAGCTCTTTTACGGTACACTTTAATCTAGTATAGGTCGTTCGTTCTTTTCGATCTGATGATCAGATTAGCTAGTACTTATTTTTACTTCTTCTAATAGTATACTATCATAAACACCTTTGATAAATCAATGGATAGATTTAATTTCTACTACACATTATATACTATCAGTATAATGCACCGTAAAGTTTCTCCCAAATTATGTTGGATATCGAAGATTATAATTTCTGCTGTGATTAATCTCGATGAGATGATGGGATCACATCTGGGTAGTTCAGTTTGGCCTTGTTCAATTTCATCAATTAATGGGCCAGAGATCTGTGGTCGAGAGGCAACTCCGACCCCACTGTACTGTGCAGTGGTCCACTCCAAATGCAAGTGATGCAGAGCATTAATTTGTTTCACATTGGCTAGCTAGCTTACTTTTGTTTGCATCAGAAGTTAGCAACAGTGATCATGAATTCATCATTCATGATATGGAGACAACTTGATCCACTGTGGTTAATTAGCTACTTGGCCTTGGAGCCTATAATGTAAGACCTACTTCTAAAAATAATAGTTCAAGCAAGGAACCTGAAATCATGCGTCTATCTGCATCACCAGACGCTCTAAAATCTGAATTGCCAATTAATTTGCCGTAGCAAGAAGCTATATACTTTACATCGCTAGCTAATTACCACGCCTTCTTTGGATGCGTCACCGACAGAACAGAAACACCGCGACGTATTTAGAAAGCGACCAGTGACAAAATCGGAGGCCAGGAACTGTGCTGGGTTTGGAGCTAAGCTAATGATTGGCGCCGTCGCCCGCTGCTGATTAAAAAGACTCGTGCCGGTGTGATGTGCGAGGCTGCCATTGGCTTGCAACATGAGCAAGAGTGGAGGCTGACCAAACCTGTCCGGTGGCGATGCATACGTGTTTGGCAGCCAATGCACGGCCGCCCGGCCCCTCGTCGTCACGGCATAAGCCGCCCCTCGCCTCCCCCACCGACGGCGAGCTGGTTCACTGTATGTCGAAATTGCTGTTCTGTGGGTGTCCGCTATAAAATTAAGTTCGTCGTGGGAAAGCAGATATATAGTTTACTCGATGAAGTTCCATTTTATTTTTGTATTTACGTTATGATCGACACCATCTCCATGACCATCGTCCTTGTATGTCTAACTCTCCAAAGCTACCTCCAATGTCATGATCGACACCACCTCCATGACTGTCATCCTTACCGTTCGCACTACCAACTCTGTCACACGGACACAACTTTCAAGTGCCTTCACCTCAATTACGCCTCAACCAACATCAAATCCTTCGCCTTTTTTGTCACACCTTCACTCTTGGTCTCCTTCATCTCTACCCACTCGCTTCAAGTTTTGGTCTCCACCATCTTCTCCTCTTAGCCTCCACCATCTCTTCCAACATACCCCCGACCATCTCGGCTTCCACCACCTCTCTCCTAACATACCCAACATCACCATTGGGCATGCCATAGTATCCACCGGAGCTACCACCAGCTCTTACCATAGCCTCCACGGGAGCTACCACCAACTCATACTCCTTCAATCAATACCATCATCAGCACACACCCAACATCATCTTTGGGTTTGCTATAGCCTCCACTAGAATTACCACTAGCTCCTACTCTGTCCCTCATCACCATCGTCGAGCTCACCATTGCCATCCAACGTTTTCCACCACAACATCCTCCACCATTACCAACAGCAACTCCAACGAGCACCTACACTACCAACTCCAATGTCAACACTACCAAAGCCACATCCTGAGCAACCTTCTCCCATGATTCAAGGCCTCTCTACCTTGCCCTGAAACCTTCACCATTAGCATCAGCCGAAAAACACTTCCCAATCTATCATCCCTGCAGAGCACATGTAGCCTCACGACAAATTGCAATCAACCACATATCCACACTAGATTGGATCAAGTGTTCAGCCACAAAATCCAAACCCAAGCAACACCATATTAACTTCCTTCTTCTCCTAACTTACCCCCTTCTCTCCTTGCAGTAGATAGCAGCAACTCCAAACTCCTTCTCTCTTTCCAACCATCCAATAGCAGCAAACATCACCTTCTCTTCCAGTCTATCCTTTCAGCGGAACTTCCTCTTACCATCCACCTTTACCATCAACGCTCACTTACCTCTTCCTTCACCACCTAAACATGTATAAAGACTAATGCCTTCTTAACCATCACAACATCAATAGGAAACCACACCAAACACAAAAAAAATCTTCGACATTCTCTTCTCTCATCAGTAGCATCACTTTTTCTCTCTCGCCATGCACACCACCTCCTCCATTGCCTCTCCAGCACAACACTTAAGCAACCACCTCCTTCCAGTCTTCCTTTCTTGAGCCATTCCCAAATAGCAGGATACCAACACAACATTGGCTTCCTTCCTCCCCTCCTTGTCCTCCGATCCATACCAATCTACACGAAACCAGCACAATAGAGGTAACAAGCTATTTGTCGACCAGATCCAATTTTTTTCAATAGCAACCTCTCTCCTTAGGTCAGGTCAAACTCTCTAGGCACAAATCACAGCAACACCACATAATTTTTTCTTATCTGTCTGCCTGCATGCAGTAACATGTCATGCACGCACATCCTTCCTTCGATATTCTCAAGCCACACCAAATCTCACAACTCTAGCACCGACACCAAACTCAATGTCACACCAAAAAATCCTCTTCAATCTCGATCAACACACCCTGATCACCATCTATGTTCGCCAAACTATGCCACACGTCTTTCTACATGCACCAGGCGCACATGCGTCTTATGGCGGCGCGACGGGGGCGAGGGAGCAGGTGGCGGCGCAGCATCGGCGGCGAGAGGCGGGCCAGCGGCGGGTCAGTGAGCCAAAGGAGGCTGGAGGGAGGTGGGGCGGCGCGGAAATGGGGTCGGCGGCGCGGCTCGGGTGACCGGAGCCAAGGACAAGGGCGACGGCAGCGCTGCCGGGGAAGAGAGAGGAAAGCGGAGAGGGAGAGGAGAGAGTGCGGGGGTGCAGGGACACCGGGGCGGGGGGGGGGTGGGCGTCTGTTGGCGGAACGGACGCGAGATTTGCGCAGCTGGTGGCGAGAAATGCGACGGTGGTTGCGCGCGGGAAGGGCGTGGCGCAGGCGGCGGCGTGCACCGACGCGGGGAGGAGAGATTCCGAGCATTACACCAAGTGACCAGATGACTGAGTAAGCAGTGGACCTAGGCCATGAAGGGCTGAAGGAAGTATGGAAGAACTGAGTTAGTATCTCTTAAAAATAGGGCCCACATGTCATAGCATACCCATTGGGTACCTATAGGTATAAATTGGCACACATACCCCATCATATGACTATATCAGGTATCCAAACTCGAAAACATGTGGATCTGAAGTACTACACGCGCCTACCCTTATCAGGTCGAGTACCCGTGGATATCCGAACCCATGAGTAAAACCGCCATCCATCAGGCCGTAGGCGGATGGCTGTGCTCCTGCTTCAACCAACATGGGATCACACCAGTCAATTGGCTAAGAATGAAAGAGCTCATGTTGTAATAGAAAGAGTAGCGAGTCATCATGCATGGAGTCTTGCTCAGCTGTCTGCCTGTCTCATGTGCAGGCAAGAGCGAGCAAGGTATTTTAGAAAGTTGGCGACTTGTCCGTTGGCTGGGCAGGCGAGATCTCCATTGGAACATTTTCCGCCGTCGTCTGAGAGTTCTCCGTTGCTTGCTGAGTGTGAGGGTTCGCAAACTGGGCAGCCTGGTGCATGCAGGAGGAGCCTGCACGGCTTTCCAGACCAGATACGTGCCTTGGCGCAAACGGCCTTCTCGGGTGGGCATTGCCTGCAAGTTTTCTTGGCTCATGCCAATTTCTTTGTAATAAAACTAACTCTCTGTGACATTGAAATTTTCTAGTGGCACATTTTGGCAGAGACTTGTTGAATTCCACCATACATCTATCTCCACCTGCTGATCAGTGTTTAAAAAACTCTTTTTACTTGTGACATTGAAATTTTCTAGTGGCACATTTTGGCAGAGACTAGTTGAATTCCACCATACATCTATCTCCACCTGCTGATCAGTGTTTAAAAAACTCTTTTTACTTGTGACATTGAAATTTTCTAGTGGCACATTTTGGCAGAGACTAGTTGAATTCCACCATACATCTATCTCCACCTGCTGATCAGTGTTTAAAAAACTCTTTTTACTTGCGGCTACAGTGCCCGCAAAATATAGATTAAATTTTATGAACAAAACTAATTTAATAATCTATGGCTCTACCAAGATAGACCACCAAGCCACAACGAACGCATCATCCCTACCGATCTTCCTCTCATCCATGCATGTTCTCTTCACAACCAAAACCAAACACACAGCAAGAATATCAAAAATGTTTCGAAAACGTTTCCGTGAGAACTACATAAACATATTATCTAAAATACCCTTAATCAGTAGGTAGACAAAAGAACAAAATGAAGCCAATAAGCCATTCCACCTAGACAATCACCAGCTCTCCTAATCATCAGTTCTCTCTCTAACCAACTGCTCTGCTCCTCTCCAAGTCTCAACAGAGAACAAAATCCTCACCCCCTTCTAGATTCTCTCTCCTAATAAAGAAAAAAAATAAAAACTAAACAAGAAAGTAAGGGATGAGAGAGTCACCCTATTTGCTTTAGAGAAGTGCTTATATGCTTTTCTTTTTTAAAGTTACACAAATATTAAATCATGAATGAAAAGTAAATGATGATTACTTACCCCTTCACTTGCTTTAAGATTCGTGCAACTTGTATCGAGAGAAAAAGCTGTTTCATCTTCTCACCCACCTCTCCAGGAAAAATTCTACAGTGCTAGATGCTTATAGTATCTCTATTATAATAAAAATATATAGTATATACTAGAAAAGATAGAAAAATATTTAATTACTTTAACTCGATATTTATCAATTACGATATATCTAATTTTTGAAAAAGATACTATCAGATCATATAATTTTTTTCTACTCTCTCTTTAGAGAGTACTAGTTATATGCCCGTGCGTTGCTACGAAAAACAAAATTGATAACGAAAAATAAAGATTAAAAAATATAAAAAAAAACTATTTCATAAGATCAAACATCTATCTTTAACGCTTCGTTTAACGTAAAAGTGCTAATTAAAGCGGACGCTTGTTTGCGTAGGGCAATTAAGCAGGGCAATTAAGTAGGGTAATTAAACAGGACAATTAATGTGACGTGGGAAGAAACTCTCACTTTATATAGTAGAGATATCTATTTTTTTTTAAAAAAAAAAACACTACGAGACCATATAATTTTTTTCGCACCCTCTTTCCCTGCCAAGCGTCCATCAGCTCATCACGCCCAAATCTCTCCCCACCAAAAACAAAAGGTCGCAAATACATAAGAGGAGTAATAAAAAAAAAATACAAAAGAGGTGAGGAGAAATCATCTCTCCCAGATCCTTAAAAAATCCAATCTTTATTCCAGAAAGATCCCCCTTTTCTTCATTTATACAGATATATACACACAGCTATATATAGCATTTTGGTCTCGTAGTTCGGTTCTTGGACGGCTTCCGTTGTGGTTGTTATTTTGAGGACGTCCAATTCGCCTGGGACTGAAGGGGGGCCATGGCGGAGGAGGAGAGGCGGCGGCGGTTCTCGAGTCTGCGCAGCGTCCGGTGGCGAGTCGATCTCGGTATCCTGCCGGCGTCGCCGGAGGCTTCCGTCGAGGAGCTCCGCCGCGCCGCCGCCGATTCGCGGAGGAGGTGAGGCGGCTTGCCTTTTCTTGGTGCCTTCGTGCTGTGTCATGTGTGGTGTGTTTTTGTCGGTTACGATGAATCGGTTCTGGTTTCCTTTCTTAGTTGATGTTGCTATGCTTTTATTTTTTTCCTTCTTTTGGTTTGATTCCCGTGTGGTTAGGTGCTGTTTTCGCTTTGATGGTTATGATGAACAAAGATTAGTCTTTTTTCAAGAAAAATAATGCAACCACTAGAACTGATGCCTGTAATTTCACTAATTTTGTTACGGCTTCATGAAATAGCTTGTAGATTCCTAGATTTTAGTTTGTGGTGGTGGTGTTGTTGTCATGCGCATGGCGATATGTCATGTGTGTTTCATGATATGGTAATTTTGATGAGAGAAATTGCTGCTGAACTTGTCATCTACAAATGATTGGAGCAATGGTTTTTGCTTCTTATTGTATGTGTTATTTCTACCTAAGAAATTTCATGTTCAGTTAGTTTTTTTCTTTGCTGTAGGTATGTTAGTTTGAGGCGCCGTCTTCTTCCGAAGGAGGAGGGCAGATCATCCAACCTTGCTGTGGATAACCCGCTCTCTCAGAACCCAGGTATATGATCTTAAACATGAACTTATGGTGATGAAATGCTAAACATAAAATTGCGATGATGATATGTTAGATTATGGATGCCCTTGTTTCCTACCTTCTCATTTGTTGGTGTGAAACTCTTCAAACACTTGCATGAATTATGATCATAAATTTTTATTGCAAGATAAAGAGGGAACTTCCATATGTTGTTGTGCACTTATCATCATAGATTTTTATTGCAAAATAGTTTCCTGACACAGCCGTTGCTACTTTATCAGGCGATGAAACGTGCTTGTCTAGTGGTATTGAGCATAATAAGCTAGAAATCTATATTTTCTTCATTTTGTTATTATTGATTATTAGGACTTAGGGTCTCCTTTCTACTGGTATAATTATGCTAGAAAGAAGGATGGCTTATCTGTCGAACTGTGAATAGAATGCTCATACAAAACTGTATTTGTTTTTATGAAGGCAACTTTAAAATGATGATATGCAAGAAGCTCCATGCTTCCATGTGTTGCTTGAATGCTTTGTGCCACAGCTCTGATTTGAAAATCTTCATTGTGATAATTTTATTTAACTTCCTTCTGCAGATAGTAGTTGGGGCCAGTTTTTCAGAGGCGCGGAGTTGGAGAAGACTGTAGACCAAGATTTGTCTCGATTATATCCAGAACATGGCAGTTACTTTCAAATGCCTTCTTGCCAGGCCATGCTTCGCAGAATACTGTTGATGTGGTGTCTTCAGCACCCAGAGTATGGATACTGCCAAGGTAAGCAGCTTCTTCATTCTTAATTTGTTGCAAGGGATCTAGCTGGACTTGCCCATTTCGCTGAGAACTTTCATGCAGCTGAAATCTTCTAGAGTTGTTTGGCTTTGAATGTTATTAAATTGGTTACATTTACCATTTGATAAACAAGAACATCATATTTTTAGATGCCATTATTAAGGCATATTAATAGGCTCTGAGATCACTAGACTCTTAAAAGCTATGCCGGGCAGCACCAATGTGTCTTGGCATTAAAATTTTGACTAATTAGCACAACCGCTTGACTAGCAGCATCTTTTTGCATTTTTGTTTTTTTACTGAATACGGCATGTCATATATGTTGTTCTGCCATAGGAATGCATGAGCTACTGGCTCCTCTAGTATATGTTCTTCAAGTCGACATTGATAAACTATCTCAAGTACGAAAATTCCATGAAGACTGCTTTAATGATGGTTTTGATGGAGCGCCTTTCCCAGATACCGATATGGTTTTCAGTTACAAACCTAGAAAGGACCCAAAGTGGAATTCAGGAGCTGACAATGAGAATGATTCTGAAAGTGCTTCCAAAATTAACACTTCTGATGATCTTGACCCTGATACAAAAGAAATAATTTTACTTAGTGACGCATATGGAGCTGAAGGTGAACTAGGAATTGTAATGTCTGAAAGGTTCATGGAACATGATTCCTATTCTATGTTTGATGGTTTGATGGACGGAGGTAGTGGAGTGGTTCGTATGGCAGAGTTTTTCTCTCCATCCAATGTAGGTTCTATCTCAAGTCTACCACCAGCTATTGAAGCCTCATCAGCTTTATACCATGTGCTTTCCATTGTTGAGTCATCTCTTCATGACCATTTTATTGAGCTGAAAGTGGAACCACAGTGGTTCGCACTTCGTTGGCTACGGGTCTTGTTTGGACGAGAATTCTGCCTCAATGATCTTTTAGTAGTATGGGACAAAGTCTTTTCTTGTTCCAATGATATGCTGCTAAGTAGTGATGAGGAATACAGTTTTCGGATCTTGTGTTCAGCTAGAGGGGCATTCATTGCAGCCATGGCTGTTTCTATGATTCTTTATGTTAGATCGTCTTTGTTGGCTACTGAAATTGATGTCTCTTGTCTCAAGAGATTATTGAATTATCCGACGAATGTTGATGTGCAGAAGCTCATTGAAAAAGCCAAATCTCTACAGTCTATTGCCATTGATGCGAACACTTCATCCTCATCTTTCCTATTAAAGAGGGATAGCTGTGAGTATGAAAGAGCTCGCAGCAATCTTGCTACTTCAACTCCTCCGAGAACTCCATTGCATCCTTTATCCGAGAGCTATTGGGAAGACAAGTGGAGAAATTTGCACAAGGATGGAACAACTCCCAGGGAGATTGAAAAGGGCCATTCTTTGAGCAGAACAATAAAGAAATCTTTGAGCCAGAGGCTTGGTTTGTCTAGGACAGAGTCGGATCCTTCTCCAGTGAAGATAGTCTGCGTGAAAAGTGATGCTCGAAATTCAGTAAGACGATGCCTTCTGAATACTTTATCAGATGATGTGGAGAGGTCTAATGAAGTTGCTGGTAAAATTCAGCAAGATGAATTCCCTATTGTCTCAATTCACAAGGAGCCTCTAGTGAGTTCTGCGAAGCCTTTGCAGTTAAAAGCCACTGGTGAAAATTTAATTGTAAGCCCATCAAATCTGGCAGAAGTCAGCCCACAAAAAAGTAAACCGGTTGAGCCAGCTGATGAGAATGTAACACAAAGGACACAATGCGCAGCAGCAACTTGTTCCAGCGGGGAGAACTCTCCAGTATTCTATGCAGCGAGTTCTGGTAATGAACTTGAGAACAGCCAAGACAACGACTCTGAGAAGAGTACTGTCACTTCAAATTCGTGTGCTGGCGACAATGACAGGGATGAAATCCTGCAAGATGAGTCATCCAGCTGTAATTGTGATGGCAAAACTGCTCAAGGTTCAGAAGCAGCATATTCTGATAAAAATCCAGATCCAGATGGATCCTCTGATAGAACTGCAGTTTCTAATGAAAGGAAGCCATTTATTAGTAAACTGCAGTGGCTGTTGAAGCTGGGCAGACCTTCAGGTGAAGGCAACATAGAGAAGGGTAGTGGTACGGCATCAGATAGTCAAGATAGTGCTGTTCCTTCCAGCTCTTCACCTTCTGATGGGAATTCAAATAACTCACGTGGTAGCACAAAGTTGGCTTCTGGTGATAAGGTCATGGGCACATATAAGACTCTTGGACAAAGCATGCTTGAGAATATCCAGGTATTATGTGCAACATCATTTGTTGGTCGGTGGTATTAATATTTAATATTTTTCTTAATTTCTTTGTCATGTGTTGCTTACTGGTAGCCTCTATATGCCGATAAGGTGTTTGAATAGTTTTCTTTGTTTAAAGATAGGCTGTTAGTGTGTAGATAATATTAGTATTAGAGTAGCATTGCTTGTGTTCCGAAGTACTCTATCAAGTCTGTTGCAGTCCACCATGTGCCAAAAAAGAACACGAAAAAAAAGGTGTAAATAAGTACATTCGGTATCTTTAGCTGCCAAGTTGTATTATGTAACTTAGATAATTCACATTCGCTATGCTGTCTATGCATGAGAATAACAGTACTTACATGTAATGTTTAGGTGATTGAGTCAGTGTTTCAGCAAGATCGTGGTCAGCCTGGCCCCATGGAGAACTTCTCAAACAACATTCTCGGAGGTAAAGGACAGGTCACTGCAATGTCTGCTCTGACGGAGCTTCGCAAGATCAGCAATCTGCTTAGTGAGATGTAACCATGTAAGGTGTATGCAAATCGCCCATTCTTTCTCAGATCTCTAGCTCAGTTATTGCCTGGTTGTAACAAGTCAGGTGCATAGGCCATTTTGTTTAGCAGTGCTTCCTCATTGCTTCATATGTACATATAGAATCCATTCGATTCCATTGATTCCCGCATGTAAGCACTGTACCTAAGGATCACCTATCAATCTAGTTGGGGGAATAGCTCTCTTCGGCATTAGGAAGCTATTTTTTTATGGAAGAATTTTGTAAGCTTAACTGTTTAATGAGGAATAAATGGAATAAGTTCCAAAATTTTCAGCCCGGTGCATTCCTTTCTTGTTGATGTATGTGCTAAACTGCACTTCGATCGGTCATCATGTTGTTGCAGTAATGCAGGTAGTCAGGTAGTATGATGCAACTTGACAATTTGTGCAAATGTTGTCTATGTCCATGTGCATATCTTATTCAGAAATATCCTCTTTGGCGACGAAAGAAGCATCAGTTCAGTGCTGTCCATCCAGTGCAACGTCCAGATGCATTGTTTTTTTGCCATTGTGTATTTCTGAATAGAACGGCTCCCTCTTACAGTTAACCGAAGCTGATGGACTGAACATAATGCAATGTAATTTGTGTCTCTTCTTCTTCTTTTCAGTTCCAAATGTTTCTTCTTGTAATCAAATTGCGCGATTATAAGATTTTTAAACTCAGTTTTGTTAGCTGGGTTCATGCTGTATCTAGCACCATCCAGGGATGTATTAAGTTTCTTTCACGCATGTTTTCCATACACCATATCAGGCGAAGAAAATGACGGCTTGAAGCAGTACCACTTAACAGGGTGGTGGCTGTTTCGTGTACTCCTTTTCAGCCGCTATTCAATCATTTCTTTGATTTGTCTGAACGACACAATGACTGGCACAGCAAAATTTCAGCTCACACGTGAAAGCATGGAACCTACAGCTCGGCAACTCTGACACTGGCGACCTTTTGCTCACCGTAGTGTATGACACATATCTACTGTAAAATACAACTGAAATACAACTTCTGAGCTAAAACCATTCATTTCAATGTCACATATCACATCGGTTCTCTCCTGCTATTACTCCCTTGGGTCTAGGGATGGCAATCGGGCGGGTACGGGCGGGTAGACCTCCCGCAGACCCGAACCCGAAATCTCTCACGGGTACATACCCACGCCCATACCCGAACCCGATGGGTACCCGAACCCGAACGGGTACCCGAACCCGAAATTAAATTCACCTCGCAATCAAATTTTCAACCATCAATTGTCAATCAATTCATTTGTAATTTCTATGTTTAAAGGAAAAATATATGGTGTATATAATCATGAAAGTTACCGCATCTTACATCTCGAACGATGCTTGAAAATCTTGAATTAACTTTCCATTATTTTTAATTTATATTAATTAATTCGGGTACCCATGGGTACCCACGGGTGCAGAACCGAACCCGAACCCGAACCCGAACCCGAAATTTGAAACCCGCTGGTAATTTTGCCATCCCTACTTCGGTCACTGTGATACCCCAATTTTCGCACTTTTTAAAGTTTTCAAAATAAAAAAAACCATTTATATTTCCCTCAAATTAATTAAAACTTACTTAGAACTTTTTTTATAAAATAAAAAGATTTAATTTGACTAATCTAATCATCAATTAAAAGAAAGCCATTTTCAGTTGCATTCCCTCGCCTTTCATGAGACCCGCTGCTTCACCATGAGCTCTGTGGCACCACCGCCTTTGGCCTCGCCGCCGGCCAAACCATTCGCATCATCATCTCCAGCGTCATCAGTGGCGTATCCAGAAAATTGAAATGAGGGGGGCTAAAACTGAGACCTCCAAAACTAATATATATAATATATTAATATATATATGATATAAATTTTCCAGAACATAGAACAGTCGCATATAATGTAAGCATGTAACAATACAAAAGAAAAAATATACCAATCATTACTTCTGAAGAGTTGATAGTTGATATTTACAGGTTTTCATGTTCTGATAACGCTGCAAAATATATATAGCAAAACCAAAAATTCACCTATCAATAGATAGAGTACTTGTATACAGATTGGACGTGCTCTTCGTCTCCTCCTCCTTTGCTCATGTGGCGGGCGTAGTCAGGGTCCCGAGGGGACATGACAAGCGGATGCCGACCGGTCGGACTGCAAGATTGGCCGCCCCTGTTGAATTCCACCATGTCGCTGTCAGAGCTCACGGCAGTATCAGCAGCAGCAGCGTGGTCCATTGGTCCAGGAAGAAATTACACGGTGATATCCATACAAGTAGCTAGGAGCTGAGCTGAGCTGACCGGACCATCCAACCGCCAGGTCAGTAGCCTCACTGGCTGGCTCACCGGTGACTCAGCAACCTTATCCGCTCACTCCTGTCGCTTGAGTCGAGTCGACTCCAACAGTGGAGTGAACTTGGAAGTTGCTTACTTCATTTCCAGAGCAGACCACAGGCATGAATTTGGATATAGTTGACCTTGTTAAAAATGCTTGGGTTGGAAGGTCTCCCGAATGAGGTGTTTAGCAGGAACGTTCCTGCCTGCGACCAGAAAGAAGAAGCTCCCAAAAACTATCCCGAATGAGGCCTTAGACCATCTCCAACCATATTCCCTTCATTTCATTCCCTTCCCTGTTCCCATTCCCTTTATTTTCCCTCATCTCCAACAGATTCCCTTTGTAATTCAGATAGAAAGGAGAGAATCACTTACGGAGGGAATGGAGAGAGAATCCCAGATCAAGGGAATCTTGAAGGAACCGTTAGGCTGAAGGGAATGGGAATCCCTTCACGAAGGAAAAATGAGAGGGGAAGGGACATGGTTGGAGATGGTCTAAGGCCCTATTTGAGAGGCTTAAAGTTAGCTCTAACTTCCAAAAATTAGTAAGCTCTCTCAAATGGATTAGTTTTTAAGTAACTTTTGGTATAGTGCGATCCGCATCCTGAGGCTGAGGCAGTCGCGCGTGTGAGCCTCGACCGCCAGGATCGGCCGGCTCGTCTCCGCGTCCGCCGTAGCCACGCGCTTATGAGTGAGATACGAACGCATCAAGAGCACATCGATCGTTGTCGTTTTGTAGAAGCGGTAGTGGTATTGCTGCTGGTCAGCAAACGGTACAAATGATCATCACCACTGAGGACTGAGATGCTTCTCGTAGTGGTAGTGGTAGTGGTAGTGGTAGTTGTAGTGGTAGTGGTAGTGGTA
The DNA here is from genome assembly GCA_036346355.1 of Rhipidocladum racemiflorum. Taxonomy (NCBI): domain Eukaryota; kingdom Viridiplantae; phylum Streptophyta; class Magnoliopsida; order Poales; family Poaceae; genus Rhipidocladum; species Rhipidocladum racemiflorum. Next base: position 78,631,302 of record CM070583.1, on the reverse strand, counting down.
GTAATAGTAATAGTAGGGAAAGAATCTCGGGCCTCCTAACGCGTGCCGTACATTTGGCCAAGGTCTCAGCCGATCCTCGACCATTGTTTTGTCGTGGTGGCCTTGCGTTGGCTCCTATCCGGTCGCTCTAGCCACTGGGCCCTTCGTTCCTTGGCCCGATGGTGTTGCCAACGGTTCTTGGCATGCCGTTAGTTTCCGTTCCTGCCGCCCCTTGCCTGGTTGCGTCCTCGTGGGAGCGCACGTGCTTTGTCACCTCGTTACCAATTAAGAGCATTCGAAACAAACTGAGGGCCTATTTGGGGGGGGGGCTGTGGCTGGGCTGAAAAGTTGCTTTTGACTTGCTGAGCTAAAAAGCTGATGTGGCTGGTGGCTGTGGCTTGTCTTAAGAAGTTGTTTGGTAAAGTAGCTGTGACTTTTATTGGGTTCTCTCTCCAACACTCCCCAAATCGAATCCTCCCCAAATCGGAGGCGTTGAAGGGCCGAGCAGAGGCGAAGGCGGCGGCGAAGGGCCGAGCTTAGTCGGGCGGAGTCGGCGAGGACGAAGCTCTCCGGGCGAAGATGGCGAGGTCAATGAGGCGACGAGGACGGCGCTCGATCGGGCGGAGGCGTCGAGGACGGAGCTCGGTCGGGTAGAGGTGGCAAGGTCGGGACCGAGAAGGGCCGACGGGGGCGGAGGGAGGCGACCGAGCAGAGACCAGCGAGGAGGAAGGCGACCGAGCGGAGATCGGGAGGTGAAGCGGAGGTGACCGAGCGAGGTGGAGACTAGCAGGGAGGGAGGAGGCCGAGCAAGGTGGGAGGCGACCTTGCGAGGCGGCGACCGGTTGGGAGGGAGGCAGAGCAAAGGTGATCGAGCTAGGCAGACACCGGTGGGGAGGGAGGCGGCCATGCGATGCGGTAATCGGTGGGGAGGGAGGCGGCCGTGCGAGGCGGTAACTGACAGGGAGGGAGGCGGGGATGTCGACGACTGGGTAGGGAGGGAGGCCGAGCGAAGCGAGACGGGAGGTTGAGCAAGCCATAGCCAAAGCCATAGCCACAGCTAAAAAAGCACCTCCCCAGCTGCTGCTGCTTTTTAGAGGGCTTTTACTGCTTTGCAGCCAAGTTGTTTGGAGGACTTTTGGTCCAAATCCAAGCTGAAACACACACACACACCCTAGGGCCTGAAGCTGCAAGGCTTTGCCCGTGACATGTAGCAACTTCAGGCTAAGACAAACATGGCATGGCCCTACATTTAAACTCTGCATTACTCTCCCTAGAGCTGCTTGCATGCTACTACTTACCTAGGAGGCATTCCGATGTAACCAACCAGTTAGGTTTTATTTAGCATAACTCTAGCTTTGAATTTTGCAGCTCTAGACACAGTTCTCAGTTGGATCCACTTCATTAAGAATATGAAGCTATCAGAGAAAGTATTTGGCTATAAGGTTGGCTTCGGATATAGGAACGAGAGAATTGTGTGCAAAAAGACTAGACTACTCTCACTCATAATATTTTCTTCCATTTTTTTTTCTATGTAATAAGACTAGAAGCATGTAAGTACACGCAAACTGTGTGATGTATTGCTGTGTTACGAAGCAATCTTTTCTTGCCGCAATTGACCAGTGCTACGAATTCTGCACACAAATTTAGCTTGGAGTTCAGATCAATCCAGCAGAGCATTCAAATTACAAAAACACAATACACATCTGATGGGCTAACGAAAGGCTATAGCAATTTGTTTTCCAATGTACTGAACCAAAGATGTTTTGGGAACAGCATCGTGAGACTGGTTAGCTAGAGAAACAACGATGTTTTTGGTACAGCATCGTGAGACTCAGGGGTGGAGCTAGCCTAGGCCCAAGCCCCGGGCTGGGCCAGCTGATCTTGGATTAAATATCTGTTTTTAATGATTTTTCAATAGTTTTTTTGTAGAATTTTAGTAGACTTTCGATACCAGGCCCCGGGCTACAACCTACTCTGCCTGGGCCTGGATCCGCCCCTGGTGAGATTGGCTTAGCTAGTGAACTGCAGTACGGACAGTCAAGAGAGAGTGCCCTTCTAAGCAAAAGGGAGCAAATGCCGGCCAGCACTATCCTTGGCTATTGTTGCTACTCTCTGTCAGAACAAAAGCCTGTGGCACAGTGAGGATCTGGGAATTTCATGAACAATCCTTTTCACTTGCAGGCTAAATACATCTTACTTGTTGCTCTTAATGAGGTTGAAATCAACATGGAAAGATCATGGAAGAACATGGTAATTACAGCTTCAGATTCAGGGCCTATCGACGCTGAAAAGGTTAAAACGGTCGGTGGGAAATGCCAGATTATCACCGTATCTGATGACCTGCGTATGAGATGCGAGTACGGCATGGAACAGTCGGTGTCTGGATGATGTATCGACACGACAGTACGAGTAACAGAGCAACTTCTCAATGGCAGTTTTAGTTCTTCAGATTGCAAACAAGGGATTTCAGATTCAGCACATATGAGACTGACAAATCTATAAGATTTTTCCAGGATTCTCAAACTCTAACATAGTAATATGTCAAAGTTCTAAATGAAAAGTATGATCCAAAAGTTCAGTGCAAAGCCTACTAGCGTTTGCTCAATCTTCTTTGGAATAATTGATACCCTCGTTTACTTATCATTGATCATTTGTTCTATGATGTCTCACTGACATACGAATCATAGGGCCACATGTCAGTGCAAATGATCAATTGCACCAACTTCTTTGGAGAGTAATCACCAGCACAGGTTAATTAGCTCAATCTACAAAATAGCAAAAACACTATCCACATCGCAAAGGAAAAGAGGGCACCTGAAGTACAAGAGAGCGCTCTAAACAAGCTGGGCTTTGCCTATTGGCGTCTGGTGTGCAACAAACATAATAGTACCGGTACGTAAGCAAATGTGAACAGCGAAAGAAACTAATATCAAATTATCAATTGTCATGTTAACCATCTGGAGTACAAGGCATGTTTTTGGTTGAAGCTACCTCCCTCTTCAAGTTTTCCCAAACTTCAGGACCCATGGGATGCTTTTTCACAAAATATTTTATGAAATGTTTCTCTGAGCAAGCTAGGACAGTGCTTAGAGCTAGTTGAGGACTAGACGCCCCCCTTTCTAGCAGCCAATTGTACATTAGAATCCTACCTTTTGTTCTCTCCACAGTAAATGACAGGTATGCAGGGAAGGCAACTAGAGCGCTCAGAGGATATCCTGTCTCATTTACAAGGAAGAATATCTTAGACTCAAGGACATGGATCTTCTGATTCAAGACCTGTGGAGATATCTTGATCATGTTCACTACATCTTTTGGGTCGAGTCCGGTCTTCACCAAGAAGTTGTACCGATCTTGTAGCTCATCACCTTTACCACGGAAAGTTTTGAGTGCCTTCTTCATATCTTCAGATCCTTCAACAAATCCTATGCTTTTTAGGAATTTTACCTTCTCCTTGAATGATGTTTCATGGATGTCAAATTTTGGTAGTCGGTCGAGCTTTGATCCTAATGTGTAATCCATCAACCGATGTGGCTCCTCCATTATCATCTTGCACAGGCGCCTCTTCCCAACACTGAGATGTGTAAGAATGCTGTTTGGCTTCTTCACTCGGGCAGAACCGAGAACTAGTCCATTAGAAAGCACAAACTTATTAATATCCTTATCGCTTATGCCAATCTCAGCTAAGAACAGTATGCCCCTCCGTAGGTTCCTTGCAAAAGTCTCGACTGGGACATTTGGGAAGTCCAGAAAAAGATCAGATAACTCCTTTTTTCCAGACCCCGCTTTTATCATGACAAGAACTACTGTGAGTAGCATCTTTCCTGAACCATCCAACAAGAAATCTGGATTTTGCCTGAGTAATTTACCAATAACTTCCTTAGTGAATCCCAACTCACTGAAGAACTGAGGAACTTCAACCATCCTTCTCCAATTATAAAACTTCCTTGCAGATAAGAATTGACTAATCCAGTCTCGCTGGATCCCGATGTCATCTAACCACTGCAGGATCTTCAATTCCACATTAGGGTCACGAACCAATACCACAGGAGTAGAGATCACAAGTTTGATCACACTGGTCTTACTGAACCCTAGATCCTCAAGGCCCTTCAGCTTAGATGCAAGCACACCCTGGCCAAAACTAAAAACCTCCGTAGCATCGCTGTATATCCTCCCTATCTTGGTGCGCGCAATGCCATAATTGCAAAGAACCCTGTAGTTCTCTAGCAACATCTCATCATCAGCAAGAAACATGAGATCCCGAGGCAACAAGGAATGATACTCATTTGGTCTGAGGCCAATGCTCTCAAAGAACGGCTCGAACTCGTTAATAGGGTGGAAGTTGAACAGCCGCGCCAATGCCTTGCTGACCCTCTGATCCCTCATTTCCTTCTTCTTCGCCTTCGACTTGAACGTCAACTCATCTCCCCCCTCTGCAGGCTCCTTCACAGCATCCTTCACCTTCTCCAGCAGCTTGCTCAGGAAGACCGGCGAGCGCTTGCTCATATTCTCAGCATCGTTGAAGCACATCCCACGCGTGACATAAAGGTAGTCCATGAAAGCTCTCTGCGCACAGCGAACGTCCCGTCTCTTCTCCATCTGCTTCAGCCTCTGATCCATCTCATCTTCGTCCACCTCCTCACCCAAGGGCTTCGCATCAATATGTGCGGGAGCAGCCGAATAAGGCCTCAGTTGAGTCCCAGGACCAATTGGAGCGACCCAGCTGGGCGCGGATGATGATCCGTGGACATGCCAAGAACTGACAGCGCACCAACGTCGGACTCCGGACGGCTCCCTGCGCTCCCCAACAAGCCCAATCCGAGGAGCCCACCGGAGGCGACCGGCCCTCAATGCGGTGCAGAGGTGCCTATTCATGGGGAAACCGAGCGGACAACGCAGGCAAGGGAGCAAGAAGCAGCGGCAGCAAATGCGCCAGCTTTAGGACCAAATAGCTGGCATGCTACTCCACGGCGGCGGCCACTGACGGCTGCATCCTTGGTCATCCCCTGATTATCCTCAGTGCCCAATCTGCGCGTAGAAGCGACGAACAAGCAAACACACAAGATCGTTATCCCCCGTGAGAGCAAGAGATTTCATTTCATACCAGCAGAGGCGCTACGAGCATCGGATGCAACAGAAGGAGCAGAGTCCGAGCGGCGGCGGCGGCGCACAATGGTCGGACGGGATGGCGTTGTGCCGAGCCAGGTAGCCGAGCGCCACGAATGGCGGGGGGCAGCGCCGGGAAAGCGCGGGACCCGCGTAAACGGGAGGCCGGGCGCGAAGCGGAAGGAACTGGCGGCGCAACGGCGGCGGCGTCGAGGCGCGCGCGGCGGCTGGGGAAGCTGGGGGGACCTGGGGTTTGGGTTCGCTTGTGCGCCTCGACCACAAAGGAGCCGTCACCCTTGGATTGGATCAAAGCCCAAGCAATGGCGACGATGGCTCCGTGTACTTCCGTTTCTTTGGGCTGGGCCTAGAGGCCCAAGGGCCGCGCATGGGCCGCCATGTTGACGTATCATCCTGTCTATGCATCACATATTCACGTAACTCCAGATTGACGCAACACATTCATGCAGTGCTTCATGATATTTTTTTCGATTACAAAGAAGACACATGTACACACATTCATGCAGTACTCCATGATATGGATGGAATCCTAAACTAATATGAAAGGACTGTATCTATTAGTGGGCGAACTCGAATTGATCTCCTGGATTTTTCTACTATATATTGAGCATTGTCTTGTACAAAAAAATCAATCTAATAAAGAGAGTTTTTCCTCTTTATATTACGGGTGCTTCTACTTATGCATCTACTTTTGCCCGTGTGTTCCCCTGGGCATGCCGTTGATTGATGTGGGAGAATGATTACATTTCACAACACGTTATCAGTATGATCGTTCTACGTGTGGCCTGTTGCTGATCCTCTATCTGTGTCAATCTACACGGCATCGAGCTCACCCTGCGTCACGCGATATACGCTACCGCAAGCTCTACCTAAGTTACTCGAAATTGAACAGTAGATCACATCCTGCAGATGTTGCTTTTACAGATTAAAATGTTGCAAATTTGAGAATACTGTTCATATATAAAAAAAATTTCGGCCCAAAGGCTGAAGCCATCGATCACGTCGCCGCCATCGCTGTTCGGCCTGAAGCCGATGTCACCGCCGCAGCCGTCTAGCCTGAAGTCGCCGCCCCCCGCACCTGTGGAACGCCGCCTAGGCTTGGCAGCAAGCACGGCCTTCCGCGCGGGGCCTGAAGCCACCGCCGCAGCTCGGCCACCCGTCACGCGACTCACGACCGTCGCTGCACACTTCCGTGCTAGCGGCGCGCCTTGCCTCTTCGGTCTCCAGTCCGACGGTGCCCAAGCGCCTCGGCTTCTGTGCTCTTCCCGTGATAGCGGCGCACCTTGCCTCTTCGGTCTCCGATCCAGCGGCGCCCGAAGTGCCTCGGCTTCCGTGCGCTTCCCACGCCGGTGGCGCAACTAGCCTCTTGCCCACAAGGGGGCCTTTTATAGCCTCCACACTCGAAACTAGCCATTAGGGGGGCAAATCGGGCAAAACTCAGCAAACTCAGTACTACCGACGGCAAAAAGCCTGGTAGTACCGGCCTCAGTGTAATGGTCGAAAAACGACTCAAAAACTAGCCATTGCACAGTGGCCCCGGTACTACTAACATGCAAGTCGCGGTAGTACCGACTTGTGGTTGTAGGATCAAAGATAACTGACTAGAGGGGGTGAATATGATGTTTTTAAAATTTCTCGGCTCTAATTACACTAATGATCTGATACTACTAGAAGAGAGAATTTTAGCAATGAAAGTCTAAATCATCTAGGTTTCAGTAAGGTGCACCAACGAAACTAAGTCTAGGCAATATAGCAATTCTAAATAGGTGATCACACTAACGTTGAATAGAATTGCTAGTAATTGAATTTAGCACAAAAAAAAGGCAAACCACAAGATGATGACACACGAATTTTTCCCGTGGTATCGGAGACTTGCCGGTCTCCCCTAATCCACGTTGAGGTAGCTTAACTCACTTCAAGCCAGTTCCTTTTCACAATTAAGCCTTCCTTAATCACTTGGGATAGCTCTTCCCCACTCTGGGTTGGCGAGCTTCGTGCCCTCACAACTGATCGGGCTTTCTCACAATCTCCATTGAGAAGATCACCTTCCACTCCTCCAAGCCGTCTAGGAAGCAGTAACCTCCAAGAGAATAGAGAATTGAAGCTCATTTGAGGTTGAATCGAGTTTGCAATTAGCTCAAAAAAAATTTATGCATTTGAATGCTTCTAACTCCTCTCAAGAGATGAATTTAATGCAAATAGGAGAAAGAAAATTTGTTAGAGCTCAAAAGTATTTAATGAGTTACCAAGAAGCTCTATGAATGCAGGTGTAGGGTTATTTATAGCCTCCACCAACAAGTCTAGCCGTTGGGGGGGCAAATGCTAAAAATTCAGCATTTGCGGTACTATCGCCGGCCAAAAGCCAGTAGTACCGCCTCACTAAAAATCGCCCACAACGGTTGACTGCACGCATTAAATGCTCTAACATTTTGCCCATTACAAAGGTCCTGTACTACCGGCACTCAATATGCGGTAGTACCGACAATTGGTTTGCGGGATAGCTCAAAAAATGGATTCCTTTGTAAAATAACTACTAGCACATTAAATGCAGTACTAACGATCTTCGGTAGTACCGTTTTATACATTGCGGTAGTGCCGATGCTCAAAACAGAGCAAAAATCCTCAAAAACACCCCTTTCTATAAAAAAACTACCGCTTGAGAAACTCCGGTACTACCGACTTTCGGTAGTATCGCATTTTATACTGCGGTAGTATCGTTTCCAGAAAAATCAGAAAAGGTGTCTCTCTGTTATTTAGCTACCGCTTAAAAATGTCAGTACTACCGCTGAGCGGTACTATCGCGTTAACAACGGCGGCAGCTCCGGCTTAGAGAAAACTGGAATCTCTGGAATAAAACTACCGTTATATAAAATAGGGTAGTACCGCCTTACGGTACTACCGCTAAATGAATGGCGGTAGTGCCGAAAACTCTGATGATGCAAGAATTATTTTTCAAACTACGACTACATGCTTCTAGTATGAATTTGAAAAGATTAGAGCCAATTTTAAACCTTCATCAAAATAAGCTACTAGTCAATTCTCCCTATTTATTGCACGGTAACTAATCTATTAATCCAATCTTTTCTTCTAACACCGAGATCGGTAAAAACATAAAATATTCTAACTACTCTTGTACCTTGACCTTAAGTCTTTGATCTTGTTTTCTTGGTTCCTTTAGATCACGAACCTTTACGCCTCAAGATGAACCAACCTATCCTCACAAACTCAAGAGAATTATTAGTCCATTATCATGATTGTCATTAATTACCAAAACCAAATAATTTTAGGAGCCTAGATGCTTCAGCGGTACTACTGACCTCAAGGTCCGGTAATGCCGACTTTCAGATACGAGCAACACATGCACTCTGAAAAATAACTACCAGCAACTAGGTTCTAGTACTACCATCATCCAGTAGTACGGCTCAAAACCTCCGGTAGCTCTGGCCTCATCAACCTTAGAAAAACACCTCTTTCTAAAATATAACTACTGCACATACTCGCAGTACTACCGACCCCCTTTAGTACCGACTTTAACACAGAGATAGTGCCGGCCTCACGATTTTCCAAGAAACACATTCTCTGGAAAATAGCTACCACTTAAAATAGCAGTAGTACCTACCAGGTGACAGTACTGATGCCCATACGACGGTACTGCTGGTCCAACAATACTATCGGCATTTGCACAGCGGCAGTGCCGGCCTCAGGAGAAAATTAAGATTTTCAACTAAAACTTTTTCTCTAAACTTTCAAAGAATGATTCTTTGAGCCATATAATTATCAACACATTATCAAGTCATTTTGCAATCTCTACTCATATGCTCCAAAGAATCGCAATAGAACTCTTCAACTTATTTGCAAAAACGCATTTGCAAATAAACCAAGAACATATGAGTTCAATCCTTTTAGCCATGAGATGATCAACATATGATCACGGCACTTTGCAAACACATTGCAAATGCCTTCTTTGTATGCTCTCTAAGATCGACACCCATAACCCCATGCTCATTTGCAAAACACATTTGCAAATAGCAGTTAAACCATTTATGCTTGAGCATTCTCTTTTACAACACATGCAAAAGCCTAGCTCCAAGCAATATCAAATAAACTCAAATGCATGAGCTCTCTATTTGCAACACATGCAAATCTTAGCTCCATGCATACCACTTTATACACAAAATTGCTTGATCTCTCTCCTTTTGCAACACATGCAAAACTTAGCTCAAACTAATACCACTTCAAATAAGATTTAAATTACAGAACCAAGCATAAACTCCAATATTTGTAACACGTGGAAAATATGAACTTCATGCAAAAGCCAACGCATGAGCTTATCCCATTTGCAACACACGCAAATCAAAGCTCCATGTGAAAAACCAATGCATAAGCTTCTTTCATTTGCAACATATGCAAATCAAAGCATTATACAAAAACCAATGCATGGGCTTCACCCATTCGCAACACATACCAAATGGTTAGCTCCATGCAAAATCCAAATAAGAAGGTTGGGCTTGAGTGAATTAACGTGATTGAGTTCATCTACTCATGATGAAGCTCAAGCAAAATACTCGACCTTTCTTAATAGTACAACATCTATCTACAACTAGACTCTCTATCTAGTTATATCTTACCGCACACTAGTAATGCCCTTTGGAGCTTTATATATCTTCAATCTTTCTTCTCCTTCGGAATTGTCACCCGACTCCTTGTTCATCAACTCTTGATAAACCTCTCTTGTCTTCAGGATCTCCTCTTGATGCCCATCCATTCTTGATGGCTTCCTTGTCCCGTTTCCCTTCATCTCAACCACTTGAACTAGCCCATGCTTTCACAACTTATGAAAAGTGTTAGTCCAACAAATATGGTTGTCTCAATCATCTATGCACTCCATTAACACATAATGGATACCTCTAAGATCAATTGAGCACAACTCTAATCAATTTAATGAAATGATTGTCTTAAGTACAACACTGCAACACATGCTTCATTTTACTTAAGAACTATCTATTTGTCCTTAATTAATCAAGAAACACCATCAAAATATGATGAAGTGTTCTTTAATGAGTAATAAGATAAATGAACTTAATTTAAATTTTTATTTAAATTGATGTGAGTATATTTAACTACACAAATTTTTATATACTCATGTTGATGAAAAGTAATGATCCATAATATGTGAAATATAGAAATGATGATTACTCTAAACATCACCTATAGAATAAACTTCACAAGGATATGTGCATACATATAATTTACTTGAATTATTATGCACATATTTAATTGTGATTGCATTGGAGTTTATCCTATATTGCCATGAGTATACTAAAACTAGACATGTTAAATATATACTCAATGAATAGTTTCAAATTATTGACCATTTATAAATGAAGTGAAGAAATAGACCAATAGTAATGAAACTTCAAGTTAGAATATGAAAACTCTCCTTAGATGTGTGCATCCATGTAATATATGGATCGAAAAACATGATGCACATTTTGTTGTTGAAACAATGGAGAAATTCATACTTTAACTTGAATCATAAGTATGCATTAAGCTAATGAGCATTAATACACGTGCATACCTTGGGGTTTTTTTTATTTTTTATCCAAATTTGAGACTACTAACAATAAGCTCAATAAACATGTTAGTCTCATAAAAAATTAGATTTGTCATTAAATAAAAATTAAGCATTAATCTAAAACCAATCACCAAAACCAATCACCAAAACCAATTGAGTTTGAACTTACACCCGCTTTGCCGTAGACCTGACAAACAGGTCTATTTCCAGTAGAGTTCCCAGTCATGTTTCCTCCATTGCCTTGTCCAGAGGATTGTCCACGTTGTGGACCTTGCTTGGCACGACCAAGCCCTCGACCACGGCCACCACGGTTTCCTTCTGATACCGTATTATCCAAAGAACCAGAAACCTAAAACACAACATTGCGTTGTTCTTATCACATCTTATAACTAAGGAGATGTGCATACATGTCATTCAGACCCATTGGTTCAGCCCGAGTTGTCACAGATGTAACAACCGAGTCATAATCTGGTCCAATCCAGATAGCATGTAGGAAATAGTTTCCTCTACTTGTAGAGGTTGTCCTGCAGCTATAAGGTTATCGGTAAGGACCTTCACCTTGTTAAAATAGGTTGTAGAAGAAAGATCTTTCTTTTGTATGGGGGCTAATTGCATTCTAACTTACATTATCCTAGCTCTGGATTGAGAAGAGAGCATTCTTTCTAAAGCAATCCATACATCATAAGCCATAGATAGAAAAGGGACTTGAGACAAAACTTCAGGAGACAGGGATGAAAGAAGTGTACTCAAGACCATCTGATCTTGTTGCGGCCATAGATTGTATGCTGGATTTGGAACATGGGCAGTGCCGAGCGATGTAGTCTTTGTGATCATCTTCTCAGGCGCAACAATTGAGTCATCAATGTAGCCCATGAGTTGCTGGTTTTGGAGGTAGGGAAGTAGCTGTGCTTTCCAAAGAAGGTAATTGTCGTGGTTCAGCTTCACGTTGATGAGATGGCCAAATGATGGTGTTGGAAGAAGACCAGCAACAGTGGTGGGATTCATGGTGGAAGCAGTGGTAGAAGAATTGGAGCTAGTGGTGGACATGCTGTGGATTCGTATGGGGCTCTGATACCATGAAGAAAAGAGCACGCGGTATGTTGTAGGCAATGAAATCCCGCACTCTCAAAATGAGTTACGGTTATGTTTATATTGACATTGTTAATTGAGCTACAATTTATATGACAATAGAAAAGCAGAGAAAATTCAGGGGAGATGGCGAGAGATTAGGAGAGCATCTAGGACATAAGAATAGGCAGCGAGAGATTAGGAGAGCATCTAGGACATAAGAATAGGCAGACTAACTAACTAACCACATGACTCTTTCAACAAGGCATAAATGAATCTCTTAATGAGGACATTTTGATGTTTCTTTCACTGATAACATATATTTGTGGCTGCATCATTCATGCTTTACTAATTCCCGTTATCCTAAATTGGTAGGACTTCATCCTATTTAAAGTTGATGACTACGATGCTTGAGTCACTTGATGAAGTATTATTTTGGAGAAGAGTAGAACCATTTAATGATTTGTAAAGCTGTGTGATAAGCAATTAAGCAATAGCATGAATATTAGTGTTACATAGTTGTTTTAAACAATTGTATTTAACTGAATGAATGTAATAACTATGCTGCCTGTTATTTGGTTGCTTTCTATTGAACTTGACGAGTTGAAACGAAAAGAGACTATTTGATTTATCTGTAAAATATATCTTAGGAGTTCTCTGGATATTTTTCTCTTTTCTCAAAATTCATTTTATTTTCTTTGGATATTTTCATATTAAAATAATTACTTGTGAGCTATTTTAGTAACCTTTATAATGTCGTGAATTTTTCATACTTTAGTGAATTATATATATATATATATATATATATATATGAAAATGATTTCATACTCTTGGGAGTACGTACTTCCACTTTTATTATACCACTTAAATGATGTTGTTATACCTCTTTATCTTTTCAAGTATACTTTAATACTGATTATAAGATACTCCAAAATGAGTTCCACGAAAAATTTCATCAAAGTCCACTCTTTATAGCATAATTTATTTATATACTCCTTCTAAATATAGAAAATGGTATATCACAAAAAAATAAAGGACTCCGATGAATTTTTTTCCATATCCATGTTTCATTGGAGTATATTATAATTAGTATTGAAGTATACTGAAAGTGATAAATGAGTATAACACATTCGTTTAAGTAGAATATTGGAAGTGGGAGTACGTACTCCCAAGAGTACGGAAAAGGCTTCATATATATATATATATATATATATAGAGAGAGAGAGAGAGAGAGAGAGGAAGCCTTTTCTGTACTCTCAAGAGTACGTACAAGTGGATTTTGAAAAATACAAAATAAATAGGAGAAAAAATTCAAAAAATATAAAATTTTGTGGGTAGTGAGATTTCAATGAGATGAACATAATGCACGGTTTGGATCAACAATTTCGTCTTCGAATTTTGCAAACACAGCGCTATAGCACGGAGGATCTGTACTATCGATAGTACACTAGCAATCCTCTCTCTCTCTCTCTCTCTATATATATATATATGTGTGTGTGTGTGTGTGCGCCCGCGCGCTGTGAATTAATGACATGGCTACAGTTCTTGCAACTGTTGGGTTGGCTTGGCAATCGACGTAGTCTACCCTAGGGTTTACGTTACCGAACCGATGTTGGAAATCACCCACGTGTCGGTATTGAATTTTGTTGAAAATTGGTAGAAACCGAACAAAATTCAAAGTCACACCTTTTGAACTCAGCGGTCAAACAGCGGTGAAATAATTTGAAAGCGATCAGTTTTGTTGATTTTCAACTAGTTTTCGGTACCAAAAATTCAAACATCGAAAATCAACACAGTCGGTAGAAATTAGAAGAAAAAAATCAAGAAATTTTGGGGAAAAAATTGCAGAAAATGCTAGAAAATTTGTAAAAACCCGGTAAAGGACGAGAAAATCAGGAAAAATGTTTGAAAATGTCTATGTTAGTTAAAAATCGAGTTGCAATGAAATGAAACATACAAATTTCTATTATCTATATTGGGTTTTGCTCAAAAATGTCTCAAAAATTCGGGTTTTTTTAAAGAAAATTCATGGTAGATGCCAAATAGCTATTAATACTAATTTTAGGAAACTTTTGGATAAAATTTATTAATTTTTGAATGTAAATTTGAATTGGATTAGTTTATCGACTGGATCGATACGATTAAAAATCGCAAAAATCAACTAATTTTTATCGATGTTGTGAACCCTAGTCTCTAGCCCATGCACTTGGACATGGTTTGGCAGGCAGAAACGGCTGGAAACAGGCTGGTGAAGTGGGTTCAACTCGAATCGGTGAAATGGGTTGGTTTGGTTTCGCTAGGAAACATACGCGGACCGGATTGTTTTAGGGTGTGTTTGGTTGATAGGATGAAGTTGAATGCGATAGGATGATCCTGTACTATTTGGTTGCATTATTTTGGGTGAATGGAATGGTTCAGCATCTATAGAGAATATTCCTCAAATTTGTATCACTTGGTCTAAGATGGGATGGTTCCATTCAAACAACCAAACAAATAGATAATTTTTTTTGAACCATCTCATACTTGTATACAAACAATCAAACAACCAAACACACTCTTAGTTTCCATAATGGTTTCTTTTTTATGGGTTCGTGTGGGTTTAGACCCATTAGCTCCTCTGCCCGTGCGGGAGGCAGAGGAAGTGCAGAAAACTATATATGTTTCTAGCTCTCCTTGTTCCTTAGCAGTTAGTACCTTCTCTTTTATTCAAACGTAGACGTCGTTTGGACGATGGACATTTTTTTCTATTACTAACAAACTAAACCATTTTACCTGAAATTCTTGTATAATTCATGTGAGATTAAAATTCTCGTGGAATTTCTGTGTGCCGAACGTACCCTTAATATAGCAAGATTACCGAAAGATTTACGAGCAATCTTCGACAGATTCAAAGATCAGTCGCGTCGTGTCGCGCTCAGCATAGAATGCATAGTGATACTAGTATGGCTAGATTATGAAAATGGTGTAAGCAATGCTAGTGCACTGTGTACTATGTTTTTTTTACAAAGAACATGCTAAACATGAGTTGGTGAACAGGGTGGAGCAAGTGATGGATAGGGTGGGGTTAATGCACAGCTGCCACTAAACTAAACTAGTAGCAGCACTGCGCAATGTAGACAATAAGAGATTAATTCACCGCAGTGTAGAGTATTTGCTGTGTTTTTCTAGACACATAAATTTTTCCAGTTTTTATTGAAAGGTAGTAGCCGATGTGTTTTCAAGTACTATCATGCTGGGACTGCCGCTTACAATACGAGAGCTAAACAATGACAATATAGCTCTAAGAGCCTAACAAAAGGGTAGCAAAACTACGCACTAAACATTAAGCGCAAGAACCCAACTTGATTCATCTAATCCAACTCTCTTGGTCCTAAAGTCATGCAACCAATTGTTCATCTTTTCCTTCACTTCTTTAATCTTGTCTTGATCTTCCTCCTTTAGTAGCTTGCTCCAAGAATGCATTAGAACAAGATTTTGAGTATAAGATCACACGGCTGCTTTGGAAACCGCTTCTCAATGGCTATTGAAGAACATTATTGACCTTATCAATATTTTCCGATGGAAGACGGACCTATATATTAACGGATCACTTAACATAACGATTATATCTGCGACATATCATTAATGTTTTCATGATCTACCGACTGTCTCACATGGAGAACAACATGAAGAATCCAATCCAGTCAAATTTTGGTCAAAAAACCGATATCTCGGTCAAATTCACCGAAATTTTAGGTTAAAGTAGCACTTCGAATCTTTTAAAGGTTTTTTAATTTTGCCGGGATTATAAAACTCGGGTGATCCGAAATCCAAAATTTTATAGAATTTCGACGAGATTTTGATCCGTGGGAGGGGAACCAGCTGTATAACTTGCAGCATGCACGTAACACGCCAGTACGCCACCCATTTCCACATGCTTAAGACAGGGACACGTTTAGCCCCACGGAAGATCCCCCAAGTTGCCTTTCTGTTCTGAAGGCGGCCTCGTCTTCTCATCAGCACCAACCCAAACCTAAACACGCACCCGTTCGACGTGGCAATCAGCTAACCCACCCTCGAACCCCTCCCCACGGAGAGCAGACGGCACGGCCTGCTTAAACTCCGCTTCGCATCGCTTACCTTTGCGCCAGTAGCCAGCAAAACTACGTAGGTACAAGATACATAGCTGCTGAATGCATGCAATGGCGCGCGCCGTGCACGACCGCTTCCCTTTCCTCGCCTCGGCTCCGGTGCCCTCCCCAGCGCCGGTGAGGGGCAGGAACCCGCCTCTCGCTGAGATGCTACGCCTCGTCGGCGCGGCTACTGTTGACCCGGCAGGCGCAGACGACGACGGTTCCGCCTCAGCGCTCTCCCTCCCACTGCCGCTGCCCGCGCCTGGCTGTGTGGTGGGCGTCGGCGACAACGCGGGTCCTGCACCCGGCCGGGCTATCCAGTTCCGGCTGGCTTTCACCAGCCTGACCTACAGCGTCCGCGCCGCGCGCCCCGGGCCCCCGGAGGAGGCGGCGGGCCGCACCTGCGCGCCTCTGCAGCGCCGCTGCGACCGCGTCACCGCGGCGCCCGACCGGCACGCGCCGCGGACGAGGGTGCTGTTGGATGGCATCTCCGGGGAGGCGAGGGAGGGCGAGATCCTGGCCGTGATGGGCCCGAGCGGCTCCGGCAAGTCCACGCTCATCGACGCGCTTGCCAACCGCATCTCCCGCGACGCGCTCAAGGGCGCCGTCACGCTCAACAGCGAGTCGCTCACGGACAACATCGTCAAGTCCATATCCGCGTACGTGATGCAGGATGATCTGCTGTTCCCCATGCTCACTGTCACCGAGACGCTCTCCTTCGCCGCCGAGTTCCGCCTGCCGCGCGCGCTGTCCGCGGCCAAGAAGCGCGCGCGCGTGCAGGCGCTCATCGAGCAGCTCGGCCTCCGCACAGCGGCCAACACCATCATCGGCGACAAGGGCCACCGCGGGGTCTCCGGAGGCGAGCGCCGCAGGGTCTCAATCGGCACCGACATCATCCACGACCCGATCCTCCTGTTCCTCGACGAGCCCACTTCGGGGCTCGACTCCACCTCGGCGTTCATGGTGGTCAAGGTGCTCCGCCGCATCGCCGAGAGCGGCAGCATTGTCATCACCTCCATCCACCAGCCTAGCCAGCGCATCCTCGGTCTCCTCGACCGCCTCATTCTCCTGTCCGGGGGTCGCACCGTTTTCAGTGGACCCCCATCCGCCCTCCCGACCTACTTCTCGGAGTTCGGCTTCCCGATCCCTGACGACGAGAACCGCGCCGAGTTCGCGCTCGACCTAATACGGGAGTTCGAGTCGTCTCCGATGGGGACTAAACCACTCGTCGACTTCCACCGGACGTGGGAGCGCATGCACGCCGCGAGCCCCGGCTCGGCGGACGGTGCGTGGGCGCCTACGATGTCGCTGAAGGAGGCCATCAGCGCGAGCATCTCGCGCGGGAAACTGGTGTCAGGCTCGGACGTGGCCGGGGAGGCGGCGTCGGTGCACACCTACGCGAACCCGTTCTGGGTGGAGATGAAAGTGCTGACGAAGCGGTCGGCGATCAACACACGGCGCATGCCGGAGCTGTTCCTCATTCGGTTCGGCGCCGTTGTGGTCACCGGTGCGATCCTGGCCACCGTATTCTTCCGGCTGGACCAGTCGCCCAAGGGCGCGCAGGAGCGGCTCGGCTTCTTCGCCTTCGCCATGTCCACCATGTTCTACACCTGCGCAGACGCGCTCCCCGTGTTCCTCCAGGAGCGCTACGTGTTCCTTAGGGAGACCGCCTACGGCGCGTACCGCCGCGTCTCCTACGTGCTCTCCAACGCCATCGTCTCCTTCCCGCCGCTCGTCGTCCTCTCCCTCGCCTTCGCCTTGACCACCTTCTTCGCCGTGGGCCTCGCGGGCGGCGCGTCCGGGTTCGCCTTCTACACGCTCGCCATCCTGGCGTCCTTCTGGGCCGGGAGCGGCTTCGTCACGTTCCTCTCGGGCGTCATACCGGACGTCATGATCGGCTACACCGTCGTCGTCGCCATCCTCGCCTACTTCCTCCTCTTCAGCGGCTTCTTCATAAATCGGGACAGGATACCGGGCTACTGGATATGGTTCCACTACCTGTCCCTCGTCAAGTACCCGTTCGAGGGGGTGCTGCAGAACGAGTTCGGCCGCGGCGGCGAGTGCTTCGTGCGGGGCACGCAGATCTTCGACAACTCGCCGCTGGCGGCGCTGCCGGAGGCGGTGAAGGCGCGGGTGCTGGCGTCTATCAGCTCGGCGCTCGGGGTGGGGATCGGCGCCGACACGTGCGTGGTCACGGGGCATAGTTTGCTGCAGCAGGCAGCCGTGACACAGCTCGGCAAGTGGGAGTGCCTGCTTGTGACGGCGGCGTGGGGGTTCCTCTTCCGGCTGCTCTTCTACTTCAGCCTCGTACTCGGCAGCAAGAACAAGAGGAGGTGATCACGTCGTGCATGGGGTACTTGTGTAGTTGTGTGTACCGTGTACGTATGGATCGACGTGGGCGCGCGCGTATATTCATTTGAATGTTCGAATCGTCCAAGCCATGGAAGAAAAGGGTGCAAAACGAAAAGCAAGACCTAATTAAATGGATTCTGTTTAATTAGTTTCTGCAATTGTTCAAACGGATGTGCTTTAGGGCTTTTTTTTTCCTTTAGCAACTATCATCCAAATTCTGGACCATTGGATTTGCTTTAAGATCGATGCACACACCCCCTGAATTCGAGGTGGGTTGATCCTACGGATATGTGTTTTGATCGTACGGTCCAAAGTTTGGATGATTTTTAGGACAAAAACATTCGGATGATGCCTATACACTCCCAAGTAGGTTTTTGATAAAGTATACATGAATGGATGTATATGCTTGGCATCCATTACTTTTTTTTCCCTCCCCTTTTCTTTAATGTTTTAAAGACTTGTTAAATGAGTTTTAAAGACTTGCTTCATTGTCCTTTCTCACGACAGATTTGGAGGAGAGTTTTCCTATTGCTGTATTTTTATTCTCTGATCTTGCAGTCGGCGATGAATGCTTTCAAATGGTGGCAGCTTGTGCAACAACAAACGCCGAGACGCTTGTGCAAGTGTGTGGATGGGCTATTAGTTTAAGAAAAAAATTCCAGAATATTCAACAATCTTTACCAATCTTTTAAAAAAAGAGTTTTCAATTCTCAGAAGAAAAAACGAAAGGCGCAATGGATATTTTTTTGGGTTTTGATAAGTTTTATCTGGATGTTTTCTTTAGCAACCATCATCCAAATTCCTGGACATTAGATTTGCTTTCAGATCAATGCATGCCCCCCTGAATTCGATGTGAATTGATTCTACGGATGTGTGTTTTGATCGTACGGTCCAAAATTTGAATGTTTTTGAGACAAAAACATCAGGATGATGCCTATATATACACTCCCTTTTTTTTCCCAGGTTTGTTCCATTTGCTCTAATATTCGTTTACTTATTCCTTCTCCCCTTTATTTGGCACGTTGTGCTATCTTTGGAACTTCATTCGTAACTAGGCCATTGAAACCTAGTGAAATACTTCCAACGGTATAATGTAGAGCAAGGTTCAAAATCTCGGCAAGATTTAGGCAAAATCTCGGATTTCGGCTCTCCTGAGATTCATAATTCCGACAAAATAAAAAAATTTTGCTACACTATTTTTGAAAATAACGGTGAGATTTCGCCAAATCTTGCTGAAATTTCGTTTATTTAGACATAAATTGCCAAAAAAGAAGGACCGGATATGAGTTTTGAGGATTGGATTGGGAATGGAATAGGATTGGAAATTTATACATATAGAAGTTAGGTACAAGAGATAACTAATTAAGAAACATAACAACTAACTTACTTAGCTCAGTCGGTGCTCCACTGTTCGGCTCCTCCGTAAGGTCCCAGGTTTGAAACTTGGCTCCTGTAATGATGCTATTCAATATTTTTTCTGGGGTGCAGCCTCAAGTGATGCACATCACTTCAAAAAAGGGCAGTAAAAAATAGCTGTGAGGTTTGGAATCAAACCACGCCATCTTAGCGTTGCGCGTTGGACCAACTCAGCCTTCATTGTTTCATGCAAGAAACCATTTTGCCACCCTTTTCTACCTTTGAAAAACTATGTAGGTGTAAAAAAATGATCAAGATCTTGGTATTTTTCACTGAATTTTCGGTATTTCCACCGAAATCTCATTTAAAAAAATCGGATCTGAATTTTATTTTTTGAATTTCGGATGGTAACGAGATGTGAACCAAAAACAAAATTTAAACCCGTGATGTAGAGTAGCAATAAGAAAAAAACGTTCCAGTAAAAAGGTGAGCCGGTGAAGCAGCAGCACATACGGCTGGGATGAAGCCGCGGTGGCGGAGACAACGGCGCGATGAGATTTTTTTTTTCCTATGGGAAGAGAACGGTCGGGACGACGAGCGGCCGACAGGCGGCGGCGGGTGCGGTGGGCACGTCAGCGCGTGCATCCTGGCTAGTTGAACGGTGGGCGCGGCGCGACCTAGTGATCGGATCCTCGTAAGCCCGCGCGCGCGCACTCGCGCCGCTGTCCACGCCCACCTCCTGCTGCGGCGTCGCGATGTATAGCGACAGCGCCGCTGCACCGGCTACGTCCGGTGCATGGCCGAATCGATATCCACACACAATACCTCCATTCTAGCATGGAACTATATAGATGTGATGATGTTTGTGTGTTACCCAGATTTGAGATCCAGTTTTTCAGTCGAAATCAACCGAAACCAACAAATAGCAATGCACCATCTGATTTCAGTACACTTGCATGCGGTAGGCCTCACGTAGCAACTCAGTACAGTGCGTCGTCCTTGAGTACACTTATCCTGTCAGTTGTAGTGCTACTCGACTCTACCGGTATTGAATTTAACTAGGCAAGGTCCCGCGCGCTGCCGCGCCGTGCGCGAAATTTGATCAAATTTTTTTCTAAAAAACAGTAAGAGGATCTAAGCATTTTTTTTGTTCTCTTGTTTTTTTATAAAAAAAACGCTAGCTAGGAACCGTCGACAAACGGGTCTTTTTGCAAAAAAAAAAAACCCCGAATAATACATGTTCCAAAAAATATTAGATTCCAATTTGCAAAAAAAAAAAAGAGATAGAGTTGTATACATTTTCTTTTGATGCACACCATATACGTTCACCTAAATTTCTTTTGACGAATTTGTTTTTCCTGGGAAAAACGGAGAAAGAACTCTCTTTTGCCGAGTTTAACACCCTATGCGTTCACCGGGTAATAATACATGTTTTGAAAAATATTCGAGATCGAGCTACAAAAAAAAACTTTAGAGATAGAGCCACACACATATTTCTTTTGCACAAATCATTCTTTTGACGAATTTGGTTAACACTCTATTATTACCCGATCAACCTTCTTTTGTCGAGTTTAACACTCTATGTGTTAACTGGGTAATAATACATTTTCCGAAAAATATCAGAGATGCCAATATTTTTTGGCCGAGTTTAACACTATGCGTTAATAATACATGTTCCAAAAAATATTAGAGAAGGTTTGAAAAATATCAGAGATACCAATTTTCTCTTGTCGAGTTTAGTACTCTATGCGTCCACCAAGTAGTAATACATGTTTCAAAAAATATTAGAGATCGAGTTGAGAAAAAAAAGTCTAGAGATAGAGTTGTACACATATTTCTGTTGACAAAAAAAAATTTCGGTAAAAACAGAGAAAGGACTTAGATGTAAGGGACGGGGACTTGTTTGTTATTTTTTTTGACCTGACCGCTACCCTGAAAAATTAGAAAAGAGTTTGTTCAAGATTTGTATTTAAGGCTCTGTCTTTTCTGTAAAGTAACGAACCGAGGGACCTAAACGCTATTTAAAAAAATTCTTACCTCACAAAAAATCACAAAGGAGTTTAGCACTCTATGCGTCCACCAAGTAGTAACACATGTTTGGAAAAATATTAGAGATCGAGTTGAGAAAAAAGTCTAGAGATAAAGTTGTACACATATTTCTGTTGACAAAAATATTTTTTTCGAGAAAAACAGAGAAAAGACTTAGATGTAAGGGACGGGGATTTGTTTGTTATTTTTTTTGACCTGACCGCTACCCTAAAAATTAGAAAAGGACTTATTCAGGATTTACATTTAAGGCTCCGTCTTTTCTATAAAGTAACGAACCGAGGGACCTAAACGCTATTTTAAAAATAATTCTTACCTGATAAAAAATCACAAATGACTTATTTATAATTTATAGGGACCAATACGTAATTTAGAAAAAGTGGAAAGACTTTTTTGGAAAATAGAATGAGGGGTGGCGTGGCCAACCTAAGAGGCCGGCAATTCTCCCACGCATAATATAGTTAGTATTCTTACCTGACAAAAAATCACAAATGACTTATTTATAATTTATAGGGACCAATACGTAATTTAGAAAAAGTGGAAAGACTTTTTTGAAAAATAGAATGAGAGGTGGCGTGGCCAACCTAAGAGGCCGGCAATTCTCCCACGCATAATATAGTTAGTATTACATTATCACGTAGCCAACACTTCCATGATGCTTCGCTTCAGTGAATGAGATTCAACCAACAAACCATGTAGCGTATGTGCTGTTTAATGAACTGATCTGCATTCGGACAACGGTACGGTTGCTGGAAGGTAAGTGTATTACTGTACTGTTGCATATAGTTAGGATTCATGTAGGTCAAGAACAAAAACAAAACTAGGGACGCAAAACGCAAACTCAAACGAGGTATTAACAAAGTTACAATTACAATAAGCAATAACCAAGGCAACATATCTAATGTAAACCCACATTAAGGTGTTACCCATGCAACCCTATGCAACCCTCAATATGAGCCATCCGATCTAGTATCAACGTATGTGATAGAGGTGTCATGAACTCCCACCACTAAAGATGTTTTTTAGAAAACCTCTTAAACTTTTCAACCATCTTACAAAAAATTTTAAGTGGTAGGTATCCCACCTCTAACTTATAAGTTGAGTCTAGATCGAATAGCTCGCATTGAGGGTTGTATGGGTAACAACTTAAAGTGGATTTACACTAGATATATTGCCAATAACCAATGAAACAAAGGCCAAGATCTAACCCGGTAAACCTCAGCAAAGTACAGATACAAAAGCCGCTGCAACTCAAGTCCATACACTGGGGGCAAAAAAAGAAGAAAAATCTAGTGGTGTACAGCGTTTTCGCAGTAAGGTTAATTTACCCATGTCCCGAATCTCCTTCCACCATGGCTCACGACACACTGGGAAGAAAACCATCTAATTCTGCTACAAGATCTGCACAGTACCAATCCAAAGGCTCAGCGCAGTTCTGGTTCTTCCGCTGATAAAGAAAGAAATAGTCATACCTGAAACCCTACACAGCGGGCAAACCCCAAACAGTCCGACAATTGTCTACTTATCCGCATGTCTGCGCTTGTGTCTCCTGTGGACATGGTTTGCGTTACCACCACGAGGGGACCTTTTCTGCTTTTTGGTGCTGCATGAACAAAAGGTTTTCAAAGCAACACAAGAAAATATCAGTTCATATAAGGTCACAGTAGTAATGAATGGGACTAATATTAGGGTTGCTATAAAAATAAAGCAAACTAACCAGAAGGTTTCTACTAGAAGCCTGTATATAACATAGATAGGCAGAGCCAGCAAAGCAGAAGCCTGTGAAGGAAGATGGTATGTTTGTTAGATGGCCATTAATCTTCAGTTTATGACTAAATTTTCCAGAAGTGCTTACCAGGAACCAAACCAACTCCTTCGTCACAAGCAATTTTGTTATCTCATGTTGGTGCAGGTAATCCGAGATGGTTGCTTGAGCCTAGAAAAGAAAAAATGTTGAGATTTTGTCACATCCAAAATACATCTAGGAGTATACAAAAGCAAGGTTGTCATAAGGTGCAAATGTTAAGCACCTGATGGACTTGGAAAGGACGACAATCTAGTTTAGAAATGATGTGACAGAAAAACAATAGATACATAACTGCAGCTAAACATAGAACAGGAAACACATGAAACTCATGCAACTTGAAGGTTTATTCACTATTAATTGACAATTGACATTCATGTTTAACGTATACATGAGTGTGCTTGGTTGCTATCTGACACACGATTATTCAACATTCAGAAATCATGTTTGTTTGCTATATGTAACAGGTTTAATACCATATCATTGAAAGAGCCCAACCTAGTGGCCATGCCATGACAAAATCTCTGAAAAAATAAAAAAGGAAAAAAGAGGACCATGACCGGATCAAGGTGTGGCTGGGAGCTCCCAGAAAGGGGAAAACATATCTTGTGCTATCTACCCTTACGGTGCTATAATGTTACCTCATCAAAATATGATAAAATAGTTATAAAAAAATCCATAATATTTTGGTTAGATAGGTCATAATATTTTAAGTGTACTACAAAAATTCAACTGAAAACATGACTTACTTTAGGAGAGCAAAAAAGACAAATTTCAGTGAACAGAAACTTCCCTTTTCTTTTTTCTTTTTATTTTTTCATTTATTTTGAGTTGAATTTGTCTTCTTTTTTAAAAAAATTCTCTATGTGTACATTGAATTTAGATTTGAAAGTTGGTGGTATGATAGATTGATTGTGTCAATCCAACCAATTTTTTATGATCATTTGCACCAAGTTTTAAAGAAGGTAACATTGTAACACCGCAAGGATAGGTAGCACAAGATACTTCCTCCCAGCAAAGGGATAGAAGGAACTAGGGCTAACATAAAAACCATTGAAGGTCAGAGAACAGAGATTGGTAAGGAAATATTGATGCGAATAAAAGCTGGCATATATTATAAATTTTAATAAAGAGGAAAAGAAACACAAACCTGCCGATGGTATGTGGTTGCCGACTCAAGAAATGTCCCATACACATGAACTGCTCTTTTCGTATACGGCTTAAGAGTTGTTCTAACTTTCTCAACATGTGGCTTCGTGACCTCAGCAACTTGATCAATATATGGTTTCGAGAACTTCCTGGCTTCCTAAATCAACATAGTCAAATGAATACAGATCAATGATTGTACACAGTTACCACTATAACACCAAATAACCATGATCAACCAAGTGCTCCTTCGAAGGAAGAGATGTGCAGAATTATATAAATTCTAGAAATAGGAAGTGCTATAAGTACCTGGATGTAGGGATCGGCGATCTCTTTAACTCTTACAACATGAGGTGTAACTGCATCCCTTGATGCCTCATAAACTTCCACTGATTTTGTTGAGACCTTTTGAACATAAGGTTCTGTATTCTTCTTGAGGACAACCAATGTTTCCTTAATAGGGATCCATTTCTTCAAGAATGAACAGTTATATTGTCAGTGCAAGATAAATAAACAAGAATTAAATTCATAGGCATGGTACGCTACCGTCTTAGCAGTCTCCACATGTGGCTTGGCCCATTTCTGTGCAAGTGCTGATTTTTCTGATGCCTGAAGCAATTTGATACAGAGGCATATGTTAATGGTGGTGTTATTCAAGGAATAAAATTTGAAAAATGAAATAAAATGTGCGATGAGAAGCCACCTTCTGCAAAAAACTGTCCATGGCAGGTTTTCCATGTTCTTTCCAGTGACCTGATGCCAACTCCTGCACAAGATGATAATGACAGTAATGAGAGAATGTTAGTAACTAAGAAATATTGCGGGTGCATATTTCGTGGTTCCACTTTTACAGCTTTACCATATAGCGTGCAGAATGTGTTGCTAACCAAGGTGGCAACCATGCTCCATGAACCTGGCAAAAAAGAACGAGCACGGAATCATATTGTTGTATTTTGTTGACACAATCTCAATAAAAGTACCATCAAAGATATGGAGCATAAATCATTCAGGGCATTAAAACTACGATAGGCAGTTCATTACTTGGCTTAGAATAAATTGCATGTATTGGGTTATCATCATATGTTTCAACAATGCACTAGAAGTACTAGATTTAAAAAAAGGAAAAAAAGAAAGAAAAAAAAGGTGCATTTACAAGGCACGTGCAACTTCATCAGAGTTCCACTAGCTGGTCACATGATTTGCATTTGCAACTTAAGATTTGTTGAAACTTCTCTCTATATATTCAAAACTGATGCACTGCCATTAAATTGATGAAAAACAGTACCTTTATAGATCAACAGCATATACCATTTTGGGCAACCATAAGCATATTTGCGATTTAAATCCATTTGTTCCTGTACTAATTTGTGGCTGGCAGATAGAATGGATCTGTTATTACGCAGGTTATCAATATGCTTGGCCTAACAAAGAAACATGACGGTATATAGACATCTTTGTAACAGAAATGCTACTCATGAACACCCCCTCTCCGAAACCAACAGAAGGGCAACCAAAAAGGAAAGAAAGACAAAGAAAAGGATCTTGAGAACATGTCAAGACATATTATCTTGTGAGAATAGAGTATTTGTGCTTAGCAAAAAAAAAAAGTCAACAACCCATGAGATCCTAGATATACTCTTAAGGTCATGTCATCACAACATTGCTAAGTCTGCATCAAGTTCAGATTAATCAGCTACAGTGACAGGACATATCTTTACCTCTGTCAGCTGTTTTGACTTGGATGTTGCTTCTAACTGCACCCTCATCAATTCCTCCTACAGATATGAAAGAGCAAATATGGAACAAAATGCATCATTGAACCACCAGAGGGAAGTAAATTGATAGTCTTGATATCACAAACCTCAGCAACTTTAAGAGCACGTTCCGTGTTCTGAAGCTTGCGCTTTTGCTCATCATTTGCCTTTTGGAGCTAGCAAGGTTAAAAAGGAGAATTAAGAAAGAATTAAGAGTAAGTCCATCTAACATGTAACATGTTATATTATGTTCAATGTTTTTACAACATGGGCCTCAATGTCATTGAAAATATTAATTAGGATTTTCACTTGTGAGTATCAATTGAATCCATGAATCAAGTCAATTTGTGCTGCTAGCATGAGAAGAACCCAGGACTCATCCCTTTAAAAAAAAATTAAAAAAAAGTGGTGCCTGCCAACTATTGATGGAGTCCTAAGAAAGCATGTTCATTTTAATAAAGTTTACCGAGCACAGTTTAATTCTCATGAACAGAAGAGAGAATTCAGTTGTCCCTTAGAAATGCACTAAAATATTTTGTTTGTGTTGCATTGCAGGCCATTGGAGAAAAAAAAATGAATCTTGATAACTCCAAAAAGCAACAGAATCAGATTGAATCACTACTTAACATATTTATGTAGCTATAGAAATACATAACGTTGACGAAAATATGCACTGATGTGCTTATCCAAAAATATAAAACCATAATAAAATAGTCAATAGTACAAAGGCCAGTTTTGTACTTACTGCCTCAATTTCTGCATATAGCTCTTGCACCTTCTTCTCCGCATTGTTAACCCTATCCTCTAGAGTTGTTCTTTTGCTACTTTGTGCTTCAACATCCTTCTTGAGCTTGTCAATCTAGATTCTAGAATAGAGAAGGTGAGAAACCACAAGTTCCTAATTTGCATATTTTAATTGTTCTTGGCCTCAAAAAAAGAAATCATGTTTAACACCTGCTTTTCAAGATCAACAGCCCGCGCATTGGCCTTGCCTGCCTGCTCCTCAGCAGCTACAGACCCCTTTGCCTGTACATGGGATAAGAAAGAAGGTGTAATTATTTTTATGCGCACAAAGTAATGTTTCAGAGTATCTCAGCATATTAGATCGCATACCTGGAGGGAAGCAATCTCGCTCTGCAGAGAAGCAATCTTCTGTGACTTCTCCTCGATTGCCTTATCCAGCTTTGCGATGCCTTCATCCTTGCTCTTCAGTTCCTGAGATCGCTCTGCCATGCCTGACTCTGCAGGAAGCAGACAAGCAGTGGTACTACCAATTACCAAAGATATTACTTTCTACTAAAAAAACTCTTAGTAGTACAAGCTTCTTCAGGCCATTATAACTTTACAATCTTGTTTCAACCTAGGTTTGCTAATCCTTGCCCGTGAATTCAAGTTAGACTAATAATTATGGAAAATCTCAAACGAAACTCCGTTTCACTCGCCGGATCGGAATCAGAACCGGAACAGCCGGGAAGATCTCACAACAACCAAATCAAACCGGGAAGATCAAATCAAGCACCGTGGCACAGAACCACCAAAAAACGCCGATCAATTCATCGCGTAAGCAAAGCACTAAACCCCTAACAGACGAATCCAGAACAGGCAGAGCTCACCAAACAGTGCCAAATCCCACACCATCGCATCGAATTGGCCCTAAACCCCTAGCTTCACTGCAACGCCATCAATCCAAAAACAGGACAAATTAACCTAGCTCCGGAGCACCAATCCAATCGAACCCAGCCCAATCCCCCTAAACCAAATCTAACACCCGCATCGCCCCTCCGATTCAAACCGCGACGAGGCGGGCACTGACCTAAGGCGGAGATCTTATCCCTGAGCTGCTCCAGCTCGGCCTTGAGCGCCGCCGCCTCCGCGGCCCCCGCGGCGATCTCCCCCACAACGTCCACCACCACCTGCTCCTCGGCGGCCGCTCCGGCGACGGCCGCGGCGGCGATCACCAGCGCCACAAGGAGGAGCCTCGAGATCCCCATCCCAATCGCCTCTCGCCGCGCCTCCTCGGAATCCAATCCAACCCGCGCCTTCGGTTCTAACGACGCCGCGACCGTGACCGCGAAGTACAACAAGAAGAGCGCTCGCGCCGGTGCGTGTCGTCTCAGGGGTCAGGGCTTGCCGGCGCAGATCTTCCGTTTATTTTTTATGAGGCCTCGGCCCACGTGACGTGGCACGCGGAGGGGGGGGAGGAAACACGTGGCGGGCCGCGGTTGGATCCAGGACGGGGGCTCGTGATGGGCTGACTGGCTGCCCTGTGGGGCCCACGCCATCGCGGTCGGGAAGCAAATTTTCTATGACCCCATCGGCTCAACCTTCTTGTTTTACAAGTTTGATATATACGTACAGCGAAATTGCAGATTTTTTTTTTTTTTGACCGCGGCAGATATCTTCAACGCTTCTTAATTGTGGCACATAGTTCGGTCGTGCTCTCGTATCGTGGTCGATAGATCTATTTTAGTTTATTTAGATTTAAGTTTTTTAGCTTGTAGTTTCAAACTAGCTTTTAGATTTAAATAGCTTAGAAGTTATCGATTTTTATATATGATAGAGATGGCTAATTCAATTTAACTTCAGTTGTATTAATTTAAAACTAATTACCAATAAACCCAAAAAAATATATCTCAGATGGATTTTGACTTTTAGTTACATAAAGGTTGATGGTTTTTGAAAAAATCTAGATAAAAATCTAACCATTTGTTTAGGTTTTGGTTTTTAAGTCAGTGAAAAAATCTAAGCAAATATGATCTTAAGTCAGTAATAGGTATTGTCTTCTAATTCTTTCATGATCGAGAAGCCTACTAGATTTATAATTTTGATCGGATAAAGGCTAAAGTTACATTAAAAAATTCACTGTACGGTGGCTGGCGCGCGGGCGTGTCAGTATCGGCCACGACTCGCCCGCACCTGCATCTGCGTCGCGTCGAAATCGCCCTCCAGTACAATAATAAATCTTCGGGCTTTGGAAGTAGTTGTGTTTCTATTTCTAGTTGGCTCGTGGTTGGTTCGCATTGTTGCCTTAATTATTAATCACCCAATAATATGTACACCGGAGCTTGCAATCAGTCATGCAAAGATTTATCCCTGCTTTTCAGGGGAATGCAATCTGTGATGCTTACTTGAAATGATTCCTAATTCCAACGGCCAGGTGTATGTCCATGGATTCAGATCCTCTGCTTTTTGACCTAGCAGACTAAAGAAATTTTTAAAAAAATATTAAATTGCTAGAGTATTTTTTCAAAATTATCTGCGAGATTTAATAAAATCTAGTTTAAAAATATGAATTTCAATCAAAATATCCGAAATTTCAATAAAATTTACTAAAATCTTGAATACTGTAGCAATTTGATTTTTTTTTTCCTTAGATTTCTTTAGTCTGTCAGGTCAAAATACATCGTGCATTTTCACTAACAAAGGCAGAGGATCACAATCCGTACGTCCATACTGTTCCAGTGTTCCATGCTTAGCACTTGCATTACTGCTAATGAGGAGTCTTTTCTAAATTGATGTTTTACGATAGAGCTCTCTGGACTGGATAAGTGGAAACAATATCGTTAGATTTGCCACTAAAAATGATGTTTTACAATAGAGCTCTCTGAATTGGATACATTAAAATAGTATCATTAGATTTACCATTAAAAGCACTCGGATAATAATATATTTTTATTCGCTAATATAAATTTAGTAAAAGTATTGGTTGAAGTCACTTCTCACACACCATGGTAAGTTAATACTCTCTCCAGTTATAAACAGTTATTGCTTTGAACATAGTTGCAATCAAACTTTTGAAACTTAGACCGTTAATATGTTTTTAAATATTTAAATCGGATACACGAAAATTATATGTGTAGATTTGTCTTGAAAAATACTTTCATAATAATATTATTTTATTGGGTTTTATAAATACATTATAATAAAAATTAGTGGTCAAAGCTGTGTTTTAAAGACTATATCGATGTCTAAAATGAGAATTATTTATGATAAGGAGAGTGACATCATTAAAACAGAAAAGTTGAAGTCTGGAGGATGATATATTTACCTTCTTAGTCAAAAGGTGTCATGACTTTTTTGTAACTAGGGTGTCTTTCACCCTTGCGCTTGCAGATACGTTGAGTTGTGATTGTTGAAATTTTCTTTCTGAAAGCAAGAGTGATATTTGAACTTTTGTCCTCTTTTTAATAAGGACCTCCATTACTCAAAACGTGACTAGAAGAACAACCAAAACATTCTCCCCATGTTCAAAAGGAATATCCAAAGCAAAAATGTACAGTATGGTAGGTTGTTCGAATTTTTTCAAACATGTCTGATTTCATTATGCTATACTAATTTGGAAACGAACGCAGATGTATATGTGACGCTAATTTGATGTGTTAGAAAGAACTCATTACTTGTACAAATTACCAATAAGAGAGGATGTTCATAATTCAATGACATCGACCCCGGCAGCTAAATTTCTGCTACTAGCTAGCGCTCCTTAAATTCAGAAATTAAAAACCAGCACGGAAAAGAAACCTACAAAATCAGAGGCACTCGATCTCCGTGTTTGACTTTTTCTCTCTCTCTCTTCTTCTTCTTCTTTGAAATAAAGAGTTTCAGCTAGTTCGCGTCATCAAGGCAAAATAACAAAAATGATCAAATAATGAGACACATAATTTTAGGGGTTGTCTAGAGAACACTGAGTGTTTTCTTATTAAATAGCATTTAAATTTTGAGCCTTTAGATTTAGATTTAATTAATAGAATCAATTTGCTATCTCTCCTCACATTTTGAGTGCTCTATAGGCAAAAAAAGTTGAGTGCTCACAAACCAAAAAACACTCGAGTGCTACTTAGCAATTCTTTTAATTTTAACACAAAAGACTCTTGCGAAGAAAAACCTTGAATGTACCACCGATGATGGTCACCGTGTGAGGAGAGTTATAAAACAGGAGATTTTACAACGAGTCGACGAGATTCATCTACACAATCCCGTGTAGCTGGGAAGGTATATAAGAGAATGTGTGTTTAGTTGATGGGATGAGGTTAAATGGGATGAGATGATCTCGTACCATTTTGTTTCATTATTTTGGGTGAATATAATGGTTTAGCATCTAGAGAGAATATTCCTCAAATTTGTATCACTTGGTCCGGAATGGGATGGTTCCATTCAAGCAACCAAACACATCGATGATTTTAAAAAAAAAATATCTCATATATATACCACTCAATACAGGCAACCTAACACACTCTAAAAGATAACTCATGTTCCATAAAGAATCAAATCCGTAAAAATACAGGCGACTTCCAACAGCCGATTTCAATGGCCCTCCAATAACACAGGCCACCTTTCTTTCATCATCAAGAGTTCGGAGCATGGTTGACGCCGATGCAGAGTTTTGCCCATGATCTCCATGATTCTAGAAACAACCACAACAATGGGACGTCGATCACTACTAGAGCATGTGGAAGTTAACCGGTCGTCGTCTCATCGCAATGTACACTGAGAGCCTATTTGGATCCATACAGCTAATAGTTAGCTGCTAAAAATTAGCTGGAGTAGATCCAAACACCCCTAGCTAATAGATCAGCTAATTATTAGCTGGGCACCCAGCTAATGGTTATCTCATTAGCTAGTTAAACCCAGCTAATAGCAGCTAATAGATGGCATTTAACGAAAATACCCTTCGCGTCTACCACCAATATCATTTAATAGCATGGATATTCTGGACAATAGCATCTATTAGCCACATATTAGCTGGTGGATCCAAACACCCTCCAACTAATAGTTAGCTAGATAGTAGTTAGCTAGCTAATATTAACTAAGAACTATTAGCTAGCTAACTATTAGCTGTTAAATGGATCCAAACAAGCCCTAAGATTGTATACGTGATGGCCACAAATTCTTTTTTCTATTTTTTTTTTTTTTTGAGAGAGAATACGTGATGGCTACATGGTCGGGCAACAACGATGACCTGGCCTGACATGGCCGCCAGCTCGTCATGATCGCCACTGGATGATCTATTCAACCCTGCACGAAGCTTGCTTCTATCGTAAAAGATAGTCGTTCGTCCGTGATCAATCAACACGCCAACAAGACCTAACAACAAAAGCAAGAGCTCGCACAATATAGAGACAAATATCTTTTTTTATTAGATTTCTTCTCTCTATACAAGGGGTGTCTAATAAAACTAACAGGAGATAGATTCAGATTCGCTCACTAATAGATAGAGTTTCGCTATTATATCATAACAGTTTAGCTATATATTTTTTTTTAAAAAAAGCTTATTTCGGTTAGGAACACAAGATAGAGCTCGATTGGGCCGGATTGCTCGAGTTCGGCCACATTTGGGCTGGGTATTTTGGGTTTGGACTGTCGCCGGACCGGTCAAAGACAATCCCCAGGCGTGACTATATGCCGCTCAGCGGCATTTAACGAGGTGCCGCACAGCTTGGGCCGTGGGGCACGTCATGTGGAGACAAGATATCTGCCACGGCCGTACAGTCTGTGTCGTAAATTAACGACTACTAGATCAATCTCAAATCCAATAAAAAGTAGATGAAGAACAATCAATATAAATGAATATATGATATAAAGAGATCAATTTTTTTATTGATTGCAGATGATTCTCTTGTACAAATGGATGCTATATTTGTACTCATGGCCCATCAGACATAATTTTGGAATTCGTCCATCAAAATCAAAAATTCAGATATATCTCAATAACTAGGATTAAGAGCCTAGATATATCTCAACAACCAAACCAACAGTCAGATTATATCTCAACATTCCTTATTGGGCAAATACCACTTGATACATATGCCTAAGTCATTCATTCCAATGCCATAAACATATTTCTAGAAACTATATGTTGGCAAAGACTTTGTGAATAAATCAACTAGATTTTCGTATAACTTAGTTTGTAGAATCTTTATCTCACTATTCTTCTAAGTTAATGAGGATAGAAAATACGTGATGGCTACATGGTCAGGCAACAACAATGATCTGGCCTAACATGGCCGCCAACTCCTCATGATCGCCATTGGATCGATTCATAACCTATACAGATCCCCAATTTCCAATGAGAGCCCACGGTTGTATGCCGTGGTGGTGATATTTGCACGTATATAACACGACTAAATTTTCGCATATGAGAAATACTTGATTCTTTGCCACGCACTATCTGCAAATGGGAAATTTCATGCTATATAACTGGTCTGAGTTGAATTAATAGGCAGCTTGCAGATTTAGGTGGCCCCAACAACTGATGGGTAACATACAATTCTGCAAGAGTGGCATA
This sequence comes from Rhipidocladum racemiflorum, assembly GCA_036346355.1. Classification (NCBI taxonomy): domain Eukaryota; kingdom Viridiplantae; phylum Streptophyta; class Magnoliopsida; order Poales; family Poaceae; genus Rhipidocladum; species Rhipidocladum racemiflorum. The sequence continues at coordinate 78,597,704 of CM070583.1, read as the reverse complement.
GCGATAAATTTTATTTTTTTTAATTAATGACTCTACAAGGCCATTTGTGTAGGACATAAGGTATTGAATGCTCGAAATTAATGACTAGAGCCATATAATAATCATTGAATGCCTTTGAGGGAAACTCTCTAGCATTGCCCATTCGAATATATTTAATCCTTTCATCTGGAAAGGAAGTTCTTAATTTAATAATTTTGGTAATTAATTTAACAAAAGCATGATTCCGAATAGATAAGAGGAATACATGATATCATCTAGTAGAAGCATCTATCAGTACCATAAAGTATCTTAAGGGGCCCGATAGGTGCTAGATAGGTCCACAAATATCATATTGAATTATCTTCAGAAAATTCGGTGATTTTTCCTAACTTTTAGATTAGATGATCTAATTATGAGCTTCCCTTTAGCACAAGCAGGGTAGAAGAATTCTTCAGAACTAGAGAGGTCAATAGTTTTTATGCTATGGCCAACAGAATTTTTGATGATTCTTCTCATCATATTCAACCTAAGAAAACCCAATTGTCATGCTAGATCTTAAATATTTATGGTTTTTAAGTATTGTTTTTATCGCAATATAACTTTCAAGTTTTATATATGTATAGTACAATCCAGAGAAAGAAAAGAGTTTTTCAACCATACATTTCTAGTACCTATTAAACTTAGTCATGAGTAGGTATTCTATACCATCCTTATTTTTGTATCCATATGGAAGCCTTTCGGATAGATGTCTTTGAAACTTAATAGAGTACGACTAGACTTAGAATACAATAAAGCATCCTTTATTGCTATACAAGTATGCATAGGGAAAACTATAATGGTTCTTCTAGTGCCAACAATGAGGGCATCGCTTCCGACGATGGTTATAATATTTATAGTTTTATTAGTAAAAGATTAAAAAATATTTAGTTTCTCGAAAAATTTAATTTGTGATGCAACTACAAGATAGATCTTCTCATCTATCATTAGAATATACTTTTGTTATATATTAAAGAAATGATTTAACAATCAAATAATTGTTGCACCATAAAAATATTAAAAATATAGAATAAACATAGCACAATAAATGAATAAAATATCTAAAAAATAACAATTTATTTAACTTTGAATGATAATTGCTCAACAGAAACGTAGACCATATTAATTTATAAACTAAAAATAAACTCAGGAGACTCATCAAGAATATGTGACATCGAGTAGCAAAGCGACGGAATATTTAGGAGGTTAATTTAGGTCTCCATAAGAGTCGTGAGTATCCTTCAAGGACTTCTCGAGTTCAACTCCAAGAAGATCGTCTTTATCCATGGGAGTGTTTCCACATCCGAGGAGGTTCTTTTGGAACTTTTCCATAGGATGAAGAACTATATCATCATACTTTTTAGAGTATGTGTCAATAATAGGTTAAGCAGTGAAGTGTGCCTCAATAGTATTCCACGGGGTCTTTTTGACTTTCCAATGGATTGCATATAAAGATATGCCAAATGCTTCGAGGTACGGTAGTTGCACAACCAATGGCTAGTGCATCCATACCTAAAACAAGATTGTGCAGGGTTTGTAGTCTTGTTGGTTAAGTCTTGCTTCTGGAAGCTCCCTTGCACTTTACCATTACCTCTCTATTGGGCTTTGTTTCTTCACTTGTGTGTTTTGCCATTCTTCCATTTACCCCTTTATACCTTTGGTATTTTTTGCAGCAATGGCTATAGCTAGCCTGTTGAATATTGGTATGTACTTAAGGGATTGCCTGTGCCACATTAGAAAAAACATGATGATTCTTTATCAGGAGTTCGTCGTGCTTATCTACTTCCATCAAAGTGTACATAAGCGTGACGGTACTGTTGCTGCAATATCCTCATGTTAGGTTGGAAGGTGCACAATGTCTTATCTATAATATCAATATATGTAGCTTTCTGGTTACATAAACGAAGTAGAGTTGTATGCTACTACAATTTTATAGTCCTACAAGTGTAGGAGTGTCCATTTGCATTATGCTCTTGGCAACAGGACAAATATTTGTTGGTCGTAGCATTCCTTTAGGGAATTCTATAGTGCACGTGGGTCCTCCATTAAATAATCGGCTTTCAGGTCCGCACACTTGGCGACTTCAAGAAGAGCAGGGGTGCCAGCTTCAATATCTATAATAGCAACTCTAAGAGATCGAACTATCATATTAATCTTGACATCCATTGCCCAAATCAGGTGATTGATGCCATTCAGGACAAGCTCAATAAATTCTCTCTTTGCAAAATAAATTTTACTGCTGGTAAAACCAAAATATTGCAACCTCACTCTCAAATCAGTAAAGTTTGGTCTATATCTATTCGGTAGATAATTATCTGTATTTTTTAAAAATTCTTCTAACATTTTTCATAATTTTATGCTATTATTGAGCAATTTTCAGAACTAAAGAAATTAACTGCAATTTTTTTTTTAATATATATAACACATGGAATTATGCCAGGAAAACATAAACCCAGATATAGGTCCAAGGTTCAACAATTTACGGGCGCGGACGCGCTGCTTTGGTGCGGTAGTTGAGTGGCGCGCAACGGGGGGCACGGCTTTGACACAGGCCGGGGTGCGTTCGGCGTCACTCGGCATGGGGGCATAGGTCGATGGCGTCAGGCGATCACGACGCAAGATGCTGCTCGGCAGGAGCAATCCTCTTCAGGTGCGCAATGACGGGTCGACGGGAGCGTGACGCACGGCGGTGGCCAGCGTCCGGCGACTTTGAGTGTCTTTCACCTTTTTTCTTTAGATGTGTTTGCTGAATAGTATTGAAGATCTAATTGCCCGATTAGATTAATCTAGGTAATTAGAGAAATTAGTCTACAGAATTAAAAACTATTTAGATGCTATTAACTTACGTACGGCTTATAAAAAGATTAATCGCTTGATGCTAGTTAGTAGTGTAGATTGTCATAGGCAAAAATTCTTGTTTGATCTTAAAGAGCTTTATGCTGTTAAATATATCTAAATAATTAGAACCAAGAGTTTAGATATATCTTAACAACCAGATCAAAAGTCCGATTATACCTCGACAATCTGAAGCAGCCGGCCAAAACCATCCACCTCAGCATACAGTCGATGCACTCTTCCATTTTGCAGTCCGCAAATTCACTTGACTGTATCTTTTAAATCGACCAATTTGCGATCTATTCGAACTATCGTGCTTCAACGAGATCTTCATTTGCATGTAGTTAGACTTAGTAAATGATATCACTAAGCATATGTTTCAGATAAAACAAAATATTTCGTATAACACTTATCAGTGTTACATTAGTTAATGGGTAATGTTCCAATATTCAGCTTCTGAATTGATAGTAGGGAATAATCATACCTCATGCCTACATCCCGTGAGAGGTGTTAGGCGTGACTTCGGAAGTCTCGTGTATTTTGCTCCCCTGCATATATATTTTTTAAAATCTTTATCATTCTCTCCAATAAAATTATAAATTTAGCATCCTTCTCATCCGTAGAAACATCAGCTAACAACACGAGTCATCTATCACACTCATTTACGTGACAGGTCGCTAGCATCACAGTGGCTCTGTCCACCGTAGTAGTTCCTCGACAAGCGCGGTAAGTGACAAGCCTCACCTTTCTGCTGAACTCGTATACCGTGGTATTCCATCCCACCGAGTTTGGATATCATGGTAGCCCGTTTGTCACGGTAGACCTTTCGGGCTTACTATGTTAACGAGAGGTGCTACGGTGCCAACGACTTGGCGCAGTAGAAAAATACAGTAGAGAATACATGTCATCTGTTGGTACTCTTGCGGTCAGAAAAGTGGCTAGATTCAGATTCAAGAGGCTACATTGGAAGATATATATGTATGGTCTGTTGGTACTCTTGTGATTAAAAAGGATATTAGATTCGTAATTTTGCGGGGAAGAAAGTGGGGTAAAAGCGCGAGAGGGTCGCGAAGATTCCCGACTTGGCAGCCAACTGCGCACACGTTATTAGCCGTGGGCCAGAGGAGGGGGGGGGGGGGGGGGTAGGCCGCGCGCAACGGCGGCACACGCGGCCGAGGCGAGGAGGTGGGCCCCACTCCCTGGGGCAGCAGTATTATAGTCGCGGAGACTATGAGAGGCGTCGTACGTCCCGCGCGGTCTCCCATGCACTTCTCCACTCCACCTCGGCTCCTCCTCTGTCCCTTTGACCGCGCTAATCACCGTTCTATTCCTACCGATCCTAATCACACCCCCCCAAAGCGGTAAAAGCGGCTGGGCATCCACGGCTTAAACCCCCCTTAAGCCCGCGGTTAAAAATTCGAGCTGAAGCCCGGCGAGGCGCCGCGCCCTAGGCGACCGAGACCTCGCCGACGTCCTGAACCTCCCGCCTCCGAAAGGGCACGGGCCTCGCGAGGCTAATGAGAGCAGCAGCGCGACACAACGGTAGCGCGTGAAGTCTCGCCTCGCTGCGCCTGCGTCCCCGCCGTCGCCGTGCTCGTGAGCCGCCAGGAGGTCCGCCCGTCGGGGTGGCGGGGCTTTGCGGGGCCCGGGCCGGGGATCTTGGGAGTTTTTGGAGCTACCGTTCGCTGCTCTCTTCCTCTTTTGGGGGGATCGGTTCTCCGAGCCGAGGTCGGTGGATCGTTCCTTGAGGTATCGATTTCTGGCCGTAGAGGGTGGTGCGGGGTTGCGTGTTGCTGATTTGCTAGGGTTTTTGTGAGATGTTGTTTTTTTTATTGGGTGTAATCTCTGGCCCGTCTCGATCTTTTTATCCATGCGGTTGATTCTTGTGCTGCTTGCAGGGAAATCGAAAGGGAGCGACCTTTGGATAGAGGGAAGGCAAAGGAGAAATCTTTTTAGCGCTGTTTCGCTTTGTTGGGCTCTAGAAGCTTCCGGCTGATGGATTTCTTCAAGATCAAGAAGTTTGGGTCGGCCCGGAAGAACGCCGGAGGTGGAGGAGAAATGGTAGAATCTGACGATGATGCGAACGCCGGGAATGTGGCCTACGAGGAACATAAAGGTGACATCTTGGAGAAGAATGCCGAGGCGGCAGTGGCGGGTGAGGGTGCGCGTGTGGCCAATGGGGGTGAGGAGGAAGGGGAGGACGACGACGACGATTTCATCACGAATGAGGTGAAGCGGAGGCTCAAGGAGATAAGGAAGAACAGCTTCATGGTGCTCATCCCCGAGGAGGAATGCGCCGAGGTGGAGGAGGATGGGGAGGAGGTGGAGGAGGAGGAGGAGGAGGAAGGGAGTAGCTCTAGGGAGTGGATGGAGTCGGACGTGGCTGATGGGTTCCCACTGTGCGGGTTTGATTCGCTGTATGATAAGTACTGTGAGAGGATGCTGGTTTTTGATAAGATGATTACACAGCTCTTGAAGGATCCAGGTGAAATGTTTAGCCCGTTGTAGCCTTTCTTGTACGATGGCTTGTAGTCCCGTTGTAGCCTTTCTTGTACAATCGCTTATAGTTTTGCATGTTGAGTTGGCTTAATGCATTATAATAGCACAGCCTCGTAGTCATAGCATTTTACTCGTTTCGTGCTATCTGATTAACCACGTTAGTACCCCATATAACTGGATTAATTGGCCCATGAAGTTGCGCACGCTATCGATTCTAGAAATCTACATGGTGATTGGACATTGTATACCACCAGTGTATTGGATTATATAATTAATATAGAGATTCTTATGTAATTGAAGTTATTATTTGGTATGATAATAATTGTTGTTGCGATTCCATGAATTTCACCTTTTGGTGCTGATTGTAGGCTGCATCCGTATAACTTTTGTCGGATTTCTCCTTGTTGCACATGAAAATTCTTGTGTCTCCAGCTCACCCCTTTGAAATGGAAATAAATGCCAATATTTCCTGTGTAATGGTCCTTTTCTGCATATGTCATTCATCGTCTGTTTTTTTGTTTGGGGGGGGGGGGGGGGGGGTTGCTTGTGGGTTCCATCTCTTTCTTGTGTATTACTGCTTCTCTTATGCATGTACGATGTATGTTTCTTCTGCTATTCTATTGAGTGCCAGTAATTTATTTAATCAGGCATTTAGAGCACTTTCAACTTTCTAATGGTTGATAAACAAACTTCCTAGGGTCATTCAACATCTCAAAAAAGTCACCTAGATCAGCATCCAAATTGGCATCAACCCTGCGCAACCTCTCATTCAAAAGGAGGGATGACCACCAGGAGGATTCTGAGCATCTTCAGCAACAGCAGAGTGAGGATGATCCTTACCAAACACTTGAGACCGCATATGTTGCACAGGTTTCTTTAAGCTGGGAGGCTCTCCATTGTATGTATGTGCACCTGAGTCTGATACTCGTAGCACAGCCTGAGAATCCCACTTCCTATAGCTGTGCTGCTCAAGCATTTCAGCAGTTCCAGGTTCTATTGCAGAGATTTGTTGAGAATGAGCCATTTGAGCAAGGTTCTCGAGTCGAGATATATGCACGATCTCGAAGTTCCTTGTCAAAGTTGCTTCAGGTCCCCACTTTTCAAGGTATGATTCTTTGGATTATAGCTATTGCATTCTTAACACAATTGTAACCTATCATTTGACAATTGAAATGAGTTCATATGGGCAGTATAATTCTGAATCCTCTTGGTAACTTGTTTGAGTTGTTCTTTTAAATCAACTTGCTTCACCAGACGGTACACGCCGCAACTTTGTTTTAACAGCCATTATGTTTGCTTGGTTGAGATTTAGTACGTTCTTGTCCTGAACTTCTGACAACCAACAAATTGTACTTAGTCTTCTGATATATGTAGTACATCCTGATTGGCAGTATACACTATGACACCATGGTTTGCCATGGGAAAACATCACCGGACATACCTACTTTGCAGTTCTAGAAGTACCACTGACTCTGTTAGGTGCATTCGAGATACTGTACAGTATGATGCGGCCTTCTGACAAATTTATGCGTCCTTGTCATAGGATGCTCCCGCACAACACAAGACTACTGATGCATATTTATCTATTTGCTTTTGTAATTTTTATTTGTCATGCACCTGACAGATGGACCTAGATTGTTATTGGAACATCTTTTATCAGGTCAACTGGCTCTATTTTTTATCAACTAATTGCATACACTGCATCCAATCAGGTAGTCTGGTATTTGCTCGGTGGTAGGGTCTATTGTCCTTGCCCAATAGTACATGAAAACGGTAATAAGATGTACCAGAAAGATGTATTTATAAAATACAGATAGTGCATTTACAATAACTTGTGGAGACTTTGAATATATGTAAGAAGCTAAGAATAGATTACAGCTTAGTGTTCAAATTGAGATAAGCTTATGATCTAAAACTGTTCTGCTGTGCATTTGTTGGTACAATTGGTGTTTTCATGACAGTTGTACGTTTCAGCTAATAGTTTCTTGTTCAAATGACACTGATGTTTAAAACGTGTGTCCATTCATTGGTACCATCGAGATTTCGATGACAGCTGGTGAGTTTCAGCTGATATTGTTTCTAATTGTTTCTTGGTAATATACTAATATCCTAAAAGAAATGGTGAAATAAAGCTCATGCCATTATGAGTTGACATGGATTGTGACTACTACGTATGTCCTATTGGTTTCCAGTTATGTTAATAATTGATATATAAACTTAGCACTTAAGTTGATGCTATTTCTATAAATGAAAAGTGCCTCCCAGAAGTACAGCCTAATTGGAAATGACTTAATATTGGTCTCACTTCTCCCTTCTGCTACAGTCTTAATCGTGGTGGAAATGGTTAAGGTCCATTATGTCGTGGGAGCATAGAAGGTAGATCTTTACATACGTGGAGCATTTTGTCATATTAAATGAGATGCAGATATTGTCGTCTTCGTAGGTTATCTCAGTGTGTTTCTCTTTGCCCTATGCTAGGTGATTAAGTACAGTAAATAGATTTAGCATTGAATATCCTAGACATACTGCACATGCTACAAGCCAATTCAATCTGCTGTACACTATGGCACTATTAATGGCCAGTGATGTACTAATGTTGAATCTGGGTTCTTTTCTGTTTCAAGTTTATGTGACTAAGAAACATATTAGCAGTCAGTTTTATAACATCCTATTTTTGTGAAGATTGTAACACCTGAACCCTATACATGCTTAAGAATATAGAGCTGCATGTTTCCTGCAATTAAGTTCCATAATATGCACTCAGCATATGACCGAAGTGGTGCACATATGTTTTAAGGGCACTTTATTTGTAAATTTAATATGTCTGTTGGAAAGCTACCCGACTCTCTGGACACGATTTCGGTTGTGGTGCTGCCGAATGCACACCTTTTCCATTGTCTATTGCCTTGCTTAAATAGAGAATTACATGGAAATTAATTAAAGCTATTTAAGACCTCCAATTAGGCGCCATTCCTATATCTGGCTGCCCTTTCTATTCTTAGCTAAACAAGAAGGAAACTAAAGACAGGATTTTCCTATTCCTAAAATGAAGAGGCGCAAAGCTTATTCCTACAATCTCCTCCCTAAGCCCTCGTGCTCACTGCTTTACATGGATGAGGCCGATCCTTTTACGCATTTCATGAAACTTGGTCCTTCCAAGCGCTTTCGTTAGAATGTCGCTTAGTTGGTCTTCGCTTCGATGAAATCCACATTGATCGACCTTCCTCTCACTTCCTGACGAAGTGATATTTTACCCGAATGTGTTTACTCGTCCATGGAGAACTGGATTCTTGATCAAAGCAATGGCAGACTTGTTGTCCACCCTCAAAGATTGGCGCTTTTTGTTGCTGTCCTGCATTTCAGAGCGGACACGAGCAAGCCACAATGCTTGACTAGCAGCATTTGCAGCTGCTATATATTCTCGCCGCAGCCTAGATTTCGCCACCACCTTCCGCTTCATGGATTGCCAGGTGATCTGCCACCGAGGAAGAACATCACGGTTGTGCTTTTGCTTGCATCAACATCCCCTGGCGAAATCACTATCATCGAAGCCGGTCAGACGATGAGGCTTCTCCTTCTCCCATCGAACCGAGACCCCATCCTTGTCGGCCACATAGCGCAAGATGCGCTTCATAGTCGCGAGATGATCCTCTCGAGGATCTTCCGAAAACCCGCACATACCCAACCGCCAAATGCCAAATCAGGGCGGGTATTGACCAGGACAACCTTAAGCTCCGCCATACTCCCGTGCACGCCGTCGCATCATCAATGGAGCCTGAGTTTGCTCGGGCCAGACGCTGTTCCATGGGCACTTGAGCGGGATTGCATCCCCGCCATGCCACTCTTCTCCGTGAATCTTGCCGGCGTAGGCGCCCGGCAGTGAGATCCCCCTTCGCCGCTTCACCTCAATGCCGAGGTAGTAGTGAAGTAGGCCGAGGTCGCTCATCTTGAATGCAACAGCCCATCCGCTTCCTTAAACCGCTTGATATCCCCAATGTTCGTACCGGTGATCACAAGGTCGCTACATAGACCCCGACACTAGTCGCCGCCATCGTGTCTTTGCCGTGAGGTAGATGGCGTGTTCCGACGGGCTTTTTGAAACCAAAAGACAACAGAGTGTCGTCCCGCCGCGTTCCATGCGCACGGTGCTTGATGCAAACATAAGGCCTTTCCGTAGCTTGAGCACCTTGTGCTCCTTCCCGGTGACTATGAATCCGGGGCTTGGTCGCTCGACATAGACCTCTTCTTCTAGGTCGCCGCTTAGGAATGCCGACTTGACATCCATGTGGTGCACCTCCCACCCTCGTAGGGCCGCGAGCGATGAGCGAGCGCATCGAGTCAAGCCTCGCCACCTGCGAAACACTTCGTCAGAGTCGATGTGCGAAGTGCGCTGCACTTCTTCACCACGAGGCGTGCCAGGTGCTTGACACCGCCCATGCTCGCCACGCTTCACCAAGACCCATTTCGGGCGATCAGCTGGGCCGTCCCGGTGGAGATCCACCGCGCCACGTTTGTTATCCTCGATGGATTCCATCTCTTCCACCATTGCCTTCCTCCACCGAGGTTGGCGCTCCGCTTCCACGAATGACGCAGGTTCGCCGCAGCCTTTCGGCGTTGAGCTCCTCCGCGACCCGGACTGCGCGCAAGACCTGGCGGCGAGGTCGGGCCGATGATGTTGTCCATCCGCCGTCACGAGTGTCTCATCGCCGCCATGGTCGGCGCTCCGACCAGCTGGCCGTCCCGACAGTGGAGAGAGAATTTCCACCGCGGTCTCTTTGAGGTGGTATCTGCCGGCATGAGGTGATGCGGTGGCGCGGCTACCGCTTTTCTTCGCCGCAGCTACCGGAGCCTCGCGGTGCCTTCGGCCGCCGGAGGTCCCTGGTGGAGTCGTAGTACTCCACCGTAGAATACGCCGCCGCTGCGGCCGTTTCCACACCGGGCGTCCTCCGAGCCTCCCCACTGGCTCTCGCCGACACCACGTCGCGTGTCACATGGACACGCTCGCCATGACGGGTCATACGCCGCTGCACGCCTTGGAGCGCGCCAGAGGCCGACGAAGATCATCTTCCCGCCACGATCCTCCGGCTTTTTCAAGTGTGGCGCCGTGGTTCCCGACGAGACGATGCAACAAACGTTCTCGGTGGTGTATCGCCGCTTTTTTCCATGCCATGCCTCAAACGCGCTCATGCCGTTTACGCCGTTGGGCGCCGTTGAGGATGTACACCGCGATAGTCATGGCCTCGCCGTAACTATCCGTGAGGCCTTTGCTCGGAGCATGCTCCTTGCCGCCGCCACCACCGTGCCATTTCGCTTCCACGACGCCATTTTTTGCCGCCGGTCACGCAAGAAGCAGGCCGCGATGAACTCCATTCGCTGCGAAGACTCGCGAACTCCACCTGAGTTGAATTATCCGCCTTGATCGCGAGCGCGCCGAGCTTTAGCTTGGACTCTCCTCTCAAGGCTTGATCTCCTTGACGCCTCACTTGCACGGTCTTTGGATCGGATCATGGTCACCCACATGAAACGGGTGAGATTATCGGACGAGCAACAAGAAGTACTTGTTGCCGCCGGAGTCGCCGCTGATTCCGCCACGAGATCACCGTGCACCACTTCCAGCGACGGCCTCAGATTCCGCCTTCGGGCTGAACGAGTGCGCCTCGCTTCCCGGCCATGCACGCCCAGACACCTCCGTGACTTGCCGAAAGCTCGGCAGCCTCGAACTAGCTCCTCCCGAGCTAGCTTCACGAGTGCCGCCATGTTAACATAGCCAAAGCGCGTGCTAACGCCACGCCTCTTCGTCGCTACCACAGATTGCAACGCCGGTTGCGCTTATCTTGATGTGGAGCAGATACGATACGATTCACCTCGCGCGTCACCTTGGTCAGCCATCCCCACGCTCCCAATCCTCATTACGCGGCGTTGATCTCGATCTTGAAACGGACTTCGCCGAGTCGGGCCTAGGCCGACGATGTTTGTTGTTAGCCTGGGAATGAAGTAGACCGGCAAATGACCGAGTTCGCCATTCTGCACTTTTCGAAGATGACGTGCCTTGCCCTCGCCGGTACACCGAATCATCGCCAAGAGCGCACGGTGCCTCGCACCTCCGGATCAGCCTTCGAGAATGCGGCCCTAGACCCGGACATATGATTAGTTGCCCCGAGTCCGGGACCCATGTCTCGCCTCCGCTCCTCTTTTCTCCGAAATGCCACGAAGACCTTCTCTTGGCGATCTCGACCTGAGCCAGAGAGCTATCATCATGTGCGTTTCGCGGCGCCTGCGAGGAAGGATGGTGGAAGCGCAAATTATGCGAACAGAGTGAGGCTTCCTCCTCTTCTTGGATCGCATGGGCCTGGCCTTCCTTCTTGGGCTTCGACCGCAATCCCGAGCCCAATGGCCCGCTCTTGCCGCGATCGACGGCACTGCCACCACCTGGCGTTTCACGTCTGGCACGCTGCCGCTTTCCCACCGCCACGACGGTCACGCATTGCGCCCGGCCGAAGTCAGCCGCTTGTGCCTCCGCCGTGCATTCCGCCTTCGCCTTTTCCGCCCAAGGCCCCACTCCCCTCCGTGAGGTACGCTTTGCCTTGTTTTCAACGCTACGGCTTCATCGAATGTCTCCTCCGCCTCTTGAGACGGGCCGGTTAAGTTCGCCATCACATCGCCGACACGCCCAATCAGCGTCCCGATGGCGAGCAATCACGCCGGAAGCTAGGCGGGCAGCATACATCTTTGCGATTTATGTCCGCCTCTTCACCTCTTCGCCTAGCGTGGTGAAAGTGCCGCCATCCCTTCGAGGCGGAGCCCAAAATCTCGACGCTTTCACCGTTATTGAAAACGGCGAGATCAAATTTCAGCCTTGTTTATTGCGCCTTGTGTTTCCCTCACGCCGTGCGTCTCGACTCTCATGGTCGCATCGCGTCCCAGGCCTCCTTTGCTGTCCCTTTCTTTGGCGAGTCAGATCATCTCCGGTGCACCGCCACACAAGACGCCAGCGCCATCGCTTCTTCTTGTGCGTTGGAGCCGCTGCCCTCGATGACGCTCCATAATGCCCGCTACCGAAGCTTACCTTCATCGGCGCCCAATCCGGTAATTGGTCTTGGTGAGGAGGGATAGCTAGTCCCGCTTCCCACCTCACGAATCACCCTCTGATCACTCCGCCACTTCCTAAGTGTCATCCTTGGCGCCGGCTTGCCGGTCATCGCCCAAGTTCGAAAACTAGAGCTCGGGATGCAGCTTGTTGAAAGCTACCCGACTCTCTGGACACGATTTCGGTTGTGGTGCTGCCGAATGCACACCTTTTCCATTGTCTATTGCCTTGCTTAAATAGAGAATTACATGGAAATTAATTAAAGCTATTTAAGACCTCCAATTAGGCGCCATTCCTATATCTGGCTGCCCTTTCTATTCTTAGCTAAACAGCAAAGGAAACTAAAGACAGGATTTTCCTATTCCTAAAATGAAGAGGCGCACAGGCTTATTCCTACAATGTCTGTATGCCATGAACTTCGTCATTGATTGCATAGGATTTGTCAAGATTTTTTGTCAGTCCGCACTGGCAGCAGGACATGGTACATGTATAATTCTTTTAGCTCGATACAGCTAATGGGTTGGTTGAAACAAACCATTTTGCTCCCGTAATGCCTGGCTACATCACTGATGAATTCTTCCTGCTACAAATAAGGTAGTAAATCCTGAGTGCAATAAACTGATTTGTTTCTCGTTTTGTGTGTCAATGTGTCATGGCTTAGTTTCTTTACATTTGTCTTGTTATGGAAAAGAAAGCCCATTGTGCTTTTATTTTAGTACTGAAATTTCTAAATTCAATAATGTGAATGTCTGTGTTTAGGCAAAATGAACTTTGGTGAGTTATTTCACCCTTCAATTGCTGTTGGTATAACACACTTTTGACATGACTTTATATAATTAATTCCACGCTTGTTTTGATATGTTATCTTGCTTTTCATTTCAGTTTTCTCTATTCAGTTGCAGATAGGAAAGACAATGCTGAAGACCAAATGGAAACATCAATCTTTGCACCTGACCTCATCAAATTATTAGAGGAGTGTATCCTAACTTTCCGTATTTTCCTGAAGAAGGACAAGAAAAAGAATGGTGCCCTCATGAGTGCTCATGGTCATACTGGAAGCTCGATTCAGCAAGTTCAATCCTCTCTCGATAAGGTTATATTTTGTTCTGATACATAGCTGATAGACTCAATAAACCGCTCCTTAATAAGGTGTCCATAGCTTATATGCCGCTGGCTATTCTGTGTATCCACGGGTATTTTTCAATTTCTTCTTGTTACCTTTTATTGCCTTGGTTTTCATATGATCTCTTCTTTCCATGATACACAAACAAACTGCTAGTAGTAGGAACCGTTTTCCTTTCATACTTGTGGTGTTCTTCCAATATGGAATAAAAAGTTTCAAAGCTTATTTGCATAGAAATGATAGATGTAAATGGTTGTTGAGTCTGCACGCCTCAAAAATATATCTTTACAACATTACTTTTCCAAACAGGCCACCTTGAAAGTTTTGTCTTGTTAGTGTAACAATCATTTTGAGCAATTTGAGCCCAGTTAGCTTGAAGTAGTCACTCGTGCGCTTGCTCAGATGTTTGTGTGTCCATAGTTTGATGTGTGTGTTTATGTGGTACTCTTTCTTGCTAATACAAATATCCAAACCTGCAGAAGGAGGTGAAGGTGAAAGAGCTATTCAAGAAGAGAAAAGGATGGAAGAGCAAGACCTGGCCAACCACAATGGAGGAAGTCCACATGCTCTTCGCCTTGATGGACATCAAGGTTGTGTCGAGGGTCCTGAGAATGGCCAAGCTCAACAAGGAGCAGCTGCTGTGGTGCGAGGAGAAGATGAGCAAGCTGGATCTCTCCGACAACAAGCTGCGGCGTGATGGATCCCCCATCCTCTTCCCCTGTTGACGCAGTGTCCGAGGCACTGCCTTCCCTTATGTGGCACCTGCTACGTACCAGCCGATAGCATCAGCTTACCTTATGGTATGTACATGTCTTTAGGTTGAAATGTCTATACTAAAGTAATACCTAAAGAAGAGTTCGTTGTTAGATCTCTATTCTGTTGGTCTGCAACATATCGAAGTTAAACAGTGGCAAGAAATCATCAGGTGAGTTCTGTGTATCGTTGCAAGCTAATATATGTTTCAGCTCCAGCAACTGGTCGCCACTGGAAACAGGCCGGTTTTCTGGAAGCCATATTCGTTCATAGGTGGTAATGAGAGTGAGTTAAAGACAAACAACAGGTCAACACCATTTAGTTCTCTCGAGATCTTGAAGCAGGGACACCCAACCCACTCATTGATCACCCATGCAGAGAATTGTACCGTCTTGGTTGCAGGTTGCAACTTGCAAACTGAAGAAAGAGAACTCTAGATGCTCACTTGACTATTGTGATCTCTGAGTATTTAGGTAGGCGCTGTACCCTCCCCTGCCTTTGCTTGTCTGAGCACTTTGCTTTCTTCAAGGATGCTCCATGCCCCCAAGCTCGACAAGCTTTTCTATCGAACCAGCTCGTGCGAGCACGTACGTATCACTGCAAGAAATCGTACTGCCCCATGATGCAACTTTAGATGAACCTGCCGCGTCTTCCTTTCAGAACACGCACCGTGAGTGAAAAGCTTGTCTTGCTAAGCAGAACATCTCAGAAGGTTTAGGGAACAAACCCTTGGCAAAGCAACATGAAAGCAGACTGATCATGCACATGGTAAATGTCTTATCAGTAGGGTTGTAAAACGGCTTGTATGAGCCTAGCATGAGTAGCCTGTTGCCAGTAGAACATATATACTACCTGCATGTAGTTATTCAGGAAAGACCTGAGCATAAGAAACAACAGGGATTTGTTCTGCTTATCATCACTTCTTGATGAAAAATGGCATGGGAAAAATGGAGGAAACATATATGTAGCATTGTAGCAGTACTGGTTTGCAACAATGGCGTAGCCAGCAGTTGGCACTGTTGGGCCACGGCCCAACCAATGCCCCGCGGTCCACCGTAAGCTCCGGCTCACTGTACGATATGAAATGCAACTTCCGTTGGGGCTTTGGGACCGGTGGTGTGGTGGACCCATGCAAGTCAGCCTCTCGGTTGTATGATCTAACCAGTGGGCCTTGTTTGCAAGTGAAGTCCGAATGTTCTGCATCAGCCAAGTCCATGAACACAGCAAATGGCTGCCACTAAATTCCTACTGCCACAGCCATCAATGGGGGTGGTCATCAATGTGGTTGTGCCTGTGTGTAGGCAAACTGATCATTCACTGTGCCCTGCAATTTATGTGCCATAATACTGCACTGTGGAGATTTCTCTCCCTCTTGCCATGGACCAATGCATTGGACCACATTCACACTGTCACACTACCAGCTACTACTACTATCTCCCTGCCGATTTGGCAACTTTGTTGAGACTTTTCTGAATCCTCACATCTTGAGAGGAGGTGCATTGACACTAATAGCGATGACATCTGCCAACAACCTTAATGGAATTCCTAGGCCTAATGCAAGCAAAACTTCCTACATCTGCCATTGCCTGGAAAGCAGGTGCAGGCAGATCTGTACAGTAATTAGTGTGTCATCTCTTTGCTACAAAGTCTCTTGCCAAGTATGTACCAATTAGATGCAGAGGAGTTAACTCTAGCAGCAGGTCATGTGATGAAGGCAACAACCAACCATTCTTCAATGCAGACTCAAAAGAGTGGAGATCTTGTATTAGGTTTCTTTCCACAGTTTTCACCAGGAACAAAAAAAAGAGAGTTCAGTTCTTCTCCAACTGAAGAAAAGGAAGTAGTTTGATTTAAGATGGTCGTTTTGGTAGGCTATATATAATATATGGACTGAAAAAGTACAAATAAACTGCATTGTGATATGAGCAGCCGTACCTGAAGCTTTGGACTTTCTGCCAGTGAGTGAGCTGTGTGTGCATCCTCCAACCTGCAGTCCTACACCCCTACTATACATTAGTACATGCTGCAGAAGGGAGAAAAAGAAGCATATCATGAACAGTTCCATCTTCTGGTTTCTACAGTATTTTTCTTGCAAGTTGCAGTCTTGCAGACACAAAAACACACCGCTATTATAAACCCATTCAAATGCAAGTCAGGTTCCTGAAGGGAGATCGAGAGAAGCTAGCTCTTCTTTATATACATATAAAAAAAAAATTCATGTAAGCTTTTCCTGCAGGGTTCTACAGATCAATTAAATCAGCTGATCTGTAGAAAACACATGCCTAATGCTGTAGCTGTACTTGTATTGTCAACAGGGAAAGGCTCTGTTAGAAAAATGGTGTCTAATGGATGACAAATTGACCAGACTGAGGCTGCAGTATGCATGCGTCATTGGCAGTGCTCAGTGTAGTTGCTCTCATATATTATTCTGTCTCTCTTTCTTTCTTCCTTTCTTTCTTTCTTCACTGTGGTGGTCCACATGGTATTGATGAAAAGAGCAAGTTAAGATTCTTGTTGTGTCCTAAGAGTAGGGCATTTGATTAAGGTTAGCCCTGTACTGTGGATCTCGCGGCAGTAAACTAAGACAAAAGACGGCCATGTTTGCCAGTCATGCCTTCTCGTGATCGATGAGGCATTGAAACCACAGGGCTTGAGCTCGTCATTTGCCATGTTTTGATATGCCAAACACTAAGGGTGTGTTTGGTTTCCTGCACCATCCTAGCTTGTTTCGTATGAGCCATTCAAGCCAGCCTTGGTCTGACTGAGTGGATGCAAGTTAAGTTGTTTGGTTGCTTGTTTGTGCATCTCACCGGCCTGCATTAGAGAGAAGTCCAATTTTTGTGTTTTCTCCATCCTGTATGAGTGGGTGCAATTGCATCCACCTGGTCAGGATGAACAGGAAACCAAACAAGTGTCTAACAGATATAGTTGCATCCACTCATGCAATTCAGGCACCACCATGCAGGCAACCAAACACACCCTAAGGGCATGTACAATGGTTATATTTAGCTGTCTATAAGACATGACACGTAGGATTTCAAATGATGTGGAGGAGAGAGAAGAAGGAGAGAGAAGACTGTTATCTACTATTTAATAGACAGCTTTACATTTTGTGTACCATTGTATAGACAGTCTGTTAATTGAATGAGAGACCACTACAGACAGCTCTATAGACAATCCATTGTATGAATTATTTTTAGTGCTGTCTGTAGATGATGTGGAGCTATATTATAGACAACTGCCATCTATACCACTGTACATGCCCTAAGCGGCCTGCAAAGCTGCAACTAGAGGACCTTGGTTAGTGTGGCATCCGATGAGGAAGTGGTCAGTACTCAGTAGCCTTCCTTTCCTTGTTTTCTTTCCAGAATAGGAGATGGGCAGCACAAGGGTAAAAAATCTTAATTCTTATCCCATGGAAAGACCTTATTTGTCCTGTTTTAACATGTGCATTTCGGCATGCATTATTCCTTTTATCCTCGTTGGAATCTCCATTTTCAGAATAATATATGTTTGAAAATTCTATTATCATTATCTGCGAGTGCTTGTTCTTGGGTGTAGGTGATTTTTCAAGTAAGGGGCAAGGGATTTTGTAGTAAATAAGTGTGCTATGAGGGCTTTATTGCAAGAACTAGCACCAAGCAGCTAAGCCAAGATAAGCGCGTGAGAAAAGGGTGTCTACAAAAAAAATTCTGGAGTACGGATATGTGGACGAATCTTTCATCTCTTTTGCTTTTTCATCTCTGAGCAGGAGGCAGACTAACAAACTGTGCTTTATCTTTTTGAAAATTCCCATGCATGCCCTTCTCCATCAGATTTAGATCACGGGAGGCCGAATAATGCAATGTAACATGGGAGAGGCCAAATAGTACCAATTCAAATAAAATTCGCCAAAAAAATTAGAGGAATACTGTAGGAATTTTATCATCTCTCCGTCGATCCGGACAAGACACCCTTTTCGAATTGCTTTGGAGTGCCTTCCTCTTCCTCGTCAGAACTAGAGGTGGGCGTCGTGTCGCGTCGCACGCCGGCCGCCCATCGTGCTTGGGCCGAAACCGCCGTACACGACGCCCATCGTGCTCATCGCGTGCCGCGCCGCCCGACTCACTTTTACGAGCCTAAGCCCGCCCATTTGCGCCGTGCTGCTTGCGTCGCCCAAGCCCGACCCATTTTTACTATTGTGACGAACAAAGAAATAAAACAAATCACTACTACTAAACTACCTATTTTAATTACATAAGAGACTAATAACATCAACAAAATGTCAAACATAAATGCAATGCTTGAAGATGCCTGAATCAACAATATCTGCCAACTTTTAAGCCTTAATCCGTGATTTCGTGCCCGTTAGCCGTCGCAGACGCCCGCCTAAATCGTCGTGTCGTGCCGTCGCTCGTCGCTGTTCTCGGCCAGACTACTGCGGTTACAGGCAGTCGCCCGCCGCCGAATCTTGCCGTGCTTTGCACTGCCATACCATCGCGTGCTTGGCCTAAAAGCCCGGCCCAATGCCCACCTCTAGTCAGAACGCTCTCCCATTCGAAGAAATAATCTGTACGTAATATTAATAATAATATAATAACACCCTTATAAGGGGTGGAATTGGAGGCCAACCAAAGCCTCCACTTGTCACTCTCTGACTTTTTACGAAAAAGCTCCTTCTTTTTTTTAAAAATTATGTTAGGTCCCTGTAACTTACAGATAGGTCTTTCGCGGTTTTTTTGAGAGGAAGAAAAGCGTTTTTAAATTGCGTTCGGGCTACTTTACAAAAAATCCCCCCACTAAATACAAATCTCGAACGAGTTCTTTTCTAATTATTCGTGATAACGATCAGGTCCAAAAATATAACAAACATGTTTCTGTCCCTTACATCTAGGTCCTTTCTCCGTTTTTCGCGAAAGAAATATTTTCGTCAGTATAAATATGTGTACAGCTCTATCTCTAGACTTTTTTCACCAGCTCGATCTCTAATCTCTAGACTTTTTCCTCAGCTCGATCTCTAATAGTTTCCGAAACATGTGTTACTACTCGGCGAACGCATAGAGTATTAAACTCGACAAAAGAAGGTTGGCATCTCTGATATTTTTTGGAGCATGTATTACCCGATTAACGCATAGTGTGTTAAACCCGGCATCTATATTTTTTTTTGCAACTCGATCTCTTATATTTTTCAAAACATGTATTATTGCCCTGTGAACGCATAGGGCGTTACACTCGGCATCTATAATTTTTTTGGCAACTCGAAATCTAATATTTCTCGAAACGATCTCTAATATTTCCCAAAACATGTATTATTACCCGGTTAACGCATAGGGTGTTAAACTCGGCATCTAATTTTTTTTTTGCAACTCGATCTCTAATATTTCCCAAAACATGTATTATTACCCGGTTAACGCATAGGGTGTTACACCCGGCATCTAATTTTTTTTTGCAACTCGATCTCTAATATTTTCCAAACAACCAATGGATCGGATGCTCAAGAGGGAAATGGTGAATTAGGATTTTTTTTTTGTCAAAGGCTAAATTAAAAAGTTAAACTCTAAAGCTCAACCCAAGTGCATAGGTTTTCTAGTAAAGTTTTGCAATCTAAATATAATTCTATACAATTCTAGTGAGCTACGAAAAGAAATACAATAATGTAAGTGTGGAAACGTAAAAGCGACCGGTAACACAATTGATTTTTTTTTAGCGAGGTCTCGGAGATTCGGCAATCTCACATGCTCCTAGATGGACCACTCTAACAAGAGTATAGCTCCAACTTGAGACTGCGCAAGGACTCAAGTTATCCACTCGTGGTAGTCCTTCTCCACGCTGGATAGATGGACTCCAAACCTACACAAGCCTCCCGGCGCTTTCCACATTTTTTTTGCAAAGAAGGTCACCGAGCCAATGTCTCCAAGCTGTCTAAGAGAAGCAGATCTCCAACAGTAATAAGCCCAAAGTGTTCACTTGAACACAGTAAGATCAAACAAGTAGGAGTGATGTACAACTTAGGCCTAATATACTTTCTCATGTACTCAAGGTCTTCAATCGAAGCTTCAAAGTTTTCTCAAACTCCTCGATAGGATGGATACTGAAATGGACGCAAGAGCTTTAATTTGAACCCCATATGGTCTATTTGTAGCTCCCTTCCTCATAAACTAGCCGATAGACATACATATTTCAAAATATGTCTTTGAGTTAGATCAATTGACCCACTTGAATTATCCGTCTTAAATATTTCCAACAGTAAAAAAACATAGCCATTGCACACACTTGGATTGTTGGACCCAACTCAGAATATATAGGCTAGTGCAATTTCTCAATAACACCTTCTCTATGAAATTGATTCGGGTCATGCTACAAACCCCATTGGATTGTCTGACTCACATTGAGCTTCAAAGATATGCCCTTTATAAAATTTATCTGACCCATGCTCTGTGTCATTTAAATCATCTGACTCCCATTGAAATCCACTTGATATGCTCTCTGTTACAATGATCCGACCTAGTTGGATTTTTCGACTTAACTTTGAATTTTCTGACTAAGTCTGAAATTTCACACACTTTCCAAATCTTATATTCTTACTTAGATTCTTGGTTTCATCTGACTAGATAGAGAGACCTAGTGTGTATCACAACTAGCTACCAAACCTCATCAAGCTGAAGCTATTAGCCTTGAAACCCCTAAATAGTACGACCAAAGCAAAAGCAAAACCTATCACTAAAATGATCCAAACTTGACTCTTCAAATCATTTGTAATCACAAGATCTTTAATCTTCATGCTTGGTCATCATTTACACCTTTTAGGATCCATGAATATCAAGAACTCATAATATGCTAATGTCAAGCAGTAACTCATCTTAAAACATTGAAATATAGTTGGTCTTGACAAACAAACGTCATTAATCACTAAAACACACACACACACAAAATGAAATTAGGGGGATATATGCTTACAAACCATATTCACTCTCAAGGGCTAGAAATTTCCATGAAAATTAGAGGAAAAAGGGAAAGATCTACACCCTTTATTTTGGTTGATCCATATTATAATGGTGCAGGATTAGATACCTATTACAGTTACGTTGTATAAGGAATACCACTGTTTTTTTTAATAACAAGATTAGAATTCTTTAACAAATACAAGTTACTTTCAAATAAAAGCATATGTATTGTACCAGTTGAGCGAAAATTTGGCTAGTTATAGCTATTTACTTGATGTTATGTTTTAGTCACCATTGACTTTGTCTTGCCTTAGGAATTAGCCCTAAGCTTGCCATTACATGTTGTGATAATATTCGCCTAATTTTTGGGTGTAGATTATAATGGTGCATATTAATTAGATATCTGCTATAGTTGTATCAAAATAGAACTCTTTCTTCAATATAAGCATTAGAGTTCTACGATGAATACATGCCTATTTTCAAAGGAATAAGTATACGTCACACTCCTCATCTTTTAAAAAATTCTATCTAACACCCTCAACTATAAAAGAGAGTATTTAGCACCCTAAATTTACAAGATCGGATCAATTTCGGTTTTGAAGAGCGGTTTTTGTTGACAGGGATCTGAATTAGAATGACTTTTTTTGGTGATTTTTGCTATGCTAATAACCATATCATCGATTTTTGGTGATGTAGATCCAAATGAGAGAAGAAATAATGACGAGAAGAAGAAAGATAATGTATATAGAGAGAAAAGGAGTGAGAAAGAGGCCGATGATGTTGATGTTAATACTTTTGAATTGGATCTTCATTACCAAAACTTGATGATGACGCAACTACCAACATAGTAAAAACCATCTTGATTGGGATCCAAATCATCGTAACTGCCCTCCAAAACCGTGTTAGGACGTAAATTGACATGCTTTTGTAAGTTTAGGGTGTTAAATACTCAGTTTTATGGTTGAGGGTGTTAAATATACTTTTTGAAAAGCTGTGCGGTATAAAATGGACATTTTCCAATAAAAATATATGTGTTGCGTTAACTAAATTTAGCCAGCTATAGCTATTCACCTGCTTGTTATGTTTTGTTTTAGTCACCATTCACGTCCTGCCCTAGGATCAGCCCTCAGTTCGCCATCAAATGTTGCGATAAGATTTGCCTAGCTAGCTTGCG
Source organism: Rhipidocladum racemiflorum (assembly GCA_036346355.1). Taxonomy (NCBI): domain Eukaryota; kingdom Viridiplantae; phylum Streptophyta; class Magnoliopsida; order Poales; family Poaceae; genus Rhipidocladum; species Rhipidocladum racemiflorum. The sequence continues at coordinate 78,575,295 of CM070583.1, read as the reverse complement.
TGTGATACGATGTAGAGGATTCCATAAAACCTAAAAGCCGAGACACGTTGCATGGCATTATGGCAAATGTGAGTTTATACTAACTTTCCACCACACAGTATACAGAAAGACAGGCAAAAGAAGGTAGTAGAGGAGACTCGAGAGAATACACTGGATTTCCTAGCTAGGCTGAAAATACTAGCTAGTAGACACTTGTTAGTGCAGGCATCTAAGGAACCTTCGTCTCAATTGGGTTGTTGTACCTGGAAAGAAAGATGAGCATCTATTCTCTCGAGACTTTTTTTTGGGATCCTTCCCCTCTCATATTCTTGCACAAAGCCAGGTGCCGCATGCAGTGGATTGATTGATGTATCTCATTCTTCTTCGAAAGATAGTTTCACTGACGAGGTTCTTCGGCGTGTAATAGTAATTACAGTAGCAAAGCCTAAAACTGGTTTATATGTGAAAGAGTGAGGAAAGACACTACTACAGAACCAACTTCTAGAAGTGGTTCTGGTTCAGAACCACTTCTAGAAGCGGTTGTAAAACCGCTTCTAGGCAATCGGTTGTGATACCTCGAAAGGTATCATAAGCGGTTCTAGGAACCGCTTGTGGTGGTGCGATACCAAGCAGTAAAAGGCAGCAATAATATCGTAGGAACGGGATTCGAACCCACGACCTGCACTCACTACTACAGAATGACACATTACTATCGCTTCATCTGTGTCGGTTCTAAACTTTTGACTAAAAAACCGATTGTGATAAGTATATTCCATTTGGAAATCTTGGTAACAGGTTATCACAATCGGTTCTGAGAGGGAACCGATTGTGATACGATAATAATCCCAATCGGTTCTAGATAAGAACCGATTGTGATAATCATTGTTTTATCACAATCGGTTTTTATATAGAACCGATTGTAATGAGTAGGTATTATCACAATCGGTTTGAGGAAGAAACCGATTGTGATGAGCACGAGGTTATCACAATCGATTCTTTTCCGCAACCGATTGCAATGAGAAGGTATTATCATAATCGGTTTTGGGAAGAAACCGATTGTGATGAGCACAGGGTTATCACAATCATTTCTTTTCCGTAACCGATTGTGAGATCTCCTCGAACATTTCTTCAGTGGAACAAGAAAAACAAACTCAACACGGACCGCTCTGCTAGAATCCCAACACAGACCTCATCTACCCTTCATTCATGCTTTAATATTTGTGCAACTTGTTTTTCTGGACGATGAATAGTACCGCTCTGCTAGAATCCCAACTCGCGGTTCAACTCTCGGACAATTTATATAGACACATGTAGTGATGCAAAATATATATAACATTAGTCTTCCATGATTGTACTTTCATTACAATATATATCACCACATCCATTGTTTATAATTATTAAACATATATTACAGCTAATATATTACATTTACCGGCCCGAGTCGCCAGTGGCAGTCAGTATCACCGAGACTACGCGGACTAGTGATGGTTCATCCTCGGATGATGAACCCGATCTAGACGAGGCGCTGGTCCCTATGGTGATCGGGGCGCTGGTACTCCACCTCCTCCTCCTCCTCCTCCTCCTTCTTCTCCTCCTCGTCCTCCTCGTCGCCGTCGTCCTCCTCCTCCTCCTCCTCGCCGTCGTCGTCCTCCTCCTCCTCCTCGCCGCCGCCGCCTTGATCGCCATCTCTCGCGGCGCTTCGCTGGCTTTGGAGGCGCTCGGATGGGGTGAGGCGCCCAGGAGGGATGGGAGACAGTGGGGCGCCGCGCCACGCCGGAGTGAGGCGCCGGAGAGGCTGAGGCAGCCGCCGGGCGGAGGGCGCTGGAGGAACGTGACGGTGACTCCACGGATTCCTCACCTTGCCGAGAAGGAGGCGCTGCCATTGCTGCGATCGACGAAAGGATCAAGTTAGACCTTGCAGAGAAGAAAGGGGCTATATGAAAGAGATCGAAAAGGAGCTATATGAAAGAGAAGAAAGGAACGCGATCAAACCTTGGAAGAGTACCCGATATCGATGAAAGGAGTTATATGAAAGGAGCTATATGTTTGAACGGTCAAATTGGCGGGAAGACGAGGGGTGCAAGATATCCGTGTCGGTTCATATCCGTAACCGATCGTGATGACCTATGTTATTGCGATCGGTTCTTTTTAGAACCGATACTGAGATACATTATCTGTGTCGGTTCTATAAAGAAACCGAAAGTGTAGAGGATCAAAATTATAACAGTAGGTTTTAAATAAAAGCGACGGTGATAAATAAAAAAACACAAAAGGTTATTGGATAGAACCGATTTTGATGAGGTTCGCTAGGTTTATATATTGAACATCTGTACTCTTGATGAACTTATTAACTCTCGTCGAGTTGGTTCTCTAGGCGATTTATCTATTTTCCTGCCTAGATTACTTGTGGCTTTATTCAAAAGGTGGGCCCCATTCCTTCAATCCCTTCAATTTTGTATTAACATACATTATTCGATTTTGATTTGGTGTCATTAGCGAGTGTATGGTTGAGAAACGAGGTGTAGGAGATCGGTGCGTTGAAGGTTAAAGTTAATTGAAACCCTAGCTAGCTTGATCAGAGCTAGATTTCCTCGCTTGTGGCTTTCCTCGAAAGGTGATCAGCATTAATTCTTATAAATCCCTTCAATATTTGCAGAGGACTTAAATTAGTTTTTTTATTTGGTCAATGTGTACATTACATGTCATAATTGTGTCAATATAATTAATATGATCAATGATAGAGTACGTAGTTAATTAGGCTGCGTAACCTATGCGTCTCCCGTTTGAGGGTGCTTGTTTATAAGTATGCTAAAATGGCATATTTATAAATAAGCGATCTCGAATTGTCCACGTTTTGGATTAGTTTGAGGATATGTGGCTCGGGCAAGTTCCTAATTAGCCATTGTACAAACTCTAGAGAAAGTTTCAGCATCTCACTGCCGGTGTTCTCCGAATACACATCCTCTTGACATGTTGTCGATACGTGTATTTGGAGAACAAATGAGATGTCGCCGAAATTTCTCTAAAGTTTGTACAACATCTTAGGAACGTGCTCGAACCACATATCCTCGAATGGGATTAGGACCTAACCTACTTAGAGATTAGGAGTCATCGTTGGTAATGCACGTGCTTAGTCTGGCCTACAGATATACGTTTCTTTAAGATCATTCAACAAAAACTTTGTTTTCTGGTTCAACCCTTCTTTTATTTCATTGATTAGGGCATTATTAATTTATTGTTTGCGGTTTACTTGTAGATGGACCGTGAAGAATGGATGTATCACAAAAGCCGTGTGAGTGCTGAATTTCGAGAGGAGTTAAGGAGTTCATAATAATTGCGTAAGAAGATATGGTTATGAGGGGTGTAAAGTTCATATATTGTCCTTGTATTGATTGCACCAATCTCGTGAGATTTAACAACTCAGCTCAAATTGAAGGGCATTTGATTCGACGTGGCTTCGTGAGGAATTACACGTGTTGGATCCATCATGGGGAGATAGGTAGTACCTGCAGGCTCACGCAACGAAGACATCTTTGAAGCCGATCACGAGTTGGAGCGTGATATGTTCGATGACGATAATTTAGATCAAATGTTGCGGGATGTGGAGGGAAATTACACGGAAAGAGAGTTCAAAATTTAAAAGCTTGATGGATGACGATGCCAAACCATTGTTTTCAAGTTGCAAAGGGGAATACACCAAGTTGGGTTCAGTTCTTGCATTGTTTGAATCAAGGCAAAACACCGTTGGACGGATACAAGTTTCAATGCACTTTTAATACTTCTATCTGATATGCTTCCGGAGGGAAACGAGTTGCCAACAAGTATTTATGAAGCGAAGAAGCTATTATGTCCCATGGGAATGGAAATAGAAAGGATACATGCATGTCCAAATGATTGCATACTATACCGCAACGTCCATAAGGAATCACAAGATTTGTCCCTGCTTGTGGTGTACCCCGATACAAACAAAATGAGAAGCGTAATGACAAGAAGCGTAAGAACCTAATTGGCGACCGGTGAAGATGTGAAAAAGGGGCACCACTAAGGTGTTATGGTATTTGCCCATCATTCCCGTTTAGAGCGGTTATTTGCAAATCCTAAAGAGGCAAAATTGTTGCGTTGGCATTATGAATCCCGAAAGGAAGATGGCAAGTTGAGACATCCTACTGATTCGGCTCAATGGAGAAACATTAATTGGCAACATGAGGAGTTTGGTGCCGAGATGAGGAACATAAGATTTGGATTGAGTACGGATGGTATGAATCCGCTTGGTAATATGAGCAATGACACAAGATTTGGCCGCTTTGTTGTGTATCTACAATTTGCCTCCTTGGTTATGCATGAAGCGGAAGTATATCATGATGTCGTTGCTAATCTCAGTCCCAAACAGCCGGGTAATGATATTGATGTGTACCTATCACCACTAATTGAGGATTTGGTAAAATTGTGGAATGTGTGGGGTTGAGGTGTGGGATGCATACAAAAGAGAGAACTTCATCCTACGGGCTATGATATTTTGCACCATAAATGATTTTCCGACCTTTGGTAATTTGGCGGGCTATAGCACGAAGGAGCCAAAGCTTGTCCAATTTGTGAAGAGGACACTGATAGCTTGTGGTCGCCGATTCGAGGAAAACGGTGTACATGGGTCACCGTGAGGTTTCTACCGAAGTCATCGATATCGTAAGATGGATGACAAATTTGATGGAAAGAGGGAAGTTCGTGGCAGCCCCGCAAATTATGACTGGAAGGCAAGTATATTCACGTGTAGAGGATATCGATGTTCAAGATGGTAAGAGCCGTAAATTGCTTCGTCCTAGGACCATTTGGAAAAAGAGGTCGATATTTTGGGACTTACCATATTGGAAGGAGTTAGATGTCCCGTCAATGTATTGATGTCATGCACGTTGAGAAAAATGTTTGTGATAATTTGGTAGGCATCCTGCTGAACATACAGGAAGACCAAGGATGGTTTGAATGCTCGCCGTGATATGACCTACATGGGGATCGAGGCCCAAGCTTGCGATGATGGAGGAGGATGGAAAAGGGCCGTACATCCTCGCCGTGCATGCTACACCTTATCCAAGAAAGAGAAAGAAGACCTCTGCAAGTGTCTCACGATATTAAAGTTCCATCGGGCTACTCCGCAAACATTAAGAAGCTTGTGTCTATGGATGATTTGAAGTTGATCGGTATGAAGTCCCACGATCGTCATGTCTTGATGACCCAAATGCTCCTGTTGCAATCAGAAATATCCTACCATATGACGTCGGGTTGGCAATCACGAAGCTATGCTATTTCTTCAATGCGATTTCATGCAAGGTTATTGATCCCGATATACTAGACAACTTACGAGTGAGGTGGTGCGCACTCTTTGTCACCTTGAGATGCATTTCCCCGTCGTTCTTCGACGCCATGGTCCACCTCGTTGTTCACCTTGTTAGAGAGATTAAGATTTGTGGACCCGCATTCCTGCGTTACATGTATCCGCTCGAGAGGTACATGGGTATATTAAAGTCATACGTGAGGAATAGGTCAAGCCTCGAGGGTAGTATTATTGAAGGTTATGGGGTGAAGAGGTTATTGAGTTCTGCGTGGACTACCTAGGTAAAAGACAACCGATTGGTGTTCCTATATCTCATCATGAGGGCGAACTTGGTGGCAAAGGAACCATTGGGTCAAATCTAATGAGCCCACAATTTGATATGTACCGTAAAGCGCATTTCACAGCCTTGCAACACAAACAAGCAGGTTCATCCATACATCCAACAACACAAGTTGATATTACGGAAGAGAATCCACTTATGGATGAGCTTTCCATCACACGAGAACACAACGATCGATTCCTCACATGGTTCAAAGAAAAGGTGAAGGTCTCCGTTAGTACCGAGGATGTCAAATGGTTGGTCGACGACCAAGATTTAATATACAGACATGGCAAGGTTACGATATTAATGGCTACACATTTTATCTTTGAAAGTCAAGATGCAAAGAGTACAGTGCAAAAGCAGTGGTGTGAGCATAGATGCTTTGTCCGATGATCACTCAATTAGAGGATCGCCAACCGCAATGAATCAATTACTACGGGATGATCGAAGAAATATGGGAGCTCGACTACGGAATATACCAAGTTCCATTGTTCCGATGTAAGTGGGTGAGACTTCCTCACGGAGTTAAGGTCGACAAGACAGGTTTTACAATTGTTGATCTGAATAGATCGGCCTCTGAGAGATGAACTGCTCGTCCTCGCAAAGCAAGCAACTCAAGTTTTCTACGTCGCGTGATCCGGCCAATCCGAGGTTGCACGTCGTACTTCATGGCAAGAGGAGGATTGTTGGAGTTGAAAATGTCGTAGATGAAGAAGAGTACAACCAATTTGATGAAACACCTCCGCTTGCGGATGGGGCATGTCTTAGCGGTGACGACGGCACACATGGAACACATTACATGCGTGTAGATCATCAAGAAGGGTTGTATTTTAAATAAATTAAGTTGTAAGAATTCCTGTATTAATGTAGCATTTTGTGGAATATATATGTCAAAATGGATCTTATAGTATAGCAAATTTGAAAAAGATTTGAATTATTCACTCTTTTGAATGAAGACTCGCTTTAAAAAAATAGAAATTGGATCATAGTCATCACAATCGGTTCGTTTAGGAAACCGACACGAGATAGTATAATTGCGATCGGTTCTTCTATAGAACCGACACGTATAATCCAAATATTGCGATCGGTTTTTATATAGAACCGACACGGATACTCCAAATATTGCGATCGGTTTTTATATAGAACCGACACAGATACTCAACATATTGCGATCGGTTTTTCTATAGAACCGACACAGATACTCCACATATTGCGATCGGTCTCTTTGGTTAACCGACCGTGATAAATTCCAGAGCATTTTCATTTCGGCGCGCACTGATTTCGTTTCAATTCATTCCACAACCCTAGCTCGACCACCTCCCCCACCGGCGCCTCCCCCTCCGCCTCCTCCCCCCCGGCGCCTCCCCCATCGGCGGGTACCCCGTGGGCGCCTCCCCCTCCGGCTCCTCGATCCCACACCCTAGCTCGACCACCTCCCCACTGGCGCCTCCTCCGGGTCCTCCCCGCGCCTCCCTCCGGGCGATTCCCTGGCGCCTCCCTCCGGCTCTCCTCCCGGCGCCTCCCCCTCCGCTCCTCCCGCGCCTCCCTCCCCAGCGCCTCCCCTCGGCGATTCCCCCAGCGCCTCCCTCCGGCTCCTCCCAGCGCCTCCTCGGCGCCTCCCTCCTCCTCCCTCCTCCTCCCCAATCGGCGCGTCCCCATCGGCTCCTCCCCATTGCCGACTCGGTTCGGCCAAGACCGTAAGATGCATTTCTGACTATGGGCTGTAATTGGTTGTAAATAGCTCGATGATGATTGCTTTTGAATGAGGCTTGATTAATCGATCATTAAAGGAACTTGCTAGACCTAGAACAACACCGCTCTTAGTCGACAATTTGGTGCCACTTGCTCTTAATGCATTGTTCTAGGGTCGAGCGATCTTGTGCTTATTCCTTTATGCTCTTAGTCGACAATTTGGTGGCACTTGCTCTTAATGCATTGTGGTAGGGTTAGATTAGTGCTATATTCATTACGTGCTATCTTTGTACTTGTTGTTTTCGTGCTAGAGCAATCTTTGTTCTAGGGTTGTAATCCTGAAATTTTTAGATGTAATAGCCGGTGATATATTGGCCATCTAGAAGTTGGACTACTAATTAATTTAGCAACCCTTCTATAGCAATCGAGAGCAATCCATCATTGCAATTTGAAACTTGTAACACATGCTATATTATCGCACTTTATTATCGAGTTTAGTTGCGTAACCTATGCGTCTCCTGTTCGAGGGTGCTTGTTTATAAGTATGCTAAAATGGCATATTTATAAATAAGCGATCTCAATTGTCCACGTTTTTGGGCAGTTTGAGGATATGTGGCTCGGGCAAGTTCCTAAGTCGTTGTACAAACTCTAGAGAAAGTTTCGCAAAGATCTCCCTGGTGTTCTTCGAATACACACCCTCTTGACCTGTTGTCGAGACGTGTATTTGGAGAACAAATGAGATGTCGCCAAATTTTCTCTAGAGTTGTACAACAGCTTAGGAACTTGCTCGAACCACATATCCTCGAATGGGATTAGGACCTAACCTAATTAGAGATTAGGAGTCATCGTTGATGGTACGCACGCATTTAGTCGGTCTACAAATAGACATGTGAATTGTTTTCTATTATTTGAAATTTGAATTGCTTCCTCTCATGAAGTTTAGGTTTGACATATACGCATTTACTTGAAATGTCGCAAAGAGAGAGCACCGGCTCAACGCCAGAGAGAGAAGAAGGTCCTGCTACCCCATCGAGGAAGGTTAGAAAGGCCGGAGGACCGAATAAAGGAGCCACAGGGAGAACGCCGCCAAGTGCTCCGCTTCAATGCTGGGGTTTGCACGGTCCTGGCCCGTTTAAGGGGCGCTACTCCTCTTTCTCGGCCAATTGGTGAGGAGCGAGTGCCGATCACAATTAAGGACTGGAGGAAGGAAGTGACGAAAGCGTAAGAACCGACTGTGGGGACGAAGTTAAGGGAAAATGGATTATACCAGAGGAAGATGAAATCAATGCGAGACGGTACGCCTTGAAGAGAATGGGTGTGGCTTTGAGGCATTTCAGGGTGACCATGCATGCCAAGTTCGTGTTGAAAGACCGTACTCCCTTCCAAAGTTATCCATTTGTTACACCCGAGGTTTGGGAGGAGTTTGCAAGGATGAGGAATACGCCCGAGGCGGAGGAGCTGAGAGAGAAGAATATCGCTATACAGAGGCGTAACACACACGCGCACCACCTCGGTTCCGGTGGGTATGTAGGGAAGAAGGCAGAGTGGGTGCGACTAGCGGAGGAGTGTGCAACCTCTGGGACAACGATGCCTTACTCCCACATATGCGAGGAGCGGGCACGCGACTGGGTATTAGCGAGGACGAAGAAAACCTCTGACGGTCAGATTGTCATTCCAAACCCGCGATCGCATTAGATCGTCACGACCATCGTAAGATATCTAACATAGTACATTGCATATTATATTCCCATTGTATTTTAGTAATAATTTATACTTGCGACTGCAGGAGGAGGTAAGCTCTGCGAAAGAGCAAGGAGCATTTGAAAGCCAAGGGTCAAGGGACATCCTGTGTTCGGCAATCGGGAAGCCCGATCATAAGGGGCGGTGCTTGCCGCGAGTGCGAGGTATCTGAAGAGGTCCTTCTTTGTAGAGGAGAGCGCTTCCAAAGGCTGTGGCAAGATCATGGGAAGCACGTGAGGCGCGGATTAGGCGCAGATGAAGGAGGAGTTGAAGGAGGAGTTAAAGGTCGAGATGATGGCTGAGATGATGGCGATGTTCTCCCGTAATCAGATTCCTCAACCATCGCCTATGCTACGCCCTAGCATTTGCGCTTCCAATAAGGAATCTGGCATTCCACACCTCAAGGTAATAAGCTGTTTGAGACCAAAAGGTACATGAGTAAGCTTAACACAGATTATGATGAAGATGTCGATCACTTCTTGCGTGGTCTGCCAAGTGCCGGCTAGTCCTGATCGACGACGGAATACAGATTGAGGCTGCGCGGGGTTGCATTTCCAAGCAAGGAGGATGACACGGTGCATGGTATACCTTTGGGGATGGGCTACATGAGGGTGCAGGTGGACTATGTCCACGATGTTTACATGTCTCATGCCCTCGAAGTTCCCCCTAATGAAGATATCACCACTCTTGGGCAAGCACGGATGTCGTTCATCAAGTGGCCCGCGACGGGTGTCGTAGTGCAAGCACCTCCTGCCGCTGCCATCGCTGGTACTATCTGCTACTACTTCCATCGCTGGTACTACTGCTGCTATCGCTGCATCTGCTACTCATCGCTATCGCGCTCTGCCAAGCTCTTGCTCTGATTGCTACTACTCAAGCATCGCTAGTATCGCGCGCATCGTGTCTTTGCTCATATCAAGCTCGGCTGGTACTACTGCCGCTTGCTCCTGGTACTACTCCTGCTGCTGCCGCTCCTGCTCCTCCTCCTCTTCTTGCTCTGCTCCTGCTCCTCCTACTCTGCTGCTCCTGCTTGCACATGCTCCTCGCTCGCTACACAACCTGCACCTCGCTGCAGTGCACCTCCTGCACCTACGCTGCAGCTACAAATCTTTGAGTGCGCAGTGGGGCGCAAAGGACTTCTACCACGATGACGAAAGATACAAAGCGAGTTCGTAGAGTCCCTCCGTGAAGAAGGCAAAGTTGTCGAGGGCACAGAACACCCCGATGATCACAAGCGGTACATACATGGAAAGCCCTTTCTCCCAAGCCAAGAATTGAATTCTTTGGGCTTGTTCACTCGCCACCTACATGGATGGTACATCGATAGGTCACATGAGGACGAGCCTCGCCACGATTTCATAGTGAAGTATCGAGCGCGCCACTTCCACCGCCCCGAGGATGGGACCTTCCGGTCGCTTTTGAGGATCTCAGACTTTATGTACAAATTGAAAGCCGTCGATATTTCTACCATACGATCCTGGCGCTGAGTCTCGCACCATACTCAATCGAGATGACTATTTATTGATTTTGTATTATATTTTTAACAATTGACATGAATTGCAGGATCATGAGGCAATGAAGCCGTGACGGGTCGACACCCTGTCGGGTTTGTCGACCCCGAGATGGTGTCTGCGACCATGGCTAAGTATCAATCGGAGTTCCTTGCAGGATACATCAAGCAGGCATTGCATGAGGAGGCAAAAAAGGACTTCATTCTCTTCCCATACCACCAGGAGTATGTACTACTATACAATTCAATTACATGTACACACTTCAACCTTGCATTAACTTATTCTCTTGCATTGTGTACCGTTTAATAAGCAACCATTGGGTTCTACTTGTGGTTGTTCCGAGTCAAAACAAGGTCTACACGTTGAACTCGCTCGAAAATAGACCGATGGAATATGCGATCGAGCCTGTTTTGCAGAAGTAAGTACATTCCTCTAACCTAACACTTTACATATTGAACTACGTTACGTATTTTTAACCTCAATGGCATCTCTCCAATGTATAGGGCTTTCATGTCTTACGTTCTTTGAACGTGGCCGACACAATGATAAACAAGGCACCAAACTCGAGTGGACGCGCTTCAAGGTACAAGTGTCTATCATAGGATTTTTTTCTGACACCTATTTTTAATTCGTCTCCTAATTTAAGTTTCTTTGTTCACAGTGTCATCAACAAGGGTGCGATGATCTATGCGGCTTTTACGTGATGCATCATGACGGGTACCCAGGCCATGGGTACCCCCAGCGGCCCGAAAAAGCGCATGGGCCGAACCAGGCTTGCCGGGGCCGGCCACTACCGAGGAAGAACCGAATCGACGAAATCCCTGAAGAAGCGACAGCATTTATTGCGTATCGAGCGCATTAAATGCTGGCCGTAATGATGACGCAGCGGCACAAGTCCCCAACTCTCGCATTTACTACAAGCAACTACGCCGACCAGCGGCGAGGCAAGGGAGCCACGGCCACCCCATCACCCCGCCACTTGCGGGCGACTAAGAGCACAGTCTTTTTCTCTTTTTCAAGCAACAGTGTAACCTCCCTCCTCGCCTATATAAAGGGGGAGGGAGCGAGCATGTAAGACGACGGACAACCAAGGAATCAATACAATCAAACCCACACGAACTGGAGTAGGGACGTTCAGCCCGAACCAGTATACATCTTGTGCTCACCCGAGTAAGCCGTCGAGGAGAGGGAGCGTGCACCCCCCTCTTACCTATACAAATTCATTGGCCGGTGCTCGAAACACCGACAGTTGGCGCGCCAGGTAGGGGCCTGTGCACGACGTTGCCGCCATTTTCCCGCTTAGCTTCCTCGACGGTTCCCTTTCTTTCTCCGACATCGCCATGCCGAGAAGGCCGATCCGCTTTCGGCTCCTCGATTCGTTACCACCACGGCGGAGACAGATAGTGATCGTCCCGCCAGATTCGGCGCTAAGTGTCCACCGAGGACCCCGACGCCCTCACGGCGCCCTCGAGACCTCCGGCTCGAGGTCCCGCACGGACCCCGACGCCGAAGCACGCCAGAGGCCCGATCACCCCAAGCGACGCGCGGAGGCATCGAGCAGTGGCGGTCGCACCCGCCGCGACCTCGCGCTTCGTGGCAATGGTCGGCCATGCACCCGACGACCACCACTCAGACAACTCCTCCGACCACGGCTCTAGCGGAGGAAGAGATAAGAACAGACCACGCTACCGCGACCCCGACACCGCGGCAGGCGCTGCTACCCCGGCCACGCCGAAGACTCTCCGCCAACACACCGAGGAGGATCACCGTGCTCGCCGCGCCGACCTTCAGCGCGACGCGGACGAGCTCGAGGCTCAAAAGGCCGAAGCTCGACAAGCTCCAGCCGACTGGAGCAAAGGCTTGCCCGCCGCTCCACTCAAGGTCGCTGGCGCCAAGGCCACAAGACGCCAGTCCACCACCGGTAGCTAGGGGGCCAGGACGATTCATCGTTTTTTCCCCACGCTGGCCAAAACATCGCCGCAGCAGCAATGCTGCTCCGCGGCATTCCCGAGCCAGACGATCCTGCAGCCAAGGCTACCCACCAGAACCTCCGGGGCCTGGTGGAGCGAGCGGCCGCGCAGCACGCGTATGGCCACGGATCGCAGCGTTCGGACGCCTCTTCGGATGGCTCATACCGCAACGCCAGCCGAGGCCGTCGGAGCGAAACAAGGGCAGCGTCACCTTCCGGACAACCCCAGGCATCGCGCACCCCGGTGCACCAACGTTTGGGGGACGAACGCGACGCTCGCACCACCCTCCAAACGCGAAGAACGAGGAACGACCCGACCCGGTCGTACGTCGCCGACAGCCCGCCGGCGTGATCGCAGCGAGCCCCGATGGCCCCGGCCACGGGCGTCTGTCGTGGAATTCGCAGCCAAGTTCCTGCCCGGTCCGGCGGCCGGTCAACATAGCCAAATACGCAGGGCTACAAACCCGATGTGTGGGTGGAAGATTACCGGCCAGATGCCGCGGGGAGCGACGGACGACCTTTTGTCATCCAATACCTCCCCATCTACTTGGCGGACTCGGCCGGGCATGGCTCGAATATCGCCCGCCAACATCATCCTGAATCGGGCCGACCTCAAGCACCACTTCGCTGGCAACTTCCAGGGCACCTACAAGCGACCAGGGAATTCTCGACTGAAAGGCTGCAAGCGGCGGCCGGGGAGAACCTCCGGACTACATCCGACGTTTTTCCCAACAAGGTAACGAGCTCCACGACATCCGCGACGGCCGATGTCGTGGGGCATTCATCTACGGCACCACTTCCAAGACCCTGGTCCATAAACCGGGGTGTCGCGAAGCCCAGGACCACCAAAGAACTCCTGGACATTGCCACCAACCACGCCTCGGGCGAGGCCGTAGATGTCATCTTCGACAAAGGGAAGTCGGGCGAGGATCGGCACCGAGCCCACCCTCCTCCGACCGCCCGACAAGCGAAAGCGCCACGGCAAAGAACAGTCCGCGAGGACCGCTCGGTTGCGCGACCACGACCGATCGGAAAGCCGCAAGGCCGCAACCCTCGACCACTTCGAAGCCGATGGAGAGTACGTGTCCGAACCACGGATACCCCGTCGAGCACAAGTACCGGATCGCGAAGTCCTGAAGCGTTCCTTCCGGAACCCCACGACGCCACGGGGCAAAGGAAAGAGGCAAGACTCGGCGCCGACCACCGAGATCGAGAGGCAGACGCCGGCTTCCCGAGACCGACGGTTGCCTCATGATCTTCGGCGGACGGCAAGCTACGCCGGCCGGAGGCGGCTCAAGCTCGCTGCCGAGAGGTGTTCGCGGCAAGCCCACCGCATTTAAATACCTTCGGTGGTCGGAGTCTCCGATCACCTTTGACCGGCCGACCACCCCGACCACGCCCCGCAACCAGGAGGTACCCGCCGTCATTAACCCCATCGTGGGAACAAAGCGCTGACTAAGGTGCTCATGGATCGCGGCAGCAGCCTCAACATCCTTTACGTTGAGACCCTCGACGCCATGGGGATCCCCGCCGAGCCTTCGACCAAGCGAGCACCCTTTCACGGCGTCGTTCCTGGCCAGCTGGCCCACCCGCCGGGCCGGTCGCCCTGCCCGCCACGTTCGGGAGCCCGGTTACCGCCCGCACCGAGACCCTCACCTTCGAGGTCGTGGATTTTCCCGGCTCCTACCACGCCATCCTGGGAGACCATGCTACGCTGAAGTTCATGGCGATCCCCAACTACACCTACCTGAAGCCAAGATGCCCGGCCGCATGGGGTGATCATCAGAATCGCGTCTTTCCAGCTTCGCCACTCATGCGAGAAAGACGATTGCGAGTTGGCCTCGGCGGTCGTCGCATCCACCAGCTCGCCCGGCCTCAGAGCCAGCACCTCAGAGTCCGCTCCGACTCTAGCAAGTCCGACCGGGCTCCTTCAAGTCCGCCGAGGACACGAAGACGATCGAGGTCGACCCGGAGGACCCGACCAAAACCGCTCGGATCGGGACCACGCTTCTGCCAAATAGGAAAGCGCGCTCGTCGACTTCCTCCGCGCCAACCGACACCTTCGCATGGAAGCCCTCCGACATGCCGGGATCCCGAGGAAGTCGCCGAGCACTCCTGAACATCCTACTGGTCTAGACTAGCCGCCATACCGCGCCGCTTCGACGAAGGAAAGCGCGTAGCCATAGGAGAGGAAATAGCCAAGCTCTTGGCCGCAGGTTCATCAAAGAAGTTCGCCACCCCGAGTGGCTAGCAAACCCTGTGCTTGTAAAAAGAAGACTGAAATGGAGAATGTGTGTCGACTACACAAGCCTCAAAAAGGCATTTCCGAAAAGATCCATTCCTCTGCCCCGCATCGACCAAATGGTAGACTCCACCGCAGGGTGCGAATCCCTGTCCTTTCTGGATGCCTACTCAGGGTACCACCAGATCGCGATGAAAGAAGACGACCAGCTCGCAACTTCCTTCATCACTCCGTACGGTTCGTTCTGCTACGTGACAATGCCGTTTGGCCTGAAAAACGCGGGGGCTACATACCAGAGATGTATGCAGACCTGCCTTTCCGACCAGATCGGCCGCAATGTCGGCGTTGTCGACGACATCGTTGTCAAGACCAGGAAGACCAGCGACATCATCGCCGATCCGAGGAGACTTTCACGAACCTTCGACGGTTCGATCAAGCTCAACCCCGAGAAATGCGTTTTGGGGTACCCAAAGGAAGCTACTCGGCTTCATCATCTCCGAGCGGCATCGGCCACCGAGACAAGATCTCCGCGATCTTAAGGATGGGGCCGATCGGCAACCTCAAAGGGGCCCAAAGGCTAACGGGATGCCTAAGCGGCCCTAAGTCGCTTCACGCCCCGCCTCGTGACGCGCTTGCCTCTATACAAACTCCCGAGGAAATCCGACCACTTCGGTGGGCGAAGGAGGCTCAGACGCCTTCGACGCGCTTAAAGGTTTTCCGACCACCCCTCCAGTCTTTGGTCGCCCGGCGCCAGAAGAGCCTCTGCTACTCTACATTGCCGCCACGACCCAGGTCGCCAAGACGGCACTTGTCGCGAGCGAGCGTAAGAAGGGCGGGTCCTTAAGATCCAGCCACGGTCTACTTCATTAGCGAAGTACTCTCCGAGTCCAAGGCACGGTACCGCAGATTCGTAAGATGCTTTACGCAGCTTCGATCACAAAAGGAAGTCGGGTACACTACTTCAACCAGCACCACGCTCGCGTGGTAACTTCCCTACCACTCGGCGAGGTCATCCACAACCGCGACGCCTCGGGAAGAATTGCCAAGTGGGCACTCGAGCTCAACGGGCATGGCGTATCCTATGTCCCTGACCGCCATAAAATCTCAAGTTCTAGCCGACTTCGTGCCGAGTGGACGAAGCCAGGCCCCACCTCCGCTCGAAGACCCTGAGTACTGGACGATGTACTTCGACGGGTCCTTCACCAAAAACGGAGCCGGGGCCGGGGTCGTCATTCTTTCACCACTTGGGAACAAGCTTCGGTACGTCATCCGGCTACTTTTCGACGCAACCAACAACGTCGCCGAGTATGAGGCCCTCGTTACTGGTCTCCGCATCGCCGCCGACCTCGGAGCTCTGCGGTTATGCGTGCATGGCGACTCAAAACTGGTCGTCGATCAAGTCATGAAGGCTGCAGAACCTCGCGACGATCGGATGGCGACCATCGCCGAGAGGTACGCAAACTGGAGCAAAAGTTCAAAGGATTTGAACTCCATCATAGCTACAGACGGAACAACGGAGAGGCCGATCACCTGGCTGGTCTCGCCTCCGGCAGAGGGCCGGTCCCGCCGGGAATTTTCGTCCTCGACCTACACCAAGCATCCATCCGGACCGATCGCCCGGACGATCGGCCAAGCGACCCGACAAAGGCTGAGCTGGTCGAGCCGGGTTGCAACGTCCTGATGACCAGCACCGATTGGAGGAATCCCTTCGTCGATCGGCTAACTGACGGTTCCCTCCCCGACGACCCGACCGAGGCCCGCCGCCTCGCTCGTCGGGCAAAATCCTTCGTACTGATCGGCAACGACCTCTACAGAAGGAGCCCCTCCGATCCTCCGTAGTGTGTCCCGCCGACCAAGGAAGAGAGCTACTCCGCGACATCCACGGCGGGTTTGCGGACACCACGCTGGTCACGGCCTGGCCGGGAAAGCCTTCCGACAGGGTTTCTCTTGGCCGACCGCCGCGTGGCCGACTCCGAGCAAATCATCCGGACGTGCGAAGGGTGCCAATTCTTCGCTCGGCAAACTCACCTCCCGGCGCAAGCCCTCCAAACGATCCCTATCACATGGCCCTTCGCCGTTTGGGGGCTCGATCTGGTCGGGCCCTTCAAGAAAGCGCCCGGGGGCTTCACCCACCTGTTGGTTGCGATAGACAAGTTCACCAAGTGGATAGAAGCCAAGCCGACCACAACAATCACTTCAGCGCAGGCAGCGGACTTCATCCGCAATATCGTCTACAGGTTTGGAGTCCCGAACTCTATCATCACCGACAACTAACGCAGCTTCACGGAAAGGAGTTTCTCGAGCTCTGCGGCAACTTTCAAAGATCCGCGTGGATTGGGCGGCCGTCGCCCACCCACGGAGCAACGGCCAAGTCGAACGCGCGAACGGCATGATCCTCCAAGGGCTCAAGCCGCGAATCTTCGATCGACTGAAGAGGTACGCGGGACGTTGGGCAGCCGAGGTACCTCCGTACTTTGGAGCTTACGGACCACCCCGACCCGGTCGACCGGTTCACGCCGTTCTTCCTGGCATTCGAGCGAAGCCATCTTACCGACCGACTTGGACTACGGCGCCCCAAAGGTTCAGGCCTTCAACGAGACCGGCTCGAGTCCCAAAGAAGATTGTCGGCCGGCTCGATGAAGCGCGAGATGTCGCCGTCGTTCGCTCACCCAAATACCACAGACATCGCGACGCTACCACGACCGCAAGGTTAGAGGGCGGCGTTCAACACAGCGACACAGTTCTGCGCCAGTCCACCCAACAAAGGCAAGCACAAGCTCTCCCCTCCTTGGGAGGGCCCTTTCACTGTAGTAGAGGTCCTTCGACCCGGCACTTACCGGCTCAAGGATCCCGATGGCAACATCTTGTCAAACGCCTGGAACATTGAAAAGCTAAGACGATTCTACCCTTAGCCCTTTTTTCTACCTCGCTCATTACCCTGCTCACCTTTTTATCGGGCGTGCGGCGTGGCATTTTTTCCACTGCCGACATCCCGTTCAACCGCCATTCACCCGATCGTTCGGTCTTCTTCTTTTCTTCCGACCCGAGTACCACGGCCTCGCCCGGCTACGGTTGCCATGTAAGAGGTATCTCGCTAAGGAAAAAAGAGACAGAACGAGATGGTATTCGCTGTTCGGGAACTAACGCCGCCAAAAACCTGTTTTCCTACTTTTTTCTAAAACGCCGAACATGTCGATCATCGGCTCGGTTGGTCCCCGCACCCAAGAACCATGACCCGGCATATCTTACCAAAGAACAAACCGAAAAATAGCGAAAAATACATGTAAACCCGAACACCTTTATTTTCTTCCAATTCAACAAAGATTTACATTCTTTAGAAACAAGAAAGTCTAAAACCAAGAAAGCTTTTTCTCGCTTAAGGGTCTTCCTCACGACAGCTTGATCTCCTGACTTATCGTCCCTCTCCAAACACAGCTTGACTTCCGCACAATTTTTGCCGCGACGCACAGCAAAAAATAGCCGGGTCGCCGAAACCCGCAGCAGGAGAGCCCCGATCCGCCCGGACGCACCTTCAAGAAGCGGCAGCCCCTGCGCCCCCCCTGTGTGACCTCTCTGGTTCCCGGGGGAGCTTGGAGTTCGACACAGGGGGGATCGCCGTCGGAGAAGAGTACTGCAAAGACGATCGGGCGATCGGCAAAGACGGCCGCTTACAAGCAGCCTAGATGTCGCGGCCGACTCAGTGCTCCCTGGAAGGAGAAGGAGGCGGGAGACGGCGCCCGCTTCCCCAATTGCTCGGCGCCATGGGCGGCGGTTCCTCACTCGACGACGCGGCTTGTCGCGCCCGCTCTCGCTCCTCCTCCTCCGCTCCCGCTCCAGCAGCCCCAGTCCAACCCCGTCGTCCGACGGGCCGCGCTACAAGACGGCCACTGCCGCCCCAACTCCTCCTCATCCTCTGCCTCTCGTTGAAGGGAGTCCCAGTCGATCTCATCGATCGGTGGGTTCTCATCCTTAGAACGGGAATGAGAGAGCGAGGCAGCCATAAAAGCAAGTCAACAGTTCGTCTCAACGTCGCTGAATGAAGTCCCAGCGCCCACCTTCCGCCTATTTATAGGCGATCCGAAGCCAAACAAAGCGACGCGCCGGGATACCCGCCAGCATTCATGACGACCGCACCTTTTCGAAGCTGATGGCGTAGAAGCCGAAGCGCCGAAGCAAGCGACGCGGGAACCGAAGCACCGCCAATTCCCCGCGTTGAACAAAAACCTCGCCAGTCATAAAGAAAGATAAGTGAGTACCTTCTTCTTACACACTCGTTTTTACTCCTTCAAGTGGCGCGCGGCGGTAACAAACAAACCGCCCCGCCCCACTCGGGGGCTACAAGAGTCCCGCGGGTCGGGTTGACACAACTAATCGTCGGGTCCTCCCAAGACGGCCAAACTTTCGACCAAAAAGTACTACGGCCTACGCCCCGGCGGCCTGATTCACGGTAGTGCTTGACGAAGAAAGGAAGTGCCCAAGCAGGTCGACCCACGATCGGTCAGGAACAGCCTCCCACGGCTGAGCGTTCTCTCGATTTCCTAACTCTCTAACTTCTGTGATACACACACCGACCTATGCCCGACCCCTGTGGTCCCTAAGGCAAGAGACGGCGATGATATCCACCACAGCAAAAAATGGGCAAGAGGTGAGGACAAGGCGAGCCCCCAGCGGGCCCCTAGTTGGGTCGGCGGACGACCCAATCGCCTTAACTCACGTCCGGGATCACACCTCACGCTCTCCCGCAGAGCCCGTCGACGGGCGGCAGCCAGCTGCACCTTGGATCAGCGAACGATCCAAGGTCTGATACGGGATCGAGTAAGGAAAGATTCTTTATGGATCGCCCCCCAGTGGGGTCGGACGCCCGCGCCGGGATTGTCCGCTAGGGGACCCCCCTCGCGAGGGGGGCCTCCAGGTTCCACCCGGATCACTCGCTTGTAGCCCCACGAGAGCGGCGCTCGAGCCAACGAAGGCAAGCGCGCGTTTCTCACCCCCTCCTGGTCCCCCACCAGCGGACGGGGCGTAAAAATGGGACTCAACACGGGCGCCACGTGCTCGCCAGGGCGATCAGCCCACTACGCGCCCGAAGGCACAACCCGGGCACCACGTGTTCGCCAGGGCGACCAGCCAGCCGAGCGCCCGGCGGCACGACCATGGCGCCCCGACGACCCGACATCTGCGCTCGGCGGCTCGACCCGGGCGCCACGTGTCCGCCAGAAGCGACCAGCCGCGCCACGTGCTCGCCAGGGCGATCACCATCGAGCGCCTCGGCGGCTCGACCCGGCGCCACGTGTTCACCAGGGCGACCAGCTGGCGCTTCAACCCGGGCGCCACGTGCTCGCCAGGCGGTCAGCCCATCTGCGCCCGAAGGCTCGACCGGCGCCACGTGTCCGCCAGGGCGACCACCATTCGCGCTTCAACCCGGGCGCCACGTGCTCGCCAGTATGCCAGCCCATCACTACGGCGGCACGACCGGGCGCCACGCGGCGACCAGCCCGCTACGCCACGTGCTCGCCAGGGCGATCGGCCCACTGCGCGCCTGGCGGCACGACCCGGGCGCCATGTGTTCGCCAGGACGTCCAGCCAGCCGAGCGCCTGGCGGCACGACCCGGGCACAGATATATACTGCGATCGGACCTCCCCGATACCGCAAAGCAACGACCAAGCAAGGCGAAACCCCCCGACCTGCTCTCCGACCAGCTCGGGGGCTCGAAGACTACACCCGATGCGCCACACGGTCGAAGACTCTTCCCGACCAAACCGTGAAAACCCCGACCTGCTCTCCGACCCGCTCGGGGGCTCGGGGGCTACACCCACCGGGTGCGCTCGCGCGCACCCGGTCGGAGACTCTGATCAGGCCAAGCGAATCACGGCATCACGGACGGAACAAGACCCCCGCACCTCTCCGACCGCACGGGGCTCGGGGCTACCGACGGGTACCAGGCCATGGGTACCCCCGCCCGGAAAGCGCATGGGCCGAATCCAGGCGGCCGGGCCCGGCTACCTACCGCGAGGAAGAACCGAATCGACGAAATCCTGAAGAAGCGACAAGATTTATTGCGTGATCGAGCGCATTAAATGCTGGCCGTAATGATGACGCAGCCGCACAAGTCCCCAACTCTCGCATTTACTACAAGCAACTACGCCGACCCAGAAGCAGGCAAGGGGAGCCGGCGATCCCATCACCACACTTGCGGGCGACTACTAAGAGCACGCTTTTTCTCTTTTTCAAGCAGCAGTGTAACCTCCTCCTCGCCTATATAAAGGGGAGGAGCGAGCATGTAAGACGACGGACAACCAAGGAATCAATACAATCAAACCCACACGAACTGGAGTAGGGACGTTCAGCCCGAACCAGTATACATCTTGTGCTCACCCGAGTAAGCCGTCGAGGAGAGGGAGCGTGCACCCCCCTCTTACCTATACAAATTCATTGGCCGGTGCTCGAAACACCGACACATCACATCCTGATTTTGGTTGGTCGCTCACATCTTTTTCCTAAGGTATAGAGCAGATTATTTGCACTACTGTCTATGTGATATTTGTTTACAAGCATAATACTATCAGCATGTTTTAGTTCCAATTTAAGACTTAAATATATTAGTGCACTACTATCTATTTTGCAGGACATTGATATCAACCGGAAGAGCCTAACCAACGCTGATCTCAAGAAATTACGAGACCATTTATGCTGTTGGTGCTGGGCGGAAGTTATAACGGATGATGGTAGATATAGAGACCATTCAAGTAAATACTAGTCCATAAAGTGTAAACAAAATTTATCTGAATGTGATCTGTTACAGATTGTAAACAATATTAATTTTAATGCAATGTGTGTAGATTGTGATGTATATGTTCTGTGATATTGTGGATTGTGATGAATGTGTCATATTGTCAATGCGAGGCCATTTTCGGACGATGGACAGTAACATCATCACAATCGGTTATTTGTTGGAACCGATTGGGATAGGTACAGTATCACAATCGGTTCTTACTGGAACCGATTGGGATATGTACAGTATCACAATCGGTTTGCATAAAGAACCGATTTTGATAATATTATTATCCCCATCGGTTTCAATAAAAAAACCGATTGTGATAATGTAATAATTTGAATCGGTTCTAAAAAAGAACCGATTGTGATATTATTATTATCCCCATCGGTTCTACAACTGAACCGATTGTGATAATGTAATCATTTGTATCGGTTCTAGATAAGAACCGATTGTGATATTATACTTATCGCAATCGGTTCTAAGAGAAAACCGATTGTGATAAGTGTAATATCACAGTCGGTTCGTAAAAAGAACCGACAGTGATAATGTATTATTAGTGTCGGTTAAAAACCGACTGTGATATATCTACCTTATCACTGTCGTTGGACTTTGTATCGCCACCAAAACCGACGGTGATGAACAAAAAAAAACGATAGTAATGTGCCATTCTGTAGTAGTGACTCCATCCTTGTGACTCGTCTCATCCATCTAGCCAACCCACCCACGCCTGCTCTCTGATAGAGTAGGGCACGCATTCCTTTTATTATTTCTAAAACTGGGCTTCTACAAGCGTTTCGTGATACGAACCCCTTCTGAAGGGGGTTTTTAGAAGGGGTTCGTGTCGCGAACCGCTTCTAAAGCCCCAGTTTTAGAAGCGGTTCGTGACACGAACCCTTTTAAAGCTTTAGAAGCGGTTGGGGACACGAACCGCTTGTAAAGATCTTTAGAAGGGGTTCGTGACACGAACCGCTTCTAAAGGTGGGGCTTTAGAAGGGGTTTGTGCCACGAACCGCTTCTAGAGATCCCCTCCGGCCTGTTGCCACGAACCGCTTCTGGTGCGAGCATTACAACCGGTTCGCACCAAATCGTTTCTAATAGGCCGATTGTGATGCCCGATTTTGTAGTAGTGGGAGGAGAGAGAATAGAGCTGGCTTTTATTTAATAGCCAGCTTTACACAGGAGGAACATATGTAGATTATGAGCAGTACTTCTATGTTTTTCCTCCCAATACAAGTTGCACAAATCTTCAAATAAGCGAAGGGGTAAGTGATCATCCATGCTTTAATATTCGTGCAACTTTTTAAAAGAAAGCATATAAACACCTGTCGTAGATTATTTATGTACAAGAGAGAACATATATTTATTGCAAAATATATAGAGATAACTTTTAGAGACAGCTGTTGTATAAGTTGATTTTTAGTTTATTATTAGCCATTAGCATGTAGTCGGTTTTGCTATTGTACTTGCTTTGATATGTACATACTAAGAGTTAATTAAGACGATCTTATTGTATATGTCTAAGGAAAAGCTTCTGGTTTGTTTAAAAGGCTTTTCTTGGTGCAACTGAATTGTCGATCCTCTAGGAAAATGAGGGAAGTGTGAAGCGTCTAGAGCGGCATGCATGAAGGCCAAACTTAACTGACTTGATCAGAAGTTTGTGCACAAGTCTCGATAGGTGAGAAAGCTTCATGTTTTTGGCGTGGAAAGAAATGAGAGAGATTTCTATGTCCAATAGGCTTGTTCGACATAGGCAGTATCTTTCTCGAAAGATATTTGATTACAATTAAATCATCCACATTACTCTTTTCGATCATAAATAATTATCATTTTGAACATATATGTAATTAAACTTTCAAAATTTTTATAATTAATATTTTTTTAAATATTTAAAGTGGATACATGTAAATCATATGTGTAGATTTGTCTCGAAAAATATTTTCATAATATTATAATTTTATTAGGTTTTATAAATATATTATAATATAAATTAGTTGGTCAAAGCTATGATTTGAAGGCCTATTTGTGACTAGAGGGAGCAACACCAATTTCCTGATCCCAATACAATTAAAAATGTAAAATTGAACTCCTTTTCCACTTCCTCCCAACGGTCCAAAATTTATTGTTATGGTCATAGTACTTCAGTTTCTATTGTCTAACGCAAGAAGTTTCGTCGTATTGCATACTACAAAAAGAAAAGAAAAGGAATTAATTGAGGAACAACTCGGGGGTAGACGTATCCTAAACGGTTCAATTAGATACTCCCAAAGGGCAATTTGTTTTTTTGGCAGCCATATGCTATTTCACAAGAAAATAATCTTTTCTCTTCTTTTTTTCCCCCTAATTCTTTCAAATTCTGATGTAAAAAATTACAGCGGTGCTTTTATGCTTTCCCCCTCAATATAAATTGTATAAATCTTAAAACAAACGAAGAGATAAATAATTATTTCTCAAAAAATTATCTCTCACGGCTTCACTCCAGAAATTGTCTGAAATGCACGAGCAGATGTTCTGATAAACATTTCTGTAAAATGGAAAGAAATAAATGAGTGGGGTATTATTGGGAAATAACAATAAATGTAGGTTCATAACTCAATTCGGTTATCTGCCATCTCCACTTTTCCCTCTCTTCTCAGTGATTTTTTCCTCCTTTCAAGTCTTTTGACCGTCGTTGCCTCTCTCTTTCTCTGCCACCACACTCCTCTCTCTCTCTCTCTCTCTCTCTCTCTGCACAAAGCCTTCCTCCACTCCTTGTTCTTGTACACACACACACAGCCCCCAAAGGAAGAGGAAAAGGAGAGAGAAGGCCTTCTCTTCTCAGGTATTGATAGCTCTGAACTTATTTTAATGTGTGTGTGTGTATAGGTTGCATTGCTACTCCTTTCGTTTCCACCTCTCCTTTTGTTTTGTTTAATGTTCGCAATTTGATGTGATTGGACTGTGGGACCAAAGTAGAGAGAGAGAGAGATTGTGTGCGAGCGAGGTGAAAGAAATGGAGGGTTCTGGTGGAGCTGTTCTTGATCTTTAGAATTTTGCGCCTCCTTTTGAGTGCTTCAAGAACATGTATGCCCCTGGTTTCTGTGTGCGTGCCCAAGACTTCCTCCCTCTGCATCTCTCTCATTTCTTTCCCTTTGCTTCCTTCACACTTCAGAATGATGTGTTCCTCTCCTCTTGATCTTTTCAATTTTTTTCTTTGCCTTTTTTTTAATGTGGCAAGAGGAGAATTGAGAAGAGATTAGCCGTTTTTTTGGTTCTTGCAACAGGAGTGATGCCCCCCCCCCCTCCGCTTTTCCCTTACCTGGTTCTTCATTCACAGGATTGTGCTTTAGTTTCTTAGGAGACAGTACAAGTAGATTGAAGCAATAAATTTCCCTGTTTCCAATACTTAGTCCAAGATTTTAATTTTCCTTGCTTCTGTTCAAATATTCTTTTTTGTTTGCGATCATTCTGTTCATGTATTCTTAATGTTTCAGACTGAGAATTTCGTTATATGTTTATGGGCGTCCTTGCCAACAAGCGTTATATTCTTTGTTGGGGTCCAAGATTTTCACCATTTGTTTCGTATCTTGGTTGCCAAGATACAATGAGCACCGTCGTGCCTTGTCCGAGATCATTTTTTCAGTGGTAACAACAGATTTTTATAGGTTCTTCCATTCCCTTCCATTCTCCGTTCAGCATGAGAAAATTGAGCATTAGGTTGGAGGCTTGGAGCTAGTTTTTGCTGCCAAGATTACCTTTTCTTCCCTTTTGGTTGTACCACGAGACGAGTTACTACATTACCCATAATCATCACCTGAGCTTTTGGCTTTGCCGAACTGCTTAGACACCGGAAAATGAGTCACCGTAGATATTGGGATACTACTCCATCCAAAGGCAACAATTTTGCATGTCTGAGGTTTAGAAGTGCTGTTAAATCTTCAGAAGCTGATCCCTCATTTCACCTCTAAGATAAATCTTCATCTTGTATTTTTTTTTCGTTGGTTATAATTTGTAGACATCTTTTTGAGTCCTAATTTATGGACACTAGTTATATGCCCGTGCGTTGCTACGAAAAATAAAGATTAAAAAATAAAAAAATACTATTTCATAAGATCAAACATCTATCTTTAACGCTTCGTTTCTTGTAAAAGCTGACTAATTAAAGCAACGCTTCGTTTCTTGCGTAGGGCAATTAAGCAGGGCAATTAAGTAGGGCAATTAAGCAGGATAATTAATGTGACGTGGGAAGAAACTCTCACTTTATATAGTAGAGATTAAGAATGATGTTGTTTATACTACTTTACCTGAAAAGAGTGTTGTTGGAATTCCAATGTACTATCACCCCTGATTTTCATAGCATTGTCCTGATTCTCCATCTCCACAGTGCACTGAACTGAATTTAGTTTAGTTGTCGAGTCCATTTACTGTAACCATTGTTATGCAAGTAGGCGGTTGGGCCCTTCATTTCTTGCTGGGCTGAGGATTGTATTCCTCACTTTCTTGCTTTTTTGGCCATCTTTTAGGAGAAAAGAATGTTATTGCTACCGTGTGTAGCGTATTTTGCAGTGGGGTATTTCATTTGCAAAGGAGCATCTTTCTGTAGCCTTGTAGCTTTCACTCCCCTTTTGGTAAAGATTTCAGAGTTTATGAGAAGTGGTTGCATTACGTATTCTCTTGGTTTTCAACTGGCTTTTGTCGCTTGTTAAGTAGTCGATTTGAGGTTGTAATTGATCAATTTCAACACTCGTGATTGCTCATTGCACCTAAATGACCTATGCCTGAGTTCCCTTTTGATACACAATTTGATAGCATATAATTACTGTGCATCGTCCCTGCTACTTCTAAACTTCTGAAACTTGTCAGACTATTGGTCGGTTCAGGTCATCTTCTTGTTTGTTGGCTTCAGCTGCAATGTACTTGTTATCAACAGTCCATCCTTCTACAGTATTAGGTAATTTCTGCAGTAACACATGTGGCAATGTACCTGATCCCTTGAAGCTGAAACTTATCTGTTCTCTTTGTTTTTTTCACATGTTAAACTCAGAAGTTCTGATCCAAGCATGACAGGATCCTGAAATTACAAGGTTTTGGAGACATGGGATGTGCTGCTTCCAGGTTGGAAGATCAGGAGGCTGTCAAGATGTGCCGGGACAGAAGGGAATTCATCAAGCAGGCACTGGAGCAGCGCAACCGCTTTGCATCGTCTCACATCGCATACATCGAGTCATTGAAGCGTGTTTCGATGGCCCTGAAGCGGTTTGTTGCTGGAGATGATCACCATGAGCTCATCTTCGACCCATTCATCTCTCCTGTCAAGCAGCAGAAGCCAGAGATGCTTGGCCTTCCTTATGGTTCATATGAGAAGAGAACCGTTCATGTTGCAAGGTACTTGAGGTCAGGACCAAACCCATCTGTGTCAGTTGAAGAGCCTCCAAGGCCCGTGGAAACGATCCGTATCGAGTCACATTACCCCATGGACAACTATGGTGGCATGGATAGGTTCTTCCCAGCACATTCCTCGCCGACGAGTTCGTCTTCTTACTACACACCGTATGACAGGCCAAGCTACCCACCTCCATCACCCCGGGAACCAGTGAGGAATTCTTCTTATTACATGCCTTATGAAAGGCCAAGCTATGCACCTTCATCACCCCAGGAACCAGTGAGGACTTCTTATTATGCATCTTATGACAGGCCAAGCTACCCACCTCCGTCACCCCAGGACCAGGAATCATCACAGTGGGACTTCTTCTGGAACCCGTTTTCGTCGATGGACAACTATGGATATCCACGGCCTCGGAGTGGCTACGACAATGTGGTCACTGACGATGAATTGGCACGATTACAGCGGGTAAGAGAGGAGGAAGGAATCCCAGAACTCGAAGAGGAGGATGACGAGTGTCAAGAACATGAACAAATGCACAATAAAGAGGGAGAGAAGGAGGACAAGGAAGAAGAAGAAGAAGAAGACGAAGAAGATGATGATGACGACGACGACGACGAAGAAGACGAAGACGAGTGTTGTGAGCATTCAGATGATCAAAGATGTATGGCTGCTAATGAGGGTGCTCATCCGGTGAATTCTGAGTGCACTAATGCCAAGCAGGGAACAAAGGGATTTGAATCCAAAGGCGTTCAGTGTGCAGAAGTATCTGAGCCCCGTAACAAGGGAGAATTTGGGATCAAGGCACATAAGAAAGAACTGATGAGGAACAAACTAGCAAATGCCGAAGAAACACCCGGTTTCACAGTGTATCTGAACCGAAGGCCAGCGAGTCTGGTCGAGGCTATGGAGGATATTGACAGTCAGTTCCTAGGGATCTGCGACGCTGCTCAGGAAGTCTCGATGATGTTGGAGGCAAGTAGAGCCCAATACTCAGCCTCAAACGATCTTTCTGGTACCACTTTTACAAACCAACAGTACTAGAGTTACTTAAAACATTTTTCAGACTTAACTCGTTGAATTTACTAATAAATTTCATAATGCAGTAAAGATGCTAAACCCGCTCGCACTTTTGCGCTCTGCATCATCCCGGTCATCATCTTCCCGGTTCCTTCTTGCTCCCTCTAGCTCAATAGAGGATCTCTATGACAATGAGACAAGCAGCTCTTACTCTGAAGAATCTTGTAGTACAATGTCTGGAAGTCATCACTCCACTCTGGATAGATTGTATACATGGGAGAAGAAATTATACAAAGAAGTCAAGGTAAGATTCTTGTCAGGAGCTTACACCAATAGATCGATCAATAGAAGCGAGGCTCATGCTTGTTTTTGTCACTTGTAGGCAGGCGAGCGGTTAAGAATTGAGTATGAGAAGAAGCTGAAACATTTGAGGAGCCAGGATGTGAGAGGTGAGGAGCCTTCCTCTGTCGACAAGACTCGTGCAGCATTGAGAAGCCTACATACTCGGATGAAGGTGTCAATTCACACAGTTCAGTCAATATCAAGGAGGATTGAAGTTCTAAGGGATGAGGAGTTGCACCCTCAGCTTATGGAGTTGATCCAAGGGTATGCTTCTGTTCACTTTAGGGATCCTTCGTAGTGATAATTTTCTACACATTTACTACTTGTAAACCAGTCCAATCTTTTTTCTTGAAGCCATGTATTAAGCCTACAAGTTTAAGAAATAATATGTTAACTGTTAAAACGCTGTCACCAGTTACACAAGTATCTAACTTCATTTACTTGAAATTTACTATTGATATTATTAAAATTTTCAGCAAATGTAAGGTGACTATGGGGGATGTGCCTGTCAGAAATGAATAATAAAATGATCCAAATACCAGTAGTTACCCGAGTAAATAATCTGCTGATTACTAATCAGAGGGGCTAATTAGACCCCTTGGAACATTAGCAATCTTCATCTGTGTAATATAACACAAGCAGAACTCAAAAATGGATGCTTTTGCAGCCAGCATACCTAAATCATAAAGCAAGCATGATTAAACATAAACATAAGTAGAGGCAGCATAAAGGCTGACATTTTAATCATGTTGTCTTTACTCAGTTACAAAGCCATCTTTTCCCATTGTAACTGTTCAGCAGATAGTACAGCTTATGATTTTTGGTGTTTTACCATATGCATAGCAGTTAATTAGTAAGCACTGATTAAAGTTGAACTTGAGCTTTTAGAAATGGCAAATTCAGCGACTCAACGCAAGCGAAAGAAGCGGAAGAAAAGAAGAACCAATAATTTTACATGACTGCAACCTCAAGTATTGGAACTGTCGTTGCATCATGCAGGTTGTCCCGGATGTGGCGCGCCATGGCTGAACGCTACAAGGCTCAGAAGCGCACTATCGACGATGCCAAGCTTCTCTTCCTCCACCACCCCCCGTCGGCCGCCACCGCCATCGCTCTTGGCCCTCCGGAAGCAACAACACCCCCTCCGGCGGCGGTTGCACTCGAGTGCGAGATCCGAGCCTGGCGCGGCGCCATGGACACTTGGCTGTCAGCGCAGCGCGCCTACGCTTGCGCCCTAGCCGCCTGGGCGCGCCGCTACCTCGGCGTTGGGGGCGTAGCGCTCGCCCACAGCGCGCTGCCGCCGGCGTTCCTGGTGTGCATGGAGTGGGCGCGCGTGTTCGACGCGGTGTCGGAGGCGCGGGTGATGGACGGGCTAGACTTCTTCGTGGCTGGCGTCGGGTCGGTGTGCTTGGGCACGGCCACGGGCATGGAGGGCATGGCAGGACGCGTGCTCTGCGCCAGCATGGCCGTGGTGTGCGGCGCCATGGCCGAGTTTGCCACGGCGTCGGCGGACAGCTACGACGCGGCGGTGTCAGCGGTGGCCGTCGGCGCCTCGCCCGCGCTAAAGCGCGGGAAAGAGGAGGACGTGGCACAACCGCAGCATTAGGAATCCGAAACAGCTTCTCCCGTGTGCCCACAGTGGAAGACATGCAGGCCCCACGTGTCATAGAAAGACTAGAGATGCCTCAACTTGTGTTATACGTAGACGATGGAGTCTGCAGCTACATGTGTGGTCTTGTAATTAATAACGCAATTACAGGGCTGATTACTTTTAACTGATGATTATTGCTTCAGTAGTAGTATTAGGTACCCCTGGTGATGATGTTCTTGGTGTTGGGAGTATGATTCTTCTGTTTCAGAGGGGGCAAATCTGATATATATCTCTCTTTTTGTATGTAAGTATGAGGGTTAACAGGTAAAGGTTGTACTGGTTAGTGTTTTTCTTTGTAGGATTTTGTACTGTTTAGTTGATTTTGTTAGGTGCTATGTGGTATTAAGTTGACTGAGATTTTACTCATCAGCTATCTAATAGCAACATCAATTGATGACTTGATTTAGCAAGCTACTGCATCCCTTGTTTCCTCTTTTACTAAAGTATAACCGGTTCTTCCTTACCTATTCTATAATTTTTGTTTCCATTTGTTACATGTATCTGAAATCGGTGGTTCATATATGTTAGTCACCTAATGTGGTTACAAACTTGGCAACTTACATTGCATAACCAGACTGTAATTTGAGTTCTGACGACAATTCCTGAAGGATTTTGACTGACCTGGATGTTGGCCTCAGTTGAGAGCCATATGTGCTCACATAGTCACATGTAGAATTAGGTTTCAATTAAGCCACCGATTCAGCCTCTCTTGGATAATTGGGTTTGAATCTGACTAATTAACCCACGTATGATATTTTCGTTATACTATTTTTTAGAATCTATACTTACATTGGCTTATAAAAAATAACGGTAAAATCCACATCTTGAAACTATTGAAATTTAATGTAGAGCACATTTTTTAAATAGATATTAACTCTGACACTGTTCTCTCCTTTTGTTTTCTAAACTGACATATAAAAAATTATTAAAGGTGCTCGCGTACATCTTATCTAAATAAAATGATGATTTATTTATTTTTATATATAGGCAAGACAGTAGTAAATAGTTGAAGACTTTGACATGTTTCCTCTATTAATGATTTGTGTATCTATTTGACATCGACTACAATAAACAATTAGCAATTAGCACGTGCATTAGGTGAAAGATATTGCTTCGAGAAACTTGTTGAGTGCATGTAGGTTGAAGATAATATTTTTTTTGTAAGGATAGAAAATACTTATCGTATGTTGGAAATTAGGACATTTGTAAGGATAGAAAATACTTACTGTATGTTGGAAATTAGGACATAAAAGAGAGGCGAACATCGGTTGTCTGACGGGTCGGCGCCTACGAAGTAATAGAGACAACCACTTATACAAGTTCGGTGCTAATAAAGACACTCTACTCCTGTCGGTGTGCCCGGGGCTCAGAGTAGAGGGGGTGGCTCCTTGTTTGGGAGTGACCTCAAGGGGATTAGTTACACGTGAGAGTTACAATAAGCTTTTAATTGCACTAGGCCTAGTAAAATAAAGACTATCCTAACCCTAGTGGGTGACTTAAGCATGGGTATATTTATCATTCCCGGGAGATGGTAGTAGATCCCACGTCATCGTGATGCTACAGTAATCTCAAGCTACAGTACACGTCTGCAACTACAGTAATCCCTGTTTTGATTGCTCGTTTGCATGCTTGTTTTGATTTATAGATTGATTTATTATTTTATCATGATAATTTTAATTTAATCCAATCAAAACCTTTCTAGGGCATCAAGTGATTGATCTAAAAATTTTGATTGGTTAATTCATCATATATCTTGATTAATCTCTTAATTATGGTTTGATCAATTTCCATCATTATTAGGTATAGTCAACTTGCGAAAATCATAACTTTCGATCCGTAGATTCGATTGAGATGATTCTTGTTGGGTTAATTTCTAAATTGAATCTAGTTTATACAATTAAAGTTTCACGTCAATCCGACGGTGGGATCTTCAGAAATTACTATTTTAGTAAACGTACGTCAGTCTGTTTTTGCTAAAACCGAAACAAACTTTTATAATTTATTTAGAGGTGTTTTGAGAATCAATAAAAAAAAATTTAGCTTGCGACGCCGGCACTCCACTGTAGTGATAGTTGCATTCTGTGCACACCAAAATACTGCCCCGCCTGGTGACCCCAATTGGGAACCTTTGCCGTTACTGCACGTGCAGTTGGGTCACTGCACGTAGGTCCCCCAACGTGTGGGACCACCGTGACGACAGAGGATCTCAGTTGCTGCTGACCAGGGTTTGCATTATTGTTTTAGGACCGATTTTCGTAACTCTAGCGGTACCGATTTTCATCGATTTTCACTGGAAAATCGCTAGAAATCGTATAAATGCCCCGATCAATCAAAACACTTGAAAAAATCGCAATATTGATATAAAAGTAGCGATAATCGACCGATAAGCAGGGATAATCGACAATAAGTGATGGAAAATCGACGATGTGAAGGGAAAATGGAAAATTTTGAGAAAATTTATAAAAAATAGTTAAAAATCTGAAAAAAGTTAGAAATTTGTAAAAAACAAGGTAAAGAGAAAAAATTACAATAAATGTTAGATATACATAAAAAAATATGGATTTCATAGGAGAATATAAATAGCACAACGATGGTAAAACATCAAAAATTTTGGCATGATCTTTGCTATATTTTAGACAATTTCAAGTTGTAAAATAGGCATGTAGCAACAATATCTCAAAAAATAACATTCTATGTTAATACCATTCACTTATTTTACCATTTTCACGTTTTTTTTAAATAATACTTTTTTAAAACTAAATTGCGTTTTTAATATACGGAATAAAAAATTTGCAAAAATAATATGCCGTCGCCAAACGGTATGGCGAATACTCTATTTTTGCCGTACCGTGTGGCGAATACCCTATTTTCGCCACACGGTTCGGCGACAATACCCTAACCGCCGCAATTAAGCTGCTACACGGGTATCAAGGCTATTTTCGCCAAATGGTATGGCGAAGATACTATTTTCGCCGAACCGTGTGGCGAATACCCTATTTTCGCCATACCATTTGGCGAAAATAGGTTGTCGCCGAACCGTTTGGCGAAATTGGCTCGGTAAAAAAAGGCCCCCGAGATCGATCTCTGCTCGCTCGCTCGCCCAAAAAAAAACAGAGCGCTCGCTCGCCCGCCGCCGCCGGTAGAGAAGATAGAGAGGGAGAAGAAGAAGGAGAGGGAGAGGGAGAGGAAGGAGAGGGAGAAGGAGAGGGAGAGGGAGAGGGAGAGGAAGGAGGAGGAGGAGAGGCGGAGAAGAAGAAGAAGAAGAAGGAGGAGGAGGAGGAGGAGAAGAAGAAGAAAAAAGAGGAGGTAACATCGCAACTTTGTTTAATTTCATATTTTTCAATGTAGAGAGTGATTTAGAGT
Organism: Rhipidocladum racemiflorum; assembly: GCA_036346355.1. NCBI lineage: Eukaryota > Viridiplantae > Streptophyta > Magnoliopsida > Poales > Poaceae > Rhipidocladum > Rhipidocladum racemiflorum. The sequence goes on along the minus strand of CM070583.1, from coordinate 78,542,006 downwards.
AATGTAATTTAGATTATCGATGTAGAGTAGCGAAATTTAGAGTAGCGATCTAGAGTAGCGCAATTTAGATTAGCGATCTAGAGTAGCGCAATTTAGAGTAGCGATCTAGAGTAGCGCAAATTTAGATTAGCGATTCTAGTTGTTTAATGTAGAGTAGTGATATTAGTTAGACCTGATTAATTCCGATTAATCGTTATGCCTAGTTTTTTGACCGTAAGGAAAAAAATGGAATATTTAGGGCTTCAATCACTAGCTAATCGGCCGATTTTTCTGAACATTGCATATTAGTAGCAAATAGCCATGTTATACGTGCGCTATATTATTATAATATTATAGTATCGATATCCCGATAGGTAATTATCGTTGTTCAATTTACGATACAAATTTTACATTTTAGTAGGGATGCATAAATTTATTTTGTCTATGTCGTCGCAGTGATGTCGGAACCAGTTAAATTCAGGGTATATTATGGCGATGGTGAAGTAAAAAATGGGCAGAATGGAGTGGATTTAAGCTGCTTTGCGGTCACCATGGCCGAGCACTTGTCCCCCGATACTGTTAGCATTCGTGATATAAAACTTTGGTTGACCCAATTTTTTTCCCTGGATCCAAGTGTTTATTCTGTTAGCATCCAAATCGTATACACGCGTAGCAAGGGTGACCCGGCTGTGTGGGAGTTGAAGACAGTAGATCGAACATAGTTGTGGCAGAAATGGTTAAGATGGTGCAAGGGATCTAGCCTCGATTGTGTGATGCTGGTGCAAGCTTGCCCTAGGGAAGAGGTGAGTACTACTGGTGTGAGCGAGAGCAGCACATCGGCTACAGCTGAACAAGTTCAGCCAGCGGTGTCGGTTGAGGCAGCAGCAGCGGGGGATGATCACATGGATGCAGCAAGCGCAGAAGGTCGGGCTGATGAAGGGGAGGATATCGATCAACTTGTGGATCAATTGGATTGGGTGGACCGCATGGCGACAGAAGAGGAAGCCGAAATGTTGGACCCAGTCGATACCATCGGCGAAGATGATGACCGGGAGGAAGATGATGAAATGCATGGTAGGACTCGCTCAGCGGAGGTACCCATCCCCGATGAATGGAACAGGCAGAACAAAGCGGGTATGGAAGCTTTGTGGGGCCATGACTCGCATTGTGAGTATGGTACTGGTGCCATTCGGTTGAATCAAATGTTCCCGAACAATTCTGAATTGAAGTTGGCAGTGAGCTTATGGGCACTATCGCTGCAAAGAGAGTTTCGGGTTGTACTGTCTAGCCCAGATAAGTACACAGTGAAGTGCGTAATCGATGGTTGTGAATTTAAAGTACATGCATACAAGCCGAAGTGTGAGACATATTGGATTGCATCAAGAGTGGAGGAGCACACATGCAGACTAGAAAATGTTCTTGTCAAACACCGTAACTTGAATGCGGCTGTAATAGCTAGCGTGATGTTTAATGAAATCATTGAGAAGCGGGATATCGAGTGTTCGTATATTCAGAAAGCAATGTTACAAACATTTAAGTATCAAATAAGCTACTCCATGGCCTGGCGTGCGAAGCAGAAAGCATTAGAGAAGAGGTTTGGCACATACGAGGTATCGTATTGCAACCTACCTCGTGTGCTTGAAGTACTGAAGCAAACCAATCCTGGCACATACACCGCTTTCAAAGAAAGCGAAGCGGTCTAATGGGATCTGTACATTTCATCGTGCTTTCTTTTCATTGGGGCCTTGCATTGCGTCATTCGAATCTTGTCGTCCATTGCTTTGTGTTGATGGCACATTTTTGACTGGGAAATACAAGGGGCAGATTCTAACAGCCATTGCAATTGATGCGAACAACCACATACTTCCATTGGCCTTTGCTTTTGTTGAGGGTGAGAATCGGGATAGCCGGGTGTGGTTTTTCGTTTATCTGAAGGTGGGGGAGTAGTTGGTGATCGGCCAAAGATGTGCATCATTCATGATCGTCACAAAGGTATCCTCTCAGCAATGAAGACTCTACAGAGGACCGAGATGAACCATTTTCGTGGCCTCGACTGCGCATGTGGTGCATGAGACATTTGGGTGCCAATTTCTTCAGGCAGTTCAAAAGCAAGAAAGCTGATGAATCTGCTTAAGAGGTTATGCAAGCGAGAATCGTGCACGTAAGTTCAACGCGCTATTTGCCGAAGTTGGATAAGCACACCAAAGGCGCATATCGAAGAGATGAAGAAGCAACCACCTACGCCGAAGCGAATGTCCACCCAAAAGGCTAACACCCTTGGGGAGCTCGATCCTCCTAATATGAGGAGACGAACGTCAAGGAACATTAAGTGTTTCGCAGATGGATAGAGGCCGAGCCTCTAGAGAAGTGGGCATTGCTCCATGACACCGAGGCGCCAGGTTAGTATGGTACATTAAAATATCAAAACAGCTAAACAATTTGGCCTGTTGTTCTAAACTGTTTTGTGTTGAACAGGTTTGGCGTGATGACAACGAACATAGCCGAGGTTTACAATTGGGTCATCCGAGGCCTCCGTCCGCTTCCGCTTGTGGCCATCCTTGAAGGCATGTTGCACGGCATCGTTAGCTACTACCAAAAAAGGCATGCGGAAGCGGTACTTCATGCCTCCACATTGCAAACGCCGTATTGTTCGCGGATGATGACCTACATGGAGGAACGAACCATGAAAGCTCAGCAGCATATGGTGCGTAGCTACGGGGTCACTGAATACCGCTTCGAGGTGACTCTTCGGTGCAAAAGGGGATTGGGAACGGACACAGCGGTTATTACGCACGAGGTTAATCTAGGCCAAGGGGCATCTGGATGGTGTGAATGCACCTGCAATAAGCCAAGACTTCTCCATATTCCTTGCTCACACGTGATGGCTGCTTGTGGGCAAATTGGGATGAACACGTCGCAATACATGTCCCCTTTCTACTTGAAGGATCATGTTGTCCATATCTGGTCGGGTGAGTTTCGTGGTTTTCGTGCACACGGTGATTTCACTGCGATTAACAGAGATGAGGGCATCTGTTTGCCGGATCCAACCTTGCGGAGGTGTGCGGAAGGGCAGTCTGGTCGTCCACAGACTAGGCGCATTCGCAACGACATGGATGAATCTGAAGTGGGTGGCCCTCTTAGGAGGTGTTCTGAGTGCGGCGAGTATGGCCACAAGGCAAACCAGTGCACGTAGGGTGTAGGTTCTGAAAGTGGTGGTGGCTATGTATCGAAATATGTTATTATATGCACGTTGGATGTCTTTTATTGTAATATTGACGCGATTGGGTGTCTTTTATTCATATATGTTGTGTCTCTCACATGTTGTGTACTTTTATTTATGTTCACCCCTTATGTCTTTTATACATATATGTATTGTAATATTGACGTGATTGGTTGTCTTTTATTCATATATGTTGTGTCTTTTATTCGGATATGTTGTGTTTGTCACATGTTGTGTACCTTTATTTATGTTCAACCCTCATGTCTTTTATTATTATACGTTGTGTACTTTTATTCACATATGTCGTGCTTGCCGTAAGTTGTGTAGTATGATTTATGTTAAAATATTTTTATGTGCAGGGATAGAGCAGGTCGACTCACTCCTGGACCCTGTCTTGGATGCGCGGCACCGTGCGCACGTCCACACGACAGAGGGGAATGACAAGTTGCCCTTACTGCGGATTCGTGTGCCTAACAAGGCATGGTGCGTTGACGCTCGCTTCCACACCAGGTTAGTTGCAGTACTTGTACATGTTCCATTGTTCGTATAATTAGTGTTTATTACTTTCAATTCATTCAATTCTGTGGTTCCTCGTTAGGCTTGCACGTGCCGGGCTGCTTCTGCTAGTCCGCATGGTGGAGGGTTCAGCTGCCGACCCCGTCGAGCACGACCCCCAAGCACAGGGTGACGACCCGGAGCGGTCGCGGCGTTTCCCGTACGACCACTCGCTGTTAGTGTGTTTGGTCGACCGCTGGAGGCCGGAGACGCACACTTTTCACCTGCCTGTCGGGGAGATGACGGTGACGCTGCAGGACGTCGCCATGCTCACTGGATTGCCAATCGCCGGGGCAGCGATCGACCCCTCGGTGGCTCCTGTTGGGTGGGACGCGGACTTACTGCTGCGCTTCGCCGGGGTCGCGGAGGTCGACCCACAGATACCGGTAGGCGGGAAGCACGGGCCATCGAGGAGGTGGTTGGCACAGTTCGAGGTTAGTGATTGTACATATTACTATGTTACTCCAGCTTTGCATAGCATTAACGTGATATCACACTATTTCAATTGTTGCAGGTGCAGCTGATGGCGGCCGAGCCCACGGACTACCAGGTTGCTAGGCACCTCGAGGCCTATCTGCTTTGGTTGTTCGGCTGGGTGATGTTCACGTCGAGTCACGGCGACACCGTGGACGCGCGTTGGATAGCCTACGCACGGGCTATTGCGGACTCAGAGCCTGACGATGTACCGGCGGTATCCTGGGGTTCGGCGGTTCTTGCTTCCACGTACCGCGCCCTTTGCGACGCGTGCGTGAAGAAAGGCAGGAACTCCAATCTGACCGGGATGCCGCTTCTTCTTCAGCTTTGGTCATTCGAGTGCTTCTCCGTGGGTCGACCCCTTGTCGACCTTCGGCACTACACCGCTGACATGTACGGCGGTGATGCGCTGGACCGACCGACGATGGGTTCGCTCTGGACCAGGCGACGGGTACATGTTCTTACTCATTAATGGATTTGTAATTTCAATGCCATCTGCTTACAGTTATTTCTACTCTATTGCAGCCACAAGCGGTGTGTCCAGTATGTGCGGCGTACCTTCGCCTTCACGAGGCCTTCGACCACCCGAGGGACGGAATGTCGTCAGGACCCCTAGACGAGCGTGTAGGAGAGAGAGCTGTGGGGCTGTCCATGCTCTGCGGCGAGGACCCGGCCTTCTTGGAAGACGAGGAGGAAGCTCGTCTTCGACGTCTTCGTAGAGGACTACGCGCCGCACCGAGTCCTCAGGCAGTTCGGACTACGCCAGGTGATCCCTGTTCCTTTGGGGGAACGCGTGCCAGCGAAAGTGCACACGTGAGTTACTCGCCACTACAGGAATGCTAAGTGCTTACGACATATTTGTAGTAATGAGGTCTTTTGTGCAGGTACTCCACCCAGGGACCCAAGAAGGCCATGGTGACCTTGCTGTAGAGGATGGCGCCGTGGCTTGCGCTGTGGGAGGGGGCGCTGGAGGACGTTGTCGAGGAGGTCGCGCCCTACGACCCCTCCTCCTACCAGGAGCACTTGTCCTGGTAGGTGCCCCGGACCCGTACTCGTCTCCTACGCGAGGAGCAGCCGGCCCAGGTGTTTGCTGCTAGCATCGCAGACTTGTACTCGAGCCACGCAGGACTAGCACTGCACCAGATGGTAAGTCTCGTTGTATTTTTACTCATTAATGCAATTGTAATTTCAATGCTATGTCGTTATGTTTAATGTTTGTTTGTACGTGATAGGTGGGCGAGGCGAGGGCTTGCAAAGACAGATGTCACGACTTTCTGTCTAGGCTGCAGCAGGGGACCACTTTCACAGCGCAGCAGCTATCAGAGGCCATGGGGCATGTGGAGCTGCACTCCCGACGGATCGTGGAGCTTGGTGCCGTTTGGCAGGCCCCAACCCCGATCGCTTTACCGGCACCTCATCTAGGCCGCCACCCGGCTCGGCTCTGGACACCACCTTCTCGACCACCGCTGACCAGTGGTCCGGCTTCCACACCCAGTGCCTCCAGCTCTAGGCACTACCGAGGATCCAGCTGGCGAATGCCACCACGCGGGCCTACCATGGTCCCTACACCCGGTAAGCCGATAAACATTCAGTTGATCCCATTTCGAATCTAATCTTCTCACTATAATTAAATGTTAATGTCTGTACTGTAGGCCTCCTAGGACATGCCTCTACTTCGGACACCCAGTCAGGGCACGGCGTCCCTGAGTACTGGACCGATCAGTTCTTCGCAGGGGCTCCGTTCACGCAGCCTCCTCCAGCCACGCAGCACACGCCGCCTCCTCCAGCCACGCAGATCACGCAGCCTACTCCAGACCCGTTGCCTCCCCGCCTGCGTGTCCCGCCGGTTCGGTACACCCCTTCGGACTACGGCCAGGCGGGACCGTCGCGGGTGCTTCGCCCACGACCTCTCGACGATGCACCCCCTTCGGCGCGTCGGCGAAGGAGAGCTAGGGGTCAAGGCCAGGGTCAGGGTCCACCACCGGGGGGTGATTAGGCTTAGGATGTGCGTTATTTTTGGGTACTTTGTCCTATTATGCTTTACCTTCTATTTTGTGTACTTTCTCATATACGTGGTCTATTATATATTTCTGTCATCTTTAGTCATATCAACCGCGTGTCATTATTGCTTTTTCAGCTTTTGTCATATCAACTTTTCCAGCCTTTGTCATTTCAGCTGCATAATGCTGCCAAAAGCCGGCTATGGCAGAGATTCCCTGTTTAAAGCTGTGGGTATAGCCACGCTCATGTCATCATGAGCTGCAGAGGCATCCGATGCTCGCGGATTTGAAATACTCTGAAGTCCGCGAGACTCTCCTTTGGTTGCCCCTTCGCCAGCTCTTTATAAACCCACCGAGGGAGGGATATGTGCATCACACAGCGTAACTTCCATAAACTTTAGTCTGCTTTTCCCACACACACAGAGGGGCCACGATGTCGTTCTCTACCGTCGCCTCTTCGACAGCGAAGGCTAACCCCAATACCCTCGATGAGAGTAGCGTTGACGCCCGAGTTCTGCCGGAGTTGCCACGCCAAAATGTGATCGCAACCTGGTGGCGAAGGTTACGCAGCTTCACGACGGAGATACGGCCTCCGCGCTCACTCTTTGTTGTGCGCGGCCGGGTAAACCAAATGTTGTCCATACCCTAATTACGGTAATGATACCATTTCATGCATCGTTATTTGTTTTTTAGGACGAGGATCGTTGTTGCTTTTTCCAATGGATCGACGGGCCGAACGACGTGACTACGAATTTCTCTACAACTGCCACGACGCCTACCCCACTTCGCCAGAGAACTTCACATGGTGGGAGAGGCCGCCGGGATATGTCCCCTACCTACATCGACCGGAGTTAAGGGCCGGTGGGCAAGGGACGAACCAATCGGTCGATTTCACGTGCCTCATGTTTCAGCTACAATGTACCCATTCTAAATCAATTCATCGCATACAGACTTCAAAAGAAGTTTGCAAAATGGCTCAAGTCAAGGCAAGAAAATCCTCCTCGTGGGCCAACGCAAAGCCAGGAATCAGGCGACCACGGCCTCCAGGCGGTGGTTGATACCGGCGACGAGGATCTAGCGGACGTAAGATTCTACCTGGTGCCCTTTGTCCGAGGATGCATGGTGTCAGGTACTTCAACCTGGTGGACCGGAGGCGTACCACCCACATCTCAAACTTCCTGTATTTGATAATTGGGGAGAGCAACCTCGCCGTGGTGCTACTACCTCCCGAAGCCGGACCCGAGCACGCATACGGTATTCTCCAACCACCACAGCGGGCATCTTGTATTGACTGCGCAGGCACGTTTCGGTTGTACAACAAGAAGCCCAACACACACCTCCTGGACCATATCGTGGAGTGCGAGCCGAAATAGAGGAGGTGTCTCGGCAAGTCTCCGGAAGGGCAAGAGGGTTCGTCCTCTCGAATGGTACGGGATAAGGGGAAGCAAATGGCCGAGGTCCGCGATGACGCAACAAATCCTTGACGCATTACAAAGGCCATCCTAAGCAACCCCGGTGGTATTAACATAGGGGGCGCCGGAAATCGGGAAGGCATGCCCATATGGGAGGGCAGGACTCCACAGAATGCACACAAACAAGTTACTTCTTACACCCCAGAGACGTATAGCATAGGCTACCCATTCGGCGACAGCTGGGAGCATCACGCGGCCATGGAGCTCTTTCATAAGAGAGATTGAGCGGTGTCCGAGAACAAATCGCACAAGATTGATAGGTGATGTAATATGTAGAAAATGTATGGCATCATTCCCGCTCTACGAACATAGGCGGAACGATCACTTGTTCCATCATTACAATCAGTGTTATTGGCACTTCTCCTAGCAATGTCGTCACTGTTTAATATCCGTTGTATCTGCCGTACTAAGGTTGAGTTTGCGTACTAAGATTGCTGGCTGCATCTACATGCTTTTGTTATTGTCCTTTCTCATATTATGTCTTACCATTTAATTCTATCAGCGTAAACAAAGGTGTAGATGAAAAATTTTCCCATAATATGGTACTCCATATATCAAAGAGCAAATCTGCGGTATTCGTGCCGAAAAATACATTCGAACATGACATTTCACAGGCTGCCGAAAAGGCTTAAAAGTTATGGTTGACAATAGTACTTAGGGTTATTGTGGCGGTATATTTTTGTAGTGAACAAAGGCGTAGATGAAAAATTTTCCCATAATATGGTACTCCATATATCAAAGAGCAAATCTATGTATTCGTGTTTAAAATACATTCGAACGTGACATTTCACAGTGAAAAGGCTTAAAAGTTATTGTTGACAATAGTACTTAGGGTTATTGTATGTATATTTTTGTAGTGAACAAAGGCGTAGATGAAAAATTTTCCCATAATATGGTACTCCATATATCAAAGAGCAAATCTGCGGTATTCGTGCCGAAAAATACATTCTAACGTGACATTTCACAGTCTAAAAGGCTTAAAAGTTATTGTTGACAATAGTACTTAGGGTTATTGTGGCGGTATATTTTTGTAGTGAACAAAGGCGTAGATGAAATATTTTCCCATAATATGGTACTCCATATATCAAAGAGCAAATCTGCGGTATTCGTCTTAGAAAAATACATTCGAACGTGACATTTCACAGTCAAAAGGCTTAAAAGTTATGGTTGACAATAGTACTTAGGGTTATTGTGGCGGTATATTTTTGTAGTGAACAAAGGCGTAGATGAAATATTTTCCCATAATATGGTACTCCATATATCAAAGAGCAAATCTGCGGTATTCGTGCCGAAAAATACATTCGAACGTGACATTTTACAGGCTGTCGAAAAGGCTTAAAAGTTATGGTTGACAATAGTACTTAGGGTTATTGTGGCGGTATATTTTTGTAGTGAACAAATGCGTAGATGAAATATTTTTCCATAATATGGTACGATACCTACATATTTTTGCATAAATGGAACATCCAACACTATATACATATGGTATAATTATTTTATTCCATATTTTGTATATTTTCGCCATACGGCTTGGCGACTACCTATTTTCGCCATACGGTTTGGCGAACTATATATTTTCGCCGTATAGCATGGCGACTACCTATTTTCGCCGAACGGTGTGGCGAATACCCTATTTTCGCCACAACGTAGGGCAAAAATACCCTAACCCATGGTTCTGAACAATTAATAGCGCAATTAGCCTATTTTCGCCGAACCGTGTGGCGAAAATAGGGTATTCGCCACACGGTACGGCGAAAATAGGGTCTTCGCCATACCGTTTGGCGACGGCATATTATTTTTGCAAATTTTTTATTCCGTATATTAAAAACGCAATTTGATTTAAAAAAGTATTATTTAAAAAAAAATTCTATCATTCACATATTCACATATGAATCCAACATCAGTCTATATCTCAGTGTACATGGCATATGACCTTTGAAATCAATATTTCTCACCGAAAATGAAAGTTCCCAATTGGCATAGTTTATTATCCTTCCATTGTCACAGAATCCAAGAATATATCAATACCATTCACAAATGAATCCAAGAAGTCTGCATCTCAATGTACATAGCATATAACAATTGAAATAAAAATAAATCTCAATGTACAGGGTCAATTTAATTATGTACAAACTACTAGGATCAATTCAATATATTTAACTACCGCCTAAACTGAGAGGGATAGTTCTCTCTGATGCAATATAAACAACTAAGCCGATCGTCATTTTATAGTAACTCCATGTATTGACAATTTGCAACTACCAAATTAACTTGAGAGGAAACTCCAATAAATTTAATCATACATGGTCTATTAATATATTTATGTGCCCCTAAAAATATTAGTCTCTGACAAAGTAATTCACTAAATTAAATAATTCAACATAAATGACCGACAATTAATATTTCACTCTGGCGATCAAATTAATTAATAAATTCTCGTGCGACTCCAAATAGGGATGGCAAAAATACCCGTGGGTCCGGGTACCCGCGGGTACCCGACCCGACGGGTCTGGGTCCGGGTCCAAATTTGGACCCATGCGTGAGCGCCCATTTGCATCAACTCCGTACTGCAGCGCTACTTGTACGACCTGCCTGATGCAGGTGCCATGCACCGTCGAGTCACTAGCATGTGCAAGCGTCCGCCTCCACTGAACCAGAGTCATCCCAGTCATCGTTGCTAACTATGTTAACTCCCTGGTGTTTCTTCTCCACCGACCTTAAGATGTTTACCTCTCGGCGCTACTGCAAGTCGCCATGAATGTCACTGGAGCTGCCATGCCTAGCGTGCTGTACGTCCGCGAGCTAATGTGGACGATGCTGTAACCCGTCAAGTTGCTGTGCCAAGTTGCCATTGTCTCCCGAGCCGTCGAGTCCGCCGCCGGAGCAGCCGAGCACAATGTTAGGATGTCGCCAAGCACGCTGCCAAGCAGCTAGACATCATTGAGGCAACCATGCACATGCCTCACCATCTGCCTGCTCGAACTGGGGGTACTATGCATGATAGCTTGCATGCATGCAACATGTTGTTAGCACGTACTAGTATATGGATGTGCCATGCAAACCATATACTAGTTCCTCCCTATCAACTATGGAGATGACTACATAATTTAGCAAGAGACTTATGACGCTGTCGACCACACTGAGTCACCACCGGTCGTGATCCATCTAATTCTAAGATCATCGTTGAGCCCCTCCAGCATCTGTGGACACTTCATCAAGGCCGCCACGTCTGCCAAGTGGTGCCTTTGCAACATGAGCATTAATTACATTATTGAGATGTTCGTGTGGAGATCATGAGGCCAATCGTCAAGGCCGTGTTCACCATTGTTTGAGGCTATGCATGATAACTGAATAGCTCTTGTGATAATAAATGATGTTGCAACTTGGGCCGTCATTGAAATTAGATGAGGATGATTTCCCCTCGTGATGCCAAAGTCTGCTTCTATGTGATAGCACCAGGCTCGTCCAAAACGATTTTTGTGTCCATCGCATCCGAACGAGGATGTCCTGCCCTCGTGACTTCGGAGTTTGCTTACCATGCGCCTTCACTACATTGGTGTCATCCCACCTCTCTCCTATATCTACGTACCCACATCAAAATGAGGATGATTTGCCCTAATGACATCGTAGTGCGACTGCATGTGCCTCCACTACACTGGAGTCCTCCCCGCCATCACCACCGATCATGTCAACACCTTGGTGTTCATTTGCGCCAACCATACCCCTTTCCAAGTTTTATGTACTACCCCGACTCTATTACTATGCTATCGGATTGGTCAAGCTTGGTGAAACCATGCATGTTTCACAGTATCCTATCATCTACTATCGTTCGTGACTGACGAGGCCGAATGACGAGGGTGAGTGTAGCCAGTGCAAAGGCTACGCTTCCAACGACCCCATGGATCGACAAGGCTATGGATCATGCCATGCCCGCATCGACATCAACCAATCATCACATGCATGGAGAATGCAAAGCGAAGACCAAAGATGACGACCAACGCGCGGCTTAATCGGAGGTTTCTTGCGAGTTCACCTCGCAAGAGTAATTAACTGGGAGCCTTTCGAGGCCCTAGGAACCAGGAGACCACATCGCCTATGTCAGATCTGCTATGGCAAGTAGGCCATGAAGCGCAATCATCTGAAGGGAACTTGTAATTTTGTGATTCTCCAAAGAATTAATAAAATACATGTTTCCCTATCTTTCCTTGTATTTATTTACTTTTGTGTACTTTAGTACACTGGCACGCCCTCACCTTAATCCCCATGCATAGAAATCCCGAAGCGATTTCTCGTGTCAAATAAAATGGCACGCCCAATGGGACCTGGTTCTCCTCCCATCTTTGTTGCGCGTCAATGGTCGTCATTTTCATCTTCTGTTTCTTCTCTGACATGAAGTAGCCCGATGTTTTTTGTGGTCCAATTCGGGTCACTCGGGTCACTCTCTTCGGTGGTGTTCTAAGAAGATCAAGGTGCTAGATGATCCTGTAGCTGCATGGGGGGCATCACTTGGAGGTTGATCACACGAAGATGCATGCCCCAAGAGATGCCCATTATGGCATTGCCTCCCTTTTCAATACCAAGTCGAGTTCTATTAGGCAAAGAGGCGGATGCAATGTTTCCATGCGTCCACCGATGGCAATTTTCCTTCTCAAGTTGGCGACCAACAAGCCTGTTGCTGGGCGAAATGCACACTATATGCGAAGGCGGGCATCAGCAACAACTTCGCAACCACAAGCTCAAGAGGCAATACCATCTTAGATGTTGGGGGCATATTATGTGCCTAAACTTCATTCTTCGAAGATGATTCTGACCAAGAGCCATCTCTTATTACTCAAGAGTTATCATATTCTTCTAAGGAAGAAGCCTTGAAAGATATAGAGCTGACTCTTTCTCCACGAAGCAACTTATACTTCAATGATGCGACAACTCCTCTGCACTGCTCCGAGTTACTATTGATTATTATTCTTGACGAAGAAAGTTGCCCTAGTAATATTAAGGTTGCTTATGCTCTCACAAGTGCCAAGCCGAAGACTTTGCTGGGGGCACACAAGTTTGTGAAGCACGGTAGTGTGGTCAGTGCGAATCTATAAAACCCTTCAATCCTTCTAGTTGGCACTGTACAAGCTACACAGTCCCGGTTGGATTGATAAAATTTCTCCAAGACTTGGAATGAGCTTTCTCCATGAATTGAAAATAACTAAAAGTTTTCTTGTTGGCTGGCGCCATGACATCTTGATGGCTACAACAAGATACCTTTTACTCTTTGGAGCTTGGTATAAGCATCGGCCATAGCCCAAAAAGCACCCTTTATTTTGTCATGGCAAGGACATCCATTGCGACTCCAAAATATATATTGCTCAAATTTGATCTAATGAGAAAGTTCCAATATTTCATGTTTTGATTATTATTATATTTCTACCAAATCTTTTACATCTAACCCTCTTCGAGGGTACAAAGTTCAAAGATGTCTAGTCACTTCTGCAATGATGACTTATCCCTTTGCATATATGGGAGTAGTATAGTATGCTAGTGCGGCCAGTATGAAGCTGTGAAACCCTTCGATCAGTTGGCAGGCACCACAATAATTACATGGTCGCAACTTGGTCGATAAAACGCCTTCAAGATGTAGCACGAGCCTTCACTACAAATTGAAGATGACTAAAGGTGTTCACTTCTCCAACGTCGCAGAAGATATTTATGTGGCCTCAGTTGATCGCCTTATTATTTTGGACCTTGATAGAAGTCAATATCATGGTTTGAAGAACGGTTTCATCTTGTTAGCATGACCCTCCGCCTCAGCATAATGATGGCATGAATATTTCGCCTCAACACAACTCTACGACGGCATGAATATTCGCCTCGACACAACTCAACCACGGTATGAATATTCGCCTCAACATCAACACAACTCTACGACGACATGAATCTTCGCCTCAGCACAAGTCTACGATGGCATGAATATTCGCCTCAACATCAACACAACTCTACGACAGCATGAATCTTTGCCTCAACACAACCTTACGACAGCACGACTCTTCATCTCAACACAACGCGATGATGGCATAAATCTTCAGCACAACAAGATACATTACAAGGAATGCATTAAACAGTCACGCACCAGGAAGAGGTCAACACGAAGAGCGACAATTGCTCACATGGTAGCAAGCACAGCTGCATCGCTGAGAGATTTGTCATGGTGCTTTAGCGGGCTGCAATATACACGGCCATGCATATTACCATAGGAGCTGAGCTTTTGCAAGCATCTGCCTACATATACACGGCAAGAAGCCTGACAAGTTGAATGAGAAGAAGGAAATAGAATACATGAAGGGTTCATGCATGGCATAATAGCAACTTTTAGTGCTATACTTTGCACCATGGTAGTGTATGGTGGCATGCCGGGACTTGGCGCCGTTAAAGTGTATTTATGGTATAGTCAATATTATGATATCTCAACATATAGAAAGAATGAAGATATGCACATAATAGCAAGAGGGCATAAATCCAGCGTTGATATTCAATTGCTACTACTGGGGAGGCGTTGGGAGACGAAGATATGGATTACAAGCATAAGACAAAGCTACAACAACCTCTGGTGGATCTTCAGCAGTAAGACTCTCCTTTTGCTTGTCAACATGTTGCACATAGGTTTCAGTGTCAGCACGACATACTTATAGCCTGGCAGTTCCCTCCGATATTTGCCTATTCACCCCCCTCTAAACATATCCTCAATCCTACAACGTCAACGAAGTCAAACATGGACAAATTAATGATCTGGTAGGATCTATTTTTTAAGGGTACAAGATAGACACATACAACTCGTGTACACCACACTCACACACATGTGTGCGTCCCTTAGACACACTAAGAAATTAATCGGATGCTCTATAACCTCCGAAGTATGAGAACGTGCTATCCCATTGAACATGACCTCCGAAGCGTGCGAACTCGCTTTTTGACTCATCATGCACACATGTATACTTATTTTTAATTTTTTAGTAAACGCACATCGACAAAGTTGAGCACGGCAGCTGGACGCACAAGGGCACCTATGCCCTCTGCTAACCAAGCTTGTGGGATCTATTTAGATATAACAGTATATATACATACACACACACACATATATATATATGTGTATATATATACATATATACACACACTCCGTATGTTCTCTCTTCACGTACAAACATCGGTAGAACCAACTTACAAGGAGTGCCCGTAGTGACATATTAGATAGGCCCGTGCGGCGTGCGCTACACTGCATCGGGTGAAATTTAATAGAGTGCTCAGATGGAAATAACAACCTTCATGGTGGACGTCTTCTTTCATTTAGCGAAACATCAAAAAATGTAAAGAAAATCAGATTATCATGTATTTAGAATTCATAATAGGGTCTTTTTGCAAAAACGGCGAAGAGAAGAAGGTATCGAAAATGTATAAGCCTTTTCACAAGAACAGGGATGCAATTACCCGGAACGCCTTTTTTTCTGTAATGGCCAAACGTATGAAAATCCAAGGAAAATTGATTTTTTTTTTTTTTGCATATTGGAGCTTTTTTTGTTTTTTGTTTTTCGGTAAAAACGATATGCAATTTTCGAGAAACAGTGGGTCTTTGTTGCAAAAGAGCTTTGGCCGGGTTTGAACGTATTTTTTTTGGACCCATGAGGATTTGTTTGCAAGAACGCTTGAGCCGAACTTAGGTGTGAATTTGCGGAATCACAAGGGTGTTTGTGCAAAAGAGCCGGTAAGAGGATCTAGATGTAATTTTTGAGATTTACGGAGAGCTTTTCCGCAAGAAATAGAGGTGGATGCAGGGAGGCCTGAAAGGCCGACATTTCCTTCCGCTTTAAGATAGTAGATTTACGGAATCACAAAGGTGTTTATGCAAAAGAACCGGTAAGAGGATCTAGATGTAATTTTTGAGATTTACGAAGAGCTTTTCCGCAAGAAATAGAGGTGGAGGCGTAGAGGCCTGAAAGGCCTGCATTTCCTTCCGTTGAAAATCCAAGGAAAATTGATTTTTTTTTTGCACATTGGAGATTTTTTTGTTTTTTTTTCCGTAAAAATGATATGCAATTTTCGAGAAACAGTGGGTCTTTATTGCAAAAGAGGTTTGGCTGGGTCCGAACGTATTTTTTCGGACATGTGAGGATTTGTTTGCAAGAACACTCGTGCCGAACGTAGGTGTGAATTTGCGGAATCACAAGAGTGTTTGTGCAAAAGAGCCGGTAAGAGGATCTAGATGTAATTTTTGAGATTTACGGAGACTTTTCTGCAAGAAATTGAGGTGGAGGCGGGGAGGCCTGAAAGGTCGGCATTTCTTTCCGCTTTAAGATAGTAGATTTGCGGAATCACAAAGGTGTTTGTGCAAAAGAACCAGTAAGAGGATCTAGACGTAATTTTTACGATTTACAAGAGCTTTTCCGCAAGAAATAGAGGTGGAGGCGTAGAGGCCTGAAAGGCCGGCATTTCCTTCCACTTTAAGGTAGTAGATACAATTACCCGCTTTAAAATAGAGGTGGAGACGTAATTGAAAATGTATAAGCCTTTTCACAAGAACAAGCCGAACTTAGGTGTGAATTTGCGGAATCACAAGGGTGTTTGTGCAAAAGAGCTGATAAGAGGATCTAGATGTAATTTTTGAGATTTACGGAGAGTTTTTTCGCAAGAAATAGAGGTGGAGGCGTGGAGGCCTGAAAGGCCGGCATTTCTTTCCACTTTAAGATAGTATATTTGCGGAATCACAAAGGTGTTTGTGCAAAAGAATCGGTAAGAGGATCTAGATGTAATTTTTGAGATTTACGAAGAGCTTTTCCGCAAGAAATAGAGGTGGAGGCGTAGAGGCCTGAAAGGCCGGCATTTCCTTCCGCTGAAAATCCAAGGAAAATTGATTTTTTTTGCATATTGGAGATTTTTTTGTTTTTTTCTCGTAAAAATGATATGCAATTTTCGAGAAACAGTGGGTCTTTGTTGCAAAAGTGGTTTGGCCGGGTCCGAACGTATTTTTTGGGACCCGTGAGGATTTGTTTGCAAGAACGCTCGAGCCGAACTTAGGTGTGAATTTGCGGAATCACAAGGGTGTTTGTGCAAAAGAGCTGGTAAGAGGATCTAGATGTAATTTTTGAGATTTACGGAGAGCTTTTCCGCAAGAAATAGAGGTGGAGGCAGGGAGGCCTGAAAGGTCGGCATTTCCTTCCGCTTTAAGATAGTAGATTTGCGGAATCACAAAGGTGTTTGTGCAAAAGAACCGGTAAGAGGATCTAGATGTAATTTTTGAGATTTACGAAGAACTTTTCCGCAAGAAATAGAGGTGGAGGCGTAGAGGCCTGAAAGGCCGGCATTTCCTTCCGCTGAAAATCGAAGGAAAAGTGATTTTTTTTGCATATTGGAGATTTTTTTAATTTTATTTTTTCCGTAAAAACGATATGCAATTTTTGAGAAACGGTTGGTCTTTATTGTAAAAGAGGTTTGGCCGGGTCCAAACGTATTTTTTCGGACCCGTGAGGATTTGTTTGCAAGAACGCTCGAGCCGAAATTAGGTGTGAATTTGCGGAATCACAAGGGTGCTTGTGCAAAAGAACCGGTAAGAGGATCTAGATGTAATTTTTGGAGATTTACTGGGACTTTTCCGCAAGAAATAGAGGTGGAGGCAGGGAGGCCTGAAAAGCCGGCATTTCCTTCCGCTTTAAGATAGTTGATTTGCGGAATCACAAAGGTGTTTGTGCAAAAGAACCAATAAAAGGATCTAGACATAATTTTTAAGATTTACAAGAGCTTTTCCGTAAGAAATAGAGGTGGAGGCGTAGAGGCCTGAAAGGTCGGCATTTCCTTCCGCTTTAAGATAGTAGATGTGTACAGAAGTGAGAAGGTATCATGGCAGGACATGTGGCGCATCCGCAGTTTGCGCTCTTCCATTTCGGTCGCGGCACATGTTGCCAGGAAAAACCCAGAAGAGAGCGACAGGGAGTTAGTAGGTGCACCGGCCACCAATATCCCGTAGCACTACTAAGCATTACGCAGAAGCTAGTAGCGTATTGCTAAGAACATCTGTGTACATATATATGTATATACATATATACACACTACGACTCGAATCTCAAGTGTGTAAAATTGTTGAAAGGAACACAGACAAGAAAAAGTACGGATACAAGGACCCATGCTTCCCAAATCGCAGCTACCATGATATTTTTTTTGGAGTACCATGTATTGTATGCATTGTTATCTTGTTATATCGAAAATATTACAGAAAATGCAGATACATTTCAAGCATTCTTATTATAGTTATTCATTGCTGTTGCTTGCTTTCTCATAGCCTATTTAACAGTAGTCAGCAAAATTACTTTATAATTAGCACCGCATGGGAGTACTAATTAAGATCACAGCCCCACGACATACTCGCATGTTTTTACATAAACATTTCATTGAAAATATCATAAATTTGTTGTTATTTTAGCTTTCTACGGTACACTCGACAGAGGCAACATGGGCTCATACCAAGTCAAGCAATTTCTATGCAACAGTAGAGTACTTTCCCTCATGTTTCTTCCAAAGACATTTGCGTCTAGCAGCAGCACTAGAAGAAGTCAATAAGATTAAAATAACAGCATTGCTACGTTGACAGACAAAATAGAAACACAAAACCCAGACCCTGCACCATCTAGATGTCGGAATTATTAGCAACAAGTAAGCACCTACTGATTTGTTGAGCCATTTGTAGTATTTTAGCTGAAGTGGTTAAGGAATGGCAACCTTGTTTGGTCATTTAGCCCATCTCTTACTAAAAAGGCAGATGAAATAAAATAAAATGCACCGAGAGTGATGATAAGCGAATAAAAAAATTGAAGATAAATCGATCCGTACACTTGCTGGTCTTGATAGGAAAAGATGTCCATGGTTCACATCTTTAAAGAAACATGGGTGTCTTTTAGGGCACAAATATGTACGATGGAGTTGTTCGGATAGCGCTAAACATTAAAAAAAAATTGGCATATAAAAAAGATAAAACTACTAACCTATTTTAGAACAAATGGTACATTTAGAAACACCTTATTATCCGATGATCTGTAAGGCTAGAAATAATTTTCTATCGTAACAATTATAGCAGTACACTCCGTGAAAGCTATGTACGCAATTCAAACAATAGATGCTTAACGCACAACTGCATGGGACAAAACATGAATCTAACCTTCAAATATGATATCTCTACAACATAAAAGAAGGGGGGGGGGTGGTCGTCCATTCTCTCGAAAAAAGAGAATTCAGGCCGTATTCGTATCTGACTTCAAAACCGACAAAAAAATAATAATTTAGGACAAAAAAATGCAATACCCAACTGAATCCGAACCAACTGCACTCAGGTGGAACCAGAGCCGAGGGCGCACGTACCAGGGCCAGCCCGATGACATTGACTGGATGTGCTAGATTAAATATTATAATTTTTTATTCATAACAAAATATGGACATTCAACCTAGCATGATACGGAAAAAAAAATGTGTGTACCATCTAGTACTAGTATTTCGTTCTTGGAAAAAAAACAGAAAAACTAAAAAACGGTATACCGTTGCAACGGTATACCTCTGAAACTCATGAAACTTATGATTTTTTGCACTGAAACTCATGAAACTTAGCACCAAAAACTGATAAAACATGAATCTGATGAAACTAAACACTGAAACTCATGAAACCAGCACTGAAACTGATAAGTTTCATGAGTTTCCCTAGTCATTCTCAAAAAAAAAATAGCCCGATCCCCTCGGGTACGCGTAGCGCACGCATTCGGCAGAGTCCTCCCGTCACCTACGCTAACGATGGCGTAGCCTCTAGGCCCGTTTCCCGTAGCCCCCATCGCCGCATCCCCGCCGCACATCGCCCTCCCAGCACGATCCTCAAAGCAGGCGCCGGCGCCGCCGCGTGGGGCATCGGCTTGAGGGTTTTAGAAGCGACGTCCGTTCCTCCCCTCCTCCGTGGTCTTCCCCGTAGTCTGTCACGCGAACGCAAAAGGGGAAAACAAAAGGAGCAAAGCTTCGAAAGTGTTAAAGAAGGCGAGGGAGAAATCGGTGGAGACCAGGCTAAGGGGGAGGGGGAGCTCGCGCTGGTCGGCGTCTCCGGAGGTAGAGAGGAGAGAGGAGGCTTGTTCACGCTGCGAGGCTGTGGTTGTGGGTGGAGGAGGGGGAGGGGGAGGAGGAGGAGGAGGAGGAGGAGTTGGTGCTGGTGCCGGTGCTCACCTAGGGTTTCGGGCTCCGGCCGACTCGGAGGCGGCAAGGTTGCTCCTTTTCCTCTCTGTGTGTCTCTTGGTCTCGTTGACTGGTGCGGTGGCGTGATGCTTACCTGCTGCTGCTGCTTCTTTTTTTTGGGGGGTGGGGGGGGGGGGTGGGGTGGGGGGGTGTTTGACGGTGCTTTGGTGTTAGGAGTGGTTTTGCGCGGGGGGAATGTGTGCTTTGGTGTGGTTTTGGGGATGGTGGGGTGTTGCGTTTGATGAAATCGCAAGAATATGTTCCGGCTATCGACGAGGGTTTCTGTGGGTTGCTGATTTTTTGCCGATTTTGCGGTGTTTCGTCTGGTTTTGAAGTGCCTTGTAGGCTTGTGTGCGGAAAAATCGTGCCTGCTGGCCTAGGTAAGTCCAGGTGCTTGATGGATTTATGCATGATTTAGCTGCAAAGTTCTTGTCTTTGGTGGCTTTTCTGCGCATTGATGACGCAGCTGCAATTGGGTGCTAGATGATGCTTTCTGGGGTGGTATTGGGGGGGGGGGGGAGGGGGGTTGGATTGCAAGAGGGTGTAGCCTATTGCGTTACCTAATTTGGCATTTTGTTGATTAGTCAGTTCCACCAGGAGCAAGTTTTACTGCCACAATTGCATCTTTGAGTGGTTGTGAAGCTTGGTAGTTTTGCAAGTGTCTGACCCAAGTAGCACGTTTGGTTAGCCTTCTTGTATGTTATTTTGTATCTTCTTTACCCAATATGAAGCAGTGAAATTGAGAACGCATTTGCTTGGACCAAACTTATCTTGTTACCTGTTACATTACCGAACCCAGTTAATTCTGAATAGCCAGGCTAGGAAAGTGACAAAATGGAATTGTGACTTGCAGATATGGTCAATGGATGAACACTAAATGACTAAATATGCAATTTATTTTTTTCTCTGCAGTGTAATGGCCACAGAGAGTGCTGTCCGGTTAATTGGAGGGACAGGGGCTGGTAACTGGAGTAAGGACTTCGGTGCATTTGACTCTTCAGTTGGTAATCTTTCGGGAGAAGGGCTGGGATTTGTGGATAATGGCAGTGGGGTTTATGGGGGCTGGAGAGAGTCTGTCCCAAATCGCAGTGGAAGTGCGCCGCCTAGCATGGAAGGATCTCTGGCTGCTCTTGGTCATCTCACAGGTCAGCAGAGTGAGAATTTTGAAGCCAGCTTGGGGGACTTGGACAATGTGACTGACAGTTCCAAGTCTGAGGAGCAGCTACGTGCTGATCCAGCGTACTTTGACTATTATTATGGCTCCAAGGTTAATTTGAACCCAAGGCTTCCTCCACCACTTATCTCAAGGGAGAGCCGGCGCTTTATGAACCGGGTTGGCAATGTTAAAGAATGGAGAGTGGTCTCCCAAGATGACAGCAGCAAAAGCTCCTTGTTTATCCCTCGATCTACTCTATCAACTCACAGGGAAGAACCTGAGGATGATAAGTCTCCAAGGTTGGATTCAAGTTCAGTGCAGGATGCCCAGATTGTCTCTAGTCAAAGTGCATCCAACTTTGACAGCCATAATATGAATCTTGTGGATTTTGTGCCGGTGAGTGCTCCACATGGACCAAACCTCTCTAGTATACCATGGCTCACAAGTTGCTAACTATACATAGTACAACTTATTCTTCACCAAGGTTACATGGAATACTGTATTGATCTTTGATCATATCCAACTTATAATTGTCTGTAGAGAACAGGAGTGAGCAGGGATGCTATAGACTTTGTAATTGCTTGAACTAGAAAGAAAATAACTAATGTGGATCAAAATATTCATGCAGTTTTTTTCCTGTGTTATGAGGCAACCAAGTTTGTTATACAAAATAGCAAACGAACCACCTTGCTCAGTTGCTCTTATAGCAATGTCAAGTTGTCAGCAATTCTTTTGGCTCCAGTTTGAGGGAGAATGAACACTCTTTTGATTAGAAAATTTTAAGGTTTCCTTTTGACTAGTTAAAGCGATTGTCTAATCTTACTGCATGTCCTTGAGAAATACCAAAAAAAAAAGTTGATGTGACAGACAATATATCAACACTATAAGTTAACAATGTCCAATCACTAACTCATTACCTGTAGAAAATTAACATAAATCTACAATTAATGGTTTCAAATCTTTCAGTTCATAAATGACTACTTTGATTGCAATGTTACTGTCATAGTAGAGCGTGAAGTATTGAAATGTACCATTAGAAGTGTTAAAGATGTTTTTTTGTGTTCTATTTACTTGCTGCAATACAATGCTCCAGATCTGTCACCCTTTACACGTGTAGCATCATTACCAATTGATGTCACCTCATAGCAAATTCTTCAGCATCATTACCAATTGATGTCACCTCATAGCAAATGGTTATGACATTTTCATCAGCTGTGCTGCTTTTCTGAAGGTCACTAGCATAACTGGCCTTTTGGACATCTTTTCCTTCCTGTGCCAACGGTATTTTTAAAAGTACTTAATTCAATTTTTCAAGAGCCTGTCAGAGTGTCAGGTTCCTTGTAACTGATTAAAGGCCAGTGTGGCATTCCTTTTCTGTGGAGTAAAGTTTTTTTCGGTCTTTACCAATTATAATATAATGACACTGTTATGTGTTTAAAAAAGAGTCTTTTGATTTGTTAATCTAAATGAAAATAACGCTGTGCCGTGGAACAACATTATAGATAAATCTTTATCAGTTCGTGTAAAATATTCCTGCTATGGCTTTAAGGATGTAGTTTTAAATTATTTAATCTATATAAAAAGGCTAGATAGAAGTAAAAAGATGAAAATACTTTTCAAAAAACATTAGCCACTGCAATGCTAAATTCACCACAAATAGCAAAGTAATAAGCTATTAGCTACTATAACATGTCATCTAGAATGGCACAACATCTATTTGCAGTGGAGCCTATGACTTAACCATATTGTATTTGGTTGTTATTTCAATTTCGAGTTACTTTTTTAAAATAATTGCTTCACTTGCTAATGATGCTTGGCGATAATTTGATTTACTTTTGAGCATGTTACCATTGATCTTCTCATCTGTTTATATTTTCTTTAGGAGAGCATTCAGCAGAACGCTGCTTCTTTGTATGATAACTCTTATTCTCATCCATCAAATAGCAACACTGGTGATGGTATAGCTGTCCATTCTGATATTAACTCGTCAAAGAATTTGTCACTTGATGTTGTCAAGGCATCTGGATTGAATTCATGGACACCTATGCCTGTAACCAGCTCACTGAGAAACACGCTTAGCAACAGTCTTTCATCTACATCGGTTCACAGCTCATCATGTTCTGATAGCAACACTAGTATGCAAACTTCTCAGCAAGAAAAGCTGAGCATAGACATCAAGCATGCAAACGATGTGCCCAGGAGTGGCGCAATTCTTACTGAACTTGATACCGTGGACTCCAATATGAAGAATTTGAAGTTGAGTTTGGATAGCCATACTACCTCCCATGTTAAGCAGCAGTGGCAGGACAATGTCTTGCAGCAGTATGGCTCACTTCCAGTCCAAGGTGACCCTGTTCAAATGACTCAAGGAACACATCTTCCCCATTTCCCTTTTGTTGACAACTTGTCTCATGCTCAGCTAAAATTACCCACTGGTGGCATGCAGCAATTTTTGCCGCAGCCTGGTATGACAACACCTTTTTATGCACCAAATTCTGTTGGAAGCCCTTATTATCAGAATTTGCATCCAGCTAGCGTATTGCCAACTCCATTTGAAACGGCTGGATATGCTTTGAGTGGTTCAGTTCTGCCACCTGTTATGACTAGCTATGCTCCCCAGGGTTCTGTTGCTACACCTCTTGACAGCCCTATCACTCCAAGCTTTAGTGGTAGGCCATCCGGTTTTCCTTCAGCAGGGAATCTTACTGCAGGAACAGAATTTATGCATCCATATAAAATGTATGGACAACTTGGGGTTGCTATGCAGCCATCCATTCCCAACCCAAACTTTTTTCAGTTCTTTCAGCATCCCTCTTTACTTCAATATGCCAGTGGAAATCAATACAATACAATGGGCCCAAGGGTTAGTGTTGTTGGAAATCTTGCTGATAGCTTTGATACACAAAAGGTATTACCTCAAGCTACATATCCATCAGATCAGAGGCTTCAACTTCCAAGAACTGGTGTTTCCAATTCTCCTACAGCTAGAAGAGGAGGGAGTGTTCCAAATTATCAAGGCAGCTCACCCTATGTTGGAGTACCAATGACTTATCCAACAAGCCCAGTGTTT
Source organism: Rhipidocladum racemiflorum (assembly GCA_036346355.1). Lineage (NCBI taxonomy): Eukaryota > Viridiplantae > Streptophyta > Magnoliopsida > Poales > Poaceae > Rhipidocladum > Rhipidocladum racemiflorum. Next base: position 78,517,846 of record CM070583.1, on the reverse strand, counting down.
CAGGGACAACCTTTGCCTGGAATATTTCCTCCTGGCAGGAGAAATGATTCTGTGAGGTTCCAATCCCCCTCAAGGAATATAACTGCTAATTCTGGGATTCAAGGGCAACGAGAAAGGGAGAAATTTGATGACCCAAAGGCATGCTCTTTCCTTGAAGAACTAAAGTCCAACAGAGCTCGTAGGGTTGAGCTATCTGATATCACAGGTTGTATAGTAGAATACAGGTTAGTTGTGTGATATGATTATTTATTATTCTATCTTGGCATGCATACTCAAATACAAGTTTTGGACATTGACACCCCCTTTTTTTTTTTACCTCAGCTCTGACCAACATGGTAGCCGATTCATCCAGCAAAAGTTGGAGAACTGCACTGTTGAGGAGAAGGCATCTGTGTTTGCAGAAGTTCTTCCTCATGCTTCATCATTAATGACTGACGTGTTTGGGAATTATGTGATCCAAAAGGTATGCTGTTGTAGGAGTGAATCTCAAAATTCTTAGTACATTGCATGTTGTGGTCTAGTCACTTCACCTCACATAGTTATGCCTTGTAACCAGTAACAACCATGAATTGTATGAGAAGAAATGACATGTAATCTCTGCAGTTTTTTGAACATGGAACTCCTGGGCAAAGGAGGGATCTTGCCACTAAGCTTGTTGGCCATGTTTTACCTCTGAGCCTTCAGATGTATGGATGTCGAGTAATTCAAAAGGTACTCTTAGGTCTTAACATTTGCTCTTTTTTTTTTTTTTTTTAATAATATGTGTCTTTGTTTCACTGGCAATTATAAAGATCATTGTTTTTAAGGCATCGCCTAGGCGCAGCGTAGACGTCTAGGCGCCGGAGCCCGCACACCATGGCTGCTCGTCTCGCCTGGCTGGGGAAAGGCGGACGCCTAGACATTCCAGGCGTCGCCGAGCGAGGTCGGGCGGGGTGATTGGGCGGCGGGGGGAGGCGTCGGGGGAGGCAAGGAGGCGGGGAGAGGAGGTGTGGAGGTGGTGGGGGGAGGAGGGGCGAGGAGGGGGGAAGTGAGGAGGCGGCGTGGGGAAGGCGTGGAGGCGGTGGGGGGAGGAGAGGTTGTGGGGAGTGGAGGCATGGAGGAGGCAATGTGGGAGGAGGCGAGGAGGCGGCAGGGGAGGAGGCGTGGAGGCGGTGGGAGGAGGAGAGGTTGTGGGGAGTGGAGGCATGGAGGAGGCAATGTGGGAGGAGGCGAGGAGGCGCGGGGGAGCTGATTAGCTGGACGAGGCTCGCCCATAGGAAGAAACATGGGAAATAAAGGGAAGGAAGTAAAGGAAAAGAAAGGAAAGAAGAAAAAGTGAAGGAAAAGAAAGAAAAAGGGAAAGAAAAAAAGAAAAAAAGGGAAGGAAAGAAAGGAAGAAAAGAGAGAAGGGGTGGAGCCAGATCTTTTTTGGTGATATAGTGATATTGGTTATATATGTATTGGTGATAAATAGATATTGCTAGACTGTTTTTGGTCACCTAATCCTCGCTTAGGCACCCGCCTAGGCGTCCAGGCGCTCGGCTGGCGCCTTGCCTCTCTTTGTCGCCTTGACAACCATGATAAAGATGCGGGGCTATGGCTATCCAAATCTTCTATTATATGTCTGGCTTTCCTCTATTTGTTTGTAACATTTTTCTGGGGTCTACTTGCAATGCTCTATTCACTTAAAAAGCTGTCTGGCTTAAATATTAGCTGCTGAGTAAGTGTATTACATATTCTGGACGGTACCTGGGAATACATGACTTAGTGGTAGATGCTTAGATGGTTTGAGGATGGTAGGACTGTGTGCGCTGGTTTTTTATACTGCTGATACTGAAAGGTGTGTTAGTTACTGAACAAAAGTTCTAATTTAGTTCATTTAAAAAACTTTTAACGTAGGTTATATGAGCATGGCAGCATGCAGTGCATTTAAAAGCAACTCTCAGTTTTATACTCGGTAATATGTGAGATGGCAGTGTTTACTACAGAGGTATCTATATTCTACATGTAATCACTATGGTATTTTGGGGGAAATTTACCTAGGATAACATGTTTTTGTATACCTAGAAGCAATTGTATAATATTCTACTGTAACTATTATATGGGCCTGGCGATTATTCATTGGCATGACACAGTTGTATCTGGATGCAACCAATATACATCTCAGATTCTTAGTATCTGATGTGACTTGCTATCATCATTAATTCTTGCTTCGTCTAACTTCTCTTTTAAAACATGTAGGCTCTTGAAGTAATGGAACTTGACCAGAAAATAGATATAGTTCGTGAGCTTGATGGAAATGTTATGCGATGTGTCCGTGATCAAAATGGGAATCATGTTATACAGAAGTGCATTGAATGTGTCCCTATAGAACATATTGGTTTTGTAGTATCTGCTTTTCGGGGGCAAGTTGCTAGCCTTTCAATGCACCCATATGGTTGCCGTGTTATTCAGGTGAGTTCAGAATAATATCCCATATGAATTTGGTGTTATATCCTGGTGCGCTGATTTTCTTTTTTTCATATTTGTCCTGCTTGGTAGAGAGTTTTGGAGCATTGCGGTGGTGATTCACAAGGCCAGTGCTTAATAGATGAGATATTGCAGTCTGCTTGCATCCTCGCACAAGATCAGTATGGCAACTATGTTACGCAGGTGAAGTTTATTTGCAATTTGATGGTTGTTGCCTAATTCTTACTCTTTACCCTGGCAATTATCCATCACAACATTGCTCACCGATATACTCCCTTTACTTGCAAAGTTGAGGATACGATAGTTTCAAACAGTGCTTTGGTTGGTAAACACAAAACACCTTGCCAGTTATGATCTCACTTGTCGGCCCAAGAATCTGCGTGTTGATACTATTAGTGGCTGATGCCATGAATGAAGTGCTCGAGCTTCAACAATTTGAATCCTTTGATGATGTCCTACGTAGTAATGTTGGCTATTTTATGTCATTTTATTTATCAGCTTACCATTTTTTCCGGTTCTTTTGCAGCATGTTTTGGAGAGAGGAAGAGGTCATGAAAGGGCCCAAATTATCAGCAAATTGGCTGGGCAGATTGTTACGATGAGCCAAAATAAATTTGCATCAAATGTGATAGAGAAATGTTTTCAACATGGGGATATTGCAAAGCGGGATCTTCTGATCAGGGAGATTGTGGAACAGACCGAGGGCAATGATAACTTGCTGGTATGTATAATAACTTGATGAATCAATAACTTTAATTCAATGTTAACACAGCAATGCTCCAAGGTACAGGGAGCAAAGTCTGAACTAGCCAGGTGCCCAGTAAGCAGTAGCACTCCATGTCTTAGCAGCCATAACAAAATCAGATTTTAATCATAGAGTTACAATTCCATTGGTGTCATCAATTCTGTGCTTTCAATCTTTTGGATTTGCAAGTCTCACCAAGGAATTTAAGTCCAGTATCTTTATACTGCTTGTTGTTTCTGATACCGTTGATCCTAGATTCTGTAGTTTCGTTTGCCGTTATCTTCGTGTGAGTTAATTTCCTAACCACTTTATATGCAATTAGGCGATGATGAAGGACCAGTATGCTAATTATGTGGTTCAGAAGATACTTGAAACATGCAACGAGCAACAGCGGGAGCTTCTGCTCAGCCGTGTGAAGGGTCATCTGCAAGCATTGAGGAAGTACACCTATGGCAAACATATTGTGAGCCGAGTTGAGCAACTTTGTGGTGAAGGTGACCTTCCCCTGAGCTCTGCTTCAGGGTTTACAAAACCGTTTTCGAATTGAAAATCGAGAGACCCCGCCGATAGCGGTTTTTCGCGAAAACTGCTCGAAAACCGGCAAAAACCGAAGGGTTTGAAAACCGAGTGTTTGAACAAAAAAAATTCAAAACAGATTAAAAAAAACGAAAACCGATTGGTTTTCTCGAAAAACCGCTCGGCGAATTGAACCTTTTGGATGATCGGTTTCTTGAGCGGTTTTTGTCGGTTTTCTCGAAAAACCGCTCAGTTTACATAGCATAAATTTTTTAAAATTTTTTGATTTTTTTTTTTGAATTGGACCGTTTTACCGGTCGGTTTTATATTTCGGTGGGACTTGAAATCTCGAAAACCAGTCAAAATTCTCGAATTTCGTTCGGTTTCGAAAACCGATCAAAATTATCGAATTTCGTTCGGTTTTGTTAACCCTGCTCTGCTTCACGTGCAGTAGTTTAAGCTGTCCCTTTAACTCCTGTGATGCTTTCAGGAGGTGCCGAGTCAGATTCTTAGATGATCAACAAAGTCTTCTTGGAGGGGTGTGCCTTGATTCGCCCAATCCATCAGCAAGGAAGAAGGCAAAACAGATTGAACTCCAGTACTTCAGAAGGGCTAACAAAATTGTCTCTCAGATTGTATAGCTGTGACTTTCTTTAGGTAGTCTAGGTGCTAGGCAAAATGTTTAGCGGTGTGCATGTGTATCTATGTTAGGGCGTGCTTATTCATAGGATCATGCTGCAATAGATGGTAGCTGTGTGCAAAATAAGTTTGTGGTTTGGCTTGTATGCGATATATATATATCGACTGCTTGGCAACGTAAAATTGTTTTGCTTGCTTGCGTCGCAGTTGTGTGGCCGTAAAATCTCGTCCGTATATTGATTGCATGTTTATTGAGCTTTCGAGCCTTCACTGCATGCATGCATGTGTTCTTCTCTCTACTCAAATATACTACATTATATCTTGTTCGCTGTGGCCAGCGTGCAAGAACAAATTTGATCAATCTCCAAATTGCTACTACGGTTTGCATGGTGATCACTCATCAGTCTCCTACAGATTTCGACGAATAAGTTTGTGCTATGACAATGTCTTTTATACCACTCCGAAATTGAAATGCTCGTCGGTGAAACAGCGTTGGCGACAATCCATGGTGTTCACTGGCGTCAGTAGAGGTGCGCGTCGTGCCGTGCTGTGCCGGCCCGGCCCGAGCCTATTGTGGGTCCGGGCCCATCGTGCTTCGGGCCGAAACAGTGCTGTGCCACGACGGCCCATCGTGCCCACCGCGTCGGGCCATGCCGGCCCGACTCACCTTTGGCGAGCCCAAGCCCGGCCCATTTGCGCTTCGTGCCGTGCTGGCCTAAGCTCGATCCATTTTTACTATTGTGACGAACAAAGAAATAAAACAAATCACTACTACTAAACTACCTATTTTAATTATATAAGAGACTAATCACATCAACAAAATGTCAAACATAAATGCAATGCTTGAAGATGCCCTGAATCAACAACATCTGCCAACTTTTAGGCCTTAATCCGTGATTTCGCGCCCGTTCATGCCGTGCCGGCATCGGCACGAACCAAACTGCCATGCCGCCTGTCGTGCCTGGTTACCGGGCCCAGCCCGGCCCGTGCTACAGTTGCGTGCCGTGCTTTGCACTGTGCTATCCCATTGTGCTTCGGGCCGGCCCAAGTGCCCACCTCTAGGCGTCAGTTAACCTTCAAACCCCCCCAAGATTGCCGCTCCTCGCCCGGCCCACGCTGCCGGCCACCCCGTCGCCCATCTCGTCGAACACCCGCCCCGCCATCCCCTCGATGATGTCCACCGGCAGGAACTCTTGCCGCCCGCCAGCCACCCCGGCGTACGCGCCGAGCACCGCCTTGGCCGCCACGAGCTTGATCTGCTCCCGAAGGTCGTCGTCCGGTATCTTGTACTCGCCCCGTGCCGCCTCGCCCTCTCCTCGAGCATGTCGGCAACGCCGCCGCCTTCTCCCGCAACTCGTCTGGCGGCCACGCCATGGGCATCTCGGAGCTGCTGCCACTCCGAGTAGCCAGACGAGCGGGTTCCGAGAGCTCGTCGAGGCGCTCGCGCTCCCTTTCCCGGGCTACCACGTGGCCAGCATGTCGATACTAGTACCGAAATCACATACAGTTTTCTAAACCGTTTATAATAATGTATTAGTGATAATAATGATATGTCATAAACAATTTTTAAACCGTATGTGAAACACTTGTTATAGACGATTCGTGTTACAAACCGTCTATGATAATATACTATCAAGAACCGTTTGTGAATTGTGATAGCCTATTATCATATCAACATAATGATTTACTGGCATAAAATAAAGTTAAATACCTTCTCGCATCTGTGAGAATAAATGTTGATGGATTCGAAGGCAAAATTCAATCCCATCTATAGTTTGTCCTAAAAGTTATCATTCTGTGATTTATCTTCCACTTTATCCTCATCTCTGAATTAGAATACCATAATCAGACAATTTTCACTGTAGTATTGTGCAGGAACATGATATATGATGACTTAATTAACTCTATATTTCATGAAATAGAGAACTATCAAAACAATTCTGTTCTTGCACAAGTTCACAGAGAAAATAGGCTGTCTATGGTATTCTCATTTGAGGATGAGGATGAAGTGTCAAATAAATCAGAATATGACAATCCTAAGGACAAATTGTGGATGGAATTAGATTTTACCTTGGGGTCCATCAAAATTTGTTCTCACAGATACGAGAAAGTACTTAACTTTTTGGTATGCTTGTAAATCATTATGCTGATATGATACGTTACGATAAAATTTTAGTATTGTTACATGTGGAAACACGGAAATCATACCAACAAAATCGCATGCATTTCACATGGAGAATGCATATAAAACAAAAGAGTTTCCAAACCTTGAAAATAGTACACCCAGAGTCCAATTTTTCAAAGCAGACCTTGTCATCATTAACCTTTCCTCTCTTATAAGATATTGATAACATGAAATTCAGTAACATCAAAGCATAAAAGATCATAATCAAATATCTAAGCATAAACATGATAATGAATAGTAACAACGGTATACAACTAGCAATAAAAGCTCAAGTTGATTAATAAATTGCTTTCAGATGTCAGACTACCATAATTAAAAGACCTCGCCACAAGGAACAATACAATAGACTAATTGTGACAATTTTTTCTATCCAGACTCATCAAAAACAGATTTCAAACTTTGTCAATTAATTTTTAGCACATTCAATTAATATCAATAGCAGTTCATGGATATATGTATGGGGAGATATCTAGTGCAAACCCCCTTTACCGTGAAAACTCCGTAAAACCCACGTGTAAAAGTTTTGAAAAATTCTAAAAAAATTATCATACGTAGAGAAGATGAGGTTCTACATCCTTGTAAAATTTGAAGATCAAACTCAGTTGCATTTGAAAGATATAAAAAAGACAAATTCAGTATGAATAGTGATTTTTCACTATTTAGCACTATTCATTTTGTAATTTGTCTTTTTCATATCTTTCAAATGCAATTGAGTTTGATCTTCAAATTTCACAGGGTTGTAGAACATCACCTCCTCTACGTATGGTAATTTTTTGAGAATTTTTCAAAAATTTTATACGTGGGTTTCACGAAGTTTTCACTGGATATGTTGCCTATATGTATATATCAATTATGCCTATTGATCATGCTACAACAAATCCTAGATTGCAAAGGAAATGACAGAACAGACAACAAAAGCATAAATATATGAATATGAACTGAACTAACCTGAAAACAAGAAGCAATATAATTAGTAAATTAGACAAGAATCTCTAAATCTGAAACCTGAATATGAACATTGTTATAAATTCTCTCACTGCAACCCAATCTTCATAGAGCAATAGCCACCACACATGCAATGTCCCAAAGACAAATAATTGTCTAGCCCCTTTGCACAAGAAACATTACAGAATGAGAGAAGTTGAGCATACTCACAAAGCACCAACAAAATGTCTCGGTGCAAGAGGTCCCGAGAAGCCGTCGAAGCAACACAGAACACCATAATCGACTCCCTGGCCGAGGGAGATGGATTTATCAATAAAATCATGAAGGACTTGCTACACAATCAACAAAACTGAGTGCCAATTCTTCCAGAACCGAGCCAACCAAATCAAATAAGCATTGATAATATATATGATGAGTTGATCATTTAGATAATAGCATATCAACATCTAATATAAAGTGACAATGTGAGTACAAGCGTCATTATTTCCTTTAATTTGATTTTGTAACATCATAAATTCAACATATATATCAGAATGCATACTTTATAAGTACAACTCTATAGTCTTGTATAATGATTTCGTAACATCATAAATTCAACATATATATTTGAAATTTACTAAAAGTAAAATACACATAATTCCAACGTCTTAAAACATTCAAAACCACTAAAATCTAAATCAATTCAATCAATAAATTTGGTTTATTAAAGATATCATCGTATAACACATTTAAAATTTTTGGGGTGCCGGGTATACTTGTTCCACCCCTAGGTGGTAGGGCACATAGCTGGCCGGCCGGCCTGCGTTTGTACTTTGTAAGTACGTACACGTGCGCATTATGTCTACAAATGGCACCTTTCTTGTGTCAAGTATGCGTTATATAACTGGACGTGTAGTTTAGTTTAGTACAGGATGCATTGGACAGTAACACTGGTGCAACATCTTGCCCCCAATGTTCTCTTTTGATAAGACAATCTATTAACTGGTCTAAGTGATTCTTTTTGTCTCTGTGATTCAATTTGTTTGATTACAGCAGTCAACAAACTAAGTTATACAGATGGAGAACCAAACGTTGCATATTTTTTTCCGACAAAGTGCAAAATACCATACTTGTTATATTTTGATTATTCACTTTGTTTCCTTTCTATTTATACATGAATTTAAAATTTGGTTGGCAATAGACCGATAGATGTACCATTAGTATGCTTGTCTTGAGTTAGAACTTCGATATAGGAGCCCCCCTCTATTTTCATCCTAGATTCGCCACTGTGCAACATGCAGTATACTGCATATACATCAGGGTATCACACATCCAGACAGCAATATATGGGAGCTTTAGGGTTGACAACACCCTGCAAAGGTTAACACTAGCCAGCTAAATTTCGATAACAAGAACATGGTCATTTTCATGTGAAGAAACTATAGCTGTCCTTGACTGAGAAAATGGCAAACACGTCTGCCAAGAACTTGCTTCTTGTTTGAGACGAGAAAGCTCTGAACCTGAAGTGCAAGCTAGTCCTCTTACTCTGAATGATACATTTGTTGATTCTTTGTAACCGCTTTCACCATCTTTGAGCCGGGAACAACGTAAGATACAGCCATTAGGAGAAGTTAGACCGCGTGATCAGTGATGGACGGTATATGTTAATGTGGTGTATAGGTAAATGTTTCGGTGAGAGCAAGGCCCTTTGTTTTGTAGCTGCTACAGAGGACAAATGGCCATCTTTGGAGATTGCACCTCATCCTTGTCTTGCTCCTGACAAACGACAGCATGCATCCGACAACAATCAAGGCACATAAACACTGCATCTAAATTATGTAACATTTGGCTCATTGAGAACCCTACATTCATAAAAAGGCTGATCTGAGAATAATTCTCTCTTTTTCCCCCATTACTGAAGGAATTTCACAACAACAATGCTGGGGGGCCAATGCATAACTCTCAGCCCATGGCTTCGAAGATGGTGTCTGGTAATTAGACAATTCAGGTTAGCTAAAGACAATTAATTAATAGTTCTAACCATTGGCACATAATGGCCTCTTTTGTCTAAAAAAATTGACAGGTGTGGGGCTTGAAAGAAAAAGGATTGGACATCCCACACAGCACAAGAGATTTATTCTGTAGCAGTGCCTGCCTTGTTGAATCTAAGGTATGCTAGGTATGGAGGCTTGGGGCCAAAAGAATATCCTTCCATGCCTCATAGAACATCCAGGTAATGCCGGATGTCGGCATGACCTTCAGGGAGCTCGCAGCCCATCCACGGTAAAGTCCCTTGAAGCCCTCCTCTTGAACCACCTCGGCTAAGGCCGCGATCATGTGGGGCGGGCATTTGCCTTGCAGGGCTCCGACCATAAGCCGCTTCCTTGCCACTTCCAGAGGGAAGCTGATTGTACTTGCAGTAAGGCCTAGAAGATCCAACAGCAACACATGAAAAGATCGGTCTACTCAAATGCCGAATTTTACGTGAACCTGGAAGGCCCCATTTCCCAGGATTTTCAAGAAACTGGTAAACAGCAGGTGAAACAGGTGAACATTATAGGTGGTGCTGAATCCTAACCTGAAATAGCTCCAATAACTAGTAGCTCAGGACGGCTCAAAGACTTCTTTTTATGTGCACGGCAGTAAGAAGTCTTGATCGTCTCGTACATGAAATAGTAGCATGTGCTATAAGGAAGCATGCCAACTAGCGTTGGGCAGAGGCCAGCATAGAGACCACCAATGCCGTCAGTTTGGTATATCTTGTTGAAGGCAAGGGTGATACTGGGATAAGCCTCGCGATTGACAGTCAAGCGATCCTGCGATAGAACATCAGTACAAGGAGAAATTGTTTGTCAGCAGAAGGGTCCAAAAATTCATCACATTATATTGAGGCTACACAAAGCTATTATGAAGTTCATCAGTACTTGGCACTGATTTGGAAATACAACTGTAAAAAGTACAGTTCAATAAAAAAGGAAATATGTCATGAATAACATCCATGAAGATTTCAACAGCCAGAAAAGTCAAGAAATAGTTTAGCCTGTTAATTCAGAGTAGGTTCTGAAGTACCTTAAGAACCTCAAGAGGATGGCACACTAAGGTGCTAACTATTCCAGCAGCCGCACCACCAATAGCAACTGGAGACAATAAGTGAAGTGGCAGCTCGATTTTCAAATTACCAAGTTGTATATTTGGGCACCCATCCTCTTTCCATCTCTCTTGTGCAGATGTCATACTCCTTTTGACACACTCAAATGTGCCAAGCTCAATTGCTTGAGTCGGAATAATGCGGAGCATATTTATTGTATTGCCCGCCCAAAGTCCTTGCCAGCCATTTTGTTCGATGATCTCCAGAAAACTACCAAAAATCTGTTTTGATCCCACTCCAACAACCATTCTTGTCCTGAAAATCAATCAGACAGTATGACATTATTTGTTTGTTGTGAAGCTAAAGAGAGGGTTTAGAACTGAGGCATTTTCAATATTTCTCCCAATCAATGGCAACTGCCACCCAATTAATTTTAGATCATCGAGGATTCAATGTGCATGGATGTTTCAGTGTATACATGGTGACAAGGGCAGTTGATAGTCAATGAACTACATACTTCAACAGTAGCACATTGCAAATAAGTTTTTTGTAAATTTAAAAATTAAAACATTGTAATAATGTTTTACAGTAAAGACTATAACTTCCTTCTGCAGTCAAAGCACAACAAGAATGCATTACCACTTCTCTTTATTTCGCAACTAAACATTAAGTTCATACAAGCCCTTTGTTAGATCAAATATGTGCCACTGTTCATAAGCGATGGAACAGCAATTATCTTCAGATTATGCTACTCCAATTCAGAAAAGAGTGCATGTGACAGTTACAAGACCAAGAAAAATAATGATAAATCAACCTCAACTTGTGGATTAAGAAAATCTATTGCTTTTAAGTACAAACTTTAAGTTCACTTCCATGATATTAACTTCTTCGAATCCCCTCGGGTGCACCAATAAGAGTATGATAAGTAAAACAAATAAGAAGAGTGCCTGGAGCCTTATCTACTCATTCGACGAACTGAACCTTAATTTATTATAATCAGAAAAGACGCCAAACTTACTAAAGTGCATAAATGAATGTGCAGATGAAAGTAAAATGAATACCTGATAGTTTCTAGAGGAGCAAGAATAGATTTAGCCATAGCACCAGCTAATGCCCCACTCAAGAATTCTCCAACTTCTCTACTCCTCAGGAAAGTCTACATTGGATATAAAGGCTCAGAGTCAACAACACACAACATAAGCATCCAGCAGAGCCTTAAACTCATAAGCAACTATGAATAGATAAGCTGTCTACAGTTATTACTTCTTGCGTATTGTCAGTATCTAGTCCATGTTGCAGTATTCATTTTAGTCATGACACCACCCCAGTCAGGAACTCTGATCACACTTGTGAACACCTAAACTGCAGCTCAACGGGTTGAGTTTACCCAGTTGTCAGCATGAAAGTTCCTACACAGGGTCAAGGTCACAAATAGCAGGGAAAATTTAAATTGTCGTCGTTTTTTCTGTTCACAAAGACCCAGTCCAATTTGGGAGTTGGAAGTTGAAAGGGAAAATTAAACACAGGAGAAATAACTAATAAAAGACAGTGCTATTCTACACGAGGTAGATGTGAGAAGACCATGAAAAATCTCAGGTACCAAAAGACAAAATATGTGTCATCGTTGAAAGAAACACCTCACACCTCATCCAAACAAGTCAGAATAACATTCTCAAAACAATCAAATTCATTCACTAAAGCAGCTAAACACACACAAAACTACTTGCACTAATCACATTAAAATTTAGCTAAGGATCTAAATGATAGCGACTGTCAGAATCTTACTATTTTCCCACAATTTCTGGTATACAAAGAGCAAGATAAGTACAAGGGATTTCCAAAAAGAAGGCAAAACATTTATTTGCCGTGGATAATGTATTAGAACAGATTATTTGTATATGTATAGATTTCAACTGATCAGCTCCAAGTCTTTCCTGAAGAAATATCCACCTAAGATAAGTACAAAGAACACTCAGCAACGCTGTTGCTGTGGCCTGTGGCTGTGGGGCATGGGCACATGGCAATGGGGAAAAAACGTATACATGCGTCAAACTAATCCTAAAATTAGGGGACATACTAACAGTCATAGTGTCATAGCAAGTGCCTCACCTTCGTCACTTTTAGAGCAGTGCTTCCATGCTTTTTCTTTAATACAAGTTGTACAAATCTCAAACGAATGGGTAAGTAATCCCCGTCTACCATTCATTCATGCTTTAATATTTATGCAATTTTTAAAAAGAAAAACATAAAAGCACTTCTCTCACTCTCTCACTTTTATGGACAAGAAAGTACGTATAGCCTCAGAGAAAATAGAAGTTAAAACTAACGGTAGAAAAATATAACGTGCGGTTGGACTTGGTACGGTCTCACAATACTTTGTTCGTAGCTACAAAATCAAAATCCTAAGAAAGTGCTTTTAACTATGAACCAGATGATTGGACTAGTTGTTGGTCAAATTTTACAATACGATGGGTGCCCTACATTTTTCTACTGGGGAAGTATCGCACTTCACCACAACAGACATCAGCAACAATTTGGGATGCCCGCCTAGACCAAGACAAGAATGATTCACAAGGAAGAAACTTTCCACAAATTAGAAAATTAAAAAAATTAGCAGTATTAAATAATAAACAATTGCAATGGATAACGAAACAACCTTATGTCTTTATCAGAAGTATCCTGATCAAGATTCAAGACTAAGCTATCAACAGCATGATCACAATATTTGAAAAATTAAACAACAAGTTGGAACCGATACATCAAACAGTTAAAATAGAGCAAAACAGAAGGCATAACAAAATTAACACCAAAGGTTAAAAATTCAAGCAAGAAAGAAACTCGGTAGTCTGAAACAGAACAGGGAAAACCATCATCGAAAAGAACTGTTTTGCCGATGAATCAGTTCCGTTACAAACTTACAATACAGAACGAACATAAGAAAACAGGCAGGAATCAGAAAAAGGCGTCGCCTTTACCACACAAACTCGCTGCAAAGTCCAAGCAAAATATTATTCCTATAATCCTATACGAACAAACAAGCAAAACAATTCCAGTAAAAGAGGAAAAAGAAGCAAAGCTTGCGCCTTTGCAAGCCCAAACAATTTCTAAAAAATCCCGATTTTTGCATCAACCATAGGCTCACGTAAAGCTAACATCTCACGCTAGCCGAGAGACGCTGGGATCTGCAGTTCCTTACCCTGACGGCGGCGCCGACGTCCGGCAGCACGACGGCCTTGGCGGGGTCGAGGACGTCGTCCTTTGGCAGCCCCACCACGAGCAGGTCCTCCTTGAACCCCCCGCCGCCACCGGCCGCTGCGCCTATGCGCACGTCGGCGAAGCCGATGCCGGCGAGCGCGAGCTTCTTGCAGCCGCCGCCGCCGCCGCCGGCGGCTCGCGCCACGTCCTCCATGCCCATGGCTCAGGCCTCGGCTCCTCGAAAAGCAGACAAATATGTGGAATGGGAGGGGCCCGAGCGCAAAAGGGTGGCGCCCTTCTCTTCTCCGCCGCTTCCTGCGGCCTTGGTTGTGAAGGGGAAGGAGAAGAAGGGAGACAAAGGTGGCGACGTGGCGTTGAGAAAGTTCGGCGTAAAAGCGCGAGGAGGAGGATTTCGTCTTATTTTCTTTGGGTGTGTATAGGTATCATCTGGATGTTTTTGTTCTAAAAAACATTTAAATGTTGGACTGTACGATCAAAACGCACATCCGTAGGATCAATTCACCTCGAATTCAGAGAGGTGTACATCGATCTGAAAGCAAATTCAATAGTTAAAAATTTAGATGATGATACTAAAGAAAACATCCGAATAAAACTTATCAAAACCTTTTTCTTTTCCTCTTTGTTTCTCCTAGCACGTAAAAGCTTTGAGCGCAGAGCCGTACCTAAGGGTTTTGGGATCTGTTCCAGAACAGAGATGAGGCACCTGCATCCTTGCTTTGATTAACTTCAAAGTATATAAAGTGGAGTAAGTATTAGCTGATTGGTAAGATAGAACTTGAAAATAAAAGAAGGAAAATAAAGCTTGGTTAAGCTTGTGCTTAATAAAAACTATTTTTAATCCATAAGTGTTAAAATGGTAGAAGATAATATATCTCAACTAGCAACAGCTTTCTAGACCGAGGAATGATACGATGGATATAGAAAGAGTGAAGAGCAGAAGAGATAGCATTGTTTTGTACTAATTCATTACAAATTTACTCTAACAACATATATTTTCATAGAGATCTTTTGTTAAGGCTTAACAGCATGTAAGAGTGCTTTATTGTAATTAACTAAGCTACTGTTGACATCAAAATTTGGCACTCTTAGCCGATTAGGCAGATATATCGGTTTGGTAGTTGTAGCCGTGCCGGACCACGAGAAAACACTTTCGAAATCCTCTATGTATCTTGTACTGGTCCAGAAAAAGCTAGTACACAAAGTAGAAATAATACCACAACATATCAAACAAATTTTTTTATTGATTTAGTTATCAAAGTTTACAACATAAATGGCGTGTAAGCCAACATAAAAATAACACAATGCAAAACAAAATAAAATCGTAGTAGAACCCAGCAAATCTGCCACAGGCAATCAACTGGGGCAACGGCCTAGTCATCGAGATCCTCACTGGCGTAGAACTCCTCCTCTGAATCAACAGAGTAAGAATGGGCGAGTACAAAAATACTCCGCAAGTTATACAGGAGATGCATTTTTAATGTAAAGATAACAAATGATGGCATAATATGGTTAGTTTGAGTAATAAGCAACATTTCAAATACAATAAATAATTTTGAAGTCATAGTTGAATAATAAAATTGAGTTTTAAACTATTTTTCAACATGGGATCCATCCCGGAGTTTCATCACAATTTGTCTTCCAAATGGAACCCCTTTCCATCTATAAATCATCTTCATCTCCGAAATCACTTCTCAAAAACCAAAGTCTAATATGCGAAAGTCCAACTCGGCATGCCCATGATCGCAGGCGTGACTAATCGATTAGTTTACACTATGCAGAAGTTATACAACTTTACCCACAAGACATGATCGTCTCTTTGCGCCAAATACACACTTCCTTTGGTGTGCGGTAAAGAAAATCATGATAATGCCCCTATAAAAATCCATCCATGTAGTCGCACCCGCTAAGGTTTCACCGCTGAAAGAATCACTCTAGTCAGAAGCCCCCTCTTACACCAAGTGGCAGCCTCACGCCCACACCACACCACTTCCACGTAATGGCATGACTGTCCACAGTATAGTTTAATACGACTAGTCAGGTCTGTCCTATTCTAGACTTGTGGAAGCACTGTTGCGCTTTACATTCAGCAGCTTACATATCGGTCCTTAACTAGGTGAGCCTTTCACAAACCTAGAACCACATGGCGCCATCCCTTGACAACCAGTTCTTGCTTGGTCTAAATCTTATTTTTACTTTCTTTTGAACCATATCACTTTTCATACATTCCATGGTACACTGATACCAAAGCATAGCTTTATCTCAATAGAAATCTTTGTTTGGCACAAATTTCCAAAAATATTCCTAAATTTATGTCTAACCATGTCTAAGCCATTTACTATATAGCACTAGTCAATACTATATTAATGTACCAACTAGTGAGATTTTTCTTAAGGTGACAAGATATTCGAATCATCAAAGTCAAAGTGGTCATAACAATTAGGAATAACTAAGCATTTAAATTACACTGATGTAAGTTCAAATCTCCATTTAGTTTTGGTGATTAATGCTTAATTATTAATTAATGAAAAATCTAATTAGGAGACTAACATATTTTTTTACTATGTTTTTGTTTATTCTAAATTGGATGAAAAATGAAAAATCTCAAAGGTATGCTTCCAATGCAAAATTCTTATATATAGTTGCATATTTTGATTAATAAATGACAAATCTACATGTGAGACTAACTATCTTGTTGAGTTTAATTCTTATTAGTCTTATTTCAATAAAAAAACAAAAATATTAAAAGTATGCATCCAATTCTATCTTATTATTTTTAGATGCATGTTTTGGTTTCAAGATAAAGGGTGAACTCCACCATAGGTTCAACTTCAAGATGTGTATTTTGTTTCTAAGTCCATATATTACATGGATGCACATATCTAGGGGGAGTTCATGATTTACCTTGAAGTTTCAATAGTATTGATCTATGTTTTCTTGCCAAAATAATATAATGGATCAAGACTTTGAAAAAAAACCTTGAATATAGATTAACTTGTCTAGTTGTAGTTTACTGATGGTATCATAGGACAAACTCCAATGCATTCTCAAATACAAATTGTGCATATTGATTCAAAGCAAATTATTTATATGCACAAATTTTTATGGAGTTTATCCTATTGTTGATGGTATTTAAGAGTATTGATCCCTTTCTACCACTCCAACATAATTTGGATCGTTACTTGGTAACCATTAAAATGAGTATATGAAACTTATGTAGTTAATATATATTCGTGTCAATTTAAATGAAATTTAAATTAAGTTCGGTTATCTTTCAATCAATCAAAGAACACTTCATCATGTATTGATGGCATTCTTTGTTGATTAAGGACAAACAAAAAGTTAGGTATTTGCATGTGTTGCAATTGGTGTTAGTATGGAGCTAGGCATTTGCATATGTTGCAAATAGAGAGCTCATACATTGGAATCTTAGCTTGTGATTTGATCATTTGTTGATCATCACAAGGCTAGGAAAGGTTTTTACTTTGTATTTGCAAAATATTGGTTTTATTAAATCTTATCTTGGGCATGTGAATAGGGTTTGCAAATATGTTTTGCAAAATTATTTTGATTATGAGTTGATCATCACAAGGTTCAAGATTTGATCTTATTAAATCTTGCTAGCTTGTAATTACACTCTTGATCAAGTATAAAAATGTGAGGGATTTTGAGAAAACCAGATTTTAGACTTGAGTGGCTACTTTGTAGTTTTTTTATTTTTGAAAATATATTTGGTTGCTTAAATCATGGAAAAGGGTGGAAAGTGTAGCCTTCTTAATAAGCTTTCCATAGAGTTCAAGATCACCTAAATCAGAGTTTGAAGTAAAAAGTTTTGACCGTTTTAGTTACTAAATCATTGGTACTACCGCCCCTACATGGGCGGTAGAATCGCTCGGCGATGCTACCGCTCCTACATAGGCAGTAGTACCGCCCAGTGGTAGTACCGCTCTAAAAGACGGTAGTTATTTTCCAGAGAAGTGTTTTTGGGTTGAAATGCCCTGGTGCAATGACTAGTTTTGGTGCATTTAATGCACAAAACTAACCGTTGAGCCTGGGGGCGGTGCTACCGGTCCTAGATGCGTGGTAGCACTGGGTTTGTATGATTGTTCCCATTTTGCCCCAAACGGCTTGTTTCTTTGAGTGGCTTTATAAGAGGCCGAATGGAGAGTGTTTTGCTGCTGTTCTAGCACCCATTGGAGGTATTCTTGTGAGAGAAAAACTTCAAAAGCTCATAAATCCATATTTGAGTGATTTGAGAAGCTTTTCAGCAAGAAATTCTTATTTGATGACTCTCGGTGTTTCATTTGCACCTTCTTGAGCTAGAGTGAGCCTCTCCATCCAATTGTCATGTGTTGCACTTTGGGAGTGTGGAGAGTAGCTTCTATTTGCATGTGTTACATCCATAAGTGGGTTGAGTGATCCTTGTACATGTGTTGCACTTAGAGAGAAGTCTTGTATATGTGTTGTACTTGATGGAACTCAAGCTAGAAGGCTTGACTTATTACTCTTGGTGTTTGCCGATACCTAGACGGCATGTGGAGGCGTCGTGCGCGATGACTTTCTCAAGGAGATTGTGAGAAGGTCCGGTAAAGTTGTGAAGGTCGGTGCTCACCTACCTGGAGGGGTAAAGAGCAACCACTAGAGGATTCGAGGCGGGTACTCAATTCGTGGAGCCGATCCAAAGTGATTTGGGCTTACCTCAATGTGAATTAAAGGAGACCGGCAAGTCTCCGAGACCATGGTAAAACATCGATGTATCTCTTGTGTCTATTTAAATTTCAAGCAATCTTCAATCATATTGTTGCAATTTGTATTCCTAGAATTAAATTGCTTTTTTGTCATTAGGATTGCTTATTCTTGTGTAGAGACTTAAATTAGTTAGTGCACTTAATGAGTCTAGTTGATTTAGATCTTAATTGTCAAAACTTTAGTTTATCTTTTTCATATTATTTATTATTAAGGTTTTGACATAAGGGTACTTATGCGAGTATTTATTTGTAGAATATTTTTTTAAAGCCGTCCATTCACCCCCTCTAGTCGACATCCTCGACCTAACAACTCATAAAATTATGCATGTAGTAATTTAAATCAAAATATATTTTCAAATTCTGGGATCAATATGATCAAGGGTGTAACTTGGCTTGCTTGACGAGTAGCTGCTCGAAATCGTTGTCCGTGAACTCCTCTGACTCTCTGAAATCTAAACGCAAAAACATATAAATTCAAATAAAATACCAAAATAGCATAAAATAGAAATTTAAGATTTTATATGTATTTAGAAAGAAAAACGGAGCCAAATAGAGTTCAAATGGGCGAAAATGGACTCCCGAAAGTTTAAAAACTTTTAAAATAAAGAAAAAGGAATTTTCCTGAATTTTCTGAATTATTTTTCTTGAATAATTTATTTTTGGAACACAAAAAATGGTAAAAATGAATTTAAAAATTCTAGAAAATTCATCAAAAAATATCATAAAATCACAAACAAATAATTAACCCAAAATATGCAAATTTTGGGATGTTACAAGCCGATAAACGTGAATGCAAGATGGTAGCTGATATTTGGTGGATGATTATTTATGGAGATTAAGGCTGATATGAATTATATTTCTACAAGTTAAAAAGGGATACGATCGGCTTGAATGCCATAAAAGGGGGCGACAGACAAGGTAGAAAGGACATTCAACGATTAGTCAACTTGCTCTACTTTTTTTATTTACTTTTCACCTACTAGTAGTAGTTTTTTAGAATTGTAATCTTTCATCTGTAATTCGACTTGATCAATAAAGTTATGCATTACCGATTGTGATTATTATCTAGTTACGCTATTCAGGTTTGTTTTTTCTTCGATCTTGCTGTGTATTGCCTTTTTCGAAAAAAAAAAACCTTTCCCAACCATCTATTCAGCTTAATCAGGCTGTTTATATTTGTCGTTACTTGTGGTCTAATCAGCTTGGATAGCTGTTTAGATCGGATTATCATTAAAAAAAACTAATCGCTTGAGCTAGTTGTTTCGATTATATATTCTTCTTGCTGATTGCAGGATCAAACCCGGTGTTTACATGTGTTAAAAATCGATCAATCCATTGATATATTTTTCAGCTTCAACAGCTAAATATTTATTAAACAAATCTCTACTATTCTAAAGCAACACTTGGTGGCAGTGGTCCGTTCTTCCCACGTCATTAATTGCCGCTTAATTGCCCTATTTAATTGCCCTGATTAATTGCTCTACGCAAGAAACGAAGCGTTGCTTTAATTAGCCAGCTTTCGCAAGAAACGAAGGGTTAAAGATAGATGTTTGATTTTGTGAAATAATTTTTTCTTATTTTTTAATCTTTATTTTTCGTTATCAATTTTGTTTTTCGTAGCAACGCACGGACATGTAACTAGTAGACCCTAATTTAGAAGAACCATATAGAGCCACTCCCTTAGCACACCCATCAGACAAGGACGCGCTTTGTGCGTATTTGTATTCACTTTTTGCATGCTTTTCTCGTTCCCGTTAGATGTCCTGATGTATATTTCTGTGTGTGTTTCTTGCATCGTTCCTCATTTTTGGATGGAGATGCCTTTTTCTTGTGAGACTGGGCTGTCATCTGGCTAGAGCGAGACAGCGGAATAGGAGAAAAGGTGAGGGCTAATGTACAAAAAGAGGGTCCTTTTCCCGAGGCGATGACCTGCAGAGATCGGCATCATGTCACAATCAGCGCATAAGATTGACCGGGCCATGGCCCATGGAGTACTAGTATACGTCGAGATCTCATCGCATTGGGCCCAAATTTCCAGGGCCCAGCGGCCTAGAATCACTCGGCCCAGTTGCGCAATTTACCAGGCCAGTAATGGCCAGTGGCTCAGCATCGGTTCGCAGAATGCTGCCGTGGCGCCGCAGCCTTGGGCGGTGGCCGGCGCTGCGGCGGTGGAGCCGGTGGTCCGCGTGGACGGGAACAACGTCGCCCGCCTCGGCGCGCCCAAGCCCGGGCCGAGGCCGCGGCAGCTGCTCTCGCTGCCGCCGTTCCCCGCCGGGGCCGACCCGCTACCCGGGAGGAAGGTGGCGCCATGGCGCGTGACGGCGGTCATTCAGCTGGCTGAAGCACTGCTTCGCCGAGTTGCCGCAGGAGGTCGTGCAAGCACGCTTCAACAAGAGGCTGGTATGGGTGCCTCGTTTTATATCGAGCTTCTTATTGGTTGCAACTTGCTTTCTGGAGAAATTCGTTGCAACACTGGTGCAAAGGCTGCATATTTTTGTTTAGTCAGTGTAAATATGTGGCAAGAATGGGATACAGAAGTTCAGATGTTCACCGGGGTGGATTGCTTGTTTGGAGTGTGGTCAAGGTAGTGTAAATATTTTTTGCTTAGTTTATATATTGCTTGTCGGCAATGAAGCTTCCTTCATGATTTGGTTAGGTTATCTGCCTTTGCAACATTGATAATAGCATAAGGATCATAAATTGCCATCTTGATAAGTTTGTTTGTACCTCTTCTCTGAATTTACACGACGTTTAGGCACCCCCTCTTCTGTCTGAAATAAAACTAACTGCTACCCATTGATCAGGTTTTCTCGGATTGCTTAGATCATGAGGTTTCATGAAATGCCCCAAAAATTTCCAAACCAATCAAACCCTAATTGAACCCTAATTTGAAGTTTAATTGGATTTCTAATCGCGTTTGAATTCGTTCTTAATCCGATTCTTGGACTTGAGGGTTTGGAAGGAGGGAGTAGTTGAATGCGTACCTGGCATCCTCTGCTCGGAACGTTGGTTCGTCGCCGCCCTCGCCACTCGGACCGGTCGCCCGTGTCTTCTCCATCACCGGTCGCGCGTCCGTCACCCTGGCGTCATCCTACCGGCCTGGAGCCGCCCTGCCGCCTCGTTGACTTCGCTCGCTTCTCCGCTCTCCGGCTGCCGCTTGGACCCGAGCCCGCCGCTTCGTCGCGCTTCGCCTCGCCAAGCCTCGCGTCATCCCCGCTGTCTTGTTGCCTCCGCGCCCCGTCGACAGCTCACCGGCTCCGCCTCGCCCATACCTCCACCCATGCCCCGAACGGCTATAAAAGCCGTGCGCCCCTTCGTCTTCCCCCGCCCCGCTCTCTTCTTCCCCGGTGAGACTCCGCCCCTCCACCTTCCTTCGCCACCATCCCCTTCGTCTCCATCCGAATCCCTAACCATAACCCTAGCACTGCCCTCCACGACCCCGACCTTTCCCCTCCCTGCCGAAGCCCTCCCCGACCCCCACCTTCTTCGCCAGCCCCGGCCGCTCTCGTGCGCCCTCGCCGCCACCCTGATTTCGCCCCCGAAATCGCCACCGCCGCCGCTCGCCTCACGAACCCTAACCTCGCCATTTCCCGCTCTCTGCATCGCACCGGACCCCACCTGTCAGATCCTTAAGCGGCGCCGCTCGCTCGCCGTTCTACCCACGTCGGCGACGCTTGAGCTCGGGCCACCACCGCACGGTGCCAAGCCGTTGGGCCACGCGTCGGCTTGTCGCGTGAGTTAAGCCCGACAACCGCTTGCTCACGCGCGTGAGGCCTATGGGCCGTTCGGCCGGTTTAGGTTGAGCCCAATTCGGCCCGTCTCTGTTCTTTGTTTTTCTTTTTCTTTTCGGATCTAAAAATCCGAAAAATCCTTTAATACTCCAAAAATCCCGAAAATCCCCGAAAAGTCCAAAAATTGCCCAAATACACTATCCAGACCGTTTCGAGCCACTGAGTCCAAATACGACATCCGTTTTGCCATTTGAAGTCCACAAAATTCCAACATGCCCAAAGAGCCCTCAAACTCTCCTCCGACCCCTTTTTCTCTCTCGATTCCTTTTTGTTTCTCCTTTTTCTTGTTTTTCTCTTTTCTTTGTTGCTTTATTCATTTATTTATTGCTCGCTTTTTGTACGCTAGATCCGACCTTGGAGCCCGTCCCGGAGCAGTACAAGGAGCCGGACGTGACCGGCACCGAGTTCCCTCGCCTCGCAAGGCAAGCCGCACTCCTTGAACATGTTAAACCCATGATAATATTGTAGTATTAATTATTTTAATATTGCATTATGTTGGTATGTTAAATGCTAGAAATGTTATTTTAGAATACCATGATGACATAGTTAGCACCTAGCTTGAATAAAGACCCACTTTGTATTGTTGTGCCTTATTTCCTTTGCAAACCCTAGACTTAGCTATTGAACCTCGTATGCTAATAGTTAATCAATTAGTTGAACATTAAAGGTTTTGCATATTAAAATAAAACCATCAAGCGGCAGGCTTGATGTAGAATATGTTCAAAATGTGCCACGGTGAGAGGACTTTGGCGGGCAAACCACTAGATGGCTACGTGCTCGAACCTCGACCGTTGACGAGGCCAATGTGAAGTGATGTGGATGGTTGGTTTGGATTTGGCTAAGTCTTAGGCATAAATTAAGTAATCACACCCTTGGGTAAAGTAAATAACTTAGATCCCGCTCAACCACAAGTTGGGTCGGTTAGCCTTGTTGACTCGATCTGACCTAGCTCGGTACTTGAACTCCCCCTTGGAATACTTATAGGATGTAGCTTCCATACTGTGTGTGTTAGACAGTATGCCCGCGAGGCGAACGGGGTGGAATGGAGGTTGACCGATGGAGTCACCTGCCGATTCTCACAACGTTAGATACCCTTAGTATCGGATCGTGCATCCCGCCGTGGCCCGTGGGACCCGAGTACTGTGTGGTTCTAAGAACTACCGGGTAAGTGCTAAAGAGGGGTAGTTCAAAGAAAAACTTTGATAATCTCGGCCCGGCCGCATGCATTTAAGTTGCATGTTTGTAGCGCTTGGCATTAACGGCCGTAGAGATCTTGTGGGTAAAGCTGAGCAACTCTGCAAAGTTATGTTTAAATGGTATTCGAATACGCCGTGCTTCCGGTAAACGAAGCTAAGTTTGAACTGGGGTGAATCCCGTAACCTAACCCAAGTAGACTTGTTATTTCCAACTTGACGTAACGATGAACTTGTGAAAACTCAAAATTTGCTTACTTCTACTATGTATGGTTTGTGTTTCAAATGTAAAAGGATACTGCAAATAAAACTGCATCCACAACTATAATAACCCTATTGCCATTCCCTTGTGAATATCACTGCATGTAATATTCAGAATTCCTGTACGGTTTGTTGAGTACTGTTGTGTACCCAGTCTTGCTTTTCAACCTATCTTAGAGTTCGAAGACGCCGGAGAATCCCAGAAAATCGTAGTTGGCGATGTAATCTGGTTTTAGGGTTCTTTTTCTTTGCTCAGGCCTTGCCTGTGTGGTCTTTTGTGATGTATTATATTGGAGCTCGCCGCTTCCTTTTGTAAATCCTGGCCATTAGACCTTATTTGTATAAAGCAGTTGATTTCGCTCTTATGCTGGCAATGTATGACTTAGTTCCCAACGGCTAATCTTCTTGAGTAGCCGTTGCGGATTTAAACGCACCCCGTGAAAAGGGCGGTCCGTGACATTTCAGCTGAGAGCATTCAGATCCAGAAGTATCATTTTTAAAAGGTATATAATGAAGGTTTTGTTTCTAGTCGAATCCTCACTTGCAAAAATGGTTCTATGCCTTTAATTTATTTGGGCATGCCTATTAGTAAAACTAGACTAACGAACACTCATTGGAAAAATATAGAGGATAAGATGGAGTGCAAATTAGGATATTGGCAAGGGAAACAGGTATTGACCCTTGTTACTTCCTGTTTGAGTAATGTCCCTGTTTATATGCTTTCCTTTTACAAATTACCAAAGGGGATAAGGCAAAGAATGGATTTTTTTAGAGCTAGGCTGCCGTGGCAAACTGACCAAGGTATCAGGAAGTACCGTTTGATCAACTAGCCTTCAGTATGTGTGCCAAAAGACCAAGGGGGTTTGGGTGTGCTAGACCCGGATATTATGAATACTGCTTTGTTAGGGAAATTGATACGGATGTTCGAGGTTGAACAATCGCGTACCCGGTCTCAAGCCAGCACGAGAATCGGTGGAAGTCGCCGCCGGAAATCGACGTCGACCTATGGTCGAGATAAAGGGCGTGACGGAGCCTCCGGCCAGTTGTCGTTGGCAGCGCCTACTCTTTGATTTTCTTGGCAATCCAAAACGTGCCTTTCTGTTAGCTCTTCCCTTCTATTTATTCAAGGTGCCCTTAGGCTTACATATGGAAACTTTAAAGATAGAAAATATAAAGATAGAAACTCTAAAGATAGAAGGACTCTAGGAAGGAAAGATAAGATTAGATGCTCCTTATACTGATTCTATGCTTCCTTAAGGCCACGTCGAGTATAAACCCGATCTATAGCCCTAACAATACTCCCCCCCTCGACACCAAGCTTGTCCTCAAGGTTGAAATCAGGATAAGCGCGACGAAGAATAATAGCATCCATCCAAGTGGCTTCCTCTTCCGGCTGTCCCATCCAATGAACCAATAATTGATGACAGCCCTTAACAAAACGCTGCTGCAAAACCTTGTAGGGCTGGACAGTTGACTCATCCACTGAAGGCAGGCAGTGAGAGGGCGATGGAGGCGGTGCATCTGGAGGGCTGCCCTGAAATGGTTTCAACAAAGAGACGTGAAACACATCATGTATGCGAGCTGTCGCAGGAAGCTCGAGTCGATATGCCACCGCGCCCACACGGGCGACCACCTTGTAAGGACCAAAAAATCGCGGAGAAAGCTTGTGCGGAGGTGTTGGACGAAGAGATAATTGGCGGTGGCGTTGAAGACGGAGCCACACCCATGACCCGACTGGAAATTCCACCTCCCTATGATGCGCATCATAGTATTGCTTCATGCGATTTTGAGCAGTAAGAAGATGCTGACGAGCTTGAGCCAATAAGGCATCACGATCCACTAATTGACAATCCACAGCATCAATCGTGGTAGCACCCTCGGAATATGGAATTAGACTCGGAGGAAGTCTGCCATATACCAATTCAAAAGGAGTGAGCCGAAGAGCCGAATGATATGAGGAATTATAGCAAAACTCTGCCCATGGCAACCATCGAACCCAAGTGGATGGGTTATCATCCGCCAAACAACGCAGATACATCTCAATTGTGCGGTTAACGACCTCTGTCTGACCATCTGTTTGGGGATGATATGCTGACGAGGTGAGGAGACGAGTACCACAGCGTTTAAAAAGACTTTGCCAAAATGCACTAGTGAACACTGGGTCTCTGTCGGAGACAATTGATTCGGGCATGCCATGTAGTCGAACCACTTGGTCAAAAAAGATGTCCGCAATTACCGGCGCTGAAGTCGGACGGCGTATGGCAATAAAGTGACCATACTTGGACAGACGGTCCACCACCACCAAAATAGCTGTTTTACCCTCCGACTTGGGAAGAGCAACAATGAAATCCATGGAGACATCGGCCCAGATTTGCTGAGGAATAGGTAATGGTTGAAGGAGACCTGCTGGTGTGAGGGTGCTTGACTTATGAGCCTGACAGGTCTGACAACGTCGAATAAATTCCTCAACGGAGCGACGAAGTCCCTCCCAGAAGAAGTGTTGCTTGATACGATGTACAATCTTGTGGACTCCATGTGTTACGTCATGAAAAGCGGCAACAACCGACGTGCATAACGGAGAGGTAGCCGGAATCACCAATCGTCCTGAATAAAATAACAAACCCTCCCTGACTGCCCAAGGTGATGGTGAATCGGTTCCCTCCAGAGCCTTGAATCGTCGCTGGATCTCCGGATCGGCCCGCAGCATGGTATGCCATGCTTCCCAAACTGACCCGAGTGGCACCGAGATGGCGCTACAGGTAGCGGGGTTGTCAAAAGCGCGTGAAAGGGCATCCGCGGCCAGATTTGAACGCCCTGGCCGATACTCGACAGTAAAATCAAATCCCATCAACTTACTCAACCAGTGCTGTTGCGGTGGCGTCACCAGTGCCTGCTCTAATAAGTACTTGAGACTGGCGTGATCTGTCCGAACAATAAACGGTCGCCCCCATAAATAAGGCCTCCAGATCTTAGGATAGCCTTGAGAGACCAATAAGCTCACGCTTATATGCGGCCAATTTGACACGACGATCCGCAAGGCGCCGACTGTAGAACGCGACCGGATGCCCCTCCTGCTGCAATACCGCGCCCACCCCTAGGCTTGATGCATCACACTCAACTATGAAAAGAGTGTCAAAATCTGGTAGACGTAGGACCGGGGCTGAAAGCAGGGCTTCTTTAAGTCGCTGAAATGCTGTGGCCGCCTCAGGCGTCCATTCGAAGGTTCGCTGGCGGAGTAATGACGTCAATGGCTCAGCAATAGCAGCGTAGTGCTTGATAAAGCGACGATAATACCCCGCGAGCCCCAGGAAGCTCCGAACTGCTGTGATCGAGGTGGGGGCGTGCCACTGGGCCACATCCTGCACCTTGGCGGGATTTGCCGCTAACCCCTCAGTAGTGATAATATGGCCCAGATATTTAACCTCCTGACGCACAAAGGAGCATTTTTTCTTTTTGAGGTGCAGCTTATGTTGGCGAAGCCTTTCAAGAACCACCCGTAGGTGATGAAGGTGATCCTCCCTGGTCGTACTGTAAATGAGGATATCATCAAAGAAAACCAAGACAAACTTCCGGAGAAATTCTGCCAGGACCTCATTCATAAGCGCCTGGAATGTGGACGGCGCATTGCAGAGTCCGAAGGCCATTACTAGAAATTCATAATGACCATGGTGCGTCCGGAAAGCTGTCTTCTCGATGTCTTCTTCCCTCATCCTGATCTGGTGGTACCCCGAACGCAAGTCAAGCTTGGAGAAGAATGTGGCGCCGTGCAACTCATCCAGAAGCTCCTCGACCACTGGAATTGGAAACTTATCCTTGATGGTCTTGGTGTTGAGTGCTCTGTAGTCAACACAAAAACGCCAAGTGCCATCCTCTTTCCGTACTAAAAGTACTGGAGAAGAGAAGGGTGATCTGCTAGGCCGGATCAGACCTTGCGCGAGCATCTCGGCGCACTGCTTTTCAATCTCATCCTTCTAGCGGTAGGGATATCGATAGGGTCGCACGACCACCGGGTCTGTACCTTCTGTCAACACAATGCGATGGTCGCAATGCCGTGGTGGGGGTAGGCCTCGAGGCTCCTGGAAAAGGTCACTGAATTCCGCCAAGAGGGTTTCCACCTCCTCGTCTGGAGTGGCCTCAAGCTGATGGACCAGAACGTCGGCCACCTTCGTACAGCCCTGTAAAGAGATCTGCTGTCCTGTCGCCCCGAAAGTCATGCGGAGCTTGTCGAAATTCCACTGGATGTCCCCCAGGGTCTGAAGCCACTGCACCCCCAGCACTACATCGAACCCTTGGAGGGGAATCACTAAGAAGGGTGCGCAGAATTGATGAGACTCAATGAAGAAGACTCCCTGGGTGATTCGCCCCAGACACGGCAGCTCGTCACCATTGGCCACGCGCACCCGCTGGGATCCGCCCGACTCCTGAGAAAGCCCGACTAGTGTTGCGGCGTGGCTACTTAAGAAGTTATGCGTACTGCCACTATCGATTAACCCCAAGAATTGGCGACCGCCCAGGGATAAAGAAACCTGCATTGTCCTCCCTCCCTTGGGCCCCCGCACTGCCATAGCCGACAGAGCCGCCTCTTCTTCCTCCTCCGGAATTTCCTCCTCCTCTTCATTCACTACTTCACACAAGAAGAGCCTCTTGCATTGATGCCCTCTGGAGAATGCCTCATCACAGTTGAAGCAAAGGCCCTTCGCCCTCCTTTCCGCCATCTCATCCGGTGTAAGGCGGCGTCGGTAGGGAGATGACGCTGCGGACGAAGCTTGAGAGCCCACGGGGGCCATTCGTCCCCCTGTCGCCGATGTGCGCGGCGAGGAAGCTGCCCCCGCACTCCCTGGCAGCGCCGCTGAAGGAGGAAAGGGTGGTGGCCTTTCCGTCCCCCCCACTGGTCCGCTCGAGTATGCCGTTCCGCCCGTCGCCGACCCCCTATTGAACGACGATCGCCCCCGATGGGGACAGGACTGCGTTGCCTTCGCTATCCACAAGTCTTCCCGGCGTTCTGCCTCCCTAGCGAGCCCGACCGCATCGGCGAGGTCGCGAGGTCGATCCCTGCGCACATCGGCCGAGAGCGTCGCCGACAGGCCTGCTGTGAAAAGCTCCACCTGGTCATTCTTCTTCAACCCCGAAGTTCGAGCGAGGAGACGTTGGAACTCCCGCGCGTACTCTGCCACTCTTCTGTCACCTTGCTTGAGATTCGAGAGGTCTCCGAGGGGCCCGGACGACGAATACCTCGAGAATCGTTGAAGAAAGGTATCATAGAACTCATCCCACCTGATTGCTTGGTCTTCCTGTTCCCAATTATCTAGCACTTCTTGCGCTTCTCCTCTGAGATGGAAGCCAGCCATCTTGACGAACTCGGACTCTGGGATGCAGTACGGCTTCGGCGCTCGCCTTGCTGAGCCAGAGCAGGGGATCTTCAGAGCCGTCATAAATTGGAAGCTCATACCGTGGCGTCCGCGGAACCCAGCGGTGCTCATGGCGGCCGTGGTGACCATCCCGAGCCAGCACCAGGTTCTCTTCATTCTCCTCGCTATCCTCCTCTTTCCGCGGGTCAGGACGACGGTCCTTAACGTGCGCGCCGCTCCCCTCTGTTCCAGCATGCGATTCGCCCGCCGATTGTTTCCCGAGCACCCTGATCAGGTCTTCCAACTTCTTCTCCAGCGCCGAGAATCTCCTATCCGCGGCGTCCTCCTTCTGCTCCATGGTGACGCGCAGCTCGGTCAGACTTTTCTCAACACTTGACATTCGATCTTCTGGTTGTGCCATGGATGGATCGCTCGGCTCTGATACCAGTTGATACGGATGTTCGAGGTTGAACAATCGCGTACCCGGTCTCAAGCCAGCACGAGAATCGGTGGAAGTCGCCGCCGGAAATCGACATCGACCTATGGTCGAGATAAAGGGTGTGACGGAGCCTCCGGCCAGTTGTCGTTGGCAGCGCCTACTCTTTGATTTTCTTGGCAATCCAAAACGTGCCTTTCTGTTAGCTCTTCGCTTCTATTTATTCAAGGTGCCCTTAGGCTTACATATGGAAACTTTAAAGATAGAAAATATAAAGATAGAAACTCTAAAGATAGAAGGACTCTAGGAAGGAAAGATAAGGTTAGGTGCTCCTTATACTGATTCTATGCTTCCTTAAGGCCACGTCGAGTATAAACCCGATCTATAGCCCTAACAGAAATGACTTTGGAAGTTAGTAAACAAAGATGGAATATGGCAGGAACTCCTTAGAAACAAATATTTAAGCTCTAAAACTTTGTCTCAGGTGACTTTTAAATCTGTTACTCACAATTTTGGGCTGGTTTGATGTCGGTTAAGGATCAGTTTCTAAAATGTGGCAAAGTCATTTTGGGGGATGGCTCCAACACAAGATTTTGGGAAGATATTTGACTGTGCAATCAATCTTTCTCTCACAAATACTCTAGATCATATAATTTGACTTTTAGCAAGAATATCACTGTGGCCGATGTTTTGTCTAAAGGTTGGGATACTTATCACCTTTCAGGAGGACTCTCTAGGGTGATACTTTGGTCTTGTGGGAAAAACTGAAGGCAGAATGTCAACGGGTGACACTAAGTGAGGAAGATGACAAAGATTGCTTGGAATTTGAGTTCTGAAAGCTTGTTTTCTGTGAAATCGTTTTATATTTTTATGAAAATCTATAATGTAAGTTTTCCTCCTAAATTCCTTTGGAAGATTAAGATTCCTCTCATAGTTAGAGTTTTCATTTGGTTAATGCTGAGGAAAAACATTTTAACTAAAGATAGACTCTTGTGAAGGGGTTGGAAAGGGGATAAGAAATGCCATTTTGTGGTTTTGGTGAGACAATTGACCATTTGTTCATCTCATGTCCATTGGCGAGATTCATTTGGACCGTGATGAGATGTGCTTTTGGCTTGAGATGTTCACCTGCTAATGTTGAACACCTATTTAGTAATTGGTTTATTCAATTCAGGGGTGAATCCAAGAGGTTATTGTTGGTGGGAATTTCAGCATTGCTGTGGGCTATCTGGAAAGCGCGTAATGCAACGTGCTTCAGAAATGTCAAGCCTGTTGATCCCACAAAACTAATCTTTGACATAACACAGTGGATTAAAATCTGGACTGTTTTGCAGAGAAAAGGTATAGAAGCCATGCTTTGAGAGGCAAATTGTTGGAGGCGTAGAGGGGGTGGAGACCAACAGTTGTCAGGATCGCTATCTAACAAAGGAAAAGATGGAGAGGAACAAAAAGAGATTATATGTTGATCGTGGAAGTACTAGGGCAAAGTGATCCCCGTTTTGTGTTTATGAACGATTGTAATAGGATTAGTTCATCTATTTTCTGCTTTTGAACTGTGCTTTTGCTTTGGGCATGAACCTTGCTCTTGCTGTCTGTCTTTATAAGTTAGGGTGCAGCAGAGAGCTCTGTTTCTATTCTGTTTTTCGCTTTTGCTTTCTTGTAGTGGAATTTTGTGATTTCTGATAATAGAAATCAGAAGGGTTGTTGCCCTTCTGTTATTCTAAAAATGAAGGTATTGTTCTTTTTTTAGCAGTGTTTCTATGTTTTTCCTCTCAATACAAGTTGCACAAATCTTAAAGCAAGCGAGGGGGTAAGTAATCACCATCTACCCTTCATTTATGCTTTAATATTTGTGCAACTTTTAAAAGAGAACCTCTCTTTTTTTTGTATATGTTGTTATACTGTGTGAATAAAGTAAATATATTTAGCAGTTTGTTGCAGATTAAACATAATGATGTGATGGAGCCTGCCGCCAGAATACATCTTCCAGTGTCAGTTGCTGAGGGTGAGATAAAGAAGCGGTATGAGACAATTCTCACTGCCACGCTGAATCCCAATATAAATGAGATTACCTGAGAAGACTTGTCATCCACAGGGTAATTTTTTTGCTGTATGTTGCATTGCCATTGTTGTTCCATGCCTAGTAGCTTACATAATTCCTGCAGTAACAAAAGTTTTTCTGCTAATTGTGTAAGCCTATGTATTATCAGACAGCTCAATATGCTATAAATTGGGCATAACGTATATTGATATGTTCAAACCGATGTTTGTCTACTACATATTATGGTATCTCCAGTTCTCCACAATATCATACGAATGTCATAATTTACTATGCTTGTCTCTTGATGACAGGTGTCAGCTTTGCATCATCATTACATTGTTTTTTCAGAGTTTAATCATTTTGTTTTTCATGATTTATCATTGTATGCTGGAAATTTGAAATTACAGGACTCTAAGGACTCTGCTATACCTGTGCTTAACAAGCCCCCTAAAGTGCCCACGAAGCAGGGGCGGATCCAAGCCCCAGGCAGAGTAGGCTGTAGCCCGGGGCCTGGTACCGAAAGTCCACTAAAATTCTACGAAAAATTGGTGAGCCCAAGAATCAAAATTGTTTGTCTTCATTTTGACCACCATGTAAAATTCTGAACTCTCTCTAAAGTTTTTTTTTTTTTGGTGCTATGACTTGTGAGCAGAGGTCCACCGACTGGACAGAGAAAAGTAGTGGTTTGATGCTGATGGGGAGAACAAAAGACAGCTTTACTCGACTGCACGCACTGGCTTTTCATTAGCGCAAATTTGGCGAAGACAACTTCTCAGGTAAACACCATTTCATGGAGTTTGTGACCGTGGATAACTCACCCTTTTGTGGTGGGACTCCTAAAGAAAGGGAAGGAGTTATATCTGCTCCTCTTTCAAAGTTGAACCATCACACTTAATGCATTGTTACCACATATCGAAACATGTTGGTTCATAGATCATATCATATTTAGTAAGATACATGTATTGCAACTTGGATTTTCTGATTTAGGTACTTCTTGATGATGGGAAAGCTGAGAGGATCATTCTGGCACATCCCTCTGGCATACATGGTGCACGAGAAGCTGTAACAGAGGATCGTTGGAGATTAGTAGCTTACAAATACGGTTGGTTCAATCTCCTAAGATTGGTGGCGCCAATGCCTGCACACATGAAAATTATCTGGAATATGATGTCTTCATACCTGGTGTAATCATTTTTCTTTGTTTTCCTCCTGGCAACTTCCAAGTACATGTAGATTGTTCCATGTAGGTTGTTTCTTCAGGATTGTGAGATAGTAGCAGCTATCATTTCAGAATCATTGCCAAAAACTATTGATGTGAATGTAATAACTTTTTTGGGAGGAATGTAGATCACTATGGGTATGATTCTACCAAGCTCTTCCATCTTTGATTTTTTTCGCTTGCAGGCATATCACTGTACGTTCCATCATCTACTACTACTGGTCTACTACTACTGGCTACTGCTCCACTACTGAGCTGATTACTTGATTAGTATTCAGTAGTTCCAAAAGATTTGGTTTTTCCTGTGCTGCTTCCTCAGGTAGACGCCGAGCAACTTGTAATACGTCCACCGCCGCTTCCCGCCGGTCGCCTCCAGCAACGCCTCGGAGCTGGCGTGGAAGCCTCCCTTGCCGAACGCCTCGAACACGATGCTGTCCGTGGCCACGACGGGCTCGCCGGCGCCGTCCAGCCGGTCGAACGCGAAGGTGAGGTTGCGCGCGAGCCGCCGCTCCAGGTAGGCGTCCACGAAGCAGCCGTGCGTGACGAGGTCCGGCGCGACGCCATCGCGGCGCATGTGCTCGGCGCTGAGGTGGAGGTCCCAGAACATGCACATCTTGGAGAATGCCGCGGCGCGGATGTTGAAGGTGGTGAGGTCTGGCCGGAAGCCGGCGGCAACCATCTCCAGGAAGGCGCGCTGCAGGGACTTCATCTTGAAGTTGGCCGCGAAGGACAGGAGGTAGAGGTTCCAGAGCAGGTTACCGGCGTTGCGGCGGCCGAGGCCGACGTCGTTCACGAACTCGCCGAGCTTGTGGTACTTGCTCTGGGAGATGTACGCCGACGCCACGGCGCGGATGGCGTCCGAGGAGATGAGCAGGCGGGACCTCTTGAGCCGGCGGTAGGCCGCCTCCATCTGCGGGACGGTGCCGAAGGCCGCGTAATGTTGCACAAAGGCGTTGCCGGTGGCGGAGTCGACGCGGAGACCAAGCCGGGCCATTTCTTGGACGGCGTCCTCCATGAGCGCGAGCTCGCCGGCGGCGCCGAAGCAGGAGACGGCGAGCGGGTAGAGCCCGCGCGCCGCGGCGGGCTCGCGCGCGGAGAGCTCCCGCACGGCGAGGATGATCTCGTCGAAGCGGCGGAGGTGCGCGTACGCCGGGAGGAGTCGGGGCGCCGCGCCGGCGAGGCACGGCGCGGCGGAGCTGTGCAGCAGCTGCACCCAGATGGACTGCGCCCGTGCGAAGTCGCCGGCCTCCGCGTGCGCGACCATGAGGGCCGCGTCTGCATCTGGTGGGGCGGTCCTTAGACAGGACACGGCGCGCCGCGGCGCCTGCGTGCGTGTCGAAACGCGGCTGAGGTCAGCTCAAGAAACGGAGCTCACTTCACGACGAACATGGAGGGAGTAAGGGAGGAGGCGGACCTGACGAGACGAGGTAGACGGGAAGACGAGCCGCGCGTAGAGCTCCGGAAGGAGGAGACGAGTTGAGGAGATTGGAGGAGAAGCAGGGGAAGGCAGCGGTCGTGGAGGGAGGAGGGAACCCATCTCATCATCTCATGTAGGAGCCACGCCTTCTCCGGTGAAGGAAATGGGGAAGGAAACCTGCCATACCCGTACAGTGTTATTTCAGAATTTAACACTCAATTCGTAAGCTTTTCAGAGCATTTGAATGACACGTGAGACCGTCTGTGTGTATGATAGTAAACCAGAGTGTCAGATTCTGAAATACGAATTTTAAAGTGCGTCAGATTCTGAAAACTCTCGCTGGTACAGGTCAACACCGGCAGTTTGAACTTTGTAGAAATGGCATTTTACTCCGGTTTGCACAATTCAGAATTTGCAGAACCAAAATGGTGGCACAGGTGATAAACCCACAGAAAATTTTCAATCCTGCTGCAGCATCTCACAGGTATCTGTGGAGCACCAAATTCAGGAAAAGAAGCATCCAATCCACAATCCATGCTGCCCAAGCAGGTTCTCAGCTTACTTTTTTATTTTTGACGGGAAACTGAGCTTCCATTTTGCAGCAAACCACGCGATACAAAACCAACCTTTGAACATCCAAGTCCAACCTAACAACACCTGAAGCCAATCATCAGGAGAGCATTCTATTAATCAATCGCAAATTCACATCGAATACATCTGCTACTCTGTTGAGGTAAACTACTCAACGGAATTAGACAAGACGGTCAATAGTACAATAATAAGAAGATAACACAATCCCGTGACAAGCAGCAACCGAGAAGAAAGCTCTCACGCAAATAGGACAGGGACCAGAAAATAGGAAACGTAAGAGGAAGGTCAGGCTTGCGTCGAACAAGCTGAACATTACAAATGCCTTCCTTTCAACCCTAGTTGTAGTACATGAGCTGCTGGGCGGATGACTGATTTGGGTAGCCATCGTAGAGGGCCTGGGAGCCAGCAGCAAGAAGCCCTGCGGATACCTGACCAGCGAGACCGTGCTGGCCGGCAATTTGCCCAGCCGCGGCCTGGCTTAACCCAAGCTGCCTCTGATAAGCCAGAAGTTCAGCTGCCGTGAAGCCTTGTGGCACACCCGCCATTGCTACGGGCTGATACGCAGGAACTGGAGGTGGCAATGGCTTAGAAGATGTCCCAGGTGGAGTTGGCTTATTGCCCCAGGAGCACTAGAAGAGAAAAGGGCAAAAAAAGAAAAATCATGAAACTGCATAAACCACTGTGTCAAGAATCAAAAGCAAAACATTTATTTGCTTTGGAGGTTACCTTGATTGGCTTGCCACGAACTACCAATCCATTGGCCATCTGAATAGCTAATGCTGCTTCACCATGGATGCTGTATCTCACAAATCCAAACCCTTTATCCTGTTGAACACGAACTTCCTCGATAGCCCCAACCCCTAAGTTATAGAACTGGCGGTGAAGCTCATCTCGATTAACCTGACCAGTTTAGTAAAATATGAATTACAGGTGTCCTAAAATTTTCAGCTGATAGGAAAAGAACAGACTCGCTCCCTCCCTCCCTCCCTCTTTTTGGGGCACTGGCACTAGAGAGAAGTATGGCAAAACTACAAAAATGGGGAAAAGAAAATGGGCTATCCACAATTTGTTTCTACCTCATGTCCAAGGTTGCCAATATACACCGTAGTGCAATCAGGATTGCTTTCTGGATTCTCTTTACTTCCTGTATCCTGGTTTGCCTCCATAGCTGCAGAATAAAATTGAAAATTTGGCAAAATGGGTAGTGACTACTCACGACTGCCTACCAAATTGGCTCAAATCAATGAATCATTACTATTAAATACAAAAAAATCCATATAACACCTTAAAATTTACTTGAAAGCCCGTCCGACACCTTGCACTATGAAACCGGACATTTGACCCCCCGAATTTTGTAATCCAGTTCAAATAACACCATAACCCGATTTCGCATAGTGGTATTGCCCACGTGGCGTGATGAGTGGGTTTTGCCACGTAGGATAACACGCTGGGCAAGTTTAAGTAAATGATAGGTGGCCCACAAGAGCTTCTCCCTCAAATCGAAATAGAGAGAGGGACCTATAGTGGCCGACAGCCATGGAAGCATGGCTGGGAACTTTACAGGGAAGAAGCCCATGTGGCCCCACCTGTCATTGACCTAACTTGGCCAACATGCTATCCTACATGGCAAAACCGTCCAATGATTGCACCACGTGGGCAATACTATTATGCGAAACCAGCTCAGAGTGTTATTTGAACCAAATTGCAAAGCTCGAAGGGTCAAATGTTTGGTTTCATAGTTTAGGGTGCTGGATGAACTTTCAACCAAAGTTCGGGGCGTTATATGGACTTATTCCTTAATGATATGGCCATGTAATTCCTCTCATCCCATTTATTCGGCTGAACAACATATGAATGACAAAATAGACCAGGAAAATACTGTTGATTTATGTTCATGAAACTATCAAAGCAGCTAACCTGTATTACTGGAACTACCATTTGTTAGTACAACCGCATTATGGTTGTCTGTTTCTTGTTTCTCTTCTGCATTGTTCTTTGTTGCCCAGTTGCACCTTATTTGTCTGCTTCCAAGCCATTTACCTATTGCAAGGCCAGAAAGCCAGAAAGTTCGCAAAAGCCAGAAAGTTGCAAAATTAGAATGTCAGCAGACAATAGGTCAAAACAAATAATTAAATAAATATCATTGTAAGCTCTGGTGGCACGTTTACCGGTCATTTCATTTATAGCATTTTCAGCTTCCTGCACCAAGAAACAAGATAGCATGAGTGATATTAGAAATAAAACATTATGTGCAAGCGTAGGGCTGATAGAAATGCCAGTCTTCATGCTATGTTGAGTTTACTATAGGAACTCCAATTGGTCATCAAATTTCGTGGTCATGCTATAATACATGCAATAATGGTACAATTGGACTTTGCACAGGCTTTGGCACAACAATTAGATCAACAACCAGTAAAGCCATAGAAAAAATAGTAACAAAGCAAAACTATTTGAAAAAAAAGGCATCCAAATATATCAGATCATCAAAAACTACCAATGAAAAGTCAACATTACATTTCGCTTTAAACTAACAGTACTCGGCACACAAGTCATGAACAATCCACTGAGTTAAACTACTATAACAATGGTTCTAACAAAACTCCAGTAATGCAAAATCCATCCATTAGTATCAAATAGCTCAAACACTAGAATATTTAGCAAAAAAATAAAGTGTGGTGTTGGAGTCATGGGATCAAAATGGTAAAATAGTGCAAAAAATGTTAAGAGACAGTCTGAGTTGTTCATACCTGTTGATTTCGGAAGGAGACAAAACCATAACCTCTGGAGCGTCCAGTTTTATTGTCCCACATGACTCGAGCATCACTGATCAAACATGACACAAATGAGCAACTGAAAAGCTACAGCAAAACAAAAGTGGTAGAAAAATAGAAAAAGCATGATATTCACAATGTGTCATTCTAGATTCTTATAGCACAACAATGAGATAGACTTGACACAACAAATTCCATCACCTGAATAACAAATCAGAATCGCGAAGCATATGCTTAGATACAAACATATAGTATGTGCTACCATGTTAAAAGAACTAAGGACTTACGAACAAGAAGGATATGCTGAGAAACAGGCATAAAGAGTTGCATCATTCACTTCAGAACTTAAATCACCAACAAAAACATGGAAATGTCCTGGAAATAATTCAATGGATACAGTTAACAAAACAAGGATTAAATTAGAAAAAGAAAGAATAGATACAGGAGGGTTTTTGGAATAATATCTCACCAGACGTATCCTCCCTCTGTGTACTTGCATACGCCCAGTTCACCTTGATTGCTTGGCCATATCTGGGTAAAACGTTTCATAATGAAAAAAATAAATAACATTTAACTGAAGACCCTGAAATCTGTGTTGTTGAAAACTTGAAATTGGTGGAACACTGGAACTTACATGTGGCGCCCATGAAGGGTCATGATTGCAAGAGCTGCTGACCTCCGATCATAGTAGTCAACAAACCCAAAGGAAGACTGTAAGGAAAGAGTAAATTCTTGTCAAATAGATGAAAATTGACTGCAAACAGTAGAGTTTTGCGGATTTAGCCACAGGTTCGGTATAGCATACTCAAAAACACTTATCATCGATTCCAATTAAAAATGTTCATAGCAAGTAGTATTCAGGTCAGCTATGGGCTACATCACATTACAAATGTTGGAATATTATGAAAAATTGGTGTTCTCTAACTTTCATCAAATCATGGGCTCAGTAAAAGGGGTGCATGGCCATGAGCCATCAAGACAATTTAAAGGTGAAACTCCTTAAAAACAATCATTTCTCATGTAACATCGCTACTATTCTAAATCTCAAGTATAGGCTGTAGAAGTGCACCTTCTCTTTCCGGATGAGCTTGCATCTTTCCACGAGACCTGAGTTCTGGAAAACTTCAATCAGAAGGCTCTCAGTGACATTGGGGTGTACATTTCCCACATACCTGGTCGGCACAGCATCATGAATTAAAATCAGATTCCAAAAAACATTATTCAATAAAACTTCAAAATAGATATCAAACAACCACATTTAAATGATGCACTAATTACTAGAGCAGAATTTTAGCACCAACCTCAATGGTAAACTATGCACATAAATTTGGCCACATTTATTACATTGTGGAATTCCACATTTGTTTTAAAAACTAAACCACAATTGCACAGCCAAAAGGGGGGGAAAGAAAAGCTAAGGTGTAAATCACATATGGAGGTGAAAACAGAAAAGAACGCCGAAAGCACTCACACACTGCGACATGTGGACGGATCAAACCCAGGTGGAAGATTGCCATTTGAAATAGGCTCCATCTGCAAAATATAAAGTGTAAAAAAAATAAAAAGAAGATACACACTGATGCCAAGACAAGCTAATGAGGAGCAAAGCAAAACAAAATATAAAACTCATACGTAATGATAATTTTTGACCTAAAATGTAATAGGAATGAAAACCCTGTTCTTCTAAGTCATGTTTTATGCCATTAACAACAACTGAAAGCAGTGGTTGTTCTGCAAACACATCGCTCACTGCCTCTCGCACCCTCTGTTTCTCTTTGTTATGGCGTGACAAGCCATAGCTGGGACGTGGTGCATGGCAGCAATGCACACGACAACAATGTCAGCGGCTTGACAACAATGTCTGCTAAACCTATGTGCTTTGCATAAGCAACACTGACGTTGCATTCTTTTAACCAACTTGCGGAAAATGATCAATGCACCATGAACAAGATAATGCAATTAGCAAGCTTCCTACAGATGCAGATAGCAGCAGCATTTGCTCTAGAAAAATAGGAAGCAATTTAATTATAAACGAGCCATTTATTATGCACAAGGAATTCACTTAACCAAGGAGGCAAGGCGGCAACCTAAAAAATCAGGAGCAGAAGAAAACAAAAACAGAACAAGTGAAGGTAATGAAATCCCTTTAACTACAAATGTGAAGGGACTAGGGAGTGAGAAACCGAATCCTCCCAGTCATGTTTTTCTTCCATTAGCAACAACTCAAAGTTATCCTTTTTGTCCAATTACATCCAATTGCCTCCCTCTGCCAAAACAAAATTGCTTTGAATCCCAACACCAATAGAGCATTTCTCCAACAAACTTAGCACAACAAGACGTGTGTCACGACTCAAGAACAATGGCACGCAATTAGCAACCTTTATGCAACTAAAGACAACAACACCAGTTGCTCAATTCCACAGAAGAAAATTTTAAATATCAAGTCAAAACTTGCTCTACCGCAATGAACCCACAAGATAGACTAACCCAAGGGGGCAACCTAGAAAAGAGGGGAAATGCACAAAGCAAACAACAATCTTCCGGGCTCACAAGCAGGACGGTGTGCATTAATGTCTCCCAATGCGCACACACACAACAGATCAAGAACTGGGGAACCGGGGGTGACCTGGGACATGGCCGCCGCCGCCGCCGCCGCGAGGACGCCGGACTGGTACTGCTGCTGCTGCTGCTGCTGCTGCAGCGCCTGCTGCATCAGGAGGGCCTGCTGCTGCTGCTGGCGGAGCCTCTGCTGCTGCTGCTGCTGGTGGCTCCCGCCTGCGCCGTTCATCTCCTCCGACTCCAACTCCGCCGAGGCGAAGACCGGATCGAAACCCCCGCAGACCGAGGGCTCGGGCGAACCGATCGACGGATCGGTGGACTGGATCGAACAGATCGAAAGATTTGGGGGCGAATTTCTTGCGGGGATCGAGCAGGAGAACGGAGGAAGAGGAAGTGATATTTTTCTTGTTTTTTTCCTCTGTTTTCTCCTCCTCGGGCTCCCACGGAGATTAGAGAGGGCGTGGGCAGGTTGGGGATT
Source organism: Rhipidocladum racemiflorum (assembly GCA_036346355.1). Classification (NCBI taxonomy): domain Eukaryota; kingdom Viridiplantae; phylum Streptophyta; class Magnoliopsida; order Poales; family Poaceae; genus Rhipidocladum; species Rhipidocladum racemiflorum. Next base: position 78,477,235 of record CM070583.1, on the reverse strand, counting down.
TTCCGTACGGACGAGATGACGTGGAGCTTTCGGGGTGGCCCCATGGCTCAGTGACATGTGAGCCCGGTGTTCCTACCTGCAAATAGGGGTGGAAATTTAGCTCGAGGCTCGAGGCTCGGCTCGGTACGGCTCGGCTCGGCTCGCATGGCCAACGAGTTGAGCCCGAGCCTACCGCCTGGCTCGCTTGGCCAACGAGCCGAGCCCGAGCCAGCTCGTGAGCGGCTCGTTAGGCTCGTTAGGCTCGACAATCATTGAGTCATATAAGGTATGAATTCACAATACAGGTATACGGATACCCAATGCTAGACATCTAATGAGCAATGCTTGTCTTACCTTACTTTTTGAGTTTACTCTTCTTAGTACTTCAAATGTCTTGTATTGGGTCTACTGATTACTTTTGCACAGATAAAAGTAAGCGGAGTATTCTTTTTTCAGATTACATGTTTGCAGTTTTATAAACTGAAAGAACAGTCTAACCATCTATGTTTAAAAAGGCGTCCCATAAATGTGAAATTGCTTCTTAACCGAACCCTAGAAGAGGCTGTAGCCTGAGAACGGTGAGAATGGATGGAGAAACTTCGTTTTTTTGTGAGAATGAAGGGCATTTGGGCCCTTGCCAGTGCCCTTGTTGGCTGGCTCGCGAGCCACATCAAGCCGGCTCGAGGCTCGAGCGAGCCCGAGCCGAGCTCAATATTGAGCTCGATGTATGCAACGAGCCGGGCTCGGCTCGGCTCGAAAACTGGCGAGCTCGGCCGAGCCGAGCCGAGTTCCACCCCTACCTGCAAATGCTTCCTCAGACTCGGAGCAGTATTTAAATTATAAATAAGGAATTTACTTAGGTAGTACTTGAGTAATAGTCCTTCAACTCAAAAACAAATAAGCCCTAGTACTTGAGTAATTTGAGCATAATAGAGAAGGAACTGTGTAGAGTTTTGGCTGAGATTAGCAAAAGAATTAGTGGTATACAGCAAGAACAACAGGGGACTTATACGTCCCAATTACCAACAGTAATATGGATTGTGTTCTTAATGTGTAAATCAAGATGAACGATCAAAGTGGTACTGTTTTAAGCAAAGAAATGAAGTACAAACATGTGGCAAAAGGGAGGGGTAAGGGAGGAAGGCCAAGTGAGAATGGTTGAAACCCTAAAGCATGAGAAGTATGTTATGCTGGCAATATGTAAACCATACGTAGGTAACACATGTGCTAGCTATGGTTGCGTGGGCCAAGATGCTATAGCTGCATGGACCAACCAAGGGCATGGCCACATGGGCCAAGGTCGTATGGGTCGCATGTATTATGAATAGGACTTGTATTCAATATGAGGGACAATGGCCACAATATATAGACTCGTGTGCTGGCGGCAGCCGAAGGCGGAGACCGAAAGGAGACAGAGCGCGGCGACCGGAGGGAAAACGGCCTGAGGCGGGGAGCACAGCCGCCAACGGCGCGGAAGATTGGATCAGCGACCAGAGGAAGCAGATGCCGATCGATACGATGACGACGCTGATGCAGGGGCGGCCTGTGTGTGACTAGCGTGAGATGGCGGGACGCTGCAGTGATAGCGCGGTCAGCCGAGAGAGCAGCGGCGGAAAGACGGCCGGCCGGCGGGAGTGGCGTGAGCGGCGGCTGGAAGGACACAAAGTGGCGGCCAGGGGTTGGAAGGACGCAAGCGCAACGCCCGGTAAAAGCCTAACCCTAAAGAACGCGAGGAGGGTAGAGTTGGCCGCCTCGGGAGTGGAGATTGCTCCTCCCAGGGCAGCAGCACTGGCGACGGAAGGATGGAGTAGGAGAAAAACCTAGAGCTCTGATACCATGTTATGAATAAGACTTGTATTCAATATGAGGGCCAATGGCCACAATATATAGAGTACATGAGGGAAAGGAATAACAGGACTCTATCACTAATATAGATACTAGAATAACAGGACTCTATCTCTAACAGCATGGATGGAGGGTATTTGGGCTTGCGTGATTAAAGAAGAGAAAAGGATAGCTCAAGTCGTGGGAGAGAAGCAAGGAAATAGTCTAAGTCGGTTTGGAAAGAAAGAAATCAACTCGGATTGATAGCATGTACCGAATTAAAAAGTTCATAACTTTCGCGTCCGAGCTCGGATTTTGATGTTCTTGTACTTTCGTGAAAACTTAGAAGACTATCTTCATATCTTTCCATAGCGAGAACTTCAATTTTGCTTCCTTCTTTTTTTAATCTGCCCAACAAGTTTCAGCCTGCTGGTTCGCCTAATTTAAGTTTTAAAGTTGTGATATCTTCTATCTCTTATAGTCCAAATTGTATACGTTTAGGAGATGAATTTGAGTCGGTTTAGATTTTTGACCGTACATTGTGCACAAATATAAGACCTAGGGTCATATCCTATTGTAGATATTAGAGTTGATGCATTAAATAAAATTCGAGAAAATTGCCATAGTGTTTGTTGGGCATGATTGAGGTGTGCTTGAGTTTAGTTGATTGTTATGAGTTGAGAGAGAGAGAGAGAGAGAGAGAGAGAGAGAGAGAGAGAGAGTTGATTGTGCAAGTTGAAGACTCGCTATTTTCAAACTATGCCGAAGAAAGGCCTTGCAATTCTATCTTTTTTTCAAATTAGTTCTCAAGTTACCGTGTCTGGTATTGTAAAAAATCAAGCATCTCATGCGTCAATTAGCGATTCCCGTCAGTTGGTCTGTTGGTCTGTATCAGGGACTAGAATGACAAAGGGAATGTTAGGAGCAAGAAGAAACCCAAAAAAAAACCGATCGGTTTCATTCTCTTCCTCCTCCTTACCGAAGGAGCTCACCGCTTGGACCTCACCAGTTGGATATGTGGTGAACATTCACCAAAAGGTAAATTCCGAAAATATGTTTTTTTTTTTTTGTCGCGAGGGAAATTCTAGTTTAACTATTTACGAAAGCTATGTATCTTTTTCTTATTCAATGTTAGCGTAAGAACATTTAGCATGTTTGCCAGCACTGCAAGTACGAACCTATCAATTTATTAATACGAAAGCTTACAGTGCCCACAACCTCGACTACAAGCAGCAGCGATTCTCCCAGAGAGATTTCATGTCTCCAACGAGAGTTTCTGCTTGCATGCCCTGATTTGTAATACACAACAGGTACAAGTACTGGACGCATTTGTCTACAGCAACCAATGTACAGCACGAGATAGAAGACGGCATGGTACCACCATCAAAATGGCGAGACAAACACAAGCTCCACGTAAAGAGATACATTCGTTCTGAATAGTACATCAATGGACTCACATGATGGCGATGAACGTAGACTAACTAGTTGAAAAGTCTCATATGTTGACCGACTTAAATGGGTTGCAGATAATAAACCAGACGACTTGAAGGAGCAAAGACGTCTGTTTCTTGATCAATCTGTGATCACGACATTCTGTAACGTGTCAGTAGTACATCCTGTTGAACTTGTTGAAAACTACAGGACAGTAGGCCTATTTTACAGTGGAGTACTCCACGCCAAGGATTCAAATATCGTTTTGGGTAAAATACCGGAGGTCACCGAAATCCGAAATCTCGGCGAGATTCGAAAATTTCGGATAAAATCCGGACGAAATACAAAAACAAAATTTCAAATACGTTTTTTTTTCAACCGGGAAATCCGAGATCTCGGCCGAAATCACCGAGATCTCAGTCCAAGTTGAATCGACCAAAAAATGTCCAAAACACGTCCAAAAATTTTGAATTTTTTTTTGGATGGTCCTAACACATAACTAATGTTTTCATAAAAATTTGAGATGATGATCAAGCATGAGTAATTTTTAAAAAATCTAACAGTGGTAAAGTTGTCATAAAAACCGTATGTAAAATCAGTTTTTTATTTTTCAAATGTAACAAATGAACTTCGAGTCATTTGAAAAGTTTTATATATGTTCCTATCATCCTATGTATTATAGCGAAATATTTATTCCATACATAGAAGCCATAATGTAACTGAATTGGGGCAACACAACATATTACATATTGATACACTAGATATATAGACAATACCTCAAGTATTTATTCCATTAAGAAATACCTCATGGGATTGGGACATCAATCTAACTAGTTACCTAGACTAGTAGACAGAAACTACAGAGTGATTATTATTGATACCACAATATTGTACATAAAATATAATTCACTGATTCACCAACAAACATATATAGCATACTACCATCCACAATCAGAAGTGCTAGCTGGACTCACCAACCATCATATCTATGCATCCACAGACAAAAGTCAGAACAAAACATAATTTCATATTTTCATGCAATGATGCAAATGATCAAACATCTATCATAAATATATTCACCCCTTTGCTGCACAACCAATAGCACATGTTCATTCTTACCAAATCTCCCAAATTTAGAACCTATTTGAAGAAATTTACTGCTAAAATCAGACAAAAATCCGGCGAGATCTCGAAGAAATAAGACGTGATCTCGGTATTGGACGGCGAGATCTCGCTATTTGACAGCGAGATGCATAGATAACTCACCGGAGATGGCCAGAGTTTGCCCATAGTCGACCGAGCTAGCTATGAGGAGTGAGAATACTATGCTGTTTCTATCTTAACTGTGAGGAATCGGGTTTGCTTTTAAGTTTCTACTCTCCACATTGGGACAAATACACAAATACTAACTATCTATACCATAGGATAGGGAATATGATTGGGTGAGTTGGTCAGTGCTAAGCATTTGGTGGTAGTAGAGGTCATGGGTTTGAATCCCCTTCGGCCATAATTTTTTTTCTTTTTCTTTTTCATTTTTTTTCACTTGATAGTTGTTCGTGTTAGTCAATGAAATGCTTCGGAAAAAAGTTTATTTTGGAAATGATTTAATGTTTATCACCTTAATTTTATGTATGTTCAACCTTTTCTTTGGAAATGAAAAATAGTTTAAACCACTTTAGAAAATTTTAAAATTTTTTGTGAATGATCCTAACACATCCATAATATTTCCATAAAATGTTCAGATGATGATCAATCTTAAGAAAATTTAAAAAATTCGGACAGTGCAAATCGACAAATTGAACTGACCAAAAAATGGTCAAAAACATATCAAAAATTTTAAAAATTTTTGTGGATGATCTTGACTCTAAATACAATCAAATACAGTGCACAAAAATCAAAATCCGGCAAAAACACCCGAGATCTCGCCCGAAATTCCAGAGATCTCGCCGAGAAATTCAAAAATTGATTTTTTTTTTTTTTTTTTTTTGAATTTTCCGGGATTTTGAATCTCGGAGGGGTCCGAAATTTCAATCCTTGCTCCACGCTACATCCTGGCGAACTCTTTCCGATTGATGAAATCATTTGCTCATATTTTGGCATTTCTTGCATGATGGCTTCTTCATTCTATGGGTTCAGGCCTTCAGGGCTTAATCGCTTCATATAATCTTGAAGACATCACAACAGGGATGCTGTTTATCCAGGAAGATTATTTGTCAACCAATAAATGGTGTTACTTCACCGGGACATGAATAAAAGTTAATCCCACAATCTAGATAGGCAGAAAGCTTCCTGCTCACTATGTCAATCCGCAACCGTTATTCTTGTTGTGAATGTCAAACTGACAACATTTCCACCCTATAAGCAAAAGAAAAGAAAAAGAGAGGTCAATTTCATATGTTATAGATTGTGTTCTCGAAAAAAAATGTTATAGATTAGTTTGGTGAACAAGGCAACCTTAACAAAAAAAAAGGGAACAGCATTTACCCAATAAAAAACTACAAAATAAGACATTTGATGCATTATGAATCATCTATTAACAAGACTCGATCTGGAACATCATAAAAAGAAGTTGATTTGTAATGTATATTGAGGTATTGTAACTGTTAAAGCCCAGTATGCGTCATAATCTTTTGTTGGCAGTAAAACAAAGTTACTGGTGAAAGGAATGTACAGAAAACCGCAGTTTTAAATAAATTGTCAAGAGTGAATGTAAGAATCCCAACATTAATCTTTTTTTTTTAGAATAATTCTGGCATACAAATGATTTTGGAGTTTGGACATTGCAGGGTCTAGTAATGTCTTGATGAGAATCTTACTGTCATATAATGGCTGGAAGGGCAGAAAATCTTCATGAACATGTACACCTATAATTTGATGAAGGTTAAGAGGACATCAAATCAATTTGAGCTGATCTTATTGTACCCTGAACTGTTGCCTAAGTTCAACATGTGTCATTTGCCTTGGATTGGCAGTAACTTACAGAAGTTCTGTATTTGGCAGCTTTTTGATATGAGGTAACCTCATCTTTCTTCCAAAACTTGTCAGTCCCCCTACAGAACTAAGCTTGAGAAGACAATAGGCTGCATACCTGTCCAGTTAAATATGATCCGAAATACAGCAGCAAATGCTCAGTTTTACACAGAAACTGTCTGAGGTATCTGCGACAGCAAACCCAGTGGTAATGCTTAAATGGGCTCTCTTGATTTGATATCAGAACAATACTATCAAATCTTAATATAGCCATCATTTCAGCATATGCATAAAGATCCAAACGAAATATAATTTTGGAACAGCCTCTCTTGAGGGTAATTCAAACGATATGGAATGTCAAATTTTCCTTATATGTTCTAAAAAATCCCCGGCTACTTTTCTCAATTCCGCCAGAAAGTGTGCTGAATTATCAGTGAGGGCTGTTTCATTCGGTGACACTGTGGCAATAAGAACAAAATTTTCACCATTACCAACATCTATTTCATACAACTCAGAGAAAACTTGGTGAAGAACATCAATCAGCCCTTTGTAGAAGGATCCATCTGCCGCAGGAGGGATGACGTTCAGTATCAAAACTCCATGATGATGTAGGATTGTGCGTGCAGCAAGAAGGATGCTTCCATGGGTCATCTCCAATGGTGGCGCACTGACACCACACATAGCATCAGAGGAGTCAAGATCAACCATAATTGCACTGAAGTTCATATCATGTTTCCCTCGAAGAGCAAAATCCTGGATCATTTCGATAGCATCGCCAACACGTACATGAAGGAACTCATCCTCCATCAGTCCAAAATGGCTCCTTGCAACATCAAGGACAACACAATCAGCCTCTATGCCTAGTACATTGAAGCGAAGTCCCATTCTGATGGACATGGGAAGAGCTCCACCACCGATGCCAGCACAAAGACACCTTGGCCTTGCACCTGACCGAACAGTCTCCTCCACGGATGAGGCGATCATTGCAAGACCGGCAACCATGGCCTGGAGGTAAGGCTGGACTAACTGTCCACCCACCTCGGGTTGTAATGAACTACCTGATCCCTCCTCCAATGCTTCTAATAAGGAAGAAGAAGCAACAACAGATGACCGCTGGACAAGGCGCACCTGGGTCTGTACAAGGCAGGGCATGCGCTTGAAACGTATCCTTCGACGCAGCTCGGTTGGACCTGGAGCACAGTCGACGGTAACATCCTCGACAAGCATCTCACCAACAACAGGACCAACGACGATCTTGACAAGAACAAGCCGAAGGAGGTCATCTTGGAAGGAGAGCAACGGGACGTCAGGGATGGCATTGCCCCCAAATGCAGCTCTGGGGCAGAGAGCCAGGAGCAGGGGGAGAAGCCGCGCATGAGCAGGATCTGGGTCTGGGCGAGCAGCGCAAGAAACGACCTGAGGAGAAGGTGCAGATAGCTGAGGGCCAACGAGTATGAGCCGAGATAATTGGCACTGAGACTGGGAGGAGAGGAGGAGGTGGAGTTGCCCGGCGTGGGTGGAGAAGATCCAGTCGCGGTGCCGGTCGGCTGGGACAAGCATCGCCGCCGTCCGCGGGGCGGGCAGGGCTGGGGCAGGGAGAGGAGAGTCAAGAACAGCAACCCGGAGGAATCCCGCGCCGTCGCCATTGCCGTAAGGGTTGGAAGCGTCGTGGAGGAGAGGGTTGGGGAAGGAGAAGGAGACGAAGCGGGAGGGCGCGATGTGCTGCAAGCGCTCCAGCTCCGAGCACACCGCCATGGCACAGAGCTACACGACCAAGAAAGGTCCTCTACTTCTCCCCGTCAAGCCATCCCATCTCGATGTCTCGAGGGTTTCTTCTCCGAACTGACAAATGGTCAGGTGATACTGTCCAGATTCTAATAGCGGAGAGAGCGTGACCTGAGAAGAGAGCGCGAATCGCAGACCTCCAGTCCGTCCAGTCGCCGGTGTCTCCTCCGGCGTCGCGTCCTTAGGGCTTGCGGCGGCGCGTCAAGGGAGGGAGACGGCGACCAACCTCCTCCACCTGTTCCGTGACTTCCTTTGTCAGTGTGGGGGACCCACCGATCAGTGAGAAAAGAAGGCCCATACCTTGCCATTTTTCAGATAATAGTTGAATCTTTTTGAAACGGAATAATTGTTAAACCTTGCTTGAATGGATTTTGTTCATGTTTTATTTTGCTAAACCTCCTGGTGACCAGAGCTAAATTATACATCATGGATGCAGGATTGTGTTAAACTAATCAGAAATTTTCTATTAATGCAAAAAAATTTAACTGTCTTAAACATTAACATAGACAAATATATATATATATATATATATATATATATATATATATATATATATATATATATATATATACTCTCTCCGGTCACAAATAGTAGTCCTTTTGGACATTGACATGGTCCTAAAACTCAATTTTGATCACTAATTTTTATTATAATATATTTAACAAATCCAATAAAATTATAATATTACGAAAAGTATGTTTCGAGACGAATCTACGCATATGATTTTCATGTATCCAATCTAAATATTTAAAAACGAGAAATTTTATGGTGTATTATATTGGTAGTATATAATGTGTAGTAGAAATCGTATCTAACTGTTGATTTATTAAGGGTATTTCTACTACTCTACTACTAGATGAAGTATAAGTAGACTCTAGTTAATATGATCCATTGGATCGAAAAGAATGAACAGTTTATATTCAATTTAGCGCACCGTAAAAGATCTCTTTAAAAATATATTGGTAGCTAAAGTTTTAAAAGTTTAACTATAAGTATTCCAAACCAACAAGAGTATTTAGTATGGTAGACCAGTATATTTTGGAAAAAAAAAAAAGAAAAGGAAAAGGGACCAGTATGGAGATCAATCACAGGGCACACAGAATTCATGAACTAGGAAACATATGCCAAGTGTTTTTTTCTTTTCGAGATCACGAAACATATGTAAAGTGGTTTCCTTCTTTATTCATATCTGTAGCAAATTACACGTAGTGATACATCTGACAACCTCCGTGTTATAGCTTACAACAAAAACATACACATGGAACTAGAAAATATATGTAGATTGTAAGACCGTCAAAACATAGATAAGAGAATACATCTACAAGACTACAACATAGACAAGATTATGAACTGTGAAGTACACCTTTCCGGAGGAACTTCTGCACTGCACTCCTTATTTTCATGTTTTCATGAACAGCTGCGCTGATAGATTTACTCTAAGCTCAGAAATTCAGAGCCTAAATTATCATTGCCTATCATCCTTTGCATTTCATCATGAGACTGACAGATAAAAATGTCGCTCTCGTGGCGCTGGAAACTACATTGATCATTCAAACCGGTGATCATACGACCTGTTGGAACTGTTTGATAGGTTTCTAGTCACCGGTGAACCTCCAGGGGTGAGCCCCATCTGAGCTGCTGCACGCTTGATTGGGTAGAAAGCTGTCTCCAAAGTCTACAACCAATCTCATTTGCATTTCTTCCTGTGGGGAAAGAATCCTGATGCATCGTACGCAATTCACAAAATCCCTACACGTGCAAATCCACCGATTTTTCTTTCGTCAGAGTGGCACAAATAGCTGGACTAGGAGAGTAAATGAATAAGCATGAAGAATTGAAGACAATGTGGTCTCATTGTATTTGTCGATCAGGTGAAATCAATGCAGAAAAATGTGCTGAATTGCTTAAGTTACACAGTTAAAAGAGTTGATTTTAGAGTTTCTCCATTTTTTTTAAAAAAAATTTACGGTGCATTATACTGGTAGTATATAATGTGTAGTAGAAATCAGATTTAACTGTTGATTTATTAAGAGTGTTTCTATTACTCTACTATCTGAGTATAAGTAAACGCTAGTTAATCTGATCCACTAGATTGAAATGAACGAACGGTTCATATTCAATTTAGTGTAAGCTCTTTTTTATAGGTAAATATTCAGTTTAAGTTAGAAAATATCCTATGGCTGTCATTCTACTCATCAAACTAACTTGGCAACCAATGATTGAAGCATCAAGCGAAATATCCCCAAGGTCATGTTCACTCAAATTGCCTAATGTCACCCATCAATTTTATCTTTTGGTAGTCTTTTAACATTTCCAAAAAGCCATGCTAGTTAGTTTTGTATGGGCAAATGCAAAACGAGTTTATGGTGTTTGACTTACTCCCACGGGTCATCACCAACTAGTAGAACATCCTTCTCGTGATCTTCATATACTAGTTTCCAGCCAACTCTAATTTGATCACCGAGCTGTCCCTCAATACCAAACATCCGGGCAATGTCATGTTTCAGTTCATCATATCCAGAATATCGGTTGATGTCGATAGATCTTCCTACAGCGCCACGCTTGTGCACCTGTATATAAATACTTTGGTCAGTGAAGTGCTTATTGCAAGGATGGAACTGTGCACTCAAATGTAAAACAATGCTTCAACAAGACAACACAAAGACAAATTTGCTGATAGCCTAAGGCTAATCTGTCAAACTATTGGTGACTTTTGGCTAGTAACTTCTTGCATATAGTCAAATAAGCATATGAATTTCTCAGGTCATCATTTCTCATGGAAGTTAGGTTTAGCGAACTCTATATAGGTCTGGAGAAACATAGAGAGCTTTTTAATTACATTCTACAAGGTGTCCCGTGGCATGCTATGAAGTTACAAACTATCTTGATAAATACTGATGTGAACTGACATACTGGAGCAAAATAACAAACCTTGGTGTAGGTTCGCATGCGTTGATGCGCGGGAGCTGGAGCCTGGGAATTTCTATTTAAGAATGGGGTATCTGTGATTGCAGAATCTATAGAATTGAATGCCATATTGGCAACTCCAAATGAATGTGATATCATCGAAGATGATAACTCTTGTTGAGAATCCTTTGACGAAATGTGGTTAGAGATGCCATTTCCCGGCATCTGATCTCTGTATTTCTCGGTTTCAATGTTGTTTGCAAGCAAGGCATCTGCATTAAGTGGTAAGCCCAGTTGACCATCAATGTTCACCCCAAATAGAAGGTTATTTCTTGGATCTGTAACCTCAAACTCGCTATCTGGAACTGTGTCTCTCAACAGCTGATGCTGGTTGAAGGATGAAGGTGGAAAATTTTGTTGCAATGATCCATCAGCCTGAGAAAGGCAAACTGAAGTAGCTGAAGAGGATGTGTCCAAGTAATCCATCTGAGGGTTATTGTTTATGTAGTCCTGTCCAGTAGTTGGCCTTTGTTCAGTCATCTTGGGAATAATCACTGTTGGCTTAACACTCTGATAAGGCTTCACGTTCTGTTCAATTGTAGGGCCCAAAACAACAGATGATTGAGATATTTTTGCTGCAGTAGGTTCACTTTGGATCTTGGAGCTACTTGGGACAGACTGCAAAAGAACAGGATTACTGTTAGTGGATGGTGATGTTGACGCAGAGGGAACATCATCTGTTTTCAATGGTTGCATTCCACCAGCGGCGTGCAAAGAACTAGCACCCATGGAGGTAATAATGTCTGATTTTGCAATGTTGATGGCATTCCCAGGCAAATCTTGAACTGGTTGGTAAGGTTGAGGCTTTTGTTGTGTTGGATACTGGATAGTGTTACTGTTATGTATACCAACAGCTTGGGTAGTTCCTTGTACACATTGCTGAGGAATTGACCGAGAATTTACCATTTGCTGCTGCAAATCCAAAAGCATTTTCTGCTGCTCCGAGATCAGAGGTTGCTGCGGCTGTAGAGTCTTTAATAGTTGCAGTTTCATTTGATGATCAGAGAGCTGTGTATTCATGTTTGCATCACTGGACACATGAACAGGTTGTATCTTTATTTGTTGCTGTTCTTGCACTGAGTGCTGAACCTGCTGATGATGTTGAGGTTGTTGCTGTTGTACCTGTTGTTGTGGTTGCTGCTGCTGCTGCGGCTGCAAATGTGGTTGTTGTTGCTGTTGCTGCAGAAGCTGGATTTGTTGAAGGCCTCCTTGTAAGACGGTGTGACTTTGGACCAGAGGTTGATGTTGCTGGAGTTGATCCTGGACAACGACTTGAGGTTGCTGCAGTTGAGCCTGGAGAATGACTTGAGGTTGCTGGAATTGAGCCTGAACAACAAGTTGAGGCTGTGCGATGTTTATCTTGGGCTGGATACTTTGCACTGATTGAGTAACCAGATGCTGCTTCTGGTCGGAATTACAATCTTGAACTACCTTCTGTGGTACTATAACATTTCCCAGTTGGTTTGGTGTAGTTATCACTTTCGCTAACTGTTCGGTCTGTTGGTTTTGTTGAGGTAGCAGTGAAGTGTTGAACTGGATGTTATTTTGTTGCAGGAACTGGGGCTGGAAGCTGATTTGCCTAGATATATCAGCTGCAGACAAATTTTTTACAGATTTGCCAGCTAATGAGTTTAGCAACTCTGGTTGCATAACTGTGCCAGCAAGCGATGGGTTCTGCTGCATGTTCATCCACTGAACTAAATTCAGACCAGGCACTATATTGTTCTGAGTATTCATATCTCTCCTGCAAATATCCTCACTAAGCCATGGCATGGTCCTCTTAAAAAGATTCTCCATTTCCGAGGTCTCATCATCTACAGATATAGTTTATTATAAAACAACCGAGTTATATAGCAAAGGAAATCATTGTTATCTATTTATATGTTAGAAAGGATATGCAGTTGATAACTTTAGTGATACAATGATGATATATGTAGCATTCATGAACAAAGTTGAATATTAGGTCACTAGTTACCTGTCATCCCAGGTTGTCTCGGACGTTTTGCAGTTAATAATGACGAGGGATAGATGAAGAATGGAGCGATGACAGGCTCGATCTCCCAGAGGGAAACCCTGGTGCGCCTTTCACTTGGTGCTGCTTCATCCCATGCAACCTGCACACACATATACTTATTTCACCAAAAAGAGAGGAGATATGGCTTGTCAGCTATATATACTTTGTATGGATCAGACCAAACCTGAACACTGCGCCATTGAGAGCTTTTCCACCTTACAGGATCCAGATCACTTACACCAGTTATTGTACCCATGTACCTACAGGCCGATGTCACAAGCTCCCGCTTTTTAGAAAATTTATTACTCTGTATAAAACTTGAAACACATAAAAGCAAGAGCGCGTGCACCAAGTTCAAATGCAGCAAACCGATACTTAAAAAAGAAGCAGGTACACAGCAAACTCCAAGGATATTTTCATAGTGATCTCAAAGTAAGAAGGACGACTGTGCATTCTACAAATTAGGTAAATATGGAATATATACCTTCTTGTTCCAGATTCTTCAGTTTCAAACATCATTCTAAACCGCATGCCAAGAGATAATTGGTTGCCATAGATTGCTTTCTGGTACTTGGCAAAAGGAATCACAAATTCTGAAGGACTAGCCCTGAAAAAACAAACAAAAAATAGCAGTCCAATTGAAACTCCGAATATATCATTTCTTCGTATGTTAAACCTCGCATAAGATGGTATTTACCTTGGGTTATAGAATATTGTGAATTGGCTGTTATTTGCTGCGGCATGGGCTGCAGCAGCAAGAATTCCAATATGCATACTATCACTAGACAAGACAGATGATGGGAGGTTAGTAGGTTGCCTATTTGCTCGTCTGATTCCCAAGAGGAGTTGCTGTTTTGCATCCCTACGATCACAAATGGCAGGAAGTTTAGTGGCACTAGTTACCTTTCCATATAGATTGATTTGTTACATCAACTCTCAAGAATTACCAAGTCAGGAAACAGCTGACTATCCACACAAAAATAAAGACCCTCAGCATCAACATTTTACCTAATAAATAAGACTGAATCACCAGCAAGAAGTCTCTTTCCACTGACAAATAGGCTCCAGCCAGTAGTCAGCAAATGCCTTTTAGGCTGGCCTGGTGAAGAGGAAGAGAACTATTCATAACTTAGAAAAGGAAGCGCATATGAAACAGCAAAATGGATTAGATCGTGAAGGAACGTAGCAGGTTTCTAAACTTTTTAGAACCAAAGGCCAAAGCAGATATACGGTTTTTTTAAGGAATAACAGTAGGAAAGGATCCTATTGCAGATATATATATATATATATATATATATATATATATATATATATATATATATATATATATATATATATATCATATAAAAGGGGTATAATTACAAAAAAGCAACAAAAAAAGCGCTAGACAAAATTATCTAGCCAGTCTTGAATGTATGGAAAGTACTTTTTTCCCCCCTATGGATAACCATGGCAAAGTCTTCCTTAAACCTTCTTTTCGAATTAAGCTTAAACCTTCTTTTCCAGGTGCCAATTGAAGGGTCTACGTTATCAAAGACCTTGTTCCATATATGATATTTGAATGTGGGCTTGACTAACTTCCATTAGCTTTTACTGATGCCTTGAGGGGAACTTTCAAATATTACTTTTGTGAATTACCTCGATATATATGACGGAATGTCCAAACGTTATCATGCAAATCCTGAGCCTGAAGTTCCTGGGTCGGAGGCTGCATTGAAAAATCCTACACATATATTGTGCAAACAAATCAGAGCCATCCAAAAGACAATCAACACCTTTTCCCATAAGAGGTAAAGTATGCTTACAAGATGAGGAAAAATCCTCTCCGCGGCACGCCGTGGCACAGAGAATCCTCCATGAGTGCTTGTGTCACTCGCGGTCAGTGTTTTGCAAAAGAATTCTGTTTGTGTTCTGGTTTGTTTCAGTGCAAGCTCTGATGCCAGCAGTATCTCCTTGTCAAACTGTGTCACCTAGCAGTTCAATTCCAAAATCATTGTGCTGCTGGTATGCCACATAAATACAACTGGCCTAACTGAATTTGGGGAAGTGCGACCTACATTGCTAACTGGCTGGAGAGTCATTCGAGCATAAACTTCATCTGTGTCAGGATCAGCCTGTCAAGTTTTGTTTAGAGACTTGTCATATTAAAAGGTTAAATCGTCAACATATATAAGAGAGCACTAGTAAAAATGAGCAGCTGTTTTCCATTTAGTGGTGTTCAGAGAGGCAGATATTACTTGCATAGTGACACTGTGGAGGATGCATATCAGCTTTGATGGAAGATTTGGAAAGCCTGGAATCTGTGCGTCTGCATTGTTTCGCATAGATGCTGCTACCTGAAATTGGGCATCAAGGAATAAGAATTGTTCTCCATGAAAGTCCGGACCACTTGCATACGACCTACAAATTTACCAGTGTTTTCTTTCGTTGTATTAAGTCAGAAATCAGGATAATTTTGACAGGGGAATACAGGGTTTTACAACTGAATTTGCCAACAACTGACAAAAAGTCATGTTTAATCTCTCAGAGATGCTTCTTAAGACCGCACATAGCATTGGGGGACTGATATGATCAAGCACCAACCAAACAAAAGTTGCATGTTCATTAGTTAAAAGTTGAAACGGATTAAGACCAAAAGTTGGTTATCTGCAAGGGAAGAAGAAATAAGATACTGTGAACCAACTTGTAAAGGAGAACCAGAGAGCCTTGCACTTTGTGCGCTCTCATGTCACCCCGAAAAAAGCAGGCAATTTTTCAGGAGAGATAGCAAGCGCGACTCCAGCATTGCATCAAAATGCACCGATCCTCCACGAAACAATGATTTAATCCCACAAAGAACAGCGAAAAGGGACAACGAAAAGGGGAATTGAACAACATAAACACCGAAGAAATAAAGTCTTCATTAGGGGAAAATCCAGCTCCCAAGTTTCTCTCACGCTAGTGCAGAAAAGGCCACCCAAAAAAGAAGGCCTTTTTTTTTTCTTCTGAAGAACCAAAGCAAAGCAAGCATTTGTCTGCAGAGCGAAGCCCAGAGCCAATTGCCGCCGTGCACTGAACCAACCATGGAACGGCACGCCGCTTCTTACCGGCGGCAACCGCAAGGAGGAATTACCAGCACGCAGCACGAGGCGACAAGAAAGAGACAAGAGAAAGAAACTTCGAAATTAAGCACAAGAACAGAACAACAAACAGGGAACAATTCTGCGCATCAAAAGGGGGAAAACAACAAGAGCTTCGAATTTTGATCAAGAAGAGCCATCGGAAGTAGGGGGGGAGAAGCGGGCGGGGCAGTACCTGCTCGCTGTGGCCCTGGGGGAAGTAGACAACGAGGCTCCCCGCCGGCGGCAGCGCCACCAACGGCCCGGCGCACGCGTACCACAGCTCCTGGTTCACCTTTGTCCTCCTCCCCTCCCCCTCCGCCTCGCCCCCACCGCCGCCGGAGCTCTCCGGCGCCGCCATCGCCACCGCCGCCGTCATCGCCCCCACGCCCAGTCACGCCTGCCCCCACCGCCGCCACCAGGGTGGCATCGCCGGATCGCCGGCGAGGAGAGGAAGGCGAATTTGAGCAGCTCCCAAGGAGAGAGAGGGAGAGAGACATAGCAGCGAAGAAAAAAGAGTAATATAACAGTGCAGTGTTGTGGCCGAGGACCGAGCCTACTGGCTACTGTAGCTTCTTCGATTAATTAATTGCTGGTTAATTATTGGTTGGCTTCGTCGATTAGGTTATAAATTAATTAACACGATCGCAAAAGAATTGTTTACGCAGGACTCACATGCACAGCGGCACAAGCATGTGACTTTATATAAACTTTTCTTGCTCTTTTTTTAAGTACTCTCTTAGGCTATAAATACATACCATTTTAGATATCAATACGGTTTTTAACATACAATTTTAATCTCTAATTTCTATCGTAATATATTCATAAAACCCAATAAAATTGTAATATTATGAAAGTATTTTTCGAGATAAATCTACATATATGATTCTTATATATCAAATCTAAATTTTTAAAAGACATCGATAGTCAAAGTTTTGAACATTGTATTACACATATTTCAAAATGACATATATTTATATTACTAGAGAGTGATTAATTTGCTTGACAAAAAAATTGCAGTAACCGGATTTTTTAGATGTGGTAATTGGACATTTTTTTAACTTGATTTGTTTGCATACGTGGCATTGTGACATGTTCTTTCTCTCTCTCTCTCTCTCTAATTTTGTTGTTTGATTTGAGAAGAGGAGAGGAAAAGGTAGTTTGTAGTGGATTTTTTAAAAATAATAATATTTTTTAATTAATATTACAAAAATATATAAACAATTTATAAAAGATAATACTCTGTAGCTAATTCATTTGACGATATAGCTCTTGTTGCTAAATAGTATGGCGACGTAGCTCATGTCACCACATAAAATGGTTTGTAACAATTTATATATTTTACTATATAAATTCATTTAAAAAAAATCGTTTGTAGTGCTTAGCATTTGTGTCACCTCATCTCTTTGTTTGTTTTCTTTCCTTTTTGCTTACTTTTCATTCGCTACTTCTTCCCCACCCCCACCCTTGCTTTTGATTTGCCAGTACTTTTATTTTCAATTCTAGGGCTTTCAAAAGCGGGCAAGCTAGACAATTTCATAAACCTTTTTCAGCTTGTTCTTGGATTTCTTACCAGTGCATGCACTGTTTATAGCACTGTTACAAGTACAGATGCAGCTTCTGTAACCACAAAACTGCATGATTATATATATAGAGAGAGAGAGAGAAAGAGAGACGTGTCGAATGAGGTAATTATACAGCATACTAATTATATACGCATACTGATCTTTTGCTAATTACAATTTGGAGGTGTTGATGGAACCACTCAACCATATCAACTACAGGAGAGGGCTTTTTTTTTCTCCAACTACTGTTAGGCGCAACCAAATGCTGCAGCAAAAAGCGCTTAAGTAGTACTCGCTCTAGTCAGAGATAGTCGTCGATTTCGGCACAGATACGGTAAAACTTTTGAAATTTTGGTTATAATATCTTTTTAAATATTTAAATTGGATGCATGAAAATTATATGTGTAGATTTGCCTCGAAAAGTACTTTCATAATATTGTAATTTTATTGGGTCTTATAAACATACTATAATAGAAATTAGTGACAAACTGTGTTTTGGAGACCGTTTCGATATCTAAAATGATAACTAACTGAGGGGTACTTCTATGCTTTTCTTTTTGAAAGTTGCACAAATATTAAAGCATGCATTAAGGGTAGATGATGATTACTTAATTACCTTTTTGTTTGCTTTAAAATTTATGTATCTTGTATCAGGAGGAGAAGTTTAGAAGCACTGCTCTAACTATTTATGATCGGATGTGGTAGTCTCTACTATATAAAGTGAGAGTTTCTTCCTACGTCATTTCATCAAAATTACTAGTTCTGCCATTCTTTAATTACCCACCTCTTTAATTAACCACTCCAGATGTGGATGGAAGACAGCACACAAGACCATTCTTTAATTACCCACCTCTTTAATTAATTAACCACTCAGCAAGAAGAAACGGTCGTAACGCTCATTTACATAGAAATATAGAAATACTGCTTCAATAGTGTCCTACTGTATAAGGTATTATTTGCACAACATATTTTCGTGTTTCATGTTATCGTAATAGCAGGACAGCCGTTCAAAATGTAGATACCGTTGCAACGCACGGACACCTTACTAGTATTATCCTATATGGTACTATAAAATTGGCAGGCTTCTTATGATGATGCCAGTGTGCAAAATTATTGTGATAACAGTAGCATATAAGACAAGTACGTACGTACACATACAGCTTTAAGTTTGAAGATTCCACAACTACTGATCTAATTGATCGAGGAGTCCACGATGGCAATGGACAACTGCAGACCAAAAGAAAAGATGTATGCAAACGTACATAAGCTGAAAGGACAAACAAAGAATTTAGAGAGGAGAATGGCATCTAAAATGGAATTTTTCAGCTGCAATTCGCAGAAAGAACGAGTTAGCTAGGAGGCCAAATCATCCAAGGATACGTGGCGTACGTAGCTTGAGGCTTAGATCTCAGCTGACTTCGCTCCTGAATCGAATAATCTTAATATATCTCTAAATACGCATTTGCAATATTTAATTGGGTCACTTTCACCATATATGGCTCCAATATAAATCCTAAAGAACCTGAACTAATATCAGTTGCATCAATGCTAGTCCACGCATTTGTTTTACAGTGGAAAGGTAAGTAAAAGGATATCGAGCTACGTGGACACTCAGGGCCTGTTTGGCACAGCTTCCGTTTCTGATTCTAGTGAGAGTTGGATGGAGCTGTGCTAAATAGCCTAACTTCAGAAATTTTCAAAGTGAGAACATGAAGAATCTGGAGTGACCTGTAGTGCAAATTTTTGAAGTAAGGGTTACCCCACTCATTTGGAGCGGAACACCAAAAAATAAAAGTGCCCTCGAAGTTTGAGGTATTTACCTGCAAATGCCACCAACTTCGAACAATGTGGTATCAGTATACATGTATTAGTATTGACACCATGTTGCATTGGAACCTTATGGTACTTTATGCTCATATTAATTTTCATTTGTATATCATGTTGCATTTGCAATATATTACAAAATAAACGCTCATAGTAGCTACTAATATGTACAAAATAATGTACAAGCGAGAAAACCAAGGGTATTATTGATAATTTATACACAATCCTCCTATTCTAGAATCTAAAATCAGCGTCTTAGCCAAACACTCCTACAGACAGCTCTAGATTCTCAAATAATCCACTCCACTAAGAATTTAAGATCTAGAGCTAAAAAACTAGAGTGGAAACTGTGCCAAACACCACCTCAATCTTATTCTATTTGGAGGACTTCTTTTTGTTTTTTCATATCGAATAAAGGTAATCTCCAGCCAAGACCCTAATATGAATGGTCATGTCTGCACCTAATGGGGTAGGTGTTATACGAATTTTATTAGGGAGCTACAGTTCCATAAGATCCGTAGATCTAGTGAAGCTGAGCGTTTCTAGCTCCATTAGATTCGTAGAGCTGGAGCTGTGGATATATTAGAGTGCTAATGTGGGTTATCTTATTTACATTTTAGAATAAAAATATAAACTTAATTCACTTTATTTTAGCCTACAAGTTTCAGATCTGAGGTGGAGCTAGGATCTGAAGCTCTACCAAACAGAGCCTTAATATTACAAATATAAATAGTAAACAATAATTTATAAAAATAATCAACTGTCATCGAATAAATTAGTGACATGCTCAGGGTTCACAAGATCGATATCACGATTTTTGAATGAACAGTTATTTTTGAAAGTTGAAAAAATTAGGGAAAAATCGTTAGGAATTGGATAAGTTTGAGGTTAAACTTTTGAAATCGATTGTCAAACTTGCCCCCCAAAAAAAATTGGGACTCACTGCAAAACCACTCTAAGTTGTCGTCAGGCAAAACCACTCTAAGGGGTTGTTTGGCAACAAAGTATTTTCATAGTTTCTAGGCAAAACTATGGTTTTAGAGAATACCATGGTATTTTTGGTCATAAGGTGTTTGGAAGCAACCAAAAAAACTCTGTTTTGAAAACCATGGTATTGTCAATACCATGGTATATATATATATATATGAAAAATATTTTTTACTCTCGAGAGTAATTACTCCCATATCTGAAATACCACCCAAACGAACTTGAAATAATCCTTTATCACTTTGGATACACTCATATACTAATTATAAGGTATTCCAATGAGATGCACATGAAAAAATTGCAAGGGAGTACATAGTTTTTAGCCTATTTTGCAAATACCTTCATATACGCACATAAAAAGGAGTATGTCTAAAAAGTGTACATACCACCTCTGAAAAAATGTAAATACCACTAAGATGGTCTTATATACTTATATATTATACGTACGTACCCTCCGTTACGCAAGATACTTTCTATGTTGTGAGATACGGCATAGGAAGTAATTACTCCTACGAGTAGAAAAGAGACTTTGTCGTCGTGCGTGCATGTATTGCAGCGAAACCACTCTAATTAAGCTGAACATACACATCCTGCAAATTAAAGAAGTAAGCGTACACATAAAACATCGTAGCAACAGCTGCGTGTGTGCAAATGAAACATTACTCAGATAGCTAGCATGCATCTGTCGATCGTATTGGTTGCTGCATCGAACGATGATGGGTTGAGGATTCCACGCAGCTGAGAGCTAGCCAGCGGCCAGCTATGGCTAGCTTAGCCGTATACGCATGCATGCATACTGTTTGCGGCGAGTGACGCTGCACCTAAAGGCCGGCCATGTGGCACTGGCCGTCCAGCTAATAATTCGCGCCTAACAAACAGCAATAAAAGCACTGAATAATACTCTCCCTGCGGCCGTAAATAGTTATCGTTTTGTGTTTAGATATAGTTAAACTTTTAAAATTTTAACCGTTAATATCTTTTTTAAATATTTAAATTAAACATATGGAAATTATATATGTATATTTGTCTCAAAACATACTTTAGTAATATTATAATTTAATCATATTTTTTAAATATATTAAAATAAAATTTAGTTGTCAAAATTATATTAATACCTAGAAGATAACTATTTATGACTTACGGCTCTTTCGAGAGACTTGCTCGCTAGGTGCTATGGCTTAGTATTCATGGGCCATGACACAGGCTATAAATGCCAATCTGCATTGCATTCTGTGCATTCATCGATCAGTGATGGGATGTGCCCTATTCCTTGATGACCACAAGGAGTATAGCAGTACTACTCTACTACTATAGATCAAAACAGATATATACAGACTAAGAACTAGTTAAGATGGTTTTATTGGGTATGCTCTAATCCAGCTGGTGCAGCCAGGGTTCCACTTACCGAATTTCGAAAATCGGCTCGAAAATCGAATTTCGAAAATCGACAAAATCGAGCCGAAAATCGGTCGAAAATCGATAAAAATCGAATGGTTTGAAAATTCAAATTTTTTGAAAAAAATTCAAAAATTTTGATATTTGGTCGATAATCGCTCGATATTGCTCGATTATCTCGATATTTTCCTCGAAAATTAGCCGATTACGTGAACTTCCCCGTCGGTCGATTTTTTGAGCGATTTTCGGTCGATATACCTCGATAATCGCTCGATATCGCTCGATTATCGCGATATTTGTGTTCGACAAATGTTTTCAAATTTTTGAATTTTTTGAATTTAATCGATTTACCGACCGGTATTATATATCGTGCCGGCTCGGTAAGCTCGAAAATCGCGAAAATCGAAGAATATCGAGCGATAAGTGGAACCCTGGGTGCAGCACATCAGTTCAGGAGCCATGAATCGATGTGGCAAATCTTCAGTCCAAAGTAATGTGTGTGTGTGCAGCCTATGTGGACGAATTTCACAGTATTGTATATACTCCATATCAATGCAAGATATAGTATAATGCTGACTGGATTTTTGGTTTTGTTTGGCACATGCAAGCAGAACATTTGTATGAGGTACTGTCAAGATCAAGAAAAACATTGGTGCACGGTGAGCACACTTGTACTAGTATATTAGGTTTCTGCCGGGGCGACGAGTTTCATATCTGATATATATAATACTTTCGCCGTTTAGAAATATATGACATTTAATCAAACTTCTTTAACTTTGGTCGATAATATATATAAAAAAAACTATTTAAATTGCATGCAAAAATGGTAGCATTAATTAGTCATGAAAAATATTTTTATAATATAATAATGTTATATGTTTTATGAAGGCTTTGCTATACAATGAAAATCATTTTTTAGCTAAAGAGTAAAAAAATGGACAAGACAAAGATAAACACATCTTCTTCCTCCCGACGACGATATCTCTAGTGAGAAGGTGGAGGTGAAGCCGAAGAGATCGGATCTCAGGGTTCAATCCATCCACATGGCTCTGTCTGCCATAGTTCACAAAAACAGATTCAATCCACCTACCTGGCTCTAGCCGCCAGAAGCACACCCGAGAGTTCTAACCACTCCCGATCCCAAATCATCAGTTTTTAAAACAAATAAATAAAGTCTACCAATATGAAAGCATTCTTCGCTTTGCCCTTAACCGTATGCACGACTATTCGAATAGTTTTAACTCTGTAGAGGTGTACAGCTTTACCCACAAGACATGATATTCTCTTAGTACCATGCGATTAGCACACTTCCTTAGGTGTGTCGGCAGAGATATCATGACAAGGCCTTTACAATATATACGCCTAACCCGACCCACCCGCTGAGGTTTCACTGCTGTTAGGGTTCTATCCACCCAGTACAGAAGCCCCCTCTTGCGCCGTGTGAGAAAAACAGTCTTGCCTCTATCCGGCACTCACATTCCACCATCTGGTGAGTCTAAGTTAGGTTTCTACAAATTATTCAGCCAGGTCGTACCCATAATGGACATGTGGTTGTACGGTAATGCTTAGAATGGAGACAGTCATAAGCATCGGTCCTTAATTGACTTGGGGCGGTACTTGCACAAACCAGGACTAGTGCTCTATCCGCACCCGCCAGACAAACCACTCCGCCCAAGTCTAAAACATTTTATTTTGTTTTTATTTTGTAAACCAACGGCAATACTTTTTTTCCTATAATTTCCAACACAAGTTTTCAAGAGTTAAAAGTAATTCCCACCCATAGGTGCATACTGACCATTTGCGAGTCTAAGCATTTCTACCGAACTATTTTATTCTACCACTAGTTTATTTTATAAACTACAAATCTCATAGTTTGATTACAATCTTTATAATCAATTATGTAATCTCCAATAATCCTTAAATTGCCATAATTTTACAATCATATGAATAATCCAATTCAATATAGTATCCAACAAGTAGTAAGTATATCATGGTACTATCATAACTCGAAAATCATATTAAATTACAATCATGTTTGTATATGAAATATTTCCCTTGAACTATAACTTATATTATTGATTTATCCATCATTCATACTGCGATCAATCTTATCATCTACTAAGAATATTTCACAAAATCATCTACTAAACCACCGAGAATACTTCACAATATCATCACTAATCATCTAGAATACAATCCACCGATAATACTTCATAATATCATATATTTAGTTCTTCACATTATCACCTCTAAATCATCTACTTTAATCCACCAAGAATACGTAATATTATCATTTACTAAACCACCAAATATTATTCCATAAAACTAAGATTTTATTAATTCATCATCAATAGTAGTCTCCATTAACACCGATACCAAGTTAACTAAATAAACCACACATATTCTGCATTATTCACAATTCTCCACAAATGATTATCACATATCTATGTTTTCATAATCATCTATTTCTTAATCAGTCTGTTAATAATAATTCCCAACAAACACTAATAATCCAACTAACTCTGATTCTCATTTGATACTATTTTATCAACCCAAGGAATCCAATTCAACATATTATTTTACTTGTAATGGTCTATTTAGTTCACCATGAATACTTCATAATACCATACATCTTCCAAAATTTCCCCCAATCCATTATAATGTGAACTACTATCACAATCCAACTTCACAATATTTCAATCATCAACATTCATAGATCAATTTCATAATTAATAATCCCCATCAACACTAATATTCATGTAATCTCCAATCAAGTTGGGTTCTAGCTTCAATCTACATTCTATACTAATATGTTCCATCTAAACTGTCTTCCAAATAGCCATTCCCCTAATCAAAGAAGATATTATCAAAAGTATTTATTATGGTGGATTACTGTACTAGGGCGACAAAGGATCATGGATAACAATATCAAGGAGGTAGCAATGCAATTTTTAAAACAGTGTAAAACATTTATAAATCATGGGATCAACATGCGTCAAGGAGACTTGCCTTCGATCGCAGCGGGTGTCTCGAAGTCTTCGAGGTTCGGAGACAGCGTCGACGGTTCCGGCGAACTCTTCGGCTACGCGCAAAACAGTACAACTAAATAAATAAAATAAAATAAATAAATTATAAAAATTATAAAAATAATACTGACAGATAGAGGATGATTTTAGATGAATTTAGGAATTTGAATCACTCGATTCGGAGTAACGACAGAAGAGAACGAACGTTTCGAAGTTGGATTAGAAAGAAAATCAAGAAAAAAAGAGAAATGATAATGTAGCTACAGTAATTTGCGATGCTACAGTACTCATGGCCTCCAGAACCGAACGCACCTGATAAAATAGGGTTTAAACATTGATTTACCGTGGAATGGGTGGTGGGGTTGAAGAAGGTGAGCACCGAAAAGGTCTGACAATGCGAATCCAATGGTGGTGTTGGATCTTGAAGAGGATTACCGGATTGAGAAGAATCGACGATGAACAGAACTCCAACCGGCGTCGGTTTTCTCGAGCTCCCGGCTGAATGGAGTGGAGAGGCTATGGAAGAGTGAGAGCACGGGAAAGAAGACGCCGGGACGAAGATTTGAGAGGTGGTGGTGCGTCGATTCGTGGAGAAACGGCTGAGTAATCTCCATTTTAATGATTTTCGATTTTGGGTTGATTGTGCCGTTTTCGGTGGAATTTGGAACGAATGGTCATGGGAAACGGGTTCTCCTCGATGTTATCTTTTCCAACACAATCGGTCGTTCGCGTTTTGGAGCATTATTGCGGGAGTTATGGTGATTGGAAGATCAAGTGCCATGAATGGAGAGATGAACTACTCTCTGTAACGTTTCCAGCCAAAGGTTGAAGACGCGTGAACACTAGTGGCCAGGTGGCAGTCCCTCATTCATCAATGAATAGTGTTCAAAGTAACCTGTGAGCAATAAAATAGCAAAAAGGGTCTAAAAATCCCGAAAAAAAATTCCTAAAAATACTAGGGAATATTTGGAACCCAATAAAATTGGTTTCACTGATTTTTCGATGAATTTTGGAATTTAGATAATTCCAGGATGAATAAATGGCATTTGGCGAAAGGCCACGAGAGATAAAATATCAAAGAGATTCTAAAAATCTTGGAAAAAATTTCCAAAATCATTTTAGAATATTTGGAACCTAATGCAATAGATTTCGGGATTTTTGGAGCATTTTGGAACTCGTGTGGAATTTCGAATAGGGATCGAAATTTAGAATTTCGATTTTGCGGACGAAGAAGGAATGGACTCCAATTTCGGAAGGATAAGGATGCCAGGTTAATTATAGCATCAAAGAAGATCCAAATTTTGAATTTAATTAATTTAAATTAGTTTTTGGCAAAAGACCGAAATTGGGGATGTTACACAACACATGCAATTAGTCTCACTCTTGAGCTCAAAAACCAAATTGAGGTGTGCAACACATGCAACACCCTCTCAAGAAATCACACAAGCTCAAACACACTCAATAATGCAGCAACCCAAAGCAAAAGTCCCCAAGGGGGTCCTTATATAGCCCCCACTCCAAAACTAGCCGTTATACTATTTCAGTAGCCGTTGGAAGTGTCAGACTGTCAAAAATTTGCTAAACAAATATGTCCCGGACTCACTTTATTAAGCTCCACAATCTGTCTAATTCACTATGGACCATTATAATTGAAAAACACATTTGCGCCGGACTGAAAACGTTGGTCCGTCGTAGACACGAGTTGGTGACAAACTGAATCACCAAGGTTCGTAGTACACATGTATTTAGAAAAATTGAGTTCATCGTGAAAACAGCAAAAGACAGTTTACGCCGAACCGAAAAAGTTGGTCCGTCATAGAAGAAAATCACAAGAGCTTGGTCCGACAGCCTATTTAGCATTGGAAAATTTTTCACAGGGAATCGCATTTGCGCCGGACTGAAAAACTTGGTCCGGCGTACACTTGAATTGACGCTGGACTGAAATCGGAACTGAGTCCGTTGTAAATGACACGCGCTCTATTTGATTCTTAAGTGTGTGGCTTTTAGCGCCGGACCAAAACACAAGGTCCAGTGTAAAACACAATTTGCGTCGGACTGAAAAACAGACACAACTAAATTGGTCCGGCGTGAACAGGATTTTCAACTGTAACCTTTTCTCCGAAACTTCAACAACTATTCTTTAAGCCAAATGATAATCAACTCATGATCACACTTAGTTGCAAAATACATTTGCAATACCTCAAAACCATGCTAAATTTTTTTTAATCTTTTTGCGAAAACACATTTCGCAAACCAACTCAAAAGTATATTTGCAAACACGTATTAAGCAAATAAATCCCAGAGTCTATGAGATTAATCCTCTTAGCCATGTGATAGTCAAACCACGACCAAATCTGACTTGCAAAAACAACGATGCAAGTTCACATGCTTTTAGGATCCGGACTCATAGCCCTCCCTTTTATTTGCACAACGAACTTGTAAATAAACAATTAATCCTTTTATGCTTGATCATTCCCTTTTTGCAACACATGCAAAAATCTAGCTCCAAGCAAACTTCAAATACTTTGCGATGACACCTTTCGCAAACTAATCAAAGATATATTTGCAAAAACACATTGAGCAAATAATCCACGAGTCTACGAGTTTGATCCTCCTAGCCATGTGATGGTCAAACCACAACCAAACGGACTTGCAAAAACCACGGTGCAAGTATCACAAGCTCTCAGGATCGAAACTTATAACCCTCGCTTATTTGCACAACGTATTTGCAAATAACAATTAAACCCCAATGCATTAGCTATCTCCCTTTTGCAACTCATGTAAATCTATAGCCTCATACAACAGTCAAACCAAAACACATGCTTGAGCTCTCTCTTTTGTAACACAGGCAAACATAGCTCCAAGCAATCAAACCAAATAAACTCTAATAGATTTTTGGTTTAAAAACAAAAACATAAAGTCTCGCTAATAAACAGTAATTTATCGACTAGCAACAGAAATTACTATATCTATACCTAGAAATTACTACATCTATAACATTAAATTACTATCGTACAGTAGTAAATTTATTAGCAAGACTTATATCATTCTTTTCTCCCATCATTAGTAATCTTATAGCTAGGGATGAAAACGGATCGGATACGGACGGATAATGGCTTTACCATATTTGTTTTCATATTTTTTTTCTCGGATTCGGATACGAATACGGATAGTCTGGATACGAATACGAATACGGATAATGTCGAATACAGATACGGATCGAATACGAATCGAATCGGATACGGTTACGAATATTTATCGGAACATGATAATCCCTTAGATTGTACATAAAAAATCAACGAAAGCACATAACTAGTTGGTTTTATTAAAACATTATTGAAAATTGAATAAATATAAGCATTTTCATTCACTTAGACAATAGTTAGATACCATGTTGCAAACCAAATTATGTAAGACTTAGTTCATCACGTACATACGATTAATTCATCATACATGTAGATCAAAACACAAAATAAAGGTGATCCTTGCTCAGATATACAAATGGAAACAAATATAGAACACACAAAAAGTTTGATAATACATAATTACCATATCTCTAGAAAACATATATAACACTTACATTTAATGACCCCAAGATTTGTATTATTTGTTAAATTATGTTTAAAATAATAAATTATGTATTTTATTAGTTTTTATGCAATTTAGCTACTTATTTAAAATATTTTCCTATAAAAGACAACAATTTTTGAATTTTTAGAAAATTTAAAATATGATAAAATTTTAAAAATAATTTTTTAAAAAAATTATAGACTATGTTAGGAATTTTATCAAAAAAATTCATAATTTTTTGAGCTAGTTTGCTAATTTTAATAATTGAAACTTGAATTATGGATTAATTAAATTAGAAAACAAGTTGAAATTTAGTAACCTTTTTGGGCCAAAAGAGTAGCTTGGCCCAGCCCACATGTATATCCGGATATCCGATCCATCACTATCCGGATTATCCGAATCCATATCCGTATCCGACGGATAGTGAGATACCGAATCCGTATCCGTATCTGACAAAAAATATCCGTATCCGTATCCGATCCGATACTATCCGACAAATATCCGATCCGACAGAATCCGTATCCGAAAATTATCCGGATCGGTCAGAAACTATCCGATCCATTTTCATCCCTACTTATAGCGAATTTCGTTCATGAATCGGAGTTACAAATAAAAAGATCGATATGGCCAAAACAAAGTAAAAAAAACAAATTAATGTACAAACTAGAAAACATGTTCTTAGTACGGCGACCAACTAGTAAATGTGTTTACTTATTTGTACATAAATATGTTGTTTCTTTGTTTTAGCCATAACTTGTTATTGGAAGCTCCAATTTGCAAATGATTTTCACCAGTAGCTTACTAACGATGAGAAAAATAGAATGATATAAGTCTCATTAATAAACATTGAAAGCATCTAGGCCCCCTAATTACTTATTCAAATTGATTATGGGTTTTGGTGTTGATGATCAACTCTCATACCCTTGATGAAGTGAAGATTGTTTTTAGAGGAAGGAAAAAGGTTAAGGTCTTTGTGTTTCTAGTTTTGACTTGGGAGACGATTCAAGTTATGTAGCTAGATTTATTTCTTTCTTAGCCGTACTATAAAGAGGGATTATGCATAAGTTCAGTATCTTGGTTCATAGGTTAAATTCTTAAGACTACTTGGAGCAAAGTTCACTTCTTTTCCCTCAAAAGTTCAAGAAATTCAATCCTTTCTTGAGTTCAGCAAATCCACTTTCACGCCGGACCAAACACTTCTTAGTCCGGCGCTAAAGACATTTTATCTGAACTCAAACCGAGCGTGCACCGTTCACGCCGGACCAAGTTTTTCGGTTCAGCGCAGATGAACAATTTCTTTAAATCCAAACCGAGTGTGTGCCGTTTACGCCGTACCATGTTTGCTAGTCTACGACGGACTCCTTTTTTCGGTCCGGCGCAAACGTGAAACTTACTGGACTTGTTGTTGAAACCAAACTTCTTCTCAAATCACAACCAGTAAGATTGCCATCTGCGACGGACCAAATTTTTTGGTCCGGCGCAAACCTGTATTCCCTTGTTTCACGACGGACTGATTTGTGTTCAAAACCTGTGTACGACGGACCAACTCAAATTGGTCCAGCGCAAATGGAACTTTTATCAAAATCGGTCCGGCGTGTATAGAGCTTATTGGAATTTGTTTTATACCCTGTCAGAAGCAATCATTTTGTTCTGTCTTTGCATTCTGACATTGCCAAACGGCTACTTTTTGCCAATAACGGCTATATGCTTCCTGTAGCCTATATAAGCCGTTCAAAGGCTTACCAGAAAAAGTATTTTTTTTTATCTCTTTGACATCTTAGCATCCCAAAAGCTCCAAAGCCATCAAAGAGACCAAGCTTAAACTCTGATCACTCAAAATCCAACACATTTCATTGCTCCAAGTACAGTCTAGTTTCAGAGTGTCTAGTGAACCAAGAGACATGGCTTGTGGATGATCTATTACTCTTAGAACTAGCTGTTCCTAGACGGCTGGGTGGTGATCATAGTGCAACCTGTCCAAATGTGCTTGTGGAAGGCCACTATCTTTGTGAGAGGTTGAGACCCACCTCACCGGAGTGGTGAAAGAGTCACACTAGTGACAAAACCAGACTGTAACTGTCAGTTGCTGGTGGAGCAATACTTCTGAGGAAGTGCTCTAACGGGGACGTATGAGATTTATCTCTGAACCTCGATGAAAAATTCTCTTGTCCATGTGGTTTATTTGTTTATGCATTTATTTTTGCATCTTGATACTTGTTTTCTGCAAATTGGTGCTCAATCAGTTTTATTTGTTCTTATTTGTCAATTAATTGCTTAGTTCAGTGATTAAGTATTTTAAAGTTGCCTATTCACCCCCCCTCTAGGCCAATCCGATCCTTTCAAACATTAATTTTATCGACTGATAACAGAAATTACTATATCTATAACTAGGAATTACTACATCTATAGCAAAAAAATTACTATCATATAGTAATAAATTTATTAGTGAGGCTTATATTATACTATTCCTCTTGTCATCAATAATCTAATGGTGAATTTCTTTTATGAATCGGAGCTACGAGTAAAAAAGTTATAGCTAAAACAAAAAAGAAACATATTCATGTACAAACTACAAAACACATTAACTAGTTGGTTTGACCATATAACTGATTCGGTAGCAGTTGCATCTGTTATTATGTAGTAAAATGTATTCGTGATTTACTACCGAATCGCTAGCAATCAGTACGGTGTGTTTTGTATTTGCTTCTTCGGTCTGAGCGCAGAATGGCCTATTCTACGCGTAGGAGTAGAATAGTGCTACCCCATGTGTGTGTGTGCGTGCGTGCGTGCGTGCGTGTGTGTGTTAGGGTTTACATTACTGAACCGAGTTGGAAAATTGCCACCCCGTCGGTACCGTTTTTCATCGAAAATCGGTTGAAACCGAATGATTTGCAAAGTTGAACCTTTGAATTCGGCAGTCAAAAAGCAGAGAAAAAAAAATGAAAACCTACCGATTTGATTGATTTTCGACTAGTTTTGTTTTTTATTTTATACCTAGATCAGCACACTCAAGGACTGGTTTTATTCATTTTTGACCGGTTTACATCGAAAATCGGCACACTCAAGGAAAATTGGAAAAAAAATGAAGAAAAATCGAAAAAATGTAGAAAATCTTACTAAATCCCAATTGATCAATAAAACACCTCAGAGAAATTTCAGCAGTTTTTTGAATTCATTTATTGCTTCTGGAAAATCAAAAACAACAATTAATGATAAGGAACAGAGACACTATCAGATTTTTATTAAACTTTACAAGCTTGATCATGCTTTAAAATTTTAATGGTATCATAAAAAGTGCCCAAGGATAATATAGTAAACTTTTTTAAAATATTAGACTTCATTTAGTACCCCTAAAAAATCAAATACGGAAGAGTATATAGAAAGACAATAGCAGCATCATTAGTATTTCCTCTGGACTTTACACAAAAATTCCAAATTTTAAATCTTGAACCGGTTCGATACCGTCGAAAACCACGATTTTTTCAAACCCTCATGTATACTATTAGCGCGTCTGGATCGAAGGGCATACGGTTGAAATCACAGTAGGCATCCCGTTTGATTTGATTTGGACCGCATGCTATGACTGTCGCGCTCACAATGGACACCGAATATGACTATTTGCCTCGCATGGCCTGATTACATATGAGAAATACAGTGTATCTATATCTGAACAGTGGCTAATTATTCTTGTGCCAGCCGGAATAACTTTTAATCTGTAGGCCAGAGTCGCAACTAAAGATCATCTTGCGGGTAAGGAGCATCATTTGATCACTCTTATATATATGAATCAACGTACTACGTCCGGTAGCACTTTTTTTTAAAGTTTTTTTTTTTTCTTTTTTTGAAGATTAGTAGTACTAGTTGATCCAAGTTCTTCTCTAAGCGTGTGTTTGGTTGTCTGTACCAATTAAGTGGTACATGTATGAGATGGTTTAAGAAAAAAGTCATTCATGTATTTGGTTGCTTGAATGAAATCATTCCATCCTGGACCAAGTAATACAAATGGGTTTTGATAAATTTGAGGAATCATTCCTCTAAATGTTGAACCATTCTATTCAGCCAAAATAATGAAACCAAATGGTATGTACAGAACCATCCCATCTCATTCAACCTCATCCTATCAACCAAGCACACCCTAATTAGCCCGATCGATGGGAACGAGGGAAAATTCTGTAGGGATTTCATGAAAAGGGGGGGGGGGGGATACACTCTCATCGCATGCAAAGAGTTGCGTTCTAAACCGCGGGGTCTTAGCTGTGAATCAAGTGGCTAATGCACCCGCACTTGATTAAGCTTAATCAATCGATCGTCAGCTATGATAATAGCATCGATCGGTTTTGTGTTATTTACGGCTTAATTCGTTTGCACGAACAATTTTTTTTTTTCGAAAACGATAATAGTGCATTGCCTTTCAATTAAGAAGGAAACAGAATTTTTACAACCTAGCTGACGAAAAGGCCTCAACAACACCCTCTATAGACAAGAGAAAACGACTACCAAGATATATGATCAAGCGACCATATCGATCGGAACCTACATAACTAACAGTGGCACCTTAAAAGATTGTCAACCTCTTTTCAGATCGCATACATCGTGGGAGAAGAGGTTAAAGACGGTTTGCACTGTCTGATAGGAATTCTCGAAAATTCTCTTGTTCCTCTCCTTCTATATGTTTCAAAAAGCCTATATGAAAACTCCGTCGACGTCCTTCCTCCATTGTGCAGAGGTGATATCACGGATGGATTGCCGGCACTAAGTAGTGCTAAATCCATTGCTGTCAGGCTGTAAAAAAGACAGTTGTATGCGGAGCCAATGGAACACCTTGAACCATATCTGTTTTGCAAAAGGGCGATACAGCGTCAAATAGGCAGCTGATTGGGATTTAGATCCGCGTATATACGTACGTAGTCATCCTCTAATTGCCAGCATGTCGGCTGTTAGTATCCGGCCTTGGAACGACCTTTTGAGTCAGC
This sequence comes from Rhipidocladum racemiflorum, assembly GCA_036346355.1. Lineage (NCBI taxonomy): Eukaryota > Viridiplantae > Streptophyta > Magnoliopsida > Poales > Poaceae > Rhipidocladum > Rhipidocladum racemiflorum. The sequence continues at coordinate 78,443,827 of CM070583.1, read as the reverse complement.
ATGAATGGGACATCTCTCCCTGGAACAGAAATGGTCCTATGTATACATGGTTCTTAATTAATGCGCTCAGTAATCTCGGAATCTCTCTCCCGTAGTTGTCGACTTCACGTGTAGTTCAAAATGAGAGGTGCTACGCGTACACATGTTTCTTTAAAAGAACATGCGCGTAGTCGATGTACATGTCACTGACAAATGGTCCCATCGCCTACGATATTAATACGGTATATATGCCATTAATTAGTATGTTATGTGTAACAACAAGTAATTAATTACATGTTTAGTAGTATAGTGCATTTTATACAGCACTATAGCAGGGATAAACGTCTAGACAGGTTTTACTGCAGCTAAGCAAGCTGTAATGTAATTACCATGAGCTAGCTGGATCAGGGATTTTTATTTCGGCGAAATTTCGTCAAAATTTCGGATTTTATTATTTTGTAGCCAAACAGTTTGTAGTTCCAAGAAAAACCATAGTTTTAATGGTGGTAGGTGAAATCATGGTATTTATGCCAAAATAATTTCTAAGTCATAGCTTTGTAATACCATGGCTTAGTATGTTATGTGTAACAACAAGTAATTAATTACAGCACTATAGCAGGGAGCCAGGGATGAACGTCTAGACAGGTTTTACTGTAGCTAAGCAAGCTGTAATTACCATGAGCTAGCTGGGATCAGGGATTTTTATTTCGGCGAAAAAAATTTAGGCACAGAGCGAAATTCCTAAAATTTCAGATTTTATTATTTTTTATTTGAATTTTGTTGTTTTTATTTGAATTTGACCAAAATTTCGTCGAAATTCTGAAATTTCGGTCATTTCGGTGGGAGCCGATATTTGTGCCAATCCGAAATAAAAAAACCCTGGCTGGGATTAACTGTCGGCGGTCCAGCTATAGCTGATCAATTGGACGAATCACATATGCTACTCGGTGACTCATGAGGGAGGTTGATCGATGGAAATCCCAATCTTCGAACCGACGCAAGCAGATGAGCAGAAGCTGAGGGAGAGGCGAACAACGTCCATCGATGCGAGCCAGGCTGCAGCGATGGGACGTATGACGCTATCCGTCAGCCTAACCCTGCAACCAAAACTCAAGAGAGAGAGTGAGAGAGAGAGAGAGAGAGAGAGAGAAGGGAGGAAGGCGCCAAGCAGATCAGGAGCAAGATACGGATGCTTAATTAATTAGTTTGCCTCTGTCTCTACGCGTGCAACGGCAACGCATTGCAGACAGCTCAAGCAATGGTAGGGCTTGCTTGATGGAGCATGGGGACCTTGGGCATGGTGGTTGCACGCCGATCGAGGTGGACGATACATGGCTCGCTAGGGCCCAGCCTGGCCCCGGTGATCACTGTTAACCAACGCCTCATCTGCACCTACCGATTAAAGCCGTCGTTCGGCCGGCTAGCCGCGATGGATTGGATCGATGAGGTCAGGAGATGAAGCCTGAAGACCCAAGAGAGCACATACGCTGATTTCTTGGATGGTTGTTCATACTTCATAGCTGCCTGCCTGCACCTATGTTCTTCTTGCGGTGATCGATCGAACGTGAGAATGTCTTGGGCAACTTGATCTGAGGATCTGGCATGGACAGATGAGATGTCATCCACTTTGATCAGGCAGCCGCGGCTAGCTAGGCGATCGATCGAGCGAGCGTGATGCCAGCCATCTGTACGTGCGTCGTCGTCAAAAGCTGCCATCTCGAGTTTGTTGACCCTGCTGGATCTCACTGCTGATTTTCCCAAACCTGATGGGATGCCAAAGCGAGCACCTTGTCGCCGATGCATCCGTCTTTTGCATCGACCGATCCCCGGTTCGTGCGATGGGACACCACTACGAGCAGGCATAGTTGTCGACTAGGTTGATACGCGCGTCATGCCGCGCCGTTGATAATATCGTTGGATTCGTAGAGATCAAGTGTGAAATAATAAACGTTGTAAACATGGTACAGTCATCAATTAGGAAATGTATAATGAAATCGATATTGATATATATTAAAAAAAACTATGATTAGACTGAATACATAATTAAGTAGAAGCGAAAAATGATAAGGGGTATGGTTTAGGACAAGCGGTAGGTAGCTATTGTATATTGATGTATGTTTAATGTTACACAGGCATGTTAATACTGGCTATTGAGTAAGATAAGGAAAAACGTATAGGGCAGACAGATAGGCATTGTGACCAGATGATACAGGGAGGGGTAATGGCATAAGGTCGATACAGTGGCATGATCATATTAATCTATATATGTAATGACAATACACATCGATAATAAGCTGGGAATAACATGTGGCTGGAATGATTGCTTAAGGTTATCCATTTTGGCCATAGCAGAGAGCAATATCGTCGCAGGGAGAGCCATATGATGTACAGTCTGTGTCCTGCATATAGAACAATGAAATAGGTTAAAAGCAGAAAATGTCGTTTGAGGTGAGGAAAAAGGGTTCTGTATATATAACCTAGAGGTAATTAGATGCTCTTGTAGTACAAGGACTATTCCGTTGTTACATATTGAGACATGATTTGCTGCTCGTCGCCTGAATGTAGTCTTTAGTAGTAGATCTGGATTGAAGAAGAGCAAGAAGATCACATGCTAGCAGCTCTTTCGTAGTGGATGCGGGATGTGTTCCCGTGTAAGCAAGTGATATCTTTTCTGGATCAACATCATAGTTGTCTGGATTTATGCTTTTGATAGGCAGGAAACCAATATTCTTTTCGCAGATACGCTTAATCTCATAGAGTAAGCTGTTGTGTTCTTGTGTAATGGCATGAACAGTACTGCTGGCAGTCAATGTGGCCTCACAAAATATATTCATCCAACATTGTTCTCTGTTGAGGCTTTTATGTGTTGTAATTAAGGCAGTGTAATTGGCATCTTCAATCTTTATACTGTGTTTCTTCTGAAGGTGCAGAATGGCAGCATGGGCTGCATTTTCCAGCGCACTGCACGATGTATGAGCCAATTCTCCATAGAATGTTTCTTCTACTTTGTCATGATAGCTGGATGTCAGTGGCATGTCCATTTTGATCCAACCTCTGATTTGGTTGTTGCTTTCATAGGTTGTATCTGATGAGTGTATTGTTAAACATAATTTGTTGGCTATCTCTTGTAACAATAAACGTTTTGAAATACATACAATTGTTTCAACCTATTGAAAATGAACCATCAAGCATTTTATTAGAACCAGAGGTGAATATTTGTTTCAGGTAAGCTGAAAAAGAATTGTGTAAGTAATTTTATACTAAAGCATGTCATAATCAAAAACAAAGGTACATGTGAATAATGTCTAGAGAATGGCATTGTCCTGTCTTTAAATCCCTGTGTATTTTGATGGGGTATCACTATTTTTCATTTGTCTAAAAAAAGAATCGTGTAAGTTGGGTCATGTATCTTAAATTATGAGAACAAAGATATACGAAGGCACATGTTTTAGGATGCACGAATTGGAGAGGTAAATATTGAATAGTATAAAAAATGTAACTACTTACACCAGGCACAATGATGTGATCTTCTAGATGAACCGGAGGATTGTCAGATCTCGCGGGAGGGAATTGAGCTGTTTTACATATATCTTGTTGAGACCCCAGGTTTGCCTCTGGTTGTATGTTCCATTCATTGATCAACGTGGGGCGGGACGTCCGAACAAAAGGGCCAAACGTTTTCTGCAGATGATAAGATTGTTGGTTATGTAATGTAGGGTTATATATATGTACACACACACACACACACACACATATATATATATATACATATATATAAAGTGAAAGAGTGCGATGGGTATACCTATTTAGTTCAGGTTATAAGATTAGCATATATGTAAATAGAGAGAACAAGGGTGATGAAGAAAGGGAAACATGCCTGTAACGGTATATCTGAAGAAGAGGACATGTTAGTTGGTACCAACGTTGTTGGTGTCGATAGCCTTAGCGATAAGTTCTCGACGTTTCGTTTTTGTTGTCAGGAACCGAAGTCAATATAGGTAGAATCATTTATAGTAAGCATGGTACCCTAATAAGCAAATAGGTAAAAGGAAAGAGATATAGATAGAATCATTTATAGTAAGCATGTATCTGGAAGATCCAATAGTGTATACAAATAGTATCAAACCAATTAGGCTAAACAAAAAAATGTATAAATCATTGGTTGCATCCGTAGCTGAATTAAACGTGCCCAAATCATAGGTTAATGGATAAAACATAATTTATACATACAAAAAGGTAGTGGTCAATATACAACATAATAATAGCCTAGCATATTAAGTGTATTAAGAATGTATTATCCATGCAAACCAAAGAATCTGCTATCGATGTTTTTTTTCGGTTACGAAAGACCAATAATAAGCAAATAGGTAAAAGGAGAGAGATATAGATAGAATCATTTATAGTAAGCATGTATCTGGAAGATCCAATAGTGTATACAAACAGTAGCAGAGCAATGTAATTAATTACAGTTAGGTATGATAATACCCAAAAAAGAATATATAGCTATGATAAGCAGTATTGCATTAATATATACGAAATAGCAAAGATAAAGGAAATACAAGAGAGCGGAAGGCTATACGTACTATATATCTGTAATCGAAATAAGTGTGTTTATTAAGGGTGTATTATTCATGGAGATGAAAATATCTGTTATTGATGTTTTTTTTTGGGTATGAAAGATCAAGAATAAGTAAACAGGTAAAAGGAAAGAGATATAGATAGAATCATTTATACTAAACATGTATCTGGTAGATCCAATAGGCTATGCAAACAGCATCAGAGCAATGTAATTAACTATGGTTAGGTATTGTAATACCAAAAAAAAGAACGTACAGCAATGATGAGTAGTATCGCATCAATACGTATGAAATAGCAAAGATAAAGAAAACACAACAGACCAAAAGGCTATACGTATTATACATCTGTAATCGCAACAGTTATGTTCATATCGTTGATTACTGTCGAAATAACAATGGATCATAACATTTGGACTAAATATGCACAATGTATATAGTTAATAGAATCATCTAATGCAAGAACGAAACACTTTGAAAAAACACGGATGCAGTAGCTATTATAATCGTACCACATCCATACACAATAGGAAATACAATTGGGATCAAGCACAGAAACAAGGCTGGATGATAGCGTATACACAATTGGAATAACTGTATAGATTAAACGAGAGCAAAAGATGATACAATGTCAGGACACAGTACTTCTGAACATGTTTAAAAGAGGACCAAAGCAGAAACACAACATTCACATAAGTATGTTACATATGGAAAGAAAACATGGGCATTGCTAAACAAAAGGCAGTATTTCATCATATACTATATTTTTTTGTTATAGAACCAGGTGCATTGTCCTCATCTTCGATCAACACTGATAATCCATGTTTTGAAGTAACTCTTGAAATAGCAACGTACAGTTGTCCATGTGTAAAGACAGGGCTTCTCAAATAAACTCCTACTTTGGACAAGGTTTGGCCTTGGCATTTGTTGATTGTCATAGCATAGCTAAGTCTCACCGGGAACTGACGGCGTTGCAAAGTGAATGGCCATTTTGTGCTGGTTCCATTAAGTATAATCCGTGGTATGCAAACCAGTTCACCAATATGTGTCCCAGTCATGATTCTACCCTCAAGAAGCCGATCACCAAGCCTTGTCAATAACAATCGTGTACCATTACATAAACCAAGTGGTTGGTTAATATTTCTAAGCAAGACAACTGCAGCACCTATCTTCAAACAAAGGCTATGCTGAGTAAAATTGTTTATGGTAATCGAATTAAGGAACTCTGTTGGGTAGAGAAGCTCAATATCTATCGGTTGCTCTTTTGTGTTGGCTATTGTATCATAGCTTAGATATTGTTTAGGCTGTGTAGGAACCTTAGCAAGCATAACCGTATTGATCTCATCAACAACAGAATTAACAGGACAAACGATAGCCCGTTGAGCTAAATAAAGAGCATTGGAATGGCAGATCTCAAAATTATCATAGATAGCATCAGTGATTGCTTTGATTTTATCTCCATTTGGTTTTAGTAGTAACTCTTCAGGTAATTCGATCCAAGATCGATCTGCATCACTTGGGTGTTTTACTACAGGGACATGTCCTTCACCAACATCAAGTACCCACTGAGCAAAAGCCTCCATTTCACTCTTTTCATATGCAGATAGAGTAGGTTGTAAAAGCCGCATATTTATTGTTAGGTGCATAACCTCCATATGCTTCCATAATGGCGATTTAATAAGTGACGCAGCGATTATATCAGCTCGGCCACCACCTTCAATAACAGGAAGAACCTGTCTAAAATCACCACCTAGCAAGACTGATTTTCCACCAAATGGTCTATCTGCATTTATTGGATTGTCAGCAGCTAATATATCACGCAAAGCCCGGTCAACAGCCTCAAAACAAAACCTATTGATCATCGGAGCCTCATCCCATAATATTAAAGCGGTTTTCCTTATAAGCTCAGCAAGAATAGTGCCTCTCCGTATGTTGCATATTGCTCGATCATGAATATCCAATGGTATACGAAATCTAGAATGTGCTGTTCGTCCACCAGGCAATAGTAAAGATGCGACACCAGATGATGCAACAGCTAGCACGATTTGCCCTTGACATCTTAACTTTGCAATTATAGCATTCCATAAGAATGTTTTCCCTGTGCCTCCATGTCCAGAAACAAAACATAGGCATTGCTCATTCCGTGTAATCTTCCCTATGATCTTATCATATACCAAACGCTGATCATTATTGAGAACAGCAACCATGGATTTTGCCTCAATAGATAGTTTTTCCCGGTCATAGTCCAGTTCTTCAAGAACTAATCTATTAGCACCGTTATGATCAGATGGATTAGCTGGTTTAGGTAGGTCATATGATGATATAGATAAACCATTATTCAAGAACATAGCCTCTAATTCTCTTAATAGAGTGTCTTGTAACACAGTATCAGGGAATATGTAAGACATATTCCCAAGAGCACGCCTTTTTTTATAAAGAATATCATCGGCCATGTACTTCCAATACCTATTGAATAACAAACGTACATCACCGACATGACAATGAACTAAAACTGTCATAAATAGATTCCTTAATTGGTATGCTGTTGCCCAAACAACTCCCTCATCAAATAGACTGATCCATTCGGTATCATCACCAATCAAACCACGTGCTTGGCATGCCTCATGATAAGTACTGTATAAAATACCATTATATGTTCGAACATCTTCATAGTTCTTGGCGCCTCGTACGACCATAAGAAGTGTCCTCAAGTAAAAAGATTCACCGCTATTGGGGTGTATATGGCGAAGCCTACCGATTTTGGTTCCCCTTTTCCTTTTAGACCACATTTTCTTGCTAGCTTCCCACGTCCATCTTGTGGGAAATTCGCAATACGTAAGCTCTCTAGCAGCTACCGATTTCTGATTAGTAACAAACCATTCAGTTAGCATGCTCTTGGTAGAATCAACATCTTCAATGACATCGGACAGATCCATATCCTCATGATATGTAATAGCATGCATACCCGGCATATGAACGAATAAACGTTCGACAGCCGGTGTCCTACCATGAACCTCAAAGCCAAATATTCTCCAATTTGATTCACAAGAGGACAGGTATCTCGATTTGATATACTCTGCTATTTCATCGATATCTTTGTGATTGGCTTGTATCGTTGCTCCACCATTAACATCCTTTAACAAAGAGGCCTTTGCAGCTAAACAAGGCTCGGGTATTTTATCAGGCTGAGTGCCACCAATAGAAGAGCTATCAACTATTTGTAAAGACATAGTGGCTGAATCATGGCCCTTCGTTATGTACTTGAAAAGATATTTAACAAGATATGTTTTGTTGCACCACTCAACATTTATATGTCCTTGATACTTTTTAAGCAAAGCTAGATTATAAGGAACCACCCATCGATTGAAAAGCCTAGCACCATGTTTAATAACACACCGTCCACTGTCACGACGTCGATAAATAGGAAAACCATCTTGATCAAGTGAAGTCTCAGAATGAAAAGGCTTTGGGTACCTCTTAGAACAACGTGAATCTTTCATACAAGGGCATCTAGGATTAAGATCACCACAAGGACCATGCACCATAAATTCTTCAACAAGAGCATACCCCAATGGATCAGCTTCTACATTAGGCAATTCTGCAGAGATCACAGTATCAATAAAAGTAGGGGAAGGATCCCTGTCTTTCATAGATAACCATGCAAGGATATGTGCATGAGGCAGACCTCTCTTTTGGAATTCCACAGTATACACCACTACAAAAGACATGGGGCTAAGGGTAAGGAAAATCCAAAGGCAAAGGCAAAGTTAAATAGGAAACAAGATCAAGCACTATCAGTAACAAACCTGCATGAGCAGGTCCAAAAGATGAACCGGTCTTTATGTCAGAGATGAGTTCTTGCAGCTTCATATGATACACACGAACAGCCATATCGGGTCTATCATGTGGTTTCTGGCCTGGTTCTAAACGAATAGCCTCAAAGATTTCCGGCCATTTAGGATTGCACGTGAAGGTAATAAATAGCTGTGGTGGACCATAGGCTCTGCAAAGCGCCATTGAATCATGGTAATTCTGAATCATGTATCTTCTTCCACCGGTAAAACTGGCCGGTAATATCACTTTGATACCTAAGTCCTTGCCTGAGCTATTTCCTTTATAAACAGCATCGGATATCCCTTGGTATGTCTCAGATCTAAGTCTATCTTGGTTAAAAAAATGAAATGATAATCGGTTTGCCTCGATGCATGAATAAGCATTGACACTAAGTTGATCAGAAAGTCGGCCACAGCAAGTATATGGATTTGGTTGGCCAACACGATAATGGGTATAATATCGATGATATTCAAGCATAGAAACCACCGAGCGAGATGCAGTTGCCTCACCATCAACTTCAAACAGTTCAATACCTAGATGATATCCTTTATCACCATAAGGGAATAATAATGGATACTGTAGTGACATAAGAGCTGGATGAATCGGAGAGATGTGCTTGAATTGGCCTGAGTGTGTTTCAACAATCACATCAAATCTAGATGAATCAACCGAAATATCACCAACTATCAATGCTGCTAGCTCAGAGGCAACAAGGCTATAACGTCCATCATCTGATCTTTGTGCACCAATGAGCTTAATTGCAATGTCGGGACAAGTAGGTGACAATAGTCTATCACGAGCCAACCTAAATTGCTGAACAATAGGATTGACATGATTTAGCATGGCAATAATAGCACTGACTATGGTAGGATCAGGCTGCTCCCTATTGGACCCATCAGGCTGGAAAACATTAAGGCGATTTTGCACCTCATTCGGAGTGTCATAGATATAAAGCTGAGCAAATTCGGGTCGTCTACCCTGAATAGGTAGAAGGGAACCAATTCGATGATGAACAACTCCATTAATTCGGAAAACATAAGGCCCATTTCCAGTATTAATAGCGCTGTCAACATTGACCCCTAGAGAAGCAAATGCGAATAAAGAATTATACTGTCTTATCAATCGCATGAAAGCGTTCGACCGTGGGCCTCCGTTAAATCTAATAAGCTCTCTTAGTGGCTCAGGGAAAGGCCTCTGTGGAGGCAGCCTAATCTTTCCTCCACGACAACAAAGGTTGTAAGCAATATAGCTCAATGTAGATGAACTTTGACTACGAACTCTCTCTTGGTACCAAAAAACGGCTGAACATTTAGAGCATTTATAATCGGGTCCACCATAGTATGATCGATCTTTGTAGGTAACTACAGAACAAACGAAAGCGGAAAACGTTAATGCTTATAAAAAAGTATGAAGCGAAAACTGCCCAAACCGTATAGCAGTAAGGATCGAGATGATACGCCATACCTTTTAATAATTCAATATATTCCGTAGGCAAAGCTGCACTAATAGGATCAAACGGAGCACGTGGAACCATGGCTGGCAAAGCTATCAGATACGAAAGGTATAAATGTCAAAAGAAGCAGACATGATAATAGGAAAATAAAACACAAAATGTCAAGGGGAGGGAATAGACCAAGGGGTGGTAAATAATTAGGCGGGCTAAAAACCTTGTTTCAGCAGGACCCTACGCTTGTTAGCAATGCGCCTTCTAGCCCTATTGCAACGAGCCACATCATCCGACACGACCGGACAAATCCGATATTCTAGATACAAATGAATCCACACGAACAATAGAAGGAAAAACACAATAAAAAAAAACGATAAAAGAACCTTTTAAAAGAATTACGCCGATAAAGGTCCAACCACGGATAATCATATTAATGATCCAAGAGTAACAAAGGAGGTAAACCGATGGCAACCCCTATAGAGGCAGGCACACAGTATGAAACACGAATGGCAAACCAAGCAAAGAAGCTACCACAAACATCATGGCTAAATCGCTTGACAATAGTTCGGAACAACACGTACCACTACGATATGCAAAGGAACGACGCCGTGAAGCGCCAACGCTGTCCATTGATACGAACACTATACAAATCTCCTTAAGGGCGCAGAAAGAACCATCCCTGATTTATCCATGATCAGCGCCCATCTCAATACGAAACAGGCATGAAGGACTTGCTAATCACACAGACGATACCAAGGTGAGACAGCTAGTAATAAAGTAATTCACCTGCGAACGACTAACACGATAAAGACAGGTTAACGGGAAAAGCGACACAACCAAATTCAAATAGCTACATACACATAATACACCACGTCAGAAAGAGGAAAGAAACAAAGGGCACATGAGTCTCTGAAAACGAACTATATCCGTAAGCAAACATAACACAATTAAGAATTAACCATAGCAACACAATACGTATAACATCATACAACGGGGTATACACTTAGAACATCACAGTAAATCAGACTTGAATAAATAATAACCGCAAGAAAAACATGGCAATAATAATAACCAATCCAAAACATAGAGGTCAGAGAAGCGGACCAACCTGAGGATACGCACCGGCAAACGAAATAATTCAGGAAGCGCCTCCTGTACGATCCTTTTGATTTCCCATTGCGTAAGACCATGGCAGGCATTAGAGCAAAGAAGAAACAAAGAACAAAAAAAGTAATCAATCGTAAGGAAAACACGGCAATAGCAATAACCAATCCAAAACGTAGAGGGGAAAGCAACGGACGAACCTGAGAACACAAGTCGGTAAATGGAATGGCTCAGGGAGTGTCTGCTCTACGATTCCTTCGATTTCCCATTGCGCGAGAGCACGGAAGGCATTGCAGCAAGGAGGAAACAAAGATCCCAAAAAAATAATGAGAACGGCGACGGAAAAATAAACAAAAAATCCATAGGAAGTGACCAAGGTGAGGAAATACCAATACCAAGCCGGGATTAACCCGAGAGCACGAGCTGGCAAGGGCAACGACCTACGGAGCGATCCGTCTGCGATTCCGTCCTAACTCACATTGGGCGAAAACACGGAAGGCATCCCAGCACAAGGACAAGTCAGGAGCAAACAATGAACCCAAACGAAGGAGGAAAGTAAAGCACAATCAATACCCACCGCTCCAACAGAAAGAACACACCAAACACCGGAACGACGGGCGGCGGAGAAAACCCGAAAAGCACAATCCTTCAAGAGCAAGGTTTAAGAAGAACGACCAAATGCTAAGACTGTACTAACGTTGAAGCCACCGCGGCAACGTAAAGCCAATACGCGTCGGCAAAGCGGAGAAAAAAGAAAGGCAGAACCGTCGAGGACAAACGTCGGGAACAGACGGCGTGACAAACATGAATGCGACGGCAGGTGTTGGAACAACACAGGAGCACACATCGCAAGGCACACCGATCACGAGGCGAGGTGAGGGCCGCGCGCGAGCGAACGCCACAGAAGCACTCTCGAACAGGAGCACGCAAAGCGAACAGCGATGCACGGGAGAGGCAACCTTCGACAAAGCGACAGCAACGAAAACACGATTAGACAAAGAATGGAGGGGCTCGATGCACACCCTGCGGACGTGGCACAACGGAGGAAGCACGGATGGCTGGCCTCATAATATAAGTTATTATTCCATCCGGCCATGATAACCAACCACTCGGGATCAAATCTCGAAGAGAGACGACGTACGCGACAAATCTCCCTCCGGATAAGCGCATTTGCAGCAGCAGGCTTGCAGCTGTCGCGTGCGTAGCGCAGCTACCATCACAGGCAATTCAGGTTTATGCAGAAGAAGAAGAAGAAGAAAAGTTCATGTGGATGTGCGTGTGCATCTTCCTTGTGATCATCACATAAAAAGTTCTTGAAAAAAAACAAAGAGAGAAGAGAGGAGAAGAGAAGAGAAAAGGCCCACGGGCTGCTCGGCCGAGAGACCAATGGGCCAGATACTCCGGCCCAACGATATTGCGGAGCACCGGGCCGGCTTTCCTGCCGTCCCGCGACGAGTACCGTGGTCCGATGAGCGGGCACGGCGTAGGCCAATCGCCGTCGAATCCCCGGGATAGGACGCGCAGAGCAGTGACAGCTTCTGCCAATGGCCTATGCGGGCAGAAGCCCGCTTCATCCAAACGCGCGGCGCAACTAGTAAAATATCATTTATCACTTTTGGATATAAGTTACATAAATTTTAAAACAGATCAATAAAAAACGAGTAAACAGTAATTACAATTTATCTTTCATTTATATTTTAATATTTACGCAACAGTGATATAGAAGCACCAACCATGACGCTATCACCTCTCACTAGATATTTTAAAATTACCTCGGGGTTTGGGCCTTAGGGCAAGCCTATTCCCCTGTGTTGGGTCAAGGATGCCGACTAGAGGGGTGTGAATGGACGGTTTTAAGAAAATCTCTCTATTATTACTCGCCCTAATTACCCCTATGTCAAAACCTTAATAATAAATAATGCAGAAGCGATAAACTAAAGTTTTGACAATTAAAGCTTAAATCTTCTAGACTCGCTAAGTGAATTAACCAATTAAGTCTCTAAACAAAAAAAAACAATCCTAAAGACAATGAAGTGATTTAATTTTAGGAATGTAAATAAGGATTTCAAATAAAATATAAGGAGACACCGATATTTTATCGTAGTGTTCGGAGACTTACCGATCTCCTCTAATTCACGTTGAGGTATGCCCAAACCACTTTAGACAGGCTCCACGAATTGGGCACCGTATCGATTCCACTAGTGATATCTCTTTCCCCCTTCGGGTAGGTGAGTTTCGGCCTTCACAAATTTATCGGTGCTTCTCACAACCTCCGTTGAGAAGCTCATCGCACACGACACCTCCACATGCCGTCTAGGTGTCGGCAAACACCAAGAGTAACAAGTGAAGTCCTCTAGCTTGAACTCCAACAAGTACAATACATGTGCAAGATGATCACCAAGTGCAACACATACACAAGGCTTCCCTCAAGTGCAACACATATACAAGAGGCTCTCAATCCACTCCTAATTACAACACATGCAATTAGAGCTCAGTCTTAGCTCAAGAAACAATAGGGAGAGAACAACACATGCAACAACTTCCACAAGACTCTCAATAAGTCCAGCAACCAACAAATGCCCCCCAAAACATCCTTTTATAGCCTCACAAAGAAAACTAGTTGTTGGAGGGTAAATCTAAAAAAACTTAGCAAATTTGGCACTACCATGCTACTAGGGCCAATAATATCGGCCTCCATGCCAATGGCTAGAAAAGTAGCCGTTGCACAGGAAACTCGGTACTACCGCCCAACTAAGCGCGGTAGTACCGCTCGAGCGGCAGTACCAACCCCCACGGGGCGGTATTGCCGACCGTCAAAACAGCCTATTTGGAAAATAGCTACCGCTACATTGGACCAGTACTACCTGATGTCCGGTAATACCGCTCTCACATGATCGGTAGCTCTGGCCTCCAAAATCTCTGAGAAAAACACCCATTCTAGAAAATAACTACTGGCCTCAAAGGGGTGGTAGTACCGGTCGAGCGGTACCACCGACCATATGGGTGGTAGTACCGATCTAGCGGTACTACCGGCCTCAACACATTGATAGTGCTAGATTTCTAGATAAAATATGATTTTACACATAAATTAACCCTTTTCAAACCAACCACCAATACATGATCAAATCAATTTGCAAAACATATTTGCAAACCCTATTCACATGCTCCAAAGAATTGCATTTAAACTTCAAGTTATTTGCGAATAAACCAAGAACCTATGAAATCAATCCTCTTAGCCATGTGATGATCAACGCATGATCAAGTTAATTTGCAAAACACATTTGTAAACCCTGTTCACATGCTCTAGGATCAAAATCCATAACCTCCAGCTCATTTGCAAACAACAAATCCAATTTCATAAAATCAAATCTCAAGCCATGTGATGATCAACTCGTAATCAAGTCAATTTACAAACTCTATTCACATGCTCCAAGATAAAAACCATAAACATCGATATTTTGCAAAAACACATTTTGCAAACAACACACGCAATAGCCTTGTGATGATCAACACATGATCAAGTCACAAGCTAAGACTATAATGAATGAGCTCTCTATTTGCAACACATGAAAATACCTAGCTCCATGTAAATAATAACTATTAAAATCAAGTTACATGAGCTCTCTTCTTTTGCAACACATACAAAACATAGGTCCATGCAAACCAACTAAATCAGATGCATAAGCTCTCTCCTTTTTGCGATGCATGCAAATTCATAGCTCCATGCAAACACTAATTCAATTAAGAAGCAATTTAAAAAGAAAGCATGAACTTCAACATTTGCAACACATGCAAATATGAATTTCAAGCAAAATCCAACCAAGAGAGTGAGCTAGAGTGAATTGGATTGAGTTCATTAACACATGATGAAGCTCAAGCCAAATAACTCAACCCCTCTTAAGCCAAATAACACAAGATTGTTAGTCCAACAAACAAGTCTATCTCAACCATCAATTTGCATTCCATTAACACATAATGGATGCTCCAATATCGATTGAGCACAACCTAAATCAATTTGAATGATTAATTGTGTCTTGAGTACATTGATGCAACTAATGCTTTATTATACTCAAGAACTTTCCATTTGTCCTTAATCAACAAAGAATACCATCAACACATGATGAAGCATTGTAACACCCTAGTTTTCGCTTTCTGGAGAAAAACCTAATTTAAATAAATTAAATTCGAAAACTTGGAGTTATTTGGTGTTTATGTTAACCTGGCATCCTTTTCCCTCCAAAATTGGGAATTAATTCCTCCTCGTTAAAAATCGGATTTTCCAGTTCCCATAAATTTTAGAAATTTCACCCGAGTCCAAAAATGCTCCAAAAATCCCCAAACCACTTCTAAAATGTTCCAAATATTCCAAAATGATTTTTGGAACCTTTCCCCGGATTTTTAGACTTCCGTTCCTATTTTATCTCGCGCGGCTTTTGTTTAATGCCCGCGATCCGCGCCGAATATTCAATTCCACAAAAATCATCCAAATTCAACCAAACCAGTTCCATTGAGTCCCAAAATAATCCAAAATGGTTCTAGAATTTTCCGGAATTTTTAGACCATTTTCCTAATTTTTCCTAGGGCGGTTCATTTTAACGTGTAAATGGCAACCGTGGAGTGCCACGTGAACAGTTCATCTTCTTCATTGGTCGTGCAAGGAAAAACAACAGAGAAGCTTCAAAGCTTCCATACTCATTATTCTTCATTCAAATTCCTTTAACTCCTTCAATTTAACTCCAAAGCCTTGAGCCAGTCGGATTTGCGTTGGATCACAGATGAGCTCTTCCAATTCCCCACCTCGGTGCATCAAGCTAGAAGCGCCCCCATTCAAGAGAAACCAAAATCCACTAAAATGGCTTTATCTCAAGCGTTACTACTCAAGCGGCGCACCACCACCTCCATCCTCTCCTATAAGAACCCGTCCGGTGGTATCGTCTCCTTTAGCCTCTCCAACTCATTTGCCTCAGCTAGATCAAGAAAACCAGCGCTTGGTCGCCATTTTTTAGGTGTTCTTCAAGTTCATCCTCCTAGCATCCATTAGGTGGGTTTTTCTCAACTCCAATTGGTTCCTTGTGAGTGATTGAGTGTAGAGTCTAACCCAACAATCAATTTTAGGATCCCTCAAGGATTGGCGGCAATTCGGTTTTGTCGCTTTGGCGAGGCTCGTTCATCGTGAAATTCATCGTCTCAGTGAGAATCAATCCATTTCCTTCCTCCTAGATGTAGCTAAGGATGTTATCTAGAGGTTCTAGGCTTTTGTTTGATCCAAATCCGTGCGAAAATGGGGTAAAAATCAGATTTTTGGAAGAAAAGGGAGTGCTCTGTAGTTTGGCCTCAGTTAGAACAATTCATTCTCGTAAGTTCTGTAGCAAATAGTAACTTTTCTATTTTCCTTGATTTTCCATCATTTTCCAACCCGAGCGCTTATAACTTTTGCGTCAGAACTCAGATTGACTCGTTCAAGTTTCTAAATTCATCTAAAATCAAAATCTTCTGCGATTATAACTTTTATAATTTTTGGATTTTATTTATTTTATTTTATTTATTTATTGCCTCGATTTGCGTCGGGACTCAAGCGACGCGACTATCACCCCGTCGGCGGGACTTCAAGACCTCGAGACCTCGTTGTGATCGAAGGCAAAGTCTCCTTGACGCATGTTGATCTATGCTTTCTAAAAGTTTTACCATGTTTACAAATTGCATCGCTATTTATATTAAAGAATGATGTTAACGTTAGGTTGTTAGTTATACCTGTTGTTCCTACCTCCTTGATATTGTTATCCATGATCCTTTGTTGCCACTAGTATAAGTACTCACCAATATAAATGTTTTGGAAAAATATTCTTTAATTAAAGGAAAAGACTATGTAATGAGGACTTTTAGATAAAGAAAATGGGATGGAATGTAAGTTGGAGTTAGGTTACTATTAGAGATGATGTGGGTGTAGTAGTTATGAAATTGATCTATGATTGGTGATTAGTTGAATTACTAAGGAGTTGGATTGTGATAGTGGTTAAGCCATATAACATGTGTGGGTTCTAGGAGAATATTGGAAGATGTATGATATCGGAGAGTAATAGTCGTAGAAGTAAATAATAATATGGGGAGGCATACTTGGGGATTAAATAGAATAAGTGGTGAATTATATTTGGTGGATTTTAACAAGAATACTATGTGATAATCATTTATGAAGCTTTGTGAATAATCGAATGTTTGGTGGTTTAGTGAATGATAATATTACGTATTCTTGGTGGATTAAAGTAGATGATTTAGAGGTGATGATGTGAAGGGTTAAATATATGCAATTATGAAGTATTATCGGTGGATTATATTCTAGATGATTAAAGATGATGTTGTGAAGTACTCTGGTGGTTTAGTGAATGATTTTGTGAAATATGGGCTTATGATACCCATTTATGTGGATTTATGAATAATGTGGATTAGGTGTGATTTGTTTAGTCAACTTGGTGTCATAGTTTAGGAAAGCGACTATAGGCAATGAATCAATGAAATCTTGGATTTGTAGAATCTTTTATGAAATATGCTGGGATGAGATTATGAATTATTCTCGGTGGATCAAGTAGATTAAAGATTAATCATGTCATGGATGATGGGTGATCAATAAAGAAGACTTATATTTTGAAGATTGTTTCATATACAATGATGTCGGTAAGCTTAGCATGATTTTGGAGTTATGATGGCACATGGTATAGATTTTACTTGTTGGAGTACTAAATTGGATTGGATTATATAGTGCCATGATAATAATGGGAGTCTTGGTAGTCTCATGAATTTTGGAGATGATAGAACTGATTATCTAATTTTTATCAAACACCGAGTTTTGTATTTTATAAAATAAACTATTGGTGGAATAGAATAGGCATGAAATGCTTAGCCTCGCTATCGGTCAATATTCACCTATGGGTGGGAATTTCAACTATATCTTGAAAACCTGGTGTTGAAAGTTATAGGCAAGGAGTATTGCGTTGGTTTACAAAATAAAATAAAATGAAAAATGATTTACGACTTGCGGCATGGAATGTCGGTGAAGCGGACCAAGCCTTGGTTCTTTTGTGCAAGTACCGCTTCAAGTCGATTAAGGCACGCTTATGGATCTCCATTCTAAGCATTCACCGTACAACCACATGTCAAAGTGGGCACGACCAGCTAACTAATTTGTAGAAACTGACTTAGACTCACCATTCGGTTGTTGTGTGAGAGCCGGAAGAGGCATTGTTGTTGTTGTTGTTGTTTTTCTCACCCAGCGCAAGAGGGCTTACATCTTTGGGTGGACATAACCCTAATGGTGAAACCTCGTGGGTGAGTCGAGTTAGGCGTATACATTATAAAGGCCTTGTCATGATATCCGTAGGCACACCTAAGGAAGTGTGTTGTCGCGTGGCATCAAGGGAATATCATGTCTTGTGGTAAAGTTGTACACCTCTGCGAGTTAAAACTATTCGAATAGCCGTGCCTACGGTCAAAGGCAAAGCTTCTTTGAATGCTTTCATCTTTGGTAGACTTTGGTTTTGATTTCAAACTAAACAATGATTTGTTTGGGATCCGAGAAGCGGTTAAAACTCTCGGGTGTGTACAGCGGCTAAAGCCGGTAGGTGGAAGGAACTGATTTTATGAACTGTGGCGAGATAGAGCCATATGATTGGATTGAACCTGCGATTTTTGTTGAGATGTGGCGGATAGAGCACGTATATTAGTGAGTGGTGGTTAGAACCTTCACTACAATATTACATAATTCAATTATTAAAGAATTGCTCAAATGTGCTTTGTGAAAATTATTATCAAGTATGTTTTGTGGAAACTTGGCTTTGTGCAAAGAACCATATTAAGCCGGGTCTTGGATAGCCTACATTATGCATAATTTTTCGGACTTAGAGTACTTTATGTACTCACGTGCTACATTCTAATCCTCTCTCGAAGTGAAAAGAAGGTGTTCAAGATTTCCGACTAGGATTAGCGTTCTCCACTTTCGATTGCCTGTGGGCAATTGGATGGATCGCATTAGCGTTTTCGTCTTCCACTTAGATTATTCACTGTTTAATTCGAGGCCATAATGGTAAACCTTGACCATAAGGTCTTTGCTTTTATTTGGTATTATTCTTATTTAGTTATATGTATTCGTGATATGGTTGTTGATTCATCACTTTTGACTGTGTGTACTAGCTACTGATCTGGGACTAGTACAGAAATACACAGAGGACTCCAGATAGTCGATCCGGGGGCCTACAAGCATTCTTTGGTTGATTAAAAGACAACCGAATTCAATGTAAATTTCATTTAAAACGACATAAATCAATACTATTGAAACATCAAGTTAAATCATGAACTTCTCTTATATGTGTGTATCCATGTATATATATAAATAAAACATAATGCACATATTTAGGTTTAAACAACAGAAGAGTTCATCCTTTATCTTAAATCCTAAGTATGTAATAGAATAATAAAATAAATATGAGTGCATACTTTAGGTTTTTTATTTTTCATCCAAATTTGAGACTAATAAAAATAAAACTCAATAATCATATTAATCTCATAATAATTAGATTTATCATTAAACAATAATTAAATATTAATCTAAAATCAATCATCAAAACCAATAGAGCTTGAACTTACACCGT
The DNA here is from genome assembly GCA_036346355.1 of Rhipidocladum racemiflorum. Classification (NCBI taxonomy): domain Eukaryota; kingdom Viridiplantae; phylum Streptophyta; class Magnoliopsida; order Poales; family Poaceae; genus Rhipidocladum; species Rhipidocladum racemiflorum. The sequence goes on along the minus strand of CM070583.1, from coordinate 78,424,250 downwards.
GGCGGCGTCTCCTGGTCTCTCCAAATTGGCGAAGCCGGAGGAGGGAGCAGCTTGATCCTAGTTGGCGGAGTGACGGCTGTGAACCCGACACAGGCGAGGTATCAGCATGTGGCATCCCCGCGCTAGGATTTGTTTTTTAACAAGATTGGAACAAAAAAAAATCAATTTCAATACATACCGTGAACCATTGCTCGGGAGTTTGGAGGGAAAATGGATGAAAAACTCACCTATTCCGAGGTGGTAGCACGGCTGGTCTTGAGTTTTTCGGGGCCTAGGACGAAATTATAAACAGAGGCCTCCCTAATATAAGCATCAAAAAATTTATACTACCATGTATCAATTGAAAAGACAATATTCAACAGACTTTGAGATTTTAGAAGAAAAACGAAACTGACTAATTGACAAAACTGTAAAACAAATAAATTTATCTAACAGAGGGGCCTCGAAAATTTGGGGCCCTGGGTGGTAGCACGTCAATCTTTTCACTGTAGGAGGAGGGATGAGGGGAGGATGTGGAGGACCGGAGGAGGGTGTCCCTACCGCTGCCACCTACCGGCCTAGCTGTGCCTTGATTGTTGCCGCCAGTGAACGGGAGACCAGGGATGGAGGAGGCGAGGAGGGAGCAGACGCTAGGTGAAGTTAGGAATGGAAGGAGGGAGAAGGGAATAGACGGGTGGAGTGGCCCCCTGGTCGTCAATGAGCAACTAGGGATAGGGAGGAGGTGGATTTGCGTGAGAGCATACATGAAACATAAAAAGGGTAGACCAAGAGAGTGAGATATGCGGGAGGGGACTATATGCGAGTGGCGGCTGAATGCGGGCGGGAGTTGGTGGATGAATGAACGGGTCACTGAATCTAGGATCATTGTGGGCTCCACCCGTATGTAGAAAATGGCAGGCAATCGGGTGGAACATGTACGGGTGGAGCTATTCCATGCTCATACCCGTTTACCCACCGGCAATGCTTCTCTGTTTTTTCTCTCAATACAAGTTCCACAAATCTCGAAGCAAGGAAAGGAGTAAGTAATATCGTCTACTATTTATTCATACTTTAATATTTATGCAACTTTAACAAAAAAAAACATGAAAACACCTTTCAAGAAACATATCCACCTTGGCCTACAGGTACAAGGGTAAGATTGGATGGCCCGATGACCCAGTAGCTCTCGACTCCGCAATCAACACGGCGCGGCGACCTTCTCCCACGCGCGATCGAGCGAACGGCGCGTCATGCGTACGACGGCCCACGAGCAAGCAGACAGGCCCATACGCTGCCGCTGCTTACGCGCGCATGCAGCGCAGCGGCGCCGAAGCGAATGCGGATTGCGGATTGCGAAGCCGCCAACTCGGACAGGCGGTGCCGATTTACAGCGCATTCTTCCATCCTGCAGCCGTGCACACGCGCGCGCCTTTCCATCAGATCAGAGAATGCAGCAGAGGAAACAACGCAGCGCCAAGGTGCAATGCCGCTGCCGCCGCCCCGCCGCGCCGGCCGTCCCGGTGGCGGCAAAGAGGAGTGCGCGCCTGGCTCTGCCCGCTCCCGTCAACGCCGCCGTCCCGAAGGCCGTGGCCAAGAAGACCGCGCCGCGCTCGGCGGCTCCGGAGTTCCAGGCGCCGGCGCGCGCCGTCGAGGCCACGCACCCCCGCCGGAGGCTCGCGCCGAGGACGAGCGTCGAGGTGCGCACCAGGCTGGCGCGAGTCCCCTCCGGCAGGTGGCTCGTGATCTACATCCGCGCCAAGGTCGTGTCCACGTCCGCCGGTGCCGACTTCTACGTCGCCAAGTACACCGCTTCCAAGAGCGTACCGAGCCGGGTGGCGCGTGCCTGCCGCGTGCAGTTTCTTTCACTGCAAGACGATCTGCTATTTTTACATTTACTCCCTTATATCTGCTTTTTTTTTAAAAAAAGTTAATTCAATGGCCTTTTTCGTTGTCTTTCCGAATGAAACTCTAAAATCCTTCGAATACTTTTGAGTCGTCTTTAACCTCTTTTCTTTGTCTCATTTCGAAAGAATTGACTTTTATTCTTTATTCTGATCCAATTCAACCGTTAAGACAATTTTATTGTTGAGATAGTTGAGGCCGAGCGTAGCTCAGCGGCAAAGGCGCTTCGGTGCCGTGGTGCCCGCCCGCGTTCGAGGATCGGCGCAGGCGTCTCATGAGCCGGGTGCGTGTGTGCGTGTGTGGGTGTTGTGTGCGTTTGTAGCCCGGTTGTTGTTCTCCTTCTTCAATGAATGCCAGAGCTCCTGGCCATTTTTTTTTTTAAAAAAAAAAAATCATGTTTACTTGTTCTTACTTGGCTTTAAACATTACTTCGGGATGCCAACAATGTACTACTCATGTATGGAAGAAATTAAGGTCGATGTAATTTTTTTTTCTCATGGAAGAGGCATGAAATTAAAAACATAATGTTTTCCATCCATCCGCGTGTGACTTTGACCTGATGAAAGCTAGTCTAAAATTTATATAAAATAATCAAGTCTAAAATGGATTTGCAAGTGTTTAATTACCAAGTATTTTGCATCAAACCTTTAGTATGCGCAAAGCATGATCCAGTGAACTGCATGCTTTCGTAAGTCTGAACTTGAAAAGTCTAAAATACCATAAATACCATGGTTGTACCTGTCCACGCAATGAGAAGCATAGATGAGAAAAAAAAATGTAGGATACTTCAAGCAAAACTTATTTGCAAAAACCTTAACCAGAGTAACCTTTTGCTATCAGCCGGCACTGGAATTTCTGCCTGGGAAAAATGACGAGGACAGGATCATAGGAGCAAATTTTGTTACCTACGCCACCTCATTCGTTGATCTCAGTTGACGACGAAAACGATGAAACTTTCAGGGGAAGACACACAAAAAAAAAAGTAGAAAAACATCACAACTTACAAGCACACACAACACAATAAAGTATAACCAAGGTGGCAATTCCATTAACTTTCTGCGACAACACTTTGTCGACGTCACTGTCCCAAAACTTCTTCAGTTCCATCGAACCAGGAGCAAGCTATGGCATCAGGAGCGAGCTATAGTATAACACATGTCGCCAGAATGGCGTTGAGATACCATAAAACAATAAAACAGGGCACGGTTGCTAGGGGAGCAAAGTTGGTATCACTGGTAGAACCATCTCTAGTTTCAGCATCATCCAAAAGTTGATCTTGGGGCATGTCAGATGCAAGATTGCGTTACACAGCCCCTGACCGCGGGCTCCCCTTATTATTCTCCTGCGGTGGTTCCCCCTGTTGCAGCTCACGTTGGTCTTCGCTGTACAGGACCAGCTTGTAGTCCGCAAGACCTTCATGAGTAGGAGGTGCCCAGGATACGGGTAAGACTGAAGCAAAAAAAAAAACATCACATCAGACGAATAACAAGCATCCATGTCAAAATGTTAAAATACTAGTTGGTAGCACAAAAACAAAGAGTAAACAAAGAATCAATAGCATAAACCATCTCACTCAAGCAAGAAGATAAATACCGAGAAACTAACCACATCAAGCCAATCCGCCCTAGGGTCACAGTATACTAGTAGCGCCAACCACCAAGGAACTCCATACCATGATTCTAATAGCTACAACAAACATCCTAAATCACTATCTAGTTGGAAGAACTTAATCAAGTAGGCGGTACCATTCCTTTTTTTATTATTGAGCCAACCAGCAGGCAGAGAGGCTCCCCACCAGGCTTACTAGTGTTCTCGTATTGTAGACAGTACACAATCACACATTAACAGAACAACGGTACTATTTTATTTACGTGTTGTCTACAATACGAGAATACGAGCTCTCAGCCACTAGAACAAGCAATTGTCTACATTGTGTCATCAGGTGTGCCATCCAATCTAAGGAAATTCAATTAAATTATGGGTTTTATCCAACCAAACTATTCATCCAAGAGTTCCTTATACAATTGGCAATATTCAAGTCATGAGTTCCATGATGATTTTGAAACTGCATCTAATCATAGAAAATCTTTTATAGGCACGCCCCACTATCCTCCCCACGCCAGCTCACCACCTGTCCTACTAATGCAGCAGCTGCATGAGGTAGGCAATCTGCAAACCCTTTGTTCATTGCCACTAATTTCCAGCAGTATTGGTCCATTATTCAACCAGAAAAAGAGATGCTCCAACAACTAGTAATTCATTCATTTATCATGCCAGTAAAAGTGTGTCCAAGCTATGCACACATACCATCTTCTGGTTGAGAAGGCTTAGTCGATCCTGTATGTGCAACATCACTTGGCTTCAACTGAGGACGCTTTTTTACATAGTCCTGTTGTAGAGGTGCAGGTATTTTGAATGAAAACTGAGTTTTTTCTACACCGGCAGCATGTTCTGGGTTCTCTGCAAGGTACCTATCAAAGTATGGCATTTGATGAATTAGAGAGAGAAAATTAGACAGATTGAACCACATGGGAAGAATACAAGACTCTTAGATGGAAAAGTTCGCATGGTTTATGCCTGCATATTGTGTTATTTCCAACATTCAGTTGTGAGGATAGGGCTGATTCCTGAAAGCAGCCCAAAGAAAGTGCAGCCTAAATGCTGCTTGTGCACTTCTAACATTTGAGGCAGTGAAGAAGAAATGATAACACTTGACAACAATTTTGGGAAAAATTGTCGCTTAGTGGACACCCTTCAATTGCAGCTATTCCGCATATTAGATGAACGTAAAACTGGATATGAGCATCACTATGCTAAAGAGTGAAGAGGTTGAAGGGAAGTTGACCAAAAGGAAGTTAACATACTTTTCAATTTCAACCGCAGACCTAAGTTTTTTGCCGCTAGGGGAGGTATAGTACCTGAAAGCAAGTATAGAAAATGTTAACAAATACTCTACTATATGTACATGAAATGTCAAATATATTACATACATAGATACCAGCCTAGCAGACCATAGGATAATTGGAATGACTGAATAAGCATCAAGCAAACAAGTCAGGGGTCTACACAAGTTTACCTGTTTCCAGTATTTCCCTCCCCAACACAAGTCTTCTACAAAGAAGTGATTGGGGAAGAAAAAAATATATGTACAACATAAAACTGCTAAAACATCAATGAGCATGGCAATAATATGAAACTGGGTGAGGATTTAACTACAGTGAACATCTTCTACTGCTGGCGATATATTTTGAAGGAGAAATGTTGTATAGTTTGTAGTAAATTATAAATTTTTTCCATTCTTGTAAGCATTAGGAACTAAAATCATTGATTAAACTTCAGCCCAGAGGAAATATAACAGATAGAAGTGAAGTACGCATCCGAGTTCTTAAGACCCTGGGATGTAGAAAATAACTGCAACATTGTTTACTAAGGAAAAATTGGAAAAATTGGGAAGTACATTAACTAGGATACTGCTATAATACTCACACATCGGCAAATCTGGTACTTTTTTCCCTTCTTATAGTGATCGACCTTTGCCACCCTCGAGGGGCCTGCGCGATGCTAGGCTTATCAATCGCCCAGATCCTGCTGTCATCCTGAGATAGATCCGTTGGAGCATCACATGTAACATCGGGCTTCCACTCACGGGCTCGTTCGCATACAAAAGGTTCCTTTTGAATTCGCTCACGAATTTCTTCATATTTCTCTTGTGTAGGAATAAGTCTCCATTTGAAACATTTAGCACATTGCACAGTAAAGGCTCCAATAGTTAATCCTCCCTTTGATGTATTAGATGGAGCAGGTGAAAAGTGGTTTCCCCCCTGTTCATCTTGCCCTCTATCACCTCTTCTATTCTTATAAAGGACAATTTGATGTGATGCGCTTTCAGAGGAGTGTTCATCATCATCACATTGGTCAACATCCTTATCAGGTAACATCTTCCGGCTCTTCTTTGATGGTGGAGGAGATATGGAATTCTCATTAGGATTGAGCGCAAGATTTGCTGGGCTAGACTCCATACTATTAGCTCTTAGGTACCTGTTGCAGGTGATCGTAAAAAATTCACACCGGATGAAAAAGAATGCTCGATAGAAAGGCGAGAAGATATGTGAATGTGAGAGAAGACAGAAGGGAAACAACACAATGAACATGCAAAAAGGGTGAACTCAAGAGCAATTCATGGTAAATCTTCAATTTCCGAATCGTCACATATTAACATAATAACATGTCCTGGCCACTGGCAATTATGTTCACAAATAGCATAATAAAAATTATAACGTTTTTACACCAAAGAAGTTACTTGAAGACAGGAAGATCATGACAAGTTGCCAACATACGTCACACGTTATAGAAAGCATTGCACAAAAAGGCCACTCCTGATACGACTATTTCCGTGTGATGCATTGAGAAAGCAACAGCACAAATTTTGGATCTGCGTAGCATGGCTCAACTAGTATTTTCACGTCTATCTTTTGCCTGTAAGCTAATTATTAAATATCATAGCAACATTATATGCAAAACACCAAGCAATGATGCAAGGCTTCAGCTGGATTATTGACAGCTGGTCATTTAAAATACAGACTCAAGATATCTTGGCAACTGAAACATAAAACCTCATTAGTATACTTAGGGCCCCATCAATCAGGTTCGCTAAGAGTTCCTTTCCCGATAAAGGGTGTTCTGTGTTCCCCATTTGTTCCATTTCAAACCAAAAAGGGAAGGTAACGCCTCATTAGTATGCTTACGGCACCACCAATCAGGTTCGCTAAGAGTTGCTTTCCCGATAAAGGGTGTTCTGTGTTCCCCATTTGTTCCATTTCAAACCAAAAAGGGAAGGTAACGCCTCATTAGTATGCTTACGGCACCACCAATCAGGTTCACTAAGATACGGCATAAATCTCTAACATTTAACAGCTTGAATAACTAGAGCTAACGTAAAGATCCCTAGGCTAGATTCCAATTTCCAAGATACTGTTAGCAACAGAAAGTCGTCAACTTAACGCCTCGTTATATACCTAAGGCACCACCAATAAGGTTCACTAAGGAATGGCATAACTCTCTAATGTTTAACAGCTTAACAAACTAGAGCTAACGTAACGCCCCAAGAACCCCAGGCTAGATACCAAGATACCATTAGCGATAGAAACGCGTTGCTATGTTAACAATACTAAATCCAGTATACCAATAGCTATAGCAAATGTATCTAATCATACATTATCTATTTATTTGACTGAGCAATCGTACATTCATAAGCACAATATTTATATAGCATTTGATACCTCTATTCCCGTGTGTGGATGCAAAAGGATGCATCCAATCAAACGTTCATCAGCACAAGCTCTATCTAACAATTGATACTAAGCGATAAAAGCATGAAATCCTACCTACCTAATCGAATCACGATTCTACCGACACAAGCAAAATCCAGTGCATCATCAACAAGTTCCTAGCTAATGGAGTTACTCCCCATCCCCAAGCGCAGAATCGTCATCCCACGAATCATCAAACAACAACAGATATTAGGGGAGGAGGAGGAGGAGAGCCAAGCGTATACATGTACAGCCTCCCCGCGGCCGTACGCGGCGGCCAGAGGGGCGGGTCAGGCTCCTCGGCCTCCGGTGGCGGCGGCGGCGGCGGCGTCGACAACGGTGGCAGGTCGAGACGGCCGTCGGCGAAGGAGGAGGCGGCGAGTCTGCGGAAGAGCTCGGCCCGGCGAGGGTCGCGGCGCGTCGTGGCGTGAGGCTGGCGGCGCGAGGCGGGGCCGGAGGGGGAGACAGGCGTCCCCCTCTCCACCTCGCCCGCGGCTGCGTCTCCCGCTGCCTCCTCCTCCTCCTCGGAGGTGATCTCCACCGCGGCCGCGCCGACACGCGGGGGCGGGGGCGGGGCGGTAAGAGAGGGAGACGAGGGGGAAGCCGACCAAGACGAGTCGTGTCCTCCCCGCGGTGTGGGATCAGTGCGAACGGGTTCGGGAGCGACGGGCATTCCGGTGGGCCGCCCGGTATTTATGTGCGTTGTACGAGCGGGGGGATCCGGCTGTGGCAGCGCTGTTGCCTGTGCTGTGCACCACACCAAAATCCCACACCCACAGCCATTTATAGGGAAATGCCCTAGACCCGGAGCATACAAGATTCCCCTTCTCATTACCTGCTTAAAACGGTGAATGCATATCCAGCCGGGACGCTTACCTGATTTCTATTCTTAATAATGTAGTGCCAAATGATGGTAAGTTCATGCGATATGTGTGGGGACACTCCTGGTTTTCATTTTCTAGGTGTCACCACACAAAAAAAATAGCACACACGTTTCGTCTAGAAAATAATTTATTTTATTTATTCGTGAAAATACGTCGTGATGCCTAGGTTTTACATAAAAGTTGGCATGCCATATTTGATGCATTAGACAAGATCCAAAAGACCCTAACCGCAGGCTTTCTCCTGCCTATCGCGTATCTAAGCCATTTAAACAAGAGTGAGTGCTTTTGGCGCTCAGCAAGCCACATAGAAGGTGCATATATAAAATGTAGGGATTTCAAAGGAACTAGGCTCTAGCTTATGCTACTTAGCATATAGATATTTTGTTGAAGAAAAAAAATGTTTTTTGCTTTTAGGGAAACCTGTTTCTTTTTTTAAAAAAATGTAATTATGATACTGTTGTCATTGGAGATTGATAATCTCCTCTAATACCAATTGACGATTCAATTCATCAATTCCAAACAACTACCTATGCTTGGAAGATGGAATCACGAAGAAACATAGCTCCTTATATCGGGAGCACAGTGTGTCGCCACATTATCAACTCTGGAGAGGTTGCTCATCTTTACCCACATGATACCCGCAACTTGGACGAAGTTGAGATAACAAGGTAGTATTTCCGCTTTACCTTGCAAATGTCCACCCTAGTAGTGTAGGAATCCATTGTAATTATCGGGTAGCCTTGCGACCATATTATTCTAAAGCTACGTGGGCACTACCATTGTGAAAGCCCGACAAGTGACTCTTTTGAGTTCACCTCCATCCCATGATTTTAGGCTATGGATTCACACAGGGACTCAAGTATGCCTAGTGAAGCTTGTGTAGACATCCGCTCAACAAGAACATAGTAGATGCCAAGTCCGATAACTCGATTTTGTGGATAGGCGATAACTATGCTTTTCTCATAGTACAGGGTTATAGTCATTTTATGTTTCGGCCAAGAATCAACACCATCGCCCTGAACTCCATTTTACCAAAAGTACCATAGTTCAGCTGGGTGGCGATAATCGCAAAGTTTAACCAGGTTTGAATAGTATGAATAATATGTTAGCTATTTCTATGATGTGAATAGTACATAATAACCTATCATCTAACCTAGAGTTTTGTTATGGTGGGTATGGTATGACATTCAAGGAGGGTCTTACCAATAGTAAGTATCGAATTATAACTACCATCCAATTTATTATAAATTACTTTTACCATATTAATTATGCATCCTATTGGCTACAAAAATAATATACGTATAATGCATGGGATCAACATTATCAAGGATGTGAGTTGCCTTTGTTTGGTGTAGTCGATCTGTCTACCCAACTTTTATTCTAATATCCTTCATCTTGTATAATGTTGTCTAGCTCGGGGTCGTCGTATCAATCTTTGAGTTTTTCATCTTGGATGTCTTTTCCTACTTCGAGATCAATAGTGTTGTACTCTAATGTAAATAAATGAAAGCAACAAAAATTCAATAAAACTCTCTCGTCGAAGAAATGCAAATTGACAACAATTTGGAAATAAAACTCTTTAAAATGGTTAAAAGGGAGGAGAAGTTGGAATTAGGGTTTTCCAATTTTGTGTGGAGTGGAATTGAGATAGATATCAAGGAGGAGCCAGAAATGGTGAAAATATTTTTATTTGAGTAGTTAGAGGAGTTTGAATTGGATGGTATGTGGTGGTTTTGTTGGGAGACTTGCTAAGATAAGGTTTTCTATTGTTTGTGCCTACCGATCTCAAGTTCGTACGTGAATTTACGGTCAATTCTTTATGGACGAGATAGGTCATGTACTTTTAGGGATTCACACTCAACGAACTCAATGTCATACATGATTTGAGATGGACGTCAGAGATTGAGGTTGGTCTAGGGAGTCAGGATCCCAATATGCAAATCGGGACCATCTGTATATACTGCATTAGTATATGATCATGCTAGTACACACAGTGGCAACATAGATAAAATATCAACTCCATACACAACGAAATAGTAATAAACAACTAGATTTGATAAATAAATAAATAGATAGTTTGATGACCCTATGGTTGAGTTTACACTTATTATGCCTCGCAGTGCTTTTTCACTAAATAAGATAAACTACAGCGGAATAGAAACTTCACCAGACAACCCATCGACCCGCCACAGGCAATCAACAAGGCTCAAATCTTAGTAACCAACCTCCTCATGGCACTCCTCCTATAGAGCTGGTGTTGACCTTCTTCTCCAATTGATTGATTATTATTGTAAGAGTGAGTATATATAATACTCAACAACTTGTGTATAGAATGCAAGTCTATTATAACTATATGCAAGGATTAATCCAAAGAATGACTAACATGGATACTTTTGCATAAAGTGATATTTACAATTGAATATAATAATAGGTTAAAAACAGAAGGCAAAACAAATAATACTAGTAATAAGATTCTTAGATATTTTCTAAGGTAAACTGGCACACAACCTACTCCATTTAGTTTTCCTAATACCCATCCTCCTTCTCAAGTTTTATTTTATAAAATCTAACCCTTGTGCAAAATTTTCGAGTATTGTCAACAACCGGGGACACGTCTATTCGAATAGGTTTTAAACTCTGCATAAATTATTCACTTTACCCACAAGATATAATGAACCTCTTAATGTCATGCAATTGACATGCTTTGTTAGGCGTGCGACTAAAAAGATTATAACAAAATCTTTCAAAAACTCTATTCGAATGTAGACCCTCCCGATAAGCCTGATATCACAATTCCACTCTCACACATAGTGAAACAATGGGAGGAACCCAATGTTGGACTAGGAATAATAACTATTCAAGATGTGGAGCTATTGCAACATACACCTTCCCTGACCTCCCACACAACTTAGTCTACCACCTGAGATATCAGATGTCGAGACTCAGTAACTTAGTGAGTTGGGTCAATCCCATTATAGACATGTGGTTTTATGATTGGCCCAGTTTAATGGCTTACAAGGTTAAGCCCTTAATTGACCGAGATAACACTTCTAATCTATTTGTTCACATCAGCCATACCACTTGATTCACACATAATCACCTTCTCAATGTCACACAGACCTACCTAGGCTCACAGTCTCTCACCACTTGTCCCAATATAAATCATTTACCACCCCAGTTGATTATCATGCAACACATGCCATCAACATCATCATCTTGTGACAACACATGACACACCCTTTTCAAAAAGATATTCTATATTTATTTAGTCATGATTGAATTTGCAACTTCCAAATGATATTGATAACCCATTGCATGGCTAAACATGCTAAACATGTTCTAACCAACCCATGTTGATAATATATTAGTGACCAACTATTATTTATCCATCTTAGGGTGATAAATGATCATGGTATAGCAAATGCCTAAGTAGGTATAATTCAATAGGTTGCATAACTAATTTCCGAAATAATTAAACAACTGATAATTTCAACTGGCATACAATAATTTGAAATAAAATATATTTTGCAAAACTAGATTCAACACGATCAAAACACAACTTGCCTTGGAATAAATCCTGATCTTGAGTACTATTCATTGGAGCGTACTTCAACGTCTTGGGAAAATTTTAGGGAGTGGTTTTTGATGTTTTGGTTTTAAAATTCAGCAAAATTTGGGATGTTACAATATTTGATGTGTCAAAAGTCAAATATTTGGAGGTGAAAGTGGTATAGGAAGGGGTATGACAAAATTGAGTCGTAAGAGATGCTAGGTGTGACCTAGGAGAAAAGATGAATCTAACAACACGTGCCTAAAATATGCAAACAATAGAGGGTTACATGGTCAAATTCCCGCAACCTCAAAAGTAAGTAACAACCTTAGGGCATCTACAGTGGTGTAGACGGTAGCTGTCTATAATATATCTCCATGTCATCTACAAACAGTACTAAAGACAACTTATACAATAGACTGTCTATATAGCTGTCTGTAATGATCTCTCATATAATTAATAGATTGTCTATACAATGGTATACACACTATAAAGATGTCTATAAGGCCGTCTGTTAAATAGTAGGCAACATATTTCTCTCTCTTCCCTCTCTCTCCTCCAACTGTACATGCCCTAAGATGCAAGTTGCGAGTGGTGTGAAATGGGGTAAATAAATAAAAAATAGAGGTTGTGTCATGTAAGAGTGGTACCTGCCCCCTGGGGTGGGTGGGGTGGGGGGATCATGTGCAAGTTGGGGGTCCACAAGTTTAGTTTGTGTAAAGCTAACTAACGTTACTAACCAGTAGTCGGTTATTACAATTAAGCCGTGTGGGCCAAGTGAGAATAAGCACATGAGTCCAGAGGTTGAATCTAACCGTTGGGATCTATAGGAATCAACATAATGAGATTGGGTTAAGTGCAACGATATCATACTATGAACAACAGTGAAGAAACTAATGTTCACTAAATCGCATATCTCCGGTCTTATTCTGTAGCTTGATCTACCCAATGTCATGTTGATAAGATAAATCCGTCATATTTGTGACCACGTGGTTCACAAGGAAAAGTTTGCTATGTCCATAATAGAAAGGATACGAAAGAATTGATAGTGGAGTAATTGAAAAATTGCAATTATATGTGACAAATTTGCACACCAAATTCGAAAAAGATAGAAGAAGGAAGGTTGTCGTGTAGATGAGTTATACCCCCAACGAAAGAAAATATTAATTAGATGCCAAATCAAATGCCGATTAACTTATAACTAATCCATAACCATCATCAAAACATAGTTGGTTAAACTATGGTTTTCACCAAGTAACTTACCATACTTGACCAGTTGACCACCCAACAACCCAATTGGCTACGTGTGGGGGATTAAGTGAAGACAATTTGACCATCTCACCCTTACCAAGAAAAGCTAGCGATTGATAATCTAAAGCAGCACTAGTACCATATTCTCAATATCTCTAGAAAACATTAATTATACAAACCAGGGTTTGCCCAGCAAAAACGGAAATCCTACATTATGGTACATCGAGAACTTTGACGCCAATTCTGTACATCTCTACTATTCTAAAGCAGCACTTGGTGGCAGTGGTCCGTTCTTCTCACGTCATTAATTGCCGCTTAATTGCACTGCTTAATTGCCCTGCTTAAGGCTATTCCCAATGGGTAGTATCATACTCATTAAATAGATGCCACATAAGATTTTTTGCTGATGTGGCAATGCATTAAATAGGAGGGAGAAGAAAGCTGTATCTTGAGCAAGATACTGCTTTGGCACGATATCTTAGGCTGTGGCACAGAATCTAACGCCTTGGGCCCACTTTCATAGACACAACATCACACTAATTAATTATTTTAACCATATAAGTATGATACTATGCATTGTAGAGAGTGTTTCTTCAATGCATTATCATATTTTTCATCCTATGTGGTATTCTTGGATATTGGAGTATGACACTTTGCACTGGGAATAGCCTTAATTGTCCTACGCAAGAAACGAAGCATTGCTTTAATTAGCCAGCTTTCGCAAGAAACGAAGCGTTAAAGATAGATGTTTGATTTTGTGAAATAATTTTTTTATTTTTTAATCTTTATTTTTCGTTATCAATTTTGTTTTTCGTAGCAATGCACGGGCATGTAACTAGTTTGTAATATGTAGGAGTTCTCCTCAAAAACGTAATTTGCGACATGCCGCGTAGTTTTTATATGTTCTATTGCTGATAGAATGTCTATTCGCGAATGGGTGAAATTGTGCATGTTAAAAGAAATTACCAATCAATCAATCTGTCATTACACCACACCCTTCCGCCTCTAAGTCGTACGCTCTCCGGTCATAAATAATTATCGTATTGAAATTAGGTATAATCAAATTTCTTAAATTTTGACTGCCAATATCTTTTTAAATATTAAAGTTGGATGCATGAAAATCATGTGTTTATTTATCTCAAAATTTTTTTTCATAATATTATGTTTTTATTGGATTTTATAAATATATTATAATAAAAATCAGCAGTTAAAGCCATGTGTTTTGGAGATCATACCGTTATCCAAAACATAACTATTTGCAACATGCGGGAGTACCATTGAAATATCTAGACCTGGGCATCTGGTGTTGGGGAACACGGTATGCTACTCTAACACTAATTAAAATTTTCACTGCAAACCAGAAAAGCTACTCGCAAGAAGGGGATCATAGATCTATTACCACTAGACGCGCAGTTGTGGAATCCTTCGCACGTCGTTGTAGTGGATCGTCCTCGCCGCGAGTCGTCCTCTCCACGCCGCAGTAGCAGCAGCATCACCACAGCAGTCCACACATCCGGGGATGGAACGCCGTGCGTCGGTGTGCAAGCACCGGGTCGCTCGGCAGGGGCAACGAGAGGAGGTGGCTAGGGTTTCTGGCGAAATACCTCTAAACCGCACGAAAAGTGTGCTCTGTGTCTAGCCTCCTCCCCTCCTTATATAGCCACGAGGTGAAACCCTAGGCAGTCAGGGTCCATCTACGTGCTAAGCCCACGAGGTCCATTAATTACGGATCCAATCCGAATTAATGTGTCCCAGCCTGTTAAGTGTGTGACCCTGTAGTTTCACGCGCATTTAGACATAGATTCGAAAAATCCTTTTCTAATCCAATAGTCGGTAGTGGCTCCTTGCAGAGAATGACAACTCCCAAACGCATATGATTAAAGTACTGATGTAATAATCCCTTTGTCAAACTGTATGAAGATCGAACTCAAGGCGAGAAGCATGTCATCCTTTAACAGTTCAATCCATCTCTCGTATCCGTGATATATTAATAAGTTGTGATTGATTTCTCAATCACGGCATGGCCATGCATTTCCTTAATCATATCACACAAGTGGCCTAGACATATATCTCCGTTACATTGGAGTGGCAAATTCCATCTTGACTGCTCACTTCCCTCTGCATGTTTCATAGTAAACATGAAAGCTACATTTATAACTATCCGGTTAGGAAATAGTGTTTGGTAACCCCAAGGTAAACTATTACATATGTAGGGAATGTGACAATCTCAGGTCTAAGGATCATACATCTACTATGTATGAGATACACTGATGACATATAAGAATGCAATATTCTCGCAGTGTCCCATTGTGGGTCTATCTAACACATGTTCTCCAACATGCGTTCACAATGTATTGATGATATCTCTATATCCCATGATCTATGAAACATGATCATCGATCAGTACATGTGCTGATCAATTCATCGTTGTCCACTACGATGATATCCGATCAGAGATACTTACAAAATTATATCAATGAGTAGAGAGTTTCATAAGCAACTCACATACTTAATGATCAATATAATAATATACATTCATTGGACCAGTAATCATATTATTATTCATAAACATAGTCATGTTACAATCATCTATATGACTGCCTCAAGGGCATAACACTAACATCTGGGCCGTGCCCACGTGGGCCGGCCCGAAGCACGGCAGCCCGGACCGGAACGAAGCCCGGCACGGCATGGGTTGGGCCGTCGTCTGCCCGGCCCGTTGTGCCGCAGAGCGGCACGACGGCGGCGGCCCGACGCTGATTTGGTCGTGCTGTGCGGACGACGGCACGGCCGCCTTGATCCCTCCCTTGCGTCGCCGCGGTGCGTCCTCTGAGCCTCTCGCCGTGGAGGAGAGGAGCCTGCCATCGGCCTCGCTTCAGCGCCCGTGGAGGAGAGAAGCCGCGCCTCGGCCGCCCGCGCCGCCTCGGAGCCGGAGCTGGAGGGGAGGACCGGAGGAGCAAGGCGGGAGGAGGCCGTCGAGGAGTCGAGCGCTCGGGCAGCGGCAAGGAGTGAAGGACAATGTGAGGGGACTCAGGGGAGGAGCGAGGAGGCCCGAGTCGGGAGCATTTGGCCATGTTCAGTTGTTCACAGAGAATAGGAAAATGGAGATCGTGCTGCTGCATTTAGTCATGTACTCATGCCCCTTAGATTCCCTGAACGAGCGGCGCTCCAATCGAAGGGGCACAGCAGCATGGCTCTCAAGTGTCAACAAGGTGCATGTTATTAGCTAGTAAAGGTTGGAGGACGTGTTATTAGCTATTACAGTGTCAACAGGGAGCCAGGGAGGCATGCGGTCAGGGGGAGGCGTGAGTGAAAAAAAAAACAGAAAGTATTTTGTTAGTGAAAGAAAAACTGTGAAGTGATTGAAAGGATAGTGATGTGATATAGGCCGGGCTTGGGCCGGCACGGCACGAAGCTCAAATGAGCCGGGCTTAGGCTCGTCAAAAGCGAGCTGGGCCGGCACGGTGGGCACGACGGACCGACATGGCACGGCACGACGTCCACCACTAGAATTATCTATGTTGGGACCAAACATTCAAGTATATGAACCGAGAAGGCAATGTACGGACACTAACCGTGATGACGATGGATGATCTCGGTTTTTCTTTCGCAAGAACGGTTTACCCTTCAGCAACCGGGGATGTCATTGATCCCAAGCACCATCAAGCTTGAGCATGCATAATTGACTAGTTTTAGAGACAAATCGGCTAAAAATTAGCGAACGAGGAAAGACATACAACTTTGATGACAGAAGAAATGATCGTGACGACTTTGCTTAACTATGTAGTAAAGACGATGAACGATGTAATCTTTCTTGCAGCGCGACACTGAAATTGATTTCTACCTCGACACAAAGCAGAGCAGATTGCTTCCCGTCCCGTCATCACAGTGGTGCTGAACTGGCAATTACTACATCAGTCACAAATACATAGCTGTGATTTCAGACACACACACACTAATTAAGTTAGATTATATAAATTTATCTTAGATATTATAATTTATTGGGTTATATACATATATAGTTATCAAATTGTATTATAGAGATCATATGGAAATTCAAATAGATAAATATTTATGACCAATACAAACGAATTTTACATCCAAACAGTTCAATTCCCGCGATCAGACGGGTCAAGTTGCTTGTACTGCGATGTGGCTCACCACGACCACATCACCGGGCTCGCCTGGCCAACCGCCGGCAGCGGCGGCGGCACCATGCAGTGCAGCGGCCAACGGTAAAAGTACCCCTCTCCGCGGCCGGCTCCGGACGGCTGGGTCTGATGACCCCCCTCTTCCTCGACATCCATCTCCGCCGTTCCTTCGGCGTCCTCCCCGTCCACCGTCCCCGCAGCTGTCGATGCCTCCGTCGACGGCGGCGCTGGTACGGCTCCCCAAGGGACCACGGCCATGCCGGCGCCTTCTTCTTGGGCGCCCGTCAACATCTCTCGCACCGTCCGGAAATCCGCCTCGCGCAGCATGTCCCGGATCCACTCGGCGCCGGCGCGCAGGGGAGCCCACGGCCGTATCAGCCCCCGCGAGGGGAGGCCGAGGCGCCCCCGCGCCGCGCCGGCAGGGTCGTGCACCACCACCGCCCTCTCCTCATCCGCGACCGCCGGCGACGGAGCCTCGCCCATCATCACGTCGCCACCCGTCCCGACGATGGCCACCGCCGGTGTGGTCGGCACGTCGCCGTGGTGGTCGGCACTTTCTAGCCGTCGGATCTTGGTGGCGCGGCAGGAGAGCGGGAGGCCTTCGCCGTCGCCGGGGCACATAAACAACCCCGGCTCCTCCGCGCCCTTCCTCTTCAGCGTCAGGTCGGGGCCCTCCATAAGCACCACCATTTTGCTAGCTCGCCTGCTTAATCTTCTCGCTCACGAGCTAAACTAGCACCGATCCCACTCCAATGCCGTCAAACTCGGCGAGCTCGTCGCATGGCGCGTGCAATGGCGAGAGATATATGAGCTCGGGAAAGGAATCGACAAGTGGCGCGAAGCGAAGCCTCGAGAAGCTTTCGGTTCCAGCTCCGGAAGCCTCTGGAATCTCCTCCCTTCTTCCGTGGACAAGGGCGTCGCGTCGCGTCGCGTGACTGGGCTCACTCGAGCAGATGTACCGAAATACCCCTCAGGCGTAGCAGAGCCTGCGTTTCCACGGGCGTCTAATACCGTCATTTGGTCGTGCCCTCTCCAGCTATGCTTTGCCGGTCTCACGCGCTGGGCTTCGTCGACGAGATGAAGCCCATGCGAGGACCCGAAAAGACGTGGCCCATTCAAATATAATGGGCCCACTTGGCAGGCCGAGTGCACGGGCGAACCGGGGAAGCCTTGTGCTGTTGCTGGTGCGGTGTGTTCGGTGAGGATAGTACCACATCGCCCGTGAAAGAAGGAGGAGATGGGGTGGTTGGTTATATAATGGAGCAGGGGTGCGACGTAGCTTGGCACGCCGCTGCGTGGTGAGCACAAAGCGAACTATTCTTTCGCCTTTTACTAAAGAATACCGTGTGCGTGCCACAATTTGCAGCTTGCACAAATTTTTTGAGGGTGCCTCCTCTCTGCGGGGGCTCCCAACAAATCGCAAGGAAAATTTGAATTTCGAAAGGATGGGTTTTAGTTTTAATGAGATGTTGTTAGAATGTTTTTGTATAGATGACAAGCGTTGTTTTCATTTCTTACGAAATATGCTCTTGTAGAAGGTGAAATGTTGAGAGGATTTAATTACGGACGCAGAA
The DNA here is from genome assembly GCA_036346355.1 of Rhipidocladum racemiflorum. Classification (NCBI taxonomy): domain Eukaryota; kingdom Viridiplantae; phylum Streptophyta; class Magnoliopsida; order Poales; family Poaceae; genus Rhipidocladum; species Rhipidocladum racemiflorum. The sequence continues at coordinate 78,405,650 of CM070583.1, read as the reverse complement.
AGATGTTCAATGGTAGACTTGGATCTTTGTTTCATACCACATAACTTTCCAGAAGGCACTGGTAATCGTCTTCTTCCGGCCCAAATAATTTGCATGTAAATTTACAACAACAGGGTTTGAATTTTCGTTTCCCGGCACTCTCGAGAGACGGAAATCTCAATCTCGATATTTCAGATGAATTCTAAACGAAAATCAAAAGGCAAAATTTTAAAACGAAATTTCTGATATTTCGTTTCATTTAGATGAAATTTTGGCCATAATTCTAAAATTTCGGCGAAATTTCCCGATACTATCATAGTTTGAATTTTTTTTAGGGTTTTTTCAATTTCGCTGAAATTATGATCTACCGACTGTCCCACACGGGAAATGACGTAAATAATCCAATCCGGTCAGCTTTTATACAAATCTCGGTCATTTTACCGAAATCTTAGCGAGATATTAATGCACTGTAGCACTTTAAATTTTTTTTAGGGTTTTTTTAATTTTGCCGAGATTATGAAACTCAGAGGGGCACGAAATCCGAAATTTCACCGAGATTTTGACCCCTGACCAGAACACACATGCCTGTAGATGTGTTTGTGAATGCACAGTCATCCCTACCGTCCGATTAAAAAAAACCATCGACTTAGATTCCTACAACAATACATATCTACAACAGACAACCCCCACACAAGGACATAGCTGGTGTCCCGATCCTGGCTCGATTGGCAGCGGTTTAAACCTCAAGCAAGCCTCCACGATGGACGCATGTCGGGACCCGAATTTGCAAATCCGGACCCTCTGTGTATTCAGCACTAGTCCAGGAACGCGCTAGTGCACACAGTCTCAACATTGGCAAATATCACAATCATACTCAACGAATAATATGGTACTTTAATTAGTTAACCAAACTGGTTGCTTGACCTTATGGTCAAGTTACAAATATACGCCTCGCAGGGCGAAACTTATTAAAAGAGAAATAACTGTAGCGGAAAATAAGATAACATCGTGGCGCCATCCAGTATACCACAGGCAACTGACTGGGCTCGCTCCCTAGTTAGACGGTTCCTCTGGGAGCTCCTCCTCCAAAGCTGGTGTAGACTCCTCTTCAACTGGTGTTGTATTGCGGTAAGGGTGAGTACTTGGTACTCAGCAAGTCATGCACAGAATGCAGCTAATATACTACATGCATGGCTTAATACAAAGGAGTGGCTCAAGGTATATTTGCAGTAAAGAGCATTTAACAAGTATCGTAAGTAGATTCGAAAGCAGTAAAAACAAGTATATCATCAATAACTTTTCCAGGAGTTAAATAAACATCTTTCCCGATTCTAATCCACATTTCCATCAACATCATTATTAAACCAAACCCAACCTTTCAAGACCAAGTTATTTTCAAGAAAGTCTAACCCTTAAATGTAATTCCCGAGCGATGTCCAATACCGTGCTATTCGAATAGATTTTACACTCTGCAGAGGTTATGCACTTCACCCATAAGATACAGTCAAACACCACAAAGGCGAGTGTCCGTAATAGAGTCTTTCGGAAACTTCTAACAGTACAAGTGGTCCTCCCCGGTGATTGCACACTAACCCTTCCCTTAGCGAAGGCGAAGTTTAGGCCAATCCACCGTTAGATGGGTACTGGCGCCGACCGATGCGCTCCCCGTACAACTACACAAAGGGTGTAGTTGACATCCTGAGGTCCCACAGGTACGTTATTAGCAACTTAATCAACTAGGTCCGTCCCATTACAGACATGTGGTTGCACGTTTGACTCAGTTCAAAGGCTTGCAAGGTTAAGTCCTTAGGGTGACCAGGGCAAGACTAGCCGAAGAACCAGAACAACGTTCCCCGTGCCACAACTGGCCCACCCGATCATTCTTGCCACATGCCCCGGTCGAAAACTATTTATCAAACCCCAGTTGATTACCATGCACCACGTGCCATCAACATCACATGATACCTTTCCAAAACAGGTTCAATATATCATTAAGTCAATATTAACATTTGATTGTCCAAAAACCATGTCATGAGCACGTAGCAGGTCTAAGCAATATACTACAACGATCTAAATTCCCATGTTGGCAATTTAGTAATGTCCAACTATTTAATCCTCAACTAGGGTGACAAGGGATCATGGCACATATTTAATTAACCAAGGTGTCATACAACAATTTGGCATTTATCTAATTTCCCATATTTAAATAAAGTATTTTCTAATTAAACTAGCATGCAATAGTTTTAAATCGAATTAATTTGAAATTGGGATCAACATGGTCAAAGCACAACTTGCCTTCAAAGAGTACTTGTTCTTGGCTCCTGGGTCAACACTTCTCCTTCGAAGCCTTCGGGCACTTCAACGTCTACTCGTAAAGCGTGCAAATAGCAATAAATAAATGAACAGTAGATAAAAAGTGTCCAAATGTCAGGGAGCCACCCAGATCGTCCTCGAGTTGTTGGATGAACAGTTGCTCCCATCGGATTTTGGATCCTAGCAACCAATCACCGGAGGTGATCCTGATGCTAATACCCAAGCCCAATGGAGACAACCTTACGAACGTCCAAACGACTCGACAACAACCCCGGTATTCCCCCGGTATGCGACCCGAAACACGCCCAGGATCACCGCATACCGGAAAACAATACGATATCAATTCAATTTGCATAAAGGGGGCAACGAACCCGAAACTTTCGAACCAACACGCAAGCGGAACACAAACGGCATAAAGACAAACCCGACAACCACCAAACCAAGATCGAACAACCACGCCAAGACTCCAAACTAGGCAAAAACGGGAAAAAGACTAAGACTCCGAAAAACGGAAAATTTTGGCATGACCTTTCTAGATTCTACGGACATCCACTCAGCAGACAAGAAAACACAGTTGCAGTATATATATATATTCAAAAGTAAAGCAACAACCACAACAGCCATACAATCACACGCAGAGAGAATCCACGGGACAACGACATAGACTAAAACGACGACGAGGCATAAAGTAGAAGGCTAACTATACAACAAAAGTGAATCAAATCGCAACACAAAGCAAAATAAGACTACTCCGTAAGTGTCCTTGCCATCAACACTTCCGAAGCGTGTGCGATATCGCGCTAAGCCTCTACTCGGTGCCCTTTGTTCACCGAGAGGCGATATGGGCGTAACTCACACTCGCCATCCCGATCCTCACCTGAAAAACCACGAAGCGAAGCATGAGTACAAAAGGTACTGCAAGTCTTACCTGGGTCCATATATGACCGACTCCAAAGGATTATGCATTTAGTTGTAGCGAGGAGAAAGCTTAAGGTAAAAGTGCGGAAAAGCATTAACATTTGTAGTATAAATGCGACAATCTAACCAATTACAAGTTTAAAGCGATTAAAGACCGCACTTACTTCTAGTGTGAGACTGAAATTAACAACAATTAATGTAGAGCAATACATAACCATTTTAAAGCTCAAGCCCAACGGCGAACCACAAGTTTAAGTTGTTTACTACGTGGTATGCGATGAAAGAGCTTGCTCATATCCGAGGCGCGGCAATTCGAATCGCTTAATTAACCTGCAGGAAGCATTGATCGCACGACACTTACCACAAGGGCCTAGTGTCAACCCCTCCCAATCATACCCAATCGCTGAAGCGTCCTCCTGTGGCCCGAAAACCTAGCACCCTCGAGCAGCCCCAAGCCCGCTTGGCGCTCGAGAGTCGGCCTAAGCCTCGCCCTCAACCACGTCCAACCACGAGGAAAGTTACGGTCCATCGATTCCGTATGAGAAAGAGTGGCTTACCGTACCATAATCGGGCATGCGACCAACCTGGTGTGCTCAATCAAAGGGCAACCATCGAATCGGTCCTTAATCGACTCAGACGGGGCTACACATTTGAGTCTCCATACCCAAATGAACCAACTCCCGCTTGGTCCACAATTCATTTTCTTTTCAAAACCTTTCCCAATCCCAAGCCAACATAATGTAGCGTGTGTATAATAATAACAACCGCAAGTGACAGAACCCTCCGTCACTTGGCCCGAACCCCGACCTCTAAGCAAGACTAAGCGCTGACTCAGTTATATTACCCGTGTTAGCTTCAAGGAAGTGATTAACAATTATCAATGGGTGTATGTGCAGCAAATGGGATCTAGTCCTATCCCACAATTAACTCCTAATGCAAAACGTAACTCACAATTTAGCAATTTATTCTCAAAAATAGAATCATATAAGGGTTCAAGATGCTTAGGTGCTTGCCTGATGCTTCTGTCGGAGTCTCACTAGCCACTTGCTCACCGTGATCACCCTCGATCGCGGCCACTTCACCCACCGCGGATCGTTCTCTACACGTTCACAAATGCATATGGAATGAGATGTATGCCGATGACATGCAATGATAATCGAGAAGTAACACGCACACATTCGACAACCAAAAGGAAAAACAAGGCGAAAGTCCACTAACAGGCAACAATAAATTCTTAAACGCCCATCTACCTTGAGATATCACCAGCTAACCATCGTTGCAATTTATGAGATCTCTTAGACAAGGGACTAGCACGCGTTGTGTAAAAGCACTACAATAATTCCCACAGGTACTAATACATTTACCATATCTCCAAGTACAAATGATACATATAGCTATCTTGATATGACACACTGATTGAACTTATTGGCTTGAAATACAACGACGAACCCAACCATCAGTCAACACAGTTGACCCGCTCACTGATACGCACAACTCCTTGTATGGTTATCGACTCAATTCATTACCGAATAAACCAAACCATCCCTAAGTGAACATCAACCCAAGGATGAAAGCATCCCACACGTAGTGACTCGAACACCACCGATAACTAAACACCTCAATTTGGAGAATAATAGCTAACTCGCAACATCCAACCCCAACACAAGCTAGATGTGTCTTCCTCTTAGCCATTTCATCAAACACCTAATATGCATGAACATCCACCTCCTAACCATTACATCAAACACCTAGCCTTCATCCACCCCTAGCTCCCCAAACCCAAACCCTAGCCATGCCTAGGAGAGGGAGAGGGAGAGAGAGAGGGAGGGAGAGGGAGATGTACTGGGGGTGTCGCCGGCGTGGGGAGGCGGTGGCCCGGCAGTGGTGGAGGCGGCCGGCCGAGTGGGTAGGCGGCCAGTGGAGGGCGCGAGGGGACCGGCTTAGCGCCACGGGAAGAGGGGAGCCGAGGGAACGGCGTCGCCGGTGGGAGAGGCGCCAGGGGAGGCGCCGCTCGGGAAGTGAGGAGGGGCGTCGGGCACGGAGTGGGGAGGCTGGGCGCTCGGGTGGGAGGAGGGGTGGGCTCGAGAATTTGGGGAAAGGAGGGAGAGAGAGAGATGAGTGGGAGGAGAGAGGAAAAGAGTGGGGAAAAATTTTTGGGAGGAATTTACTTAATTGCCCACCATGGCATTCACATGTAAAAATTAGGACCATGACAAATCCTCCCCTTAGGGGAATCTCGCCAGAGATTCGAAATGAGCACATAGTTGGAAAGGAACTTACATAGACCAGGACTACAAGTAGACAGGTTGAAACACTTACATAGTTTGGAAGAATTCGGGATACTCATTTTCCAAATGGTCTTCCCGCTCCCAAGTTGCTTCATCCTCAGTGTGATTGCTCCACCGAACCTTATAGAACTTGAGAGTTTTCCTTCGGTCTTGCGCTCCGATTCTTCCGAACCGGATAGGGCGCTCCGCGTAAGACAGATCCGGCTCGAGCGCGACTCGAGGTCTTCTACCTCGAGAGACTCGAGCGAATGCGGAGACACTTCTTCACCGGGAGGCGTGAAACACGTCGTGGACCATTCCGAGCGAAGGAGGAAGCTCTAGCCGATATGCTACCTGGCCGCTTTCCAAGGATCTTGAACGGCCCCTACGTGGCGAGGTGCCGGCTTTCCTTTAACTCCGAATCGACGGGTGCCACGGAGAGGAGATACCTTCAAATAGGCGAAGTCGCGATGTCGAAGGAGAGGGTCTCCTACGGCGATCAGCGTAACTCTTACATCGCGACCGCTATCCTCGAATTTTCTGGATAGTCCTCGACCTTTTCTTCCGCCTCCATAACCAACTCGAGGCCCAATCAAGGAGCGTTCTCCACTTTACGACCAGTTCGGCGGCGCTCGACAAGCTGCGACCATAGAGTGCCTCGAGCGAGGACATCTGAATCTTGGTTTGGTAGCTGTTGTTATCACATAAACTCGGCGTCACGGAAGACACTCCTCCCACTTTTTCCGTAGGACAAGATACAAGCCCTCAACATGTCTTCGAGGATCTGATTGACCCTCTCGGTCGGCCAGTCGATCTGAGGTGGTATGCTTTGAAGCGTGGAGCAATTTCGTGCCCAAGGCTTCATGTAGGCTTCTCGGAATTGAGAAGTGAATCGAGAGCCCCTATGCGAAACTATCCGCTTGGGCACTCCATGCGGACTTACGATCCGAGATGTACAAGTCCGCATACTTCTTGACGCGATACTTGGTGCAAGCGGCCAAGAAGTGCGCAGACTTCGTCGATCGATCGGCGATTACCCAAATCGAGTCATGGCACTGGAGGAAGTGGTCGGCAGCGATAGCGAAGTCCATGGTGACATCCTCCCACTTCCAAACTGGAATAGGAAGAGGTTGAAGGGTACCGCCGCTTGAGGTGTTCGGCCTTCACTCTCCTGCAGACGTCGCACTCGACACATAGCGGCGACTTCGCTTCATACGAGTCCACCAAAAGCTGCCGCCTCAGGTTCTTGATACATCTTGTTGCTGCCGGGTGAATGGTAAGCAAGGAGTTATGCGCCTCATCAAGAATCCTTCGCTTCAACTCCTGGTCATCAGGGACAACTATGCGGTCTCCGAACCACAAGGTTCCCTGATCATCTAGGCGAAACTCAGCAGCTTGCCCCAATTTCAATTTATCCCGGATTTGGGCAACTTCTTCATCCTTCAACTGTGCCTCTCGAATCTGATCGAGCAATGTAGACCTCAACTCGATATTGGCTATGAATCCCTGCTCGCCCATCTCCAAGCCGAGTCTCTGAAATTCGGCACAGAGGGAGACACTCGGGGACTGGAGAGTAAAGCAGTTGCATTGGGCCTTACGACTCAATGCGTCAGCTACCACATTCGCCTTCCCCGGGTGGTAATGCACCTCCAGACTATAGTCTTTGATCAGCTCAAGCCATCTCCGCTGCCTCATGTTCAGATCTGCCTGGGTGAAGATGTACTTGAGACTTTTATGATCGGTATAGATATTGCACTTGTTCCCAGAGATAGTGGCGCCAGATCTTCAAGGCATGCACCATCACTGCAAGCTCCAAATCGTGGGTGGGGTAGTGCTCC